>OV884056.1:283496066-284746066 GCA_930367215.1 Pollenia angustigena
GATAGGAACAGTTTTGTTCAAAATTGTAAAAGTTTAAACAAATGATTTTATTTCTTTTATAATCTGTCAAAATTGAATTAAAATTTTTAAAAAAATTTAAACAAAAAAATTATCTGTAAAATTATCTAATTTTTGGCCATGGATTTTGTTTTAATGAATTAAGGGCGCAGTTTAATGTTTTTCTTTAAAATTTTTGGGATAAAGTAAAGTTTAACAATTTAAAATAAAAATTTGGCTTTTGCATGGAAAACGCTTTCATTTGATATCCATTTTGAAGGTAGGAACAGTTTTTGTAAAAGTGGGAACAGTTCTTAAAAAATTTAGAAAAGTAATTTGGGGATATATTTATAAATGAATTTAAGCATAGTTTGCTCCATTTCATTGGAATTCTTAAAGAAAGATTATAATCATTATAGACAGGAACAGTTGTGTAAAAATGATTAAAGTTTCTGAAAACCCTATTTCTAAGATTTAGTTTTACGAATCTGCGAAAGTAAAGTTCAACAATTTAAAATAAATACCATTTCATTTGATACCCATTTTGGATATGAGCAGTTTTTGTAAGAGTGGAAACAGAAGTGTTGATGATTTAGTAAAATCAATATGAATGAATAAAAACAAATTTAGGTGCCATTTTTTTATTAAAGGAATGGTTTTGTCTACAAAAAGAATAAACAACTTTCTTCAAGGTGTACAATTTCAGATCTGTTCTCATCTTGCAAAAAGTAACAAGGTGTAAAAAATGTATGTATTTCTGAAAATGAATTAATTTTCTTTTGAGTCAACAAAAAAAAAAAAAAAAAAAACATTTTTATTTATTTTATCTTAAAAAAAAATTAAGATAATTTCGAGAATTTAACAGTTGAACAAGATTTTAGATGCAAAATCTTATACAGTGGGCTTAGATTATGGCAAAATAATAATTTCTGTTGTTACAAAATAATAATTTCTGTTACTGTTACTTTCAGCTAAGATTAAGAGTGAAGACTATGTATTCAAATGGAAACTTTAGATAGACACTAGCCGGTAGCATTATTCGGTCATTCTCTAAACTCTATAAAGTTGATTTTATGTTTTGATTTATTTCTAAAACACTTCACCTTACTTTTATTAATATTTTCATACAAATTCTTTCAACGCAAGCTAAAGGAAGGGATCTACAAAATGCTCCCGTAAGGGTGGATTTATAAAAACAGTTGTTATCGGCGTTTTTTTTTTAACAAAACTAAATTTGGCCCTACAACTAATTTCAAGGCAACTTTTTTAAAAAATTGACAATGCAGAAAAATCTTATTAAAAATTGTTGAAAATTCTTAAAAAGGCTCTTGATTTGTATTTATCCTTTTTAACTTAAAATTAGTGAAATGAATTTTGTTTATTAGCTAAAATTTATAGCACAGAGCAAAAGTATTGTCGAGGGCCTTTTTAAAATAAATTTAAACTAAAATATAAATAATATTAAAAAAAATCTAAGTAGATAAAGGAAATGTAAAAAAATTATTCAACAATTTTAAGCTTTTAGCTTTAAGTAATAAAATATAAAATAATTTCAAAAACCCTTGAAATATTATTATATTTGAAACAAGAAATACAATAAAATAGAAGATACAAACGAAACCAAACTATTGATTTATTCGTTTTACACATTTAATGAATTTTTGACTCTCTACATTAAAAAAAAAAAAAAATTTAATTAAAAACCGTACAAACAAAACACACAACTATAGAAAACTCTACTATCTTCCTGATGTATACTTCTTAGCCAAAAAAAAAAAAAAAAAGGAAAATGAGCAAAATCGAATCTTGTAGATTTGTTTATGTTAAAAATTTGATGATATTTTTTTAACTATATCTACTAGTTATCTAAGCTGCACTGTTGCTTATAGCTTGCAAATGTTAAGTTAATACATCCATAAAGTTGTTTTCTTATTAAAAAAAAAATATACAAAAAAATAAAGTTCTAAAAATCTTTAATGGAAAGTAACAAAGTCTAGCTTTACACGCTTCCTTTTATTTTTGCTGCGCAATTTCTGTTGAATTGCCTTTTAAAGTTGCCAGTATGGTCACACGCAGCAATCAGTTTTAACTATTTTCTTTCACCATGCAAATAATATTGGACTACTTGCTCCATTTTAGATAAAATGGACTACTTACAACATGATCAAACGATCTAGTGCAAGCATGGACCATGTCATTGTTAAACATGAGTTTGTAGTTAAACGACATGTTTTCATTTTTAAATGACATGCTTTCGTTGTTAAACGAAGCTAAAACTAATCCTATGCAGTATATGATGGAGTAGTTTCAAAACTAATCCACTAGGAGTATGTATGAAGTTTTAAGACTACTCCGTCGTAATGCAAAGCTGGGTTATATGGTCTAGCCCTTGGACATCGTAATGTTTTTTTTAATACATTTGGGTTATCTTTGGACTAGTCCTAGTACATTATGTGCTAGATTTTACATGCTTGTTTGGACAAGTCGTATTATTTGCAGGGTATACTATAGACCAGCGGGAAAACTCTGAAGACTTTCTTTCTTCAGGCCTTTTAAAAGGACTGCTTTAAAATTTTTTTGATTCAATTACTATTTTTATCAAACTGCAGAAGAATGACTCAAAGTTGGCCTCGGCTTTTTGTTATAAAAGATATGATACACCTTCCACACAAGCTTCTATGAGAAGGGAGTAGAGAAGGAGTAACAATTTTTGTATTGTTTTTTTGCACAAGTAAAAGCAAAATAATTATTATTTTGACCCCGTTACCATTCTTATGTATCTGCTAAAGAAGCGAGAGCGGAATGCCTGCTCCGCAATGACAACGTGTGTAAAAAAGATATGAGTATGGATTAGAGCGAGCAGGACTTGTATATCCAAAAGAAGGAGTAAAGAAGCCTTCTAGAAGGCATCCGTACAGATGCCTTCATTTCCATACTCATATCTTTTTTACACACGTTGTCATTGCGGAGAAGGCCGTACTCCTTCTTTTTCGCGCTGGGAGTATATCACCGATGGCAACCCATACTTTTACATTTTGCGATTGTATGCTTTGTATAAATTCTACATATGTTGTTGTGTTAATGTTGTTGAAAGAGAAAATAAATCTTTCCTTTTAACATACAGCAGTCTTCTCAATTGTGATTCATAAATGTCTGTTAAAACATTAATATTTAAAACAGATTGAACTATTTTCAAAATTCAAATAATAGAGCAAAATGTTTGAACATTTTTAAATAAAATTTAGTTTTGTTGTTAAACGCCTTTACACATGTTGCAATAAGCTATTGGGATATAAAAAAACCTATCTTCTTTAATCTTAATGACAACACTGAATTTATCGTTTTTATTTCTTTTCAAAACCTCAGCCCAAATCTATTGAATCGAATGTTATGTTCATATGAACCACTTGTTTCGCTCACTAAAACTATATCAATAGATTGCCAAACATGCTGTTTACACGATTCCAAAAAAATATCAATATGAAAGTATTTTTATATATTTTATTTTTTTTTGTTTATATGTACCTTCATTTGGTTTCTGTTTTCTGTTGTTAGTTTGATTTTATTGAAAATAGATTAAAAAAAAGTAAGTAAAAATTAGAAATATAACATTTCAAACTTTTATTAATAATATTATTTTATAATTATTACTTTAACATGAATTTTAATTTAATTTTTTATTGGTTTTGATTTTCTTTTGAAAGCACGTTCAGATAAAAAAGGAATACTTTGTTATCAAAATTGAAGATGATAGAACATTTTTCCAATTTCGCAGCATGTTTCAAAATGTATCAACATGGTTTGCTCTTAAGATTTTGTATGGCAAAACATTTTGTTTCAATCATTATTGGAGTACGAAACATAAATGGGAGAGCGAAACTCGAATAGTATAATGCAAACAAAAGCTATGCACCCAACAAACACGAAGTAAATCCTTTGATTTGAAATGACTTTATCATTTGGCATCAAACATAATTCTCAAACGTTTTTCAATTGTTTGATTTTAACATTTAAATTCAAATTGATAATGATAAAAAAAAAAAAAAATAAACATTTGACTTCAAATGTTTTATCAATTTGGTATCAAATGTTAAATTCAAATAAACAATAAACTTGGCAATACATAAGCGAAAAATAAATGTAAACATTAAAAATGGCGATTAAAGTTAAATTTTAACTTCGTGGTTAAACGTGTTTTACAAGAGAACGATTTATTTTTCTTGTGAAAAATAGGAATCATATGTGAGTAATTACCAGTGTTACCACCAGCAAAATTCATAATTACACTTGAGATGACGCAAAATTACCCGATTTAAATGAAATTACACCTGATATAAAATTCAAGTCTTATTTAATATAAAGACATTAGAAAAGAAGCAAAAACACAAAAAACACGCCATAGAGCTTGCGAAAGGTTAGCTGTCAAACGAACTTTCATACTGATTTTACTTTTCGCTCCAGCACTTCGTCATGAATAGATTAATGCTTGAACAACGCCACCAAATTATCCAAATTTACTTTGGAAATCAGCCATCGATTTTCGCAACTTGTAAGCGACTTCAATTAGACTTTAAGGCCTTGCGATGTGACACCTCAGGATTGTTTTTCATAGGGCTGTGATGTCACCGGTTAATGCTGATAAACCTGTAACAATTGACGTCTTGGAGGTCAACATTGCTTCTTTTATTCGTGACATGCAGCCAGCAATGATCGAAAAACAGAAACAAAATTGGACGTCTGCAATGCGTTTCGTCAAGCCTATTTGTTTGAAATTAGTTTTAAATGGTAAAGCCGTGTATCAATCTGCGATTAAAATTATTTTTTTTTTTTGTTGTCTACCATTTTAATTTATTTAGTAAACAAAATGTAGAGTTTTATACAACTGTCCCTTTTGTAATTCAGTTTTACAACTGTAAATGGCGTTAAATATTCTTCAAACTAAAGCATTAAAAAGTAGCAAGATAGAAATAAAATTAATTATATGTTGCAATATTGGAACATATCTTCACCCAGGCAAGTTTTTAGTTTGAATAACTTTTTTCAATAAACTTTAGGTTCTAAATTACTATGATAGTCATCTTTATCCAAATCGAGGGGTCCACATTGGGACATTCATTACCAAACTTTAGAAAATATATATTAAGTGATTTAAGTCTTTTCTTTAAAAGAAACCGAGACTTTGGTTAAAAAGAATGTGCATTTTTAGCAACAATATTTAAAAAGAAATAAATGTATGTATGTATGTTGGGTATCTTAAGTAAGAATTTAAAATTACACCTGAATAACACCTAAGAGAAATTACCCACGCTCTACCCACGACATTAAAAATTATATCAAATACCAAAGAATACGAATTTAAAATACATAAAACGGGAAAGTGAAGAAATTATAAGTTTGTTGAATGACAGCGTTGCTACAATCCTCAAAAAACAGAGAGCCAAGTATTTCGTCTTTCCAAGAATTAGAGGACAGAAAGAACATTATTTTATCTATGGTGCCGAATGTTTATCTCACAGTTTATTTAAATGAGTAATTAATTTAAATTAAATTTGATATAAAATATTTTCATTTATGTTCCACATTGTCTTATAATCCACATTTGAAAATTACGTTTGAAAGCAAGTTGAAAATAAAAGCATTTTTCAATTTGAAAATAGAATGTTATGATTTTCAAATCATTATCAAACATTTGTCGTTTGAGAAAAGAGTTGATTTCAAATCATTTTCAATTTGAAATCAAATCTTCGTGTTTGTTGGGTACAGACGGTTGTCAGATTTCACAATATTGTAAGCAGCGTTGCCTATAGAAATATTTTACTGGCAATGGTGCCATGTCAGATGCATTAATTTTACACATCTGCCAAATAAAAATGAGCTTACAATGTTCACACAGTTGCATGATATTTTTAGGCAATTTGAATGGCAGCGCCGTAAGATTTGACCACTGTCTGTACGAAACTTAACAGCCGTATCTAAGTCTGGGTTCACACTATGAAAGTTTTCTTTGAGAAAGTCTGAGTTAGTTGGTGAGAGGGGAAGAGAACTTGCTGTTCCTTTTTCCCCTCTCACCCATAAACTCAGACTTTCTGAAAGAAAACTTTCATAGTGTCACCAACATCAGTTAGTTGGTGAGAGGGGAAGGGAACTTGCTGTTCCTTTTTCCCCTCTCACCCATTAATTCAGACTTTCTAAAAGAAAACTTTCACAGTGTGATCCCAGACTAAACAAAAGCAGCACGCGTTTTCTAATTGTAAAAAATGGTCATGTCCGTACAATTTATATGAAGCATCCCTAAATAGCGCGATGTCAACTCTCTGCTATTGGAAAATCCGATTTTGACAGTTAATTTAATTGTGTATGGCCGCTGTTGTTGATAAATAATTACAATTTAGCTATTTTTTGGTCAATCTAGCGGTTTCATCTCCATTTTTTATTCCTGTTATGCGGATTTGATGAAACTGTTTGTGACACAACGTTAACGCTCTTGTTAAGGTAAGGCATATCAGCGCCTTCCGCTCTTGTTAAGTTACGGCTGCAAGTAGAATGAATCTGTTTCTATCACCTCAATTGTAACGTCTTCTTTAAATACAGTCAACATGAAAAATGTCATTACTTAGTGAAAGACTTGCAAGTCATACATTTTTATTGCAAAGATTTTTTTGGTGCTTAATAAAACAAAATACATAGAATGAAAAGAAAAATAAAAAAAATCCCCAAAATTAAAAAAAAATCACTAACGAAATCCTTAAATAAAACTGTTAATCCGCGTTTTTAAAATAATAAACCCTAATTTGGAGATAAATCCCCTAATCAAACATCAGTGATCCGTACCAACTCCTTTTATTCTCTCCTGAATACCCAAAGTTGAACATCAAAAGTTGAAGCGTGTAAACCTAGACCCATAAGAAAATAAAAAAATTAAAAAAAATGTTAACTGCCTGTTTTACAAAATGCAAAAGAACTCTTTAAAACAAAACATATGTAATCCTAAAAACTTTGTTTCTGTTTTAAATGTTTTTGTTCGAAAGAAAGCGTTCGACATCATGAAATTGGCAGTAAGTGCTACTTAAGCCGCTGGTTAAACCATAGTTAACTACAAGATTAAAAAAAAGTTTACGACTCTTGTGGAATTTACATGTGCAGAAGGACAAAACAAGAAGCATTATTCCCGAACAAAACTCTAACTTTAATTAAAAGGATTTTGGAAAACTAAAAAACGGTTATCCAACAACTTGTTGCAAACGGGCAAGATCGACAAAAATTGTATTAAACATCGTTACATCCCGCATTCTGTAAACTACTTTCATTATAACAATATTTATCTCAATATAGCAATATCTATGTAAATCAAATTAAAACAAATGACAATTATAAATTTTCAAATCAATTTTTTTTTTAATGATTGTTTAAACATTCAATTTCATTAATTCACTTAAATACAATTCTGATAATCATCAGTGTTTAAATATCGCATAGAAAAATAATATAAAGATTAAATAAATCAAAAATAAAAAGTTCAAAAATTAAAAGAAAATTATTTATTAAAAATTATTATATAAATTATTACACATTAGGTAAAATTTACAATATGTATTGCTGTGCAATGCACTTTTAACTTTAAATATTCGATAATAAGTGAAAAATAAAAAATACCAGACACATAAAAGGGAAGAGAATTTCGAAATTGGTGACGTAAAAATGCAGTATTTCATAAAAATGTTTAAGGCAAGACATTTTATACATGGTTGCCACAGAAATAAAATCCGATCGAAAGTGGAGGTGATTGCGTTTCTTGCTTCACGGAATTGATTTCTGTGACAGGCCTTAATGTTCTAGTTCAATATTTTTTACAGCCAGCAAAGGGAAGAGTTTTTTCTTAAGAAAGTTTGACAAAATTAATAAAAAGCTATTTTTAAACTTAAATGCAACATATTATTTGATTGACAAAAAAAACATTTTAAAAATAGGAATTTGGAATCAGCGTGGCCGTTGAAAAATTTCAAGAAAAAAAGGTGGCAGAAAAACGGCCTTTTAAAGCGAAAAGGGCCAAGTTTTTTATAAGCAAACAAAAAAACAATGATTTTAGTTTTAGTAAAAAAAACAAAGAATATTTAACAAATACATACATACAAACTTCAAGTTATTTTGAATTTAAAACAATAACGTAGTTGAGTTGTGAAATTAGAACACATAATAAAGCGTGTCCAAAAATAGAGGTATCATTTTAACTTAAAAAAATTTTTTTTTTTTGTTAAAAATGGTGAATATAAAAATAAAAAATGTTGTCGTTCAAGTGACCCCCCTACTGGTTCGGTGGGCTACCAATCTTTTACCAAACTTCGCAATCACGTTTTTAATGGTTGATACCTGCTCGATAATGTTGTTTTTAGTCTCTTTAACTGTTGTGGGATGTGGGATTATTGCTATACACTGTACACAAATCATACAGTTTTCGCCACAAAAAGCTGCGAATCGTCTGCCTGTAGCGATTTCCATTGATCGATGATACTTCAAATTTGGACACCCTTTATTTTACATAAAGGCACACAATAGCTGCCGCAAACGTAGAATCGTTTCTAACAGCCAATTCACACGGGGGCTTTTTCGACATCGATTTTTCGGCGTCTGTTTTTGCTTGGTGGCGAACGATGTAGAAAAGAATGAGGGGTAAACAAACAGGCTCGGCTTTTGGTTTTTATTGGTTTTTAATATTTCTCTTTAAACTTCTTCTTGTTACGTTTTTCTAACTTTGAAGTGTCAGGTTGAAAATACAGTGAAGCCTCTATGTTCCATGGCAGACGGTATTATCTGGATTGTGTTTCTTATTTCATATAAATTTCTTATGTTTTATTAAGTTAATACTTCAATTATAATATAAGGTTAGGTTAGGTTCCATTGGCAGCAGTGATCAAGCTCAGCTCACTTGGGTCCATTAATAAGTTCTGGTTTTGTTACCATATCACACCGTCTCCCATAGGTCCTATGCTAGTATTCCCATGCAGCCATCCGGTTGATTCAATAAAGGTGTGGATCCTGTTTATATCAACACCAGAGAGACAAGTTTTGTCCAGAAGGGGTCTTCGACCAAACATTTCGAGTCTTAAGTCTCCGAATGCCGGGCAATTACAGAGAAGATGTTCCGTTGACTCTTCCTCCTCCTCATCGCCGCAACTTCTACACAAGTCATTATAAGGGAGCCCCAGCCTCTGGGCGTGCCTCCCAATCGGCCAGTGTCCAGTTATAACCGCAATTAGGTTTCTTAGATGATGTCTGGACAGCTGTAATGCCCGCCGTGTCCTTTTGTCATCTATGATAGGGCAGATTTTCCTGGTTTCTTTACAGGTGGTTTCATCGTGCCACCTCTGACTGGCGATAAGATGACACTTGTGCGCTATTAGTTGCTTACACCTTGGGAGTGAAGCACCTACATAATATGTGGAACCGTCCCGATTCAAGGTGGCACCTGCATACGGCCGCCTTACTATCGGTAATAATATAAATATCCCTTCCAGATATTTCACCGTACCGGATGCGTCTCGCGGCCGTGTGGATGGCCATTATCTCGGCCTGGATGACACTGCAGTGGTCCGGCAGCCTTATTGGAATGCTCCAGTTTAGCTGCTCAGAGTATATGCCAGAACCGACAACATACATTGTTTTAGACCCGTCCATGAAAATTCGAATCGCATTTGCGGGAACTTGCAGGTCATCATAGTGGACCACGTTATCCAAAATGCTTACCGTCAAGCCAGGATCAAAGATTGGGTCGGGTGTGACATAATCAACATCCATGTGACAATTAATTTCGTTAAGAATGTTAGCATGTCAGATATTGTAATCCATCCATGCTCCGGTGGCCCTTAGTCTTACCGCCGCGTTCGCAGCTAGCCCTTTCGCCAAAATGTTTAGTGATAATCAGTTTAAAATCGTAAACAATGCCTTAGAGGGGGTTGTTCTAATGGCACCTGTTACCGCTATCGCCACCATTCTCATTGTACGTTCAAACCTGGTTTGATGACTCTTCACCTTGAGTGCCGGCCACCAAACAGCTGCCCCGTAGAAAAGACTACATTTCTCGGGTTAATTCCCCAGTTTAGGCCAATGGCCCTTTTGCAGCAATATAATGCAGTAGCCGCCTTATTAGTCCTGGAAATGGTGTTCATAAATAATAATATAAGGAAAAAAGTAATTTTGGCAGAACATGGTTTCAGTACGTTGTGTGCAGAAATCATTTTGATTTTATGCTCATCAGTGGTAAAAACGAATACTACCACCCTGTATTACATGCCTCTACTAATGAGTCCCATGACAAGCCCGTAAAATCGTTTGTTTGCATCAGTATTTGTTCTGCCCGTAATATTAATAAAGTTGGAGGTCCACACCTCGTGTTTTTGTCTCCACGTCTCACACTAGAAAAGTGATAATAAATTCTGTTATTGTTGGGGCATCACTGACAAAACGCAATTTTTTAAGAAAGCAGCGTAACCATTTGTCAAGAATTGCATGTTTTGTAAGACTTTTTTTTTTAATTTTTATTTATATTTTGAAACAAAATAAATTGGAAATATATTTTGATATTTTCTTTTAAAATTTTATCGCTTTCGTTGAAAGAAAGTTTTTTTTTTCAGAAATGGTGACATTTTTGATTAAAAGTAGATGTGAGATGTTTCAAGTGTGAATGCTCAACATCTTCCATGCTTTCCTCCGAAATGTATATAAGTGTACAAAGGAAATCACATGCAACGGTTTTTAAGCGTCTTTACCACAAGTAAGAAGTATAGTCGGTCAAGCCCGACCATATAATACCCTACACCACAGTATTTTAAAACACATTATGTTTTTATGTCCATATTATATGGATTTATCTATGTTTATAAACTTCATTAAAATCGGTTTGAAAGTTTGTGAGAAGCAGAAATAGGCCCCTACTTCCCCTTGTGGTCCTATTTTTGAAAAACTAAATAGGTTATTTGTCCATAAAAATATGTTTCTATCTATGTTTTAAATTTCATTAAAATCGGTTTGAGAGGCTGAAATTGCCCCTATCTCCCCTCGTGGTACTATTTTTTAAAAAACGCATCTCTTTTGTGTCCATAAAGATATGGTTCTATCTATGTTTTAAATGTCATTAAAATCGGTTTGATAGTTTCTGAGAGGCAGAAATTTCCCCCTATCTTCCCTAATGTTTCTACGATTTGGCCCATTTTCAATAGCCAGCCAGCCTGCCAGCCGTACGGACATCGTTTGCTCGACTCAGAAAGTGATCCTAAGACGATCGGTATATTTTAAGGTGGATCTAGGACCAATATTTTAAGGCGTTACACACATCAGCACAAATCCATAATACCCTCTCCACTATTGTGGTGTGGGTATAATAAAATTTTATTTTCAAATAAGCTGATATGTTCGAACGCTGCATGTGACGCTTACAAAAGTATAAAGTAAACTTATTTTTCGCAATCAACGCCTCGAAGCATTCAACGCTTTTGGGCATATAACTGGCTACGTAAAACAACACAGATTCAACTTTTTTGATAGCAGCGAAAAAGCGTAGAATGTATGTTTTCGACCTGCAGCTTAACAGGCCAACCTAAATTAGCGCGTAAGGCCTTTTCTATCTGCCAAAAATTCTCATGCTCATACGAAGTGTATGAAGTTAATCCGAAATGCGCGGCGTAAACGCTTTGCAATTGGAAAAGCTTACTAAATCGATCCTAAACTTTCAAAACAGTTTCAAATCTCTTGTCCTACTCTTCGCTTACAATGAATTAAAAAATAATAATTATTCACTTTCATTAAAAAAAATTTAGAAAAAATCGAATTGTAATTAAAATGGAAAATAAAACACATACAAAAAAAAAAAGAAAAAATATTTACAAATTAGAAAAAGAAAACTTATAATTTACAAATTAATGAGTATAAACATAAATAAATGTTACTGTGTACCTTAGATTATATATTTCATAAATAAAATGAGAACAAATTTTTCAAATTTCATGCATTCAATCCAATAAAAAAAAAAAAAATAAAACAACAACTTAGATACAAAATAATTACTTACATTTTTCCATAAAAAAAAAATATATATTTTAGATTTAAAAATTCAATATAAAACTAAAATAGTTATTGCATTGTTTTCATCACGTTTTTTAAAATAATGAAATGTAGAAAAAAACGTTACATTTTCAAATCGAATATAAAAATGTTATAAATATTAAATTAAATCATAAAATTCATTAGAAACAAAAAATCTTTTATGATTTGACTGTGATAATATCGAAAAAAAAATTAAAAAAAAAAACAACATAAAACAGCTTGTAAAGAAACCCATTTTGAAGGATATTAAAAACAAAAGAGTATGATATAGGAGGACATTTTAAAAGTTATTTAAATAAAACAATTTTTATTACAATAAAATTTTATTATTAAAATAAATGATATATATTAATATAGATAAAAAAAAAGAATAAAAACAAGAGAATAACAACAAAAAGTATTTAATATATTGTTAGAAATTAAAGACAGCAACAAATAATATTATTATATATTAAAAAAAAAAAATAATAATAAATTAAGCAACAAAATTCCGTCTTGACTGGGGTTAAAAAAAGAAATTATTAAAACTTATAAAAACTAAAAAAACCAAAGTCGAACGAAATATTTATTAAATAAAAATAATACTTTAAATTGAAACTTAAACAAGCAAAAAAAAAAGGAAATAAAATAAAAAAAAACATCAACGATATTCTTATAAAAAGTTATTTATAAAAATATTTAGTTAAAATATTAAATGACAGATAATTTTACACTTTAATAAAAAAGTAAAAACAAAAACTCATTTAAACTTTAGCAAAACAAAAGAAAATTCCAAAAACCAAATTTTAAAGTTCATAAACAAAAAACAAAATATAGAGATTTAAATAAATATTTTTTTTTTTAATTTTCTTTTTCAAAAAAAAACCTAGAAAAACAAGATTTCAATATTTATTAAAACAACTTAATAAAACTAAATGAAAAAAAAGACAACAATAAAAACAAAAACTCTCTTTCTCAAATGTTTCCTTTTACTTTCCTATTTAAATAATAAAACAAGAACAACAACAAAAAAAAAAACTACATAACAAAAAATATAAGAAAAAAATAATATAAATAAAAAATAAAAATCTTTTTAATGTTCAAAAAAAAAAAAAAAAAAAAAAAAAAAATTAAAAAAACACCACAAAATAAAAGTACTTTTTTCCCAAAAATCAATAAAATAAAAAATTTAATAAATTTTAGTCCCTATAAAAAAAAAATCAAAGAAACATTACCATTCAATACTTAATTCATTTAACAACAACAAAAATGGAAACCAAGGCGAATTCACACCAGATGACCTTGAGGCTCAACCATATATGCATAACCTACTGTCAAAAATAAGCAAAAATAAAAAACATTTGATTCCGTACGGAATGTGCGATTAGACTCGCAACTTGCATACTTGGCCTTTACACGTGAAAGTTCTTTCTTGCAAGCAGAGTATACGTATTATCAACGAAAAATCGAAGAAACAGCCGATTGGCTGAAAGCACCAAAATTATGTGTGTGTGTTAGTGAAAAAGTGTGAAAAAATTTACTTTCACGTGTAAATGCTAGGTTAAGCAAATGACAGTTTCATTAAACTCAGCAAAAACTTTCCTTAAGTTTAATATGGTTTGTCTCATATAATTTACATGTATTCTCTCATTCGCTTAAGCCAACTTAAGCACATTGTGGTTGGGCCTTTAGCTTGCTACGTAAGCAACAGCTGATAAATAACCATTTTGTCAAAATGGTATACCGTTCTGTTGGTTATGGGGAATCTTTCATTAAATCTATATAAGTCCCAATTCACACGTTGCATGTCTTATTGATCAGCTTGCTACTTTATAACGAGAGTGAAGAGACTTGCAACGTGTGAATTGGCACTAAGTTTCTCTTAGATTTATGAAACTTCAAGCCTTTTTAAATTATATAATATTTCGAAACACACAACTTTTTAATAGAAACAAAATGAAATGTTTGCTAGAATTGTTTACTACAGTGTATTTTGGCACAACGTTAAAGTATTTTAAGGCTCAAATACACTTGTCAAATGCTTGTCCAGCCGGCGAATTCATCGTGTACGTGTGCTTGACGTAATATTCGCCGTCATATCTAAATTATTTGATTTTCCATCCAGCATCGTCGGTGTGACACATACAAACACATTTTCGCAAATAATACCACAATGCTTGATGAGTATTTTGATCAATGTATTTGGGCCTTTACAGTTTTGTATACGTTCTCTTAATAAGACCAACTTGTATGAATTCGCCTTGACCACAAAGAAGGAAATTCCAAGAATAAAAAGATGAAGAAGCAAGACAAAAAACTGTTTTTATAAGTTAAAAAAAAAACAAATAAAAGTGATTTAAGTATCTCTGAAATACTTAAATGCAAGATAGAAAAAAGAATCTAAATGATGATGAATTTAAATACAAAGAAAGAAGAAAAAAAAAACAAAATAGAATAGTTTCATTTGTGTGTATTTAGTATTGCATTTTATTGGTAAGTGTATAAGACAGTCAGACAGTCAGTTAGTCAATCAATCAAGCCAGTTAAAGTTAAAGTCAGTAAAGAAAAAAGAAAGAGAGAAAAATAAAATGTATCTTATAAATAGATTTAAAATGAATAGTAACATTTGCATATAAACTTAAACACACATAATAACATTAATGGTAATAAAATAAATACATAATTACAAAAAACAAAAACAAAAACAAAACATAAATGCATATATTATTAACAAATAAATACAAAACAAACAAACAAAAAAGAATTAATTATATATATATTAAAAAAGATTATATATAAAAGTATAAACAAAAAAAAAATAAATATAATTATAAAATAAAAAATATATAAAAAATTATTTGTTTTGTTGCTATGTTGAAAGGTTTGTATATCTATCTTCTATCTATGTGAATCTTCAGAATATTCAGGCGGGTGACACTGTGAAGGCTGATTTTTGATTTTCGGTTTGCGGGCGGAGGGGCGTGGCAAAATCCAATTTTCATATTGCACCACCAATGACATATAATTTGGATGATTTTTTCTTTAAAATGATCGCTATGGTCTAACTTAGATTTATTAATCCATTTTAAGTTTTCATCGAAAGAAAAATGTACCACGCCTACGTTTACGCCAACTTTTTCTATTATGCGCATAACTTGAGAACGGCTTGACCGATTTGGACGATTTTTTTTTAAATGATTGCCATGGTCCAGCTTAGGTTTTTACGGAAAGAAAATTTTTGCTCAGCCCACTTTCTTCGATTTACCTAAAATCAAAAAACGGCTCCATCGATTTGACAAATTTTTCTTTCAAATGTTCGAATCTTTTTAACGGATTTTAAAAATCGAACGCAAAAATGTTCTCTAATTTGGACAGGACAACGTCTGTCGGGTCAGCTAGTATGTATATATGTATTTATACTGACAAGATCTTGCAAGCATCTGTAATTACGACTTAACCATTTACCGCCAAAATTAAACTAGAAGCGGTAATTAAAACAAAAGTTTATTTTTCTATTCATTGCACACAAAAGTAGCATATACATAGGTATAAAAAAAATTTTAAAAATTAGGAATGTTTGGAGTAGGAGGGGTGTACTCAACCGAGTACAGCGGCGGGAATAGGTGAACAATTTTAGAACATTGTTATTCATTACATAATGTTATTAAACATTTTTTGCATCGCCAACGAATTCTTGTAGGACATAAAACATATCCTAATTGCTTTTCTTCTTTTTAGGGGTAGAAACCTATACCATCTTGAGGTAGCCTTAGTTCCAATGATGAAAGATGCCTTCAGTTGAACCTTGTAATAGAACGTTGTAATAAAAATGTATCCTTGATATCAATTTGCCTTATTTCATGCAAGCGACTCGTTCATTAATAGAACGAAATTGTTTTACGAGATGTAGATTCAGTTTGATGTCTGGATATCTTTGCCAAGACATTCTAACATTATCGTAACTTATATACACAATCCCCCATATTCATAAATGATTATAAAATTTAATAAACGTTTATTAAGGAAAATTTTCATAGAAAATTTGGTTTTCAAGCCTTTACAGGCAAATATCAATATGCCTTTGGTTAACTGATATACACACAATATCAATAAGCCTGGCGTCACATGGGAAGTTATGTCGATTGTTTTGATAAGCATATACAGTATTACTGATAAAAAAAATAGTCAGTTCTTTGTAAAATATCTTCTCTAATATACGCAAATAATAGGTTCATATTACTTAAAAAACTTCTTGATATCTTCGTGCTTGTGCTAGTCGTAGAAGAGGACATTTGTAACCACTTGTGCTACGTTGTAGTTCACTACAGCTTCTTTTTTGTTTTTGGCAATGGATAATCCTCGCTGCCGTTCAGTGTTACCTGGATTGTCTGTAACCATGTTCTCCATGGCATCTTCTTCTTCAACTGATAACATAAAACATAAAATCATACAAAGAATTGCTATCAATACATAATACAAACGTTTAGAACTCATCGAATATTTAAGTATAATTTAATTTTTGTGCAACTTTTACAACTACAGTATGCCACAATTTGTATAAGGATTCCGCCACTGTACTCAGTTGAGTTCAGTTGTATTTTTATTACGATAACTTTGTAAAAATATACGGCAGACCAATTATTTTTCATTTTTTTTATTTATACGAATGCTCACTTTAAAAAAAAATAAATAAAAAAGAAACAAGCATACAAATAAGGATAAAAACAATAGAAATATCTGTCGTTATCTCAACACATTAATTTTATTTAAATTAAGGTCAATTTTGTGGAACTTAATTTTTATATATCGTTACTTTAATATAGAAAAGCCCTAACTAACGTTTTCCTTACTTTACAGGAGAAAGAAAAAACTTAATAAAAATTATAGTCTTGTAGTCGCGATTTCTTTTTAAACGCAGTTTTTTATTAAGTTCTCTAAGCAATTTACTAAAAAACTGCGTTAAAAAAAAATCGCAACTACAATACTACAATTTTTATTAAGTTTTTTCCTTCTCCTGTAAAGTAAGGCAAATGTTAGTTAGGGCTTTTCTATATTAAAGTAACGATATAGTAATTTTTTCAACTTTATTTTAATAAAAAGCACGTTTCTTTTAAGCTAAAAGCGTAAAAAATCCTAAAACGTTTAAAATCTTAAAATTGTTGATAAAAGTTAAGCTGTACGCAAACGAGTAAGGTAGCTCCAAATGGGTTAAGTCCAACTAGCGCACTCACAATATTATTACAGTAACGGACTGTAGTTTATTTAAGAAATATTCCGTTCAGTCATTTTTAAATAAAAAAACATTTAAAATTCCAAGCAAATTTATTTTTAACTGATTCTAACAGTTATTCAAAAAACTAAGTGCATATTAATACCGATTTTCAGTTGCAGTTAATATTGTCCGTTAATTGAGTTAAATTCTTCTTTATGTTAAATTAAATAAAAATGTAATTTAAAGCAACGAAAAGTTCATTTAATTTTTACTGTCAAAAATTCAACCGCGAATTCCGTAAAAACGAATGAATATTCAGTTATCTATATATATAAAAATGAAAAATGTTTGTATGTTTGTGTGTTTGTGTGTTTGTTTGTTTGTTTGTTGGCTTATAGACTCCGAAACTACTGAACCGATTTTCCTGAAATTTTTACAGTAGCATCACGTGAGCCCTAAAAATAAAATAGGCTACTTATTTTTTCGATAGGGGTAGGGGAATTGGTACCCCCCATAGGATGCCAATATTAATTATCGCATATCTTAAGAGCCGCTGGACGCATTTTGCTGAACTTTTTGTAGTAGGATCTTCTGAGCCCCGAAATTGAAATAAAATAGCAGCGGGGGTATTGGAATCCCCCATAGGACGCCAATGTTTAACATCGCATATCTTAAGAACTGTAATAGTGAGAATGTTCAAACTTTGTAGAAGTCACTCATATGGTATACTACACTATTGAAAATACAAATAGAGCGGGTAGGCGCAGGGGGGAAATACCTCTCATAGGATGCATATATTAAATATCGCTCAACTGAAGAACTATTAAAGGGCAAGTCTTCAAACTTTAAATTTCCATATAGTAATGGGCGGGGTAGACAGAGGAGGAGCAGTTCCCCTCATAGATAGAAATATTAATAAGAGCCGCTGCAAGCATTTTGTTGAACTTTTGGTAGTAGGATCTTCTCAGTCCCAAAATGTAAATAAAATAGCAGCGGGGGAAGTGGTATCCCCCATAGGTCGCCAATGTTTAATATCGCATATCTTAAGAATTGTTATGGTGAGAATGTTCCAACTTTGTAGAAGTCGCTCTTATACTACACTTTTGAAAATAAAAATAAAGTGGGTAGGCGCAGGGGGGAAATACCTCCCATAAGATGCATATATTAAATATCGCTCAACTGAAGAACTATTAAAGGGAGAGTCTTCAAACGTGGTTAAAGCTTCTATTACGGTTAACCATAAATTTCAATATAAAAATGGGCGGGGTAGACAGGGGAGGAGCAGTACCCTTCATAGATAGGAAAAATTAATAAGAGCCACTACACGCATTTTGTTGTACTTGTGGTAGTAGGATCTTCTGAGGGAGTGTCTTCAAACGTGGTTAAAGCAGTGTAGCGAAGCGCACCGGGTTAAGCTAGTCTTATATAAATTAAGTGTCAAAAAATTAACTACATATTCCTTAAAAACAAATAAATATGCAGTTATTTTATTAAATTTTACTGTCAAAAATTCAACACCATATTCAGTAAAAACAATTAAATATTCAGTTATTTAATTTAATTTAACTACCAAAAATTAATTTTTACTTATCTATAAAAAATGAATTGCTTGTTTTGTGTAAAAAATTCCCATTTTCTATTTGTTAAATTAATTTAGTTAAATACATCAAATTTTAAAAGTAAAATAATTGCGAAGCCATATCGGTCATGCTGCTGGTGTCTTATAATTGAGAGTTCTTCTGTAAACAACGTGGTCAGTACAACAAAAGTATAACAAACGTGTGTAACAGGGTAAGTAAATAATAATATTCCCCCTCTCTCGCTTATAAGAAAAACAAGCGGACAGGTGTCTGTCTGGTATTTTTTAGAAATTCGGTAAACGAAAATTACTGAATTTAATAAAATAACTGAATATTTAATTGTTTTTACGGAATATGGGGTCAATTTTTTGACTGTAAAATTTTATTAAATAACTGAATATTTAATTGTTTTTACTGAATATGGTGTTGAATTTTTGACAGTAAAATTTTACAAAATAACTGAATACTTATTTGATTTTACGGAATATGGTGTTGAATTTTTGACAGTAAAAATTAAATGAACTTTTTGTTAAAAATAAATGAAAAATAAGTAGACCGGTTTTTAATTGAACTTTCATTTATTTTATATTACAATTTCAGTTAATTTTACGTACAGAATATTGTGAGTGCGGGACTTACATATGTATATTAAACCGATCGCAATTAAAATTAATGGAACTGAGGTTCAATTTTAATTGAGATGTGTTATAGAAATTTTATGGTAGGATTTGTCAAAGCTCAACGTATTCGTTGGTTGGGACATGGCACTCGCATGCCGGCCAAAGCACTAAGCACACTCAACAGAAAAATCGTTCAGCGTTTAAAAACTGCAGTCAAAGTTGAAAAACAAAAATTTTCGTTTTTTGTTCGACATTTTTTGGTTTCGACTGCAGTTTTTTTTTAAATTTTGAATCAATCCATCCACACTAAAATCAATCCGGGGTCTAATCACCGCATACGATATCGAACAAAATGTATCGAAATGTTTTAAGCGGCTCATACACTTGCAATAAAATTTTTCAATTTTACGTACTGTACAATTATATCGCCAATGTGTATGTGATATTCGAAGATGACACAATATATTGGCAACAATCAATAGACTTTTGATTTTTATTGCACAACGAGTGCCCCAGTAGACTAGCTGGTAGAGAGCTTGTCTATCAGCACAGGGGTTGCGGGTTCGAGTCCCGCCAGAGACTCTGGTTTCTTTCCTGCAGACAAGCGTAGAGCTTCGCGGGATTAGAGTAGGGAATTAAAAAAAAAAAAAAGTGAAATGTGTTGGCAACATTGTACAATGCTGTTTATGTTATTCCTATAGGTTATGTTCATCTTTTTATTGAATGAATGAAACTATTATGCGACTGATTACATAATATAGGACAAAATGGAAATAGTATGGCGGATATCATATACAATAATATTGCAAGTGTATGGTTCGCTTTACTTTGGTATTATGACACTCGATATCGAATGAAATGTGCCGTAATTTGAGATGATAGCATTCGATATCAAGTAACCAAAGACATTTCATCTCTTAAGTTTTCATTCGATGCGTCAGTGCTTATCGTATGCAGAAAAATAAGAAAGTTTACTTGATTCGATAGTTTATCCGATATCAAATGCGGTGATAAGACCTGGTATACAGAGTACGGTAAGTACAGATTTTCTTGAATCAAGAACAGAAAGATTGATTCAAGTACGGATTATTCAAATGCGCAATACTTAAATTAACCATATTTAATCCCAAATTCGTACTTGAAATAATCCAAAAATCCGATTGATTTAAGTAAAACAAAGATTGAATCAATCTAAAATTGCGATTGTTTCAAGTATTATTTAGTTGATTTAATTCCCAATTCGTACTTGAAGTAGTCCGAAAGTGAAATTACATTGATTCTTAAAACTAAAACACTTACCCCAGAGACAGAAGGAAAATATTGTTATTATTGATTTACTTACCTGTTTTACACCAGAGAACGGCTTTGTGCGATTGCAAAATACACTCGCTTGCGGTCAATCAAATTGCGCAACCGCAAGCATTCGCTGCTGGTTTGCAGTCAGGGTTGTCAGATTTTTTTGAGCTCCATCGCCAAACCGGATGTCAGAAATCGCCAAAAATCGCCAAACGTCGATTTTGTTCAGTTATTGTAAAATTTTCTTTTTTTTAAATTAAATTTTGCATACAAAAAACGCTAGTATATTTTTTCGCCAAAAACTGAGAAAAAATACAAAAAAGTCGCCGAAGTAAATTTTGTTTTGTTTCTGTAGTTTTTTTTTTAAATAACATAAAATGGAGATCAGTTAAAAACTTAAATTAAGTACACACAGGGTTGTGAACTATTTCTAATCAAAAAGCGCCGTGCCCCCAATCAAAAAGCGCAAAATAAAATTTAAAAAACAAAAAACTTGATGAAATGTTTAAGAACCAAGTTTTATTTATTACACTCGCCGTCAAAAAAAAAATCGTTTTAAATAGAAATATATCAAATAAAAAGATTTAACAGCGCTTACCTCATTTATCAGAAATCCAGGTATATTATGAATAAAATAAGACATGAAATCATGAAGATCAGTAAACAAAATGTTTACTAGACGTGGTTGAACAAACTATTAGGCTTCAGCACGCTAAAGTCAATTTGTTTCTTGATGCAAGAAATTCGATTCTGCTTAAAAATCAAAAAAATCAGACTAATATTAAATAAATGCTGCTTGATTTCAGAAATATCTTCCTTTTTTTTTTTATAAGCTTCTTTTCTATTTCTTGTTTTAAGAAATTTTTGATCATATACCAAAAACGTGAATTTCTTTATCATGAGAAAATGTTTCTTTATTTCAGAAAGTTTTACTTAATACGAACAAAAAAGTTAAAATCAGGAAATTATTTTTGATTTTTTTTGTTTTAAGAAACGTAATGGATTACTTTAGAAAATAATAAACTTCTTTCCTTGTATAGTATGCATTTCAGAGTACTTTACATCAACAGAATTTAAAAAACGGAAACAAATTTTGTTTTAATGTGTCTTGATTTTTTTTTATTTTTTTTATTTAAAAGTACAAAAATGTTGGGTATCTATAAAAGCGCTAATTTGCGTCTTTTTGACAATTAAAAAGCGCTAAATCTAGCGCCAAAGGCGCTAAATTGGAAACTCTGAGTACACAAGTATATAAGATCGTACACTTCAGCCTCACCGATTTCATTAATGGAGTTTTGACCTACATACTATTAGAATTACATACATACTATTAGAATTAAATAGTGTCTGAATATAAAATTCACTTATTTAATATGTTTTTTATATTAGTAATGATAACAAAAATGACAAGTTGTTAAACAAAATTGCCGAATTAATATAAATGGTAAAAATAGCCAAGTTAATCGCCAGTTATATCAGAAATCGCCATAAAAGTCGCCAGTCGCCAAATGGGAAATCCCATCGCCAAACACTTTTCAAAATCGCCACGTTTGGCGAGAAATCGCCATATCTGACAGCCCTGTTTGCAGTCATTCAAATAATGCACACCGTGCTTTGTTATTTATTCCATCGTTTAGCTTCGTTTGTCAATTAATATTTTTGTGTGTTTGGTCCGACAATGATTGTTTTGGCAAAGAAAAAAAAAAAAATTCAAACAAAAAAGGCTGAAATCAAGCAATTATTACTCATGTAGGTATTCAGCAGTTACTTTGTAGTACAAGAGAAAAAAAAATTTAAAAGAAACTAAACGATTAACTGATCGGCAAATTTAAAATTGGCTTTTCACCATTAACCGATTAACCGATGTTACAAAATTTTGAATTTTGTGTAGTATTAAACAATTTTTGTGTGTTTAATTATGGGTGAGTTCCAAAACATCAGTTGCAAAGCAACTCGCGTTTTAAAATTCATTCTACAATGCAACCATGTAAAATTTTACAATGTTATCTGTACCAAAATTTAACAAAAAAGTTACCAAAGTACACCAAAAAAGTTGTGTTTAAAAATATTTTTTCATACAATAAATTTTCTTCTAGAAATACATTTTTAAAATATAGTACAAAAACAGAAATTAAGGAATTCGGAAATAAACTTTGTTGCAGAATGCTTGCTGCTGAGTTTTGTCAGGATAAATTAGATGATGTCCTGACAACAGAAGAAACTCTCGATAGTAACACAACAACAAAATTAGCCGAAACAATTAGAAGTGTTAATAAATCAAAACTAAAGTAAAGAATCGCTTAAATCCTAAACTTTTAAGCCAATTTATTTTTCTAAAACACTATTTCATAAGATCTCCTTAAACTATAGAAATGATTAATAAAATGATCTCACAGATTTTTATTTTATAAATACATAATATCGATGGGCTCCGTGCAATAACTCCCAGGTGCAATAAGTCCCAGTGCAATACCTCCCAATGAATTAAATCCCAAAATAAATGAAATAAGTCCCAAACTGGAAAAAAGAAATAAATCCCAAAAAAATGAAATAATTTCCATGTCCTAAATGAAACAAACCCCAACTTTTGGGAGTTATTTCATAATGAAATAACTTCCTAAAGACATTAATGAAATAACTTCCAAAAACAGTCCATCGAAAAGAAATGAAATAAGACCCAAAAAAAATGAAACAATTTCCAAAGAAATTTATTATATATGTATTCGTTTTACTTGAATATTTACATATTAGGTTACCAAAAAACAAACATTGAGTCCTCGACATTTTGACAACAAATGGGGCATTTTATTATATCCTGACCTCCTGCAATGGCAACTGCCTGCAGTTTAAGCACGCCGGGTACAAGGATTACCTCCTCTATGGTATAACAAACATCGGCTTCGCTAACTAAAGCAAACACCGGCTTCGCTAACTAAAGTTTCTCTGCATAGGCGGCCTTCGGCCGGGCGCAAGGATTTTATACTCTTTGGTATAACAAACACCGGCTTCGCTAACTAAAGCTTTTCAGCATAGCCGGCCTTTGGCCGGGCGCAAGGATTTTATACTCTATGGTATAACAAACACCGGCTTCGCTAACTAAAGCTTCTCTGCATAGCTGTCCTTCGGCCCGGCGCAAGATTTTCTCCTCTATGGTATGACAAACACCGGCTTCGCTAACTAAAGCTTCACTGCACAGCCGGTAACCATAAGACACTGCAATTGCAATTAGCAACATTTTCTTCTTTGATAAACTTAAGTCATTGTATTCAAATAGTTTGAAATATCCCGTTATAAATACCGTTAAAAATTTTAAACAATTTTAAGAAATTGCAAATAATTGAAAATGAAAAAACTCCCACAAAAAATGAAATAACTCCCACAGCAAATGAAATAACACCGAAAACCAAAATAAAATGAAATAACTTCCACGTTAATTTTTTCGGGGACTTATTTCATTTGGATTTTATTTCCTTATGAAATAACTCCCAGGCAAAAAATAAAATAACTTCCAAAAAAATGAAATAATACCGAGGGGGCTGGGAGCTATTTCATAATGAAATTACTCCCACATTTGTATGAAACATTTTTGGGTCTAATTTCATTTTTTTCTTGGGACTTATTGCACCTGGGAGTTATTGCACGGAGCCTATCGATGGCTCAATATGAAAAAGGCGAAACTCGATTTCTTGTTAGTTAACAAGAGAGGAAAAGAGCTTATTCAAATCGAAACAATTTTACATATATGAAAAGTTTTAATGCAATAATCAATAAAAAGATGCAACAAATTTTTACTCCATAGCCCCCTGAAATTTTATAGCAAGGTGCATTTGGTATTTATCTACCACAATAAACAGAAAAATCTTTTTTGAAAAAAATTGAGTTACGCCTTTTTTATATTAAGTCATCGATATGTATTAATTTAAAAATATGTATTACATAGTTATTAACTGTATAAATAAATAATAATTTGTATTTATTGAAAATACTTAATTTAGAAAAAAACCGTATTAACCGGTTAACCGATCAATAACAAAATTAATCGATTATTAACCGAATAAACCAAAACCTCGATTAATTAATCGAGCGTAAACCGATTAAGGGAAAAGCCCGATTAAATTAATATCCTAGTTTTTACTTTAACTGTCTTATTCATAAAAAATTAAAATGGATTTAAAATGAATGTTAAAAAAATTTGTATGACAATTTTGCCTTATAACGCATTTCAAACTTATTTTATTTTTTATGAATACGGCAGTAAAAATTTAAAGTACATATTTTTTAACTAACCCTACGTCTATACGCGCAATTTGCATTTGTAAACATAAGCAATAACGTCGGCAGAATGACGTCAAAGAAATGTTCTATGTTTAACATTTTTTTCAGAGTGGAGTAAACGTATGTCTAAACACAAAACATGAATTTGTATGTAAATAAATACTTACATTTTCTTTGGCAACAAATTTATTTTTAATTATTTTTTTATTATTTACTAGCTGACCCGGTCTACGTTGCTGGCCCTAAGTAAACATTAGTTTTGTATTTCCACACGATTTAAATTGAGCATTTAACGAAATTTACGGCCTTTAAAATAAAAATCCATGGAATACCTATCATAAATTTTTTTTAAAAAATAACTTACATATGGTGTGGATATGGGCTCAATCAAAAAAGAATAAGTTGGACCATGGCGATAATTTTAAAGAAAAAATCGTCCAAATCGGTCAAGCCGTTCTCAAATCATGCTCTTAATAGAAAAAGTGGGCGTAAAAGTAGGCGTGGTAATTTTTTCTTTCGATGAAAACGTAAAATAAATTAATACGAACAGTTAAAAGAAAAATTAGTCAAATCGATGGAGCAGTTTTTTGATTTTAGGTAAATCGAAAAAAGTGGGCGTAAAAGTGGGCGGGGCAAAATTTTCTTTCCGTAAAAACCTAAGTTAAACCATGGCGATCATTTTGAAGAAAAAATCGTCCAAATCGGTCAAGTCGTTCTCCAGTTATGCGCTTAATAGAAAAAGTGGGCGTAAAAGTAGGCGTGGTAAATTTTTCTATTGATGAAAACTTAAAATGGATTAATACGAACATTTGAAAGATAAATTAGTCAAATCAAAATCGTCCAAATCGGTCAAGTCGTTCTCCAGTTATGCGCTTAATAGAAAAAGTGGGCGTAAAAGTAGGCGTGGTAAATTTTTCTATCGATGAAAACTTAAAATGGATTAACACGAACATTTGAAAGATAAATTAGTCAAATCGATGGAGCAGTTTTTTGATTTTAGGTAAATCGAAAAAAGTGGGCGTAAAAGTGGGCGAGGCAAAATTTTCTTTCCGTAAAACCCTAAGGTGGACCATGGCGATCATTTTAAAGAAAAAATCTTCCAAATCGGTCAAGCCGTTCTCAATTTATGCGCTTAATAGAAAAAGTGGGCGTAAAAGTAGGCGTGGTAAATTTTTCTATCGATGAAAACATAAAATGGAGTAATACGAAGATTTGAAAAAAAAATTAGTCAACTCGTTTTCTGATTTTAGGTAAATCGAAAAAAGTGGGCGTAAAAGTGGGCGGGGCAAAAGTATCCTATGTCCGTCTCCTGGCTCTAAGCTACCTCCCTACCTCTTGAGTTATAAGTGGTGTAACTAACACGACTTTCTTTTATATATATAGATTTGTAAATTTTGTATTTAAATTTTATGTTTTAAGTTTAAAATTTTTTCTTTTTTGTAACTGTTAATTGATTTTGACAGCTTGTGTTATAAGATAATTGCTCAGCAATATATTAAAACATTTGTTGCTGAACATGTGTTCAAATACATATTTCTGCAGTCCACAAGTTAATATCTAGTGTTGGCAATCGAATTTGATAGTTGCTACGGCAATAATTTCCAAACAAATTGCTCGCCTAGACTTAGGGTAAATATAAACTCAATGGAAACCTTTGCTTTTTATTTTACTTTTACAACGTGAAAATAAAGTATGTTTTTCTTTTTGTTCTGTTGTTTTTGTTGTTTTTACACTTAACAAGCTTATCGTGTTTTACCTACTTGTTTGGTGTTATTGTAGTTTCTACAACAAACTTTGCCAAGCACATGCACACGAGATAACAACGTTCACTTTCTAATTTTACTCTCAGAGTGGCACTACCAATAAACGATTTATCATGTCATTAAACATTTGCCACTTTTAAAAACTGTCCAATATTCATTTAAGTATTTAACAATACATAATTAAAATAAAATTATAAAATAAGGGTGGTTCCATTTGTATGGATTTAAAAAAATTGAATTCTGTATCAGAGAAAGGTACATGTAAATACTACAAGCCGATCGCTTTCGGTTTTTTGTGCAAATCCTTACAACCTTCTCGCATAAATATCACTGCATTTACAAAAACCTCAATCTAAATAATGGACCGATCTTTACGAAATTTAACAATATGATTTCTAGTCATATAGAAGGTATTTATGCCAAATCTTACACCAATCCGTGCATTATACCACTATTTATGTTAGTTTTTGTAACAAAAAAATCAATTCTTTAGGGTCGTGGTTACACATTTGGATATATATATATATATATCCTCTTATCCTACTAAAGCGATTTTGCTGGATCTCTTTCCCAAACTGCTTAGGATAACTGGAAGCAATATGATGAAAGTGAGATCTCAGTTAAGCTAGGTTAAGTTAATCTGAAAAGAGATTACCACGTTTGTATACAAAATTTTGACGGAACAGCTTGGTTTTTCTTAAAATGTTCGCCTTTAACCCTTTGACGACCATAGGCAAACATACTTGCCCAGGGGATTTTGCGTCATATAATTGTTCACGTAAGAGATAGAGTAAATATGTTCAAAACGGATTTGTAGCGGAGGGTTGGGGCAACAAAAATGTGGTAGGTGGTAGGGGCCTATCTGGTCCCATTTGCCCGCTAGGAGGCCTCAAATTTGGCCAAAAAGTCGCCTTACTTCAGGGGGGTGCTGCGGGGTGAGCGTAGGGCGCATCTGGCTAAAACTCGGGTATATTTTGGAGGCACCTCTTACCTTTCAAAATATATATGTATGTGTGTACATACATAGTTTTACGTTGTTTTTTTTTTAAGTCAATTGAACAAAACGCATCTTGTCTGTTATTGTTTTAAGTTCAAAGTTTTTTTTTTGCGCTGATTGCTAGTTTGTTTTTATTCATTTCTTATTCGAAATCAATCGGGGCATACGTATTTTGTGCACTACTATTCGAAAGTGTATTATTGTTGTATTTCGAGTGTTATTTTTGATCAAACAGTGTATTATTATTTGGTTATTATAAATAAAAAAAATTTTTATGAGTGGATCAGCCCCTGATCGTTTTCTTTTCCTTAATGCGGACGAAATTGAGCAACTTTGGTTTTGCGACACCAGTGATAATGAGGAAGAAGCTGCTGCATACATATATATATGGATGAAGAGGACATCGTTTTTTCTAGAAAATGACGCTTTGGAAATCCAAGAGGACTTTTTATACCACCAGAGAAGACTATCTGGTTCAGAGAGACGCTTGCGTATAAAAACCCCGTCTTCACCGGACTTCAGGAGAATTGCATATATGAACATTCGCAAGTTCTAAAACCCATTGTAAATGCATATGTGGAAATGCAAGTTTTTATATTGCAATAGAAGTTACTATTTTTCTATTCTTTTTTGGTTTCAGAAATGTGCATAATGATAGTGCAGCAGTCCAACCCAACAACCCAACTGTGGTGTGCAAAGTGAAGCGGCGGGACAAGCAGTTGGTTGTCCAGCACGACAACAAGGGAGTGGGAGGTGTCGATCTCATGGACCAACAAAAGGTTATGCGTATGATCGCAGAAGCAAATGGCGGTTTTATATTCGATTGTTCTTTGATCTCTTCGAAATATGCGTCCATAATAGCTACGTGATATATAGCAAACTCATGTTGGCAAACATCTTCGCGACAAAAGTGGCCTCGATTGATTTTCGGCCAGCTTTAGTAAAGGAATTAATAAATGACTTCTGTTCGAGACCGCGCAGATTCCCGGAAGCAACCAGACCTGGAAGTATCTCTCTAAAAAGCCGAAGTCTTTCCATAAAATGGAAAAACGTGAAAATTGGAAACGATGCCTTCGTTGTGCCAGCTTTGACAAATATATATAGCCTATAGCCTCGCAAATGTATTTTGTACTATATGCAATGTATTTCTCTGCTTTACATCACGCGACTGTTTTGGCAAATATCACGTATAGGACTTTTTTTAAATTGTTAGTTATTTATAAATTACTTTTTAAATAGTTTAAATAAATAAAAAATGTATAAAACATTTATATTTTTAAATTTAATTTTTTGGATAAAACATTTTCTTTCAGCCTATAGGC
Source organism: Pollenia angustigena (assembly GCA_930367215.1). Lineage (NCBI taxonomy): Eukaryota > Metazoa > Arthropoda > Insecta > Diptera > Polleniidae > Pollenia > Pollenia angustigena. The sequence goes on from OV884056.1 coordinate 283,525,204, forward strand.
ACCTATATTTGCCAAGCAAAAAGAGGGGCAAGGAGAAGACCAGGGGGCCAATTTTTTTTAACGGTACTATTATTGAGCCATATATTATGAATTTAAGAAAAAATAAAAAATCGCTTCGGCAGAAAAAGTCTGGTCCTCAAAGGGTTAATGAAATAATAGAAAAAAAAAATCAAATTTCGCCGGAAAAATCAGAGTTTTAGACTAACTGCCTATTTCACGATGTCACTCGAACGTTAACGTTCGCACAAATAACATGTAAACCAAAAACAAATTTTTTAATTTTGTTTTTGTTTTATATGTTATTTATGCGAACGTAAACGTTCGAGTGACATCGTGAAATAGGCAGTAAGTTAAACTAATTTTAACATAATCCACAAAAAAACCCGGCCCTAGAATAACTCAAGGACCCAGAACTAATATAATGTAAGCAGTCTTAAGCGAAGATACCACTATTGGCGCAATGTACCAATTTTTGTCGTATTTCATGTGCCGATTGTGTGAACGCAAAACTAATATAATTTAAGCAGTCTTAAGCTAAGATCCCACTATCGGCGCAATGTAGATAGTGTGAACGGTCACCATTTTTCAAAATGCGAAACTTCGTGCCGAAATTGTGCAGACTATTTACAATCAAACTTAACCTTGTTGCGCCGATAACGTTAATTAACGATAATAATTTAGACGAAGAATTTTGCTAATTTCTTGATAATTCAACGATTTGAGATGTTGTCTGCTAACAAGAAAATAAACAAAAACAAATGACTTGATTTGTCCCAATAGCGCGATAGTGTGAACGCATTGTACCGAATATTGTCGCAATTAAGTTTTGGCCGATATGAACCGAAAAAATGTTCTCAAAGAAAAAGTGTTATGAAAAATAAAACACTTTTATAAATAACTTTATTTGTTACCACATAGAATTCTTTATTTAAAAGCAAAATATTTAACACGTTTTTGGTTTTTGTTCTTAAATTCATTTTAATTAATGCAATCGTTTTTATTGTTTGATTCGTGTTTTCTTTTATTTATTAAATGTTAATTAAACAAACACATTTACATATTTTTTGGGATTTTACATGATTAATATTTTATTTTACTCTTAAGTTCTTTTTGAATATAACATTTTATTAAAAATCTTTTTTTTTCTAATTTGAATAAATATTTTTGTTTTTTAAAGTGGATTTTGAAACAAATAGTTTTGACTAATTATATTTGGATAGTTTAAGTGCTGTTTTACTAAAATTTCAAAAATTTATTTTGTTTTTTTATTTAATTAATTCATTTGGATTTAAGTTTGTGCATGACAAATGTTTGTTAAGATAATATTCAAACGTGATTAAATTTTTTTTACTAAAATATAAAAGATTTCAGGTTAAAATTTGAATATTCTGTTTTGGATTGAAACTATTTTAAAAAAAAGATTTTTAATTTATGTGGATTTCTTTTAAGTTTACATATTTTCAAATATTTTGTTTGCCTTCTACTTTTGAAAGTTGTTTATGGATTTTTTTTTTTAATTAATAAAATGCAATTTTAAAAAGGTTTTTTTTCAGGGAATTTAGAACCCTTAATTGTAGTTGTTGTTGTTTTTTTCTATATATAATTTTTATAGTGAAATTGTTTGTACCTTTGATAGTAATTGTATTTTATTATTTACTTTGTTATAATTTTTCAGCTACTTTTTTGAAAAAACAAAAAAAACAAAAAAACAAAAATTGTTTTTGTTTAAATTTTAGTAAGTTTTTTTTTTATTCTTTAAAGTACAAATATCTCTTTTAGTTGCTCTTTTCTGTAAAATTGTGTGTGATTTTTTTTTTAGTTTTTAAAAATATTTACTTTTTTGTATTTAGAAAAAATCCCTGAATGTAATTTTGCTTTTCGTACAAAGAGTTTATTATTTTGATTAAACTTTAATTATTTTGGTTTTTTTGTTATATATAAATTAAGAATTTTCAAAAATTATTAAAATCCTAAATATAAACTTGAATTTGTAATTCTAAAATTTTCCAAGAAAATTGTTTTTATGTATTTAATTTTTATTTGAATACAATTTTGTTTGAGTTTTATTATTCAAATGTCACATTAGAGCCAAAAAACTTTTGTAGTTTTAATTAAATTTTAATTGATAATATCAATTTATTTACGTTTATCAAACGTTCAAATATGCGGTTTGCAACTGCAATCATCACATCATGTGCTGTTTTCTTTATTTTTTTTTTATAATTTAAGCTTTTTTTTTAATATTTTTAGAAAATAATATTTAAAAGAGGGGTTATACAACAAATTTGTATAATTTTTTTTTCGTCTTCATTGTTTTTCTTGTTTGTTTCAGTTTTGTCGTCAATATTTTTCAAAACTGCAAAACTTTTCTTATTTTTTAGTTTTTCTTCGTTTTGCAGTTGGTTGCGGAAAATTCTATTTGTTTGGTAACTCTGGTGGACAGTCTGGTTGATTGGAGGGATGAGCTGCACGAAAAGCTGGATTACTTTCCAATTCACGATCAATACGCAAAATGATGGGATAAGGACGCAAGTCAACGTGGAATCTGAAAATAAGCAAAGTGATAATATTCTCTTAAAATTCTTTTCTTTAGGTCTTAAGAAAAATGTAAGCAAACGTTTTAATAAAGAGAAATTGGTGGGGGTGTTCTTTTTTGCTTATATTGAAGCCAAGACTTATCAGGGAATTATATTCCCTTAATTTTCTTAAAATCCTCCAAATATTTTGACGGATTTTTGCACACTACATCAAAAAACAGGCTTTATTATTTCGACATTATGTAGAATTCGAAATTAATAAGAATTTATAAAAATCTGATTCACTGTCGATAAACTGAAAAACAAACGATTCGTTGCTGGAATGAAACTATTTTATTGGCCGATATTCATTAATGCAATGAAATGCAATGATACTAAATTGTTTATTGCAGTAATAATATTTTCAGTTCAACTCTAAAGCGGAAAATTTTTCATAGCATCATTCATGATACGAAACGAGTTACATTTGCGCTACGTAAAACTTTAACGTAAGTATGATTTGAGGTAAAAAGTCGTACAGTAAAATTTTTTTATGTGTTTAAACAAAATTATTATTATTTATTACACAACTGTGAAATTACAGCGCCGTTTCAATTTTGATGATATATTTTTACGTAGTCCGAATGAAGTTTTACCTTGGTTCTAGACTCTATAAAGTATATGGGGGATTTCATGTCAAGTGACCCAACTTTATAAATCGATGTCTTCCGATTTGGATGAAATTTGCACCAAGGCACACTGGTCAATTCCGGCCAAAAACAGATTATAGCGAACACTTCAAAACATACAGCTCATTTCTTAATTTGGATCTTGGATAACTATTTTACTGTTAATATTGGAGCAAAGTAGATAATTTTTTTCTTACAAATTTAAGGTTTTCAAAGTTGATTTTTGTACTTTGAAATAAAAGTAAGCTATGATTTTTCCTTTAAAGTTTTCTTTGTAAATAATCACGTTATGTTTAAACCGTATTAGTAATTAATCATTCCATGTGATAATAATTCTGATTGGATAAGGGAAGTGATTGTGTGTTACATTAAAAATAAATTAAAAACCTAAAGTAAGCCAAATTTTAAGAGACCATAACAAAAAAGGTGGCGCTAGGGGAGGTAAAGTGATTATTATATCTAGTACTGTTAAGTATCAAAAGTAAGTACTATACATTTCAGCTGCCACCACCTGAAACTATAGTAATCAGATCATTTTTAGTGACTTCATATATTTTTTTAAGATTAGCGTGACTGACTGGGTGATCATCGCCCAGCCCAAACAACTTAAGCCAGACACTTGAAACTTTGTATGTAGTTTCCTATTCCAATGTGTAAATAAAAAAAGTGAAGAACTTTGGAAATTCAATTCATAAGGGGTTAGAAATGGGGAAAAATGGGGAAAATCAGTAACATTATATCTCGTTATCTAACAGAGGTAAACGTAAAATTCAAAAAATATCATTATTGAATCGAAAAATGAGTTTGAAATTTGCACATTTTGGGTATAAAAAATGGCAAAAATATAATTTTGGTACTTTTTTGGTAAACAATTTATCTTCTTAAGTAATAAAGATAAAAATAAAATTTAAATTGTGTTCTCTTCGCTTTAAAAGTTCTCATACAAATTTTGGTACCTTTTGGAAATTCGAATATACTATAAATATCTGAATTTGTGCCCAATATTTGAATGTCAAATTTCAGCTATTTACTGAAAGAAATAAGAAAGCTCTGAGGTTTGACAGTAATTGACCAGAGTGCACACTAGACAATGAATTTTTACTCATCCCAACCAACCTCAACCCCCACCCACCTTAAACGGAAAAATATATACCATTTCTATGGTCTTTCCAAAAGAAATTTTGCAAAATGATATGTTTCAGTTGAAGGTTCCTAAACAATCCCCCCTTACCCATTCCACAGGAGCTCAAGTCGGATCCACGACTGAGTTATCTAAAAATATATTTACATATGTTTATGTTTATAATCATAATATTCGGAATAGCCGAATATAGCACTCTATCTTGTGAACCCTAATTTTCGAAGCTTTAACAACCAAACTTGAGAGAAAAGAACAATAACTTAATTTTCATTAATATAATTTATCGTATGTATAATCACTGATAACTATACTATTTTTATAAAAATATTTGCACACACATTGAGGTTACTGCAATCCATAATAACATTAAAGCAGTCAGACCTCTAAATAACTAACGTTACCACATTCATTAGTTGCGTTCGAGAACACAAAAGTTTTTACTATTTTTTACTAAACTTTACTGCATTTTACGAAATTGTGTTCGAGTACACAAAATGCAGTAAATGAGAACATAAATTGAGAGCGAAAAGTGACAGTTCTTGTCTGAGTATTTACAAATTTTTACTGCAGAAATGTTTGCAGTAAATTTAGTAAATCAAAAAAACATATGTTTCAAAAGGTAAACAAACAAAAGTAACAAATAAGAAGCGTACAACTTGTGAAAAAATTGTTAAATAAAAGAAAAGTTGAAATAAAAATTAAACCAAAACAAAAAGTGAATAAATATTAATTAATTAAACTTGTTTGTGAAGCATTTATTTGGCTAAATACAAACTTTTGAAATTTTTTTTGTTATGTTAATTTGTTAGAGTTGTTAAAGTGCGAAATATTTGGGTACTTAAGTAATCAATAGCATACAAATTATTCATGTTCTTTTAAATAATTTAACCCGCTACAAATTAGTAAAATCAAATAAAATAAAAAACAAACAAATATGAAAGATTACATTAAATAGTTTGTTTGTATTTTCCAAAAATTTTCGTGTTATAAAATGTATTTAATCGAGTACCGATAAGAAAACGATTCAAGTAGTCAAAAGTGTCAATATTTTTCAACACTTCAATTATTTGTCATCAGCTGTTGCCTTTATTTTACGAATTTTTACAAATTTTGCGTTCGCCTACTTTTTTGGACAACAGCTTTTTGTGAGAGAAAATTTTTTAGTTTTCTCATTTACTGCATTTTACTGTAAAAGTACTCAAACGCACCTAATGTTAGAGGTTTTTGGTATGACAAAAAATTGTCAGGTGAAGCCACCATGTTATGGTTATCTTAACAGACATAAGAATAGTACCGCAATAATTTGATCATGGTTGTGGGCAACCATAATATGTCTCTTTTTTTTCTTTGAGGCCCAAATACATTGATCAAAATACTCATCAAGCACACGTACACGATGAATTCGCCCGCTGGACAAGCATTTGACAAGTGTATTTGGCCCTTTAGGTTTAGAAATTGTTTTAAAGCATTTCAAAATCTCTTACCTGCGTGCATTAAAAACTTGAGGAACCAAACAGCAGTCGGCCATTGAAATCTCATCTCCGACACAGTATTTGCCAGCAGAAGTCGACAATACCTTTTCGACAGCCCTGAAGCCACGGGTAATCCAATGCTGAGCCCATTCCTTCTTCTTCTCCTCACCCACATGAATTAAAACAATCAAATTTTGTAAAGGTTGAATGCCGGAGCAAATGATTTCACAAATTTCACGAACTTTGGCACGTTTGTGAACATCTTGAGGTAGAAGTGGACGTTGAGGGCGGGTTTCCTCCAAATAATGCATAATAGCCACAGATTCAATTAAGGTGTGACCATCTATAGCAAAAAAAAAAAAAAAAAAAAAAATAAATAAAATAAAATTTTCAATAAAGAAATATGTAACAGTAAAATTTTTTAACAAAGCACCCACCAATTTGCAAAGCTGGTACTTGTTCCATGGGATTAACCTCGCGATATTCATTGCAATGCTGTTCTCCACCCGATTTTATTAAACTGATGGGTTTTATGTCATATGGAATTTCCTTGAGATTCAAAGCAATCCGCACACGCCATGAGCAGGAACTACGCCAATACGAATACAGTATTGGCTTTTCAGTCGAAGCAGCAGCGTTACCAGGAGTAGAAAGTTCAGTGTTAGTAGACATTTTTAAAGAGTATAAATTTTGTAGATTTAAATTACGATCTTTGAAAAATAACGACCTGTTAGACCCAACTACACCTCTTAAATGCGGTTGGATTTTTGTCCACATGTTTCTCATGTTAAAAAAAATTAAATTTTATTTGTTTAAAATAAATCTGGATTTTCTAGTCTAGTAGGATTTAAAGTATTTATGTAAATTTAAATGTTTTTCTTAATGAAAAATATTTTGTTGTTCTGATAAGAATTTATTTCTTTCGATGGTAATTAACCGGTTTTTGACTTGTTTTGTTAATTTACTTTTATTAAATGTTATCAAGTGGATGTAGATTCAACTTGTTAGATACAATTTTTGTTTGCTTAAGTTTATTTGTTATCAAAGTGGGTAAATTTTGTTGTTTACATACTCTATTAAAAGAAAAATAAACATGAAAACAAACTGCAATAAATAAAAAATACAAGTTTTTGTGTGGACACCAGCTGATTATTTTTGGAACCCATTGCACTTTTATTAACTGATAAGCCAGAAAGTATGTGTTAAATTTTGTTGAAAAAGCTAAATTTCCGCAAAGTAAAAATAATATAAATACGAATATACGTATTCGAAATGCCGATTAATCACCTGTTTTGCGTCATTCGTATTCGCCAAATTCAAGCGAATATTTCACGAACATTTTGTTAAAACATTTCAATATAAAAAAAAACATGCAAAAGGGTAAATTGTCCATAAAAAATATTAATGTTGTTGTTTTTTGTTTGGCTTAAGGTTATAAAAAAATTATAAATAAAAAATCCACAAATTTTTGTATTTTTAATTTAGTTTTTTTTATTTTCCATCCCATATTTCGACCATACATCGATGATCATCTTCAGGGGATTTAAAGCAATGTCAAATTAAAAAATAAAAAAAAAGTTGATACCACTGATGAAAATATGTCAAACAGTGTCCACGTATCAACTTTTTTGTAGTTTTTACTAACTTCCCTGCAAATAATAGGACCAGTCCAAGCCCACGTGTAAAGAGTAGTCCACAAGGGACCAGGACTAGTCCAAAACTAACCCAAACGTATGGAAAAACCCTGGTATATTTAACATTACAATGCCCTAGGGGAGGACCATATAACCCACCTTTGGACAACTAAGGAGTAGTTTTAAAACTACACCATGGTATACTCAAGAGGATTAGTTTTCAAGTCGTTTAAAAACGAAAGCATGTCGTTAAAAAACGAAGACATGTCGTCTCACTACAAACACTTTTTAACAATGACATGGTCCATGCTTGCATTACATCGGACCAGTCCATAGAGTAGTCCATTTTATCAAAATGGATCAGGTGGTCCAATTTTATTTGCAGGGTTATTCAAAATGTTATACTGCAAGTGTATGTAAGTTCAGTAGGAGTATAAACAGAACAAGCATGGCACGACATTTTCCATACGATGTGACAGAAAATACCGGTGAGCGCCGTGAAATAAAATTTATTTTATTTTAATTTATAAAAATAAAAATAAATATTGATCATGCTTTTAAAAATAAAGATGACAGATTATAAAAAAAGATGGCAAAAAGTGTTAAAATAGAAATTGGTCCTTTAAAAAAAGTGCGTATGGTCACCTTAGTAAAGTGAAAAACAAACAAACATTACAAAAACAATTTATGAAAATTACTCGTACGAAAATTATCGACACCTGGAATATTGACCCATTATCAAGATATTCCGAGCTCATTACACAAATTAGAAATGCGTTCACTGCGGTGGATTGACAGTTAACCTCTAAAGACACTCGGAGAGATCTTTTCGTTCAGCTTATTATACAAAAACTGGTAGTAGGGAACTTAACAGTTATGTGCGTTCGTTTACTTTTCCAGTATAATCCAGTACGTGAGTAATATGAACATTTTAAAAATTTATGTGTACGCGAACGCATTTCAGTAAAATGTATACAAATTTCGGAGTAAACGAACGCAGCTATTATTAAACACTGAGAAACAAGTTAAGCACAATAAAGTTAAGAAAAATAAAGAAAATATGTGACAAACCCCGAAATAGGTCGGTGAATTACCAGGCAAAAGCGCAAGAACAGTGAGAAAAACGAAATATAAAAGTATTTAAGTATAAGAATCAGTTTGACCATTTAAGCATTTTTGCAAAATTCAATTTAATATTATTTAGCATTTTCATAAAATGTTTTCAGCTTTTCTTTTAGCTTTATTTTAAGTTTCGAGGAATAGTTTTATTGATAAACTGAACTTCTTTTTATAAGCTTTTATAAATTTTGACTAGAAATATGTAGTTGCACTCAAACAGAAATTTCGTGTGAAAATGGATTTTGTAAAAAAAAAATTACATTAATGGAATCTAAGAAATGCTAAAATAATGTTGATTCTGAAAATTATTTACCATTTTTATACGTAATAAGTATAAAAGTAAAAGGAATTTTTACATTGTAATGTTAAAATTGAATTTAAGGGGGGGTGCTTTAAAACCATGTGAGATAAGGCCATGATGGCTTTATTGCTCAATTGAATGGGTGATAAAGACATAATGGCCTTATTGCCCAATCATTGAGAGGTAAGGTCATATTTAAAATTTTGCGAAATGAGAGATTTAGCCATATTTTTTTTCGCAAATGAGAGATAAAGCCATATTTTTCAGAATATTATTATGCATGGTGTAAACATTCTGTAAAAGGGAAAATCCTTAGTTATCATTGAAAAACATTTTTTTATTCTTGCGACGCACGCAGGAAAACTTTATTCAGCGAAGCCACCTGCCGCGTCTTACTGGAGGAAAACCCCCATAAGCAGGGCCACAGGCCGCCACGCAGAAAAACTTTAGTATGCGAAACCAGATACTTAACTTTAGTGTCTCCGGAACTGAAATGAGAGATAAAGCCATTTTATAATATTGCTAATGTGAGCTAAGGTCATGATCTCCCATACAAATGAAACAAAAACAAAAGACTTTATCTCCCTATTGAATTAGAGATAAAGCAAACCCCCCACCCCCGTCGAATTAAATGATCCCAAAATAAAAATATTGGAAAAATTTTTTGCTGTAAACTGCTGAAAAAAATAATTTTGAAAATTCAGCTTTTCCTTAACTTTAAGAAATAAACTGGTCTAAAATTTGTATTTAGAAATTTAAAATCAAAGCAAAGCATAGAATTAAAACCGCTTGTATTTTGTTTACATCAGGGATATTTCGGGGCGCCTAAATTGGTTAAAATATTACTAATTTTGTTAAAAATACGTTTCTTAAATTTATGTAGCTTTTAATAAAATTTCATATCATCCTTCTAATAAATTGTTATCAAAAATCTTTTTTTAGCATTTTCTTAAATAATTTTTAGCATTTTACTGGCCTTAACTAAAGCAAGATATACATAGCTGTTAACAGTTTTGAGATCTGGTCACACTGATAAGTATGCAAATAGTTCCTTGAAGTTATCATAATGACTTCAGGGGACTAATTCTGGCATTCGTGATCGAATAATTTTGTGGAATTGTTGCGTGTTGTTATGGACTTTCTCAATTCATAGGTATAACAAAAAACGAGTCGTTTTGGATCGTTTGTTTTCTCTATCAGCCCAATTATGAATAAAAATTCCCTGGGAGTTTTCTCCCTTTTCCCATTTTTCCTATGTTAATTCAATGGTAAAAATGGGAAAAGGGAAAAAACTCCCGGGGAATTTTTATTCATAATTGGGCTGTATATGTAAACCGGAGTGTTGTCATATCGTAAAATTGTTCTTATTTTGCAAAAAAAAAGTTTTCTGAAATTTATGTAATTTACATAAGTTTAGGTTTAATTTAAAAATATAAGGATTTAATACGTGCTATACAACCAATGGCCGAATTAAATTTTTATTTATATATTTTAGGAATAGGACTATTACAAAAAAGCTTTATAAAATACATAACTAAAATTTAGCACATAGAATAAATTCGAAAAATAAAAAATGTTGAATATTTTATAAATATTTATAAGTTTATACATATACAGTAAGCAACTTGTCTTGATAAAGTGCAAAGCCTTTTATTACACAGAAGCATATTTTTCTGTGTCAATAGTGAATCAGTACAGATTCACTAGTGACATTTCCTGCAGGGAAGTAATAAAAGAACATGGTAATATTTAATCTATACATTATTAAAGTACCAAGAAAACAAATTTAGAATCTTGTTTCTTAAATTATTAATTAATTTATCTCATCTTTAAAATTCTATATCACAACCAATAGAAGCACAAAATATGTAAAATAAATAACAATGAAAATAAAAATTTGCATTTTAGAAATAAATTATCCTGCAAATAAGTAAAAAATACACACAAAACTCATTTTAACAGAAACACATTTCCTTTCTAACAAACAACAAAATGTAGAGTTTATTCACCTACCAAAAGCATCGGGTTACCAATGAAAACGAAAGGAAAACAAGACGACGAGGGGACATGACAAATTTCCCACAGAGGTTATTGAACCTTGAAAAGCCAACAACAACAACAACAACATTAATATTAAAATAAGAAAATAAAGTTAGCAATGTAGGTACATACATATCCTGCTAAACACATAAAAGGAAGTCCCCTCGATTTAACTCATGACGGTATCTATGAGTAGTTCTGTGTTTGCTCAAACGTGTGCGTAAAAGTTTGATGTGTGTCGTATACCAAGGTCGGGTCATTGAACCTACCACGGCAACAACATCAGCCAGCCAATGGCAACAAAATAGGGAAAAAAGCTAAACCAATTTAACTTTTTTTTTTGTACAGCAGAATATATTATGTACATGGAAATATGTCTATAAATTAAGTTTTTTGTGAGTGTTTTGGTTTTATCTTACTCTTGTTTCAAGTCAACATTAAACGTATTCAAGGACATTTGATAAGAATACGAGCAAAAAGGTAAAATAAAAGAAATAGGAAAAAAAATTAAATACGGAAGAGAATTTTTCTTATAAAAGGAATATTGAGGATGTTTGCTGGAATTACTCGTTTATGCTCAAATGGTGTGTGTATTTTTTGAAATTAAGAGGGAAGGATGATTAAAGCTTTTATTTGTTAAATATATAAAAGCTCTTAAGGTTTTATTAGGGGAAAGAGTAGTAAGTACACAGTTGCAGAGTTGTCATAGTTCTAATAAATGAAAATTAGTTTCTATTGCATAAAAATACCCGGGATTTTCATAATGATTCCACAAAAGTGGGGAGGGTATTATGGGTTCGTAGTGATGTGGGTAACACCATAATATTTTGGCCCTACACAACATATTAGCAACATATTGTGATAAGAATTATGATTGTAGTCACCATATTAAGATTATTATTGAATCATATTATTACTAAATATACTCGTACTATTATATCATAATATTTTTCCCTTAATCATATTATATTCTGTTAATCATACTAAGTTAAGAAGCAATCAAATTATTGTCATGTTAATCATAATAAGCTAAGAAATTAATCATATTATTGTCATGTTAATCACAATAAGCTAAGAAGTAATCATATTATCATATAATCATAATAAATTTAGAAGCAATCTTATTATGATACAGCACCTTTCATAGCTGTCATACAAATACAAAATAAATTAAAATATTTTTGCATCGATTTTTTATTTTGTGGCTTTTTAAAATTTTTCTTAATGTTAATCAAATAGCGGAGTTCAATATAAGGCTTGCAAAAGAGCAAATAAAAAATCTGTGGATTTCATGGGCAACCGCGTATGTCCATTTTTTCGATTTTAAGATGTTGATGCCATATTGCCTAATTCTGAACGCTCTTTACCTTTTTTTAAAAAAAGATGGATCAATTCCGATTTTTTAACGTAATGACAAAGTTTAAAAAGTGCAATACCTAGCCCATAGTTTGATCTAGAACAGTGTTATCCAAATCTTCATTTTCTGTGCACAATAGTGCTACAAAAACAATAAAAACAACTCACACCGATGCTTGTTCTCTTTTATTTCAGTTTGATTTCACTTGTTAATTGAGTGTTGATGAGTACACATGTGCGGATGCTTACGGTTTTTTTTTCAGCTTTATTGTTTTTTCAGCTTTGATTTTATTTCAATATAAACCAGCAAACAAAATAGTATGATGGAAGACAAAAATTTTTGTTTTGTCATTAAAAATGCTTTTGGTAACATGCAATGCATTTTATGTTACCAAACATTTAAAACAAAGAAAATATTTTCAATTAAAAGGCATTTTGACCTTTTTCACATAGAAATAAATAAATTAAACGAGGAAAAAAAGAAAATGTTTTTTCTTGAGCAAAAAAACCTTTATATGCAAAAAATTAAAGAATGGGTTCTGCAAGAAGAGCAAAGTGAGGAAATTTTGCAAAATAAAAAATTAAAAATAGAGATTTCGAGCCAAATAAGCTTGGAAATCGCTCAGCAAGGCAGACCGTTTATTGATGGAATGCTAGTAAAAAATATTTTACAAAAAACTTTTCAAACGTTAAATTATAAAACAGATTTCATAAAGTCAATTCCCTTGTCACCCCAAACTGTGGCTAGGCGTATTGCCCAAATAGGAAATTCGGTGGAGTCTTCTATTGAAGAAAAATTAATATATTGTAAATTTCTTTCGTTTTGTTTAGATGAAAGTACAGATATTAATGATCTTTGTCAACTGGTTGTCTGTGTAAGATGCATTGATGAACATTTTAATGTTTTAGAATCAATGTTGACATTGGAAACCTTTCATGGGCATGTAACGGGAAAGCTTTTGATGGAAGTTGTAAGTTATAAACTTTTTGCTATTGTTGATGTAAACAAAATTGTCGGTGTCTGCACAGACAGAAGATGTTGTATCAGTTAGAAAAGCTTGATCTGATATGAATTGTGTATCTTTTAAAAAACTTTTTGCCGACTCATCGATATTTTCTTTTTCTAAAAACTCTAAGACTTCCTCTTTTAAATTATATAGCCGGTTATGACAGTCGCCACGACTGAGCCAACGTACCTCAGTGAACATTTTAAGATCTTTGAAAGCTGCGTTTTTAGATGTTAAAAATTTTACAAATTTTCGATGAGTGAGGGCATTGTGTCCTCCTCTTATTTTATTTATAATGCGCTCTGCAGTCTTCATAGTAGAGTCTTGAGTAATAAATTTAGATGCAAGCGCCGCTTGATGGATAATGCAGTGAAAGTTTTGCGTTGCCATTTCACTTTTTTTTATATTACCTATCAAACCTGTGTTTTTCCTACCATTACACTTGCCCCGTCTGTGCAGACACCGACAATTTTGTTTACATCAACAATAGCAAAAAGTTTATCACTTACAACTTCCATCAAAAGCTTTCCCGTTACATGCCCATGAAAGGTTTCCAATGTCAACATTGATTCAAAAACATTAAAATGTTCATCAATGCATCTTACACAGACAATCAGTTGACAAAGATCATTAATATCTGTACTTTCATCTAAAAATAATATTCATAAAATTCATTACATTTGCAATGCTTAGTTTTGTGTTTGCTGGGCAATGTTATGTTATCCAATACAGACGCATTTCATTTAATGAGAGTTTTGGTTAACTATGATCTAGAATGGTTTTTCGGCTTGCCTGAAAAATGTGTTTTAAGACATACGCGGTTGCCCATGAAAACCACGAAATCTCTGTGTGTTTTGTTGTTGGATTTTACAAAAAAACTATGATATTTTGTATTTGCACTATTAAATCACTAATACTTGAATGAACTCCGCTAATATTTAAATTTTTTAATTTCTTTATACTTTTTATTTATGGAATTTTATCTTTTAATTAATTGACCGCTCACAAACTGCTTCAAAATTATTTTACAAATGGCGCTAACATAATATGATTAGAGTAAAAATAGTTTGATTGCATCTTTAACATAATATGATAAATGTATAGAAAGTAATCATGTTATGGCTATTAAATAGCATGATATGGTTGTGAGAAATATAATATGTTTAGAAAGTTATCATAATTAAATTGTTAGAAAAATAATTATTTTTCGGCCAACAATACTCAAATTCATAATTGCGATAAACATTGATATGTTTACAGTAACTATAATATTGTTGATATTAAATAAAAGTAACAATTATTTGTGTACGATCTATTGTTACATTAAACATAGTATTGTTGCCGTAACCATGCCCAACCATATTTTTTCTCTGCGTGTAGATCCACCTACCATTTGGTAACCTGGCTGGCTTCCAATGTAAACCTTGTGCGCTAATTACAGGGCACAATTTTGGAGATACTTAAATGAAATTTGGTATGTGCGTGTTAATTCTGAAAAGGTGAGAATCGGTCCAGAATTTTCAATAGCTCCCAAACAAGCTTTATTCCGGAATGGAGTGTTTGTGCTCATGAACCGTCTTATTGTCTTGTTATTAAGATTAAATTTGGCCGAAACTTATTTTATTGCAATCTTAATTAATTATCTTACCAAATTTTACTGAAATCAGACTTTACCATAGCTCCTATTCAAATACTTCTTCCAAAAATACATTTAAATGCCACAACATCCTTATAAATGCTGGTATTAACAAATTAATTAGCGAGAATAACTTTTACGATAGCTTCTATGTCATTACAAAAAGTTGTGCTTGTACACAAACCCCTTCCTAAAATCACTTATTGGCAAACAAATCTCATGTAGATGAAGATATCTAAATAATATTCGGCACAAGAGACTTTAACATTAATCTTAACCTCATAACATATACTTATGGGGGATTTCATGTCAAGTGACCCAATTTTGAAACCGATGTCTTCCGATTTAATTAAATTATTATTACAAATTAATAAAAAAATTTTATTTGTCAACATTTCTATAGAAAAAAGTGATTTTATTCCTCGGATTAACATATTGTGAGTATTATAGTATCGATGATAGTTGGGTATATAACATACCGTCGGAAAGGTTAATTTGTCTAGTTTCTCTGCATACGTTTTATTTTTATGGTTTTAGAAACACTTAAACACAAATAGGAAAAAAATCAAAATAGTGTTATGCTAAATATTGAAAAACCTTCGTCTAGAGTTAGAAATTATTTTTTTCCAAAAAGCGACCAAAACTACCTTAAAGGAAAAGACATAAGCTTTCTTTTGAGCAAAAAAAAAAAAAAAAAACATTCCGGATATAAAAAAATTTTAAATTAAAAAAAAAAATTTTATATAAAAAAAAGTTTTTTTAAAAGATTGATCAAATAGCTATCGAAGCTACTTGAGACAAATTTTGCTTACACCAATAGGTTATAAGTTACATAGATGAGAAAGAACACTGCATATGGTAAAAATTGAAAAAAACCATCGTCTAAAGTTAGAAATTATTTTTTTTATACATAAGCCGCTCGCATCCCAAAAAGCGACCAAAACTACCTTAAAGGAAAAGGCATAAGCTGCGCAAAAAAAAAAAAAAACATTCCTGCTAAAAAAAAAAAAAATAAAAAAAAGGTTTTAAATTATAAAAAATTATAAAAATTAAAAAAACAAAAAAATTTTTTTTCAAAAGATTGATCAAATAGCTATCGAAGCTACTTTGGACAAACTTTGCTACCACCAATAGGTAATAAGTTACATGGATGAAAAAGGACACCTGTATGGCCAAATTTCAAACATTGACCCCCTCTAACTCAGAAACTTTTTGACCGATCTTGTTGAAAATTTGTGCAAATTTCATTCAAATCGGAAGACATGACATGAAATCCCCCATATACATAACTTTTTTCTGCCGGTTCCATGACTGCCATGGGTCCTTAATTTGGGCTTGACCGACTTTACTTTTTTACTTGTCTCAAATAATAGAATATAGCAATAATTATAAATTCAATGTCAAAATAAGAACATTTGAAAAAAATTTTTTTTAAAAACGCTTTTCTTAAAAAAGAATATTTTAAAAAATTTTGCCCACCCCCCTAGATTTTATAATGGCTACGCCCATGTATTCGTGTATTGTCATCGGGAATATGTATGCCTGCAAAGTTCCATCCATTTGCATTGAGTATAAGGCGGCCAAAAAAAGAATTTTACCAAAAAAAAAAATGTTTGCCCCCCCCTAGATTTTATCCTGGCTACGCCCATGTATTCGTGTATTGTCATCGGGAATACGTATGCCTGCAAAGTTTCAACCATTTGCATTGAGTAAAAGGCGGTCAAAAAAGCATTTTACAAAAAAAAATGTTTGCCCCCCCCCCCCTTTAGATTTTATCCTGGCTACGCCCATGTATTCGTGTATTGTCATCGGGAATATGTATGCCTGCAAAGTTTCATCCATTTGCATTGAGTAAAAGGCGGTCTAAAAAGCATTTTACCAAAATAACCATTTTTACCCGCCCGCCTCCTAGATTTTATCCTGGCTACGCCCATGTATTCGTGTATTGTCATCGGGAATATGTATGCCTGCAAAGTTTCATCCATTTGCATTGAGTATAAGGCGGTTAAATTAACGTTACAAGATTTGATTTTCCGAAGTGAAGCTAAAGAAAAGGTTTTAAAAATGTTGCCCACCACCTTGATTTTATCCTGGCTACGCCCATGTATACGTGTACTGTCAACGAGAATATGTATGCCTGCAAAGTTTCATCCATTTGCATTGAGTATAAGGCGGTTAAATTAACATTACAAGATTTGATTTTCCGAAGTGAAGCTAAAGAAAAGGTTTTAAATAACACCGTACAACAAAATGAAAGTTTTTTTCAAAATAAATAAATAATACATTTTACCCATTACCAATATTGTTCTGCTAACTGATTCTTGTATAGGGGACTTAAAAATATACATATATGGGCGTTTTTAATGTTTACATCTGACACTCCTTTTACGGCCTATTTAACGTTGCACCCTTGTATAGCAAAAAAAAAAAAAAAAAACCTAGAAAACCGTTTGATACTAAGGTTTTTGGTATAAAGTGTCCTCAGAAGATTTATTCAGAACATTACAAGAACATTCTTCTATAAATGGGTCTTTTTACAATTTTTGTAGTTAAATGTAGTTAAAATATTCTGAAAAAATATTGGTTATGAAATTCTGCTATGGGTATCTGAACACACTTAAGTCGAAAATTCGACCTTAATACCTGAAATAAGCCAAAACTTAAAACGTGGTTTAAGGGTTATTTATTAGAGTTGTCAACCGATTAAGGATAATTCGTTTAATCGATCAAACAAAAAAAAAAACTCTTGTTCGAGTAATTTTAAAATGGCAATTTTCGGATAATGAACTAATCACTTAATTAATGCCGATTGATCGAAAAAAAATTTTTTTATTAAAAAGTATATGAACTAAAAGCTTAGAATTTGATTTATTCTCTTACGTTTTTAGTGATTTTATACAAAATGTAGGAGAAGTAAAAAAAAATTGTAGCCATAGCCCCGATTATAATTAATCTCAATGTTTAGTAAGCAAAAACAGTGTTGAGTACTCATAGTATTTCAAAAATGTATATTATGTTCTTATTAACCAAACCTTTGCCAAACAATTGTATCAGCAGTTTTCTTTTTAAATCAAAGGTTAAAACAATTTTAAAGAAAGGGCAACTTAGAAATGAACAAAAAGCTTAAAAAAATAAAGAAAACGATATCAAAAAATGCCTTATTCCAATGGAAAAATACAAAATTGAAGAGATAGCGGTTGTTCTATAGAATAAATTGTATGCAGAAGTTTGGCTGAAGATGGTAGGTCTTCAAACGCCTTTCGAAAATTCAAAGTTATATCGGACTATTAAGAACTAAGGGTTTTACGATTTCTTTAAGTAAATACAACGATATGGAGTTAAGATGAAAACTTGTTCGCATCAAAATATGAGGAAGTCATAGCGTGTATAAGAAGAAATAAAGAAGAAAATTTAAGATTTTTCATAGATGTAGATGAATGGATTGATAAATCTTATTTAAATATGTAGGTAATTTTTTGTACAAATAATTATTTTTTTTCGTTTTTATCATCGATTAATCGAATAATTTTTTAGATTTAATCGTTTGATCGAACGAACAAAAACAATTATTTGAATTATTTGACCAAAGGTAAAAGGCAAATAATTGACAACTCTATTATTTATATATCGGGTGATTTTTTAAGAGCTATAGGAAATTTAAAAAAAAAAACACATAAAATTCAGAAAAATGCATGAAATCTTTATTTGAATCGATAGTACGGTTCATATAATTTAATGTTTGAAGATTATTTCATGCAAATGTTGACCGTGACTGCGCCTCAAATGGTCCATCCGCTTAGTCTAATTTTGGCATACTCTTTCCAACATTTCGGTCGGTATCTCATGAATAAATGCTTCAATGTTGTCTTTCAATGCGTCAATTGAAGCGGGCATGTGTGTATAGACATGAGCTTTAACATAGCCCCACAAAAAATAGTCTAAAGGCGTTAAATCGCACTACCTAGGCGGCCAATTGACCGGTCCCGAACGTGAAATAAAATGTTCACCGAACTCGCCTCTACATAAGTCCATTGTTAAGCGTGCTGTGTGGCACGTGGCACCGCCTTGTTGAAACCACATGTTATGCAAGTCAAGCTCTTGCATTTTGGGCAAAACAAGTTGGATATCATCTCACGGTAGCGCTCACATTCACAGTTACGTTACGATTCGCATCATCTTTGTACGCTCCAATGATGGCACCATCCCATAAACCGCACTTTTTCTGGATGCATTGGTAGCTCTTGCAATGCTTTTGGGTGATCTTCACTCCAAAATCGACAATTCTGCTTATTATCGTACCCATTGAGCCAAAAATGAGCTTTGTCGCTGAACACAAGAAGCGCGCGATGAACTTTCTTAACAGAGCACGCATTTTGATAATATAATTCAATAATTTGCAAGCGTTATTCGTTTGTAAGACGATTCATGGTTAAATTATAGACCAAATTGAAGATGTTTGACAGTGAAACAAAACACGAAACGTGCGTCAGCTGTTTAAACCAGTGTTGCCAAAAAAATAAAAAATCACCCGATACTTATGCCAACATGGCAAAAAATATCGCAGAAAAATTATGTTATAACATAAGTTATAAATATTCTGCTCCTAATCTTAACTCTATCGTCATACTGTACACATGTATTGATGCTTAAAAGGCGCAGTCTACCTTCAAAGTAAAATTTGAGAAGTTTAGTAGTATTTGTATAGGAGCTATGATCAAATATGGACCGATTCCAATAAAATTGGATAATATAATTTTGAATTCAATAAAATAACTTTGGACTTAATTTAATCTAAATACCAACATAATAAGGAAAGAGGCTTGCACGGGGGCTATGTGAAATTATGGACCGATTAACCCCATTTTCAATAGGCTTGATCCTTGTGTCAATTAAAACATGTGCCAAATTTCGCCAAATTACGCAAAAAATTGATTTAAATATCTACTATTCCGGACTATATGTGATATAAATATGACAATGTAGTCGCTTTCTTATCTGGGTTATTCGGAAAACTCTTTTTATTCTGTGGTGAAGGGTATTAAATGCTCGGGTTTGACCGACTATACTTGCTAACATGTTTTAAGTTTAATTTTAAAAATACCACTTGGCAACTCTAAAAATAAGCACACAATTTTCTAAAATTAAGAGTATGAGAAATTAGTTAATTTGGTTTGGTTTCTTTTTTTTATAAAAACAGTCATGCGCTTTGACTACAATTTAGATCAATGTTTTATGTCTAAAATCCCAACAAGTCCATCAGGAAAAGAAAAACCTCATACTCTTGTAAATCCTGGTCATGACCACATACCAAATGCCGCAAGTCCTTCCTTTTATGTTTAAACAAAAAGGAATTTGAGTTTTTTTAATTGTTTTTCGTAAAAACGTTTAAATAAAATTATTATAAACTTACCTTTGCTATGGCCGATAAGGACATTGCGTTATGATGATACTTTGAATAGTTCATTTTTAAGCTGTTTATAAAAACCGTAGAAATGAGAATTAAAATTCCTTTTTTTTAATTTAAGCACAACTGGCTAGTACCGCTCCTTTTTAGTATTTTTGAATTATATTTTGATTTATCACTTTAATTTCTATGATTTTTGTTTGTTTTTTAACTTGTCGTTTTTAAGCCCGGCTAGAGAAAGTAGGCTTGGTGGCGTCTACTTTGCGGCACCAAAGTTTTAATACTGTTTTAGTTTCCAATGCAAGAAGCGGCAACATACACACAAAAAAGAAGAAGCCACTAATACTACCTAAACAAAACTAACAAAAGCAAAAATGTAATGGAAAGAAATGTATAGAATTGTATGAGACGACCACGACCACAGCCACGACGTTTATGACGAACACATAAAGCGAAGTGGTGGATTATAATAAATTTCTAAATTTTGTTAAAAATTTCAATGAAATTCTATGTAAATCCCAAAGCAAATTTAAATTTTTTTAATTTTAATTGCTGTTTTAGGTTGACAAATTTCATTGTTTTAATTTAGAAATTTTATTTTAATAAACAAACTCCTCTTTAAATTTTTTCGATGCACACACAGAAATATTACTAAAGTGAGCTGTTTAACAGTGTCCTTGCTACTGACTCTGACTCCGTTCTTCTCTAATAATAAACTTACACTAACACAAAATACATTAAATGTCGATTTAACTAAAACATGTGCAATGGACAAAAGCAAAGGGATAAAATACTAAAAAAGTACTTTGTATAAAAAAGATTATTTCCTTTGTTACTTAAAACTTATAATTAAAAGATATTTTTTGGAAAAAATGTGAGCTACAATGTTTGGTCAAAACCAATTTAAGTTTCACTTTTAAGCTTTTAAATCAATCTTTAAATTTTATTAAGTACTTTTTACTTAAAAGGTACCACCTACCTTTTTATTAAAATTCTTTAAACATTCCTGATATCTGCCTTCTTTGAAAAAAGGACAAAGTTGAGTAACAACACGCTTTTTAAACTACAAACATCATGGCACACACTCTTTCAATTGCTGATATGTGTAAGTATCTGTGTGTATGAATCTGGTTTAGTTGTATGTATGAGCATGTGTAAGTGAGATTGGTATGGTTGAAAGCGAAAGGTTTGTTATAATTTAGTTATTGTTTTTGCAGTTTGGTTTAGTGCCTTCGTTTTTGTTGCCAGTTTTAAAGAGAGTTCTAAATAAGAGAGTCATGCAAAAGCTCTGCTGTGAGAATCGGGGATGCAAATTGGTTTTACAATGGTACCATTTATGGAAAAAAACCTAAACACAGAAAAAAAATTAATTTTGAATTTTTATTTAAATTGAAATAATTTGCCTGCAAAATTTTTACGTAAAAGTTCAAGCGCTTAAAAAAGTAGACTATCTCTACTATCTAAAAAGCATGGTGGATAAGAGTGGCGGTTGCAAAACAGATATATCCAGCCTCATAAAAAAGCTTCTCAAGAATCGGGCGACTTAAATCAGTTTGGAACAGTGTTCGAAAATAAACACTAAATATCGTTTTTTAATGTTCGGTTCGATAGATTTGTGAAAAACAAAAACGCTTATACTGTTTGTGTAGAAAATCATTAAAAAAAATAACGTTTCCCTCTTAGTCATCTTTCAAACGCAAAAATATTACTGTTTTTATCAAACTCAACAAAAGATGTGAACATTTAATTTCGTTCGGTTTTTTTTTTTTTTGAAAATCCACAAACTTCAATGTGTTCCGTTCGCCTCGTTAATGTTCGTCCACTTTTTTTGACCCTGTTAACAACTCCGCAATAGATGCAATTTGATGTTTCGTTGTACAATAAATTGAAAAATTATTAAAATATTTGCGCGCAAGCCCACTAAGACATCGAACAAATCAGAGGAAATTTAAAATTTTCAATTACTTGTGATTTTTACTTGCACAGCCCCATTAACAAGACGTCTAGCTCGGTCAAGTCACATGCACAAATTACTGGTGTGGCCACCTATAGTTTCTTTTAGTGGTAAGGGAAATGCTTTTTGGCAGAACTAGCGTTGCCGTTTTTTGTGCAATGAGCTAAAAATGTGACAAAAAGCCACAGCATATTTCGGAGTTGCCTCAATGGCTTTGATACGGGACATATTTGGCGGACGTTTTTTTCACGCAAAAGCCATTTTAACTGTCTTCCACATTCAGCAGATTTAGCGAAAAGTTGTGAAAAATAGGTAAAAAGAGCAAATATCGAGCCCTAACCGCGAAAATAACGTAAGCGACATGATTTTCAATTTTCTTTTTTTTAATAAATGACTTAATTGGCAACACTTCCATCATAATCTAAATATCATGGTCAAATAAGGTACCGTTACGATTTTTTAGCAAGAACAATTTTATTGTAAGCGACAAATTTCATACAAAATTTATATTAATTTAAATAAAAAAGCTCTCTCCTGTAAAATTTGATTTTTGGCGCTTACGTTATTTTCGCGGTTAGGGGTCGATATATTCGAAGCAGAAAGTTGCCACCACTTATAAATATAATTCTTCAAAGTTCCATTAAAAAAATTATCAACAATTAACACCATATATCTTTTTCATTTTGCGCCACCCTGTATCTATTCCAAAGTCAATTTGTTTTGTGTCATGGCAATACTGGTAAGAACACATTTTAAAGTTAATCGGAATACAATTAAACTTCCTATAAATTGCAAGAACAAATTTTTTAATTGTCCATTTTATTAGAACAGATATAGCTTTATATTAAAAAATCGCTGCTGCAATCAGAAATCAAAAAGATCCAGAAAGTGCAAAAAAAAATGTTCAAAGAAGGCAAAGTTTACCGGATTTTTTTTTGCAAATTAGAAGCAAATTCGTTTTCTTTTTCCAAAAATATCAAAATCAAATATTAAGAAACTTTAAAAAGTTTTAATACAACCCAATGTGCAAGGAAGCTTATATAAGCACTTAACCACTTTTTTCAGTGTTGCCATAACTGATTGATGAGAAAACTTAAAAATATATGCTGAAATCTGCTAAATCGTAAAATGAAGAAAATATGATAAAAATCTGATAAGATTAAAACATAACATTTTTAATATATTAGATTTTCTTAATATAAAAAGGAATTTTAAAACATATTTCATTACAAATTTTTTTTTTAAAACGGTGAAGTAGTTATAATTTGAAAATGAAATTGTTTGAAAATATGAATTGTAGTCTGTTTGAAACAAAATTTGCTAAAAAATTCTGCTTTTCTTAAAATTAAAAATATGCTAAAAATCTGCTTTTGGACCAAAAAATATGCTTAAACGCAATTTCCCAACTCAATCTGCTAAATCTAGCAGAAAATATATTTTTCCAGCGAAAAACTACAGAAATTTGATTTTCTCAATGACTTTTTAGTTTCCATTCTATCGCAAAGCTAAGCCGCCCTTCATCTGTAATAACTTATTTGTCGTACACACAGAAACAAATACCAATGTTTAATTAACATGGCGAAATGTTGATGGAGAATCATAGTAAATTTCTGCAAAAGTATGCCCTTTATTTAAATTTATCATTATTTCATATTAATTTTAAATGAAAAATATAAAATAACCTTAAATCACCTTTATTTAATATTATTCACTGTTAAAATAGCATTGTTCAATATTGAATCCATAAAAACCTGTTTTATATTAAAATCAAAACTTTATCTTGTTAAATTAACATGCATCCATAGTTGAGTATTTACATTTTTTTATTTTCATGTTTAAAAAATGTTATAACAAGTTAGAGTGCTATATTCGGCTGTGCCGAATCTCTGATACCCTCCACCGACAGTTCGAATGTTTAAGGAGTAATATCTGTATGATGTTATTATTATCTTAAACTGTGACGTTTTGTTATTAATTAGGTTTTAGGCGACTAAACTGTTTTCCGGTAGTAGGGTTTATATGGGGCCTAGGGTAAATTATGGACCGATCATGACGAAATTTCACAGCGTCATTTCTAGTCCTTTAAAACTGTGACGTACCAATTTCTGTTATGCTAGCATTATTAATTATGGTTTTAGGTGTACTAAACTGTTTTCCAGGAGTAGAGTTTCTATGGGACCTAGGGTAAATTATGTACCGATCTTCACGAAATTTCACAGTATCATTTATAGTCCTATAAAACTGTGACGAGCAGAAATTTGTTATGATTGCATTATTTTTTACAGTTTTAGGCGTACTAAACTCTTTTCCGGGAGTATTGTTTATATGGGGCTTAGGGTAAATTATGGACGGATTATCACGAAATTTAACAGCGTGATTTCCAGTCAAATAAAACAAATTTTTGCAAAATCTTATCTCATTTCGTGCCTTGTTCCAGCATTTATGTTTTTTTTTGTAACAAAATTATCAATTTTTTTAGGTGGTGGTTCCACATTTTGATTCATAGCTCTGGTCCTACTGAACCGATTTTGCTGGATTTTAATCCCAAAGTGCTTAGGATAACAACAAGCAATTTGGTATCAAGTTCATTTCTTTTGAGTTGTTCGAAAGTGAGCGTGTTTTCAACAGACAGACAGACGAACAGACGGACAGACAGACGGACATGGCTAAGTCGACTTAGAATTACTCAAGGACCCAGAATATATATACTTTATGGGGTCCGAGATGAATAATAAAAAAGTTTCACACGGAATGACAAACTTAATATACCCTCTTCACAACTAATTGTGGTGGAGGGTATAAAAAGAAGACAATTCCCGTATTCTTTTAATTAAAATTATTTAGTTAAATAGTACATCAAGTTTTGAAAGTAGAATGATGACGAAAACCATATCGGGACATTCTGCTGATGCTTCTGTTAACAAAGGAGATACAAAATAAGTGAAACATGTGTTACAGGGGTAAGTGTTTTGAATTATTCTTTAATAAATGCATATGTTGTCTCTGAAGCTTCTTCACACTGTTATATCACACTCCAACCAATTTTAGTTCTACATGAAATTCACGTTGTTTCAACTTGAAATAATAACTTGCCATTCAACGTGATTCGGATTCTTATTTCAATATAAATGACATTTTGCTCTAACTTTACTGCAATGTTAAATTAACATGAATTATAGTTATGAAACAACAATGAAGCAAAATCATTACTGAAAAATGTAAAATCAACGTTGTTTTTAACGAATTTACATTGATTTTTTTCTGTGTATACAGATAATTTCCATCAGCTGACAGCTGTCCTTTCACATCTATTTTGAGAGGTACTGCCAACTGAAACCCAAAATCGTTACCGGTTTATCGGTCTAAGGCCCGTTTTCACAACTTACCGATAGCTAAAGGTAGGATTTTATCGGCCGTATAAAAAGTGTTCCGATATTACAACTTTACTTAAACCTACCAGGTAGGATGAACCTTAATTAACTTAATCGCTCACTGTAGGTTAAAGTAAAGTTTTAATAACAGAACACTTTTTATAAGGCCAGTTAAAGTGTACTTTTAGCTATCGGTAAGTTGTGAAAACGGGCCTAATAAATTTATGTCGAGGTTAAAGCTCAAATTAGACAGCTTAGACACAGCCGTAACGGCGAATGGAGAAACCAAAATTGAATTGGTTTGTATGGTATGTTTGTGTCGTTTTGGTAATACAGTGGCTATGGTAATACAGTTTTGGTATGGGTCGTCCAGCGTTACCGTTGGATATTTTCAAAAAGTGCCAAAAAAGGATTTATTTACAAAAAAAGTGGCACCAAAAAGGGGATTTAAGAAAAAAAGGGGCACTTCTTTTAAAATCAGAATAAGTACACCAAATAATGTTTTCCACGTATTTTGTTCAATTGATTTAAAATTTCAAATAACATTTTATAAATGGTAAAAAAGAAATTCATGGGCTAGAGCAATATTTCACCCGAAATAAGGCGGTTATGCTTATTCATTTTATCATAACTTGAGATCAATTTGACATATTTTGTCAAGACAATTGCAGATGATTATTAAAAAAAATTTATTTTGAGTTATCCAAATACACTTTTTTATATTTACAACTTTTTCGAAATTATTAAAAAATTAGTACAAAAATGATAAGTATAGAAATTTGAAATTTTTATGAAAACCTATAGCGGCATTTATCATGAAAATCGTAGGACAAATTGTTTTTTTGTGTATTATTCATAATTGTGGGCATGACTTAAATTTCGCCCGAAATAAGTCGATTATTGAATCATGACTTGAGGATATTGTACGATTGGATACAATTATCAGCGAATGATTTGGAATTAAATTCCATTTAAGCCATCTAACAATAGTTTTTTATGTGTATTTTAAACAGCTTCGGAAATATTCAGAATATATACTACATATAAATAAGAATAGGGTAAATACCCGGTAAATAGGGGAAATTGAATAACACTCAATTCACTTGAGGGCTTTTACGACGTCGTTTTATCTTGATTCCCTTTTAAAGCAACTTACAAAATCTCTTTGCGTTCATACGATGATTTTTGGTTGCATGTCTTTTTTTTATTTACAGTATGGCCTTGATTACCAGTCATTCGATTAACCGGCAGCTTCAATTAAATGGAAAATAAAAATTTTTTTGCACTGTTTAAAATTACCTCTATTATCTGGCATTACCTGTGTTATTCGAAATTATAAACAAATTATCATTTTTTCGTTAACTTTTGAACAATCAAAAGAAATATAAATAAACGAAGAAAGAATTTCCCAACGTACTGGAAGCATGTTCTGCCAAATTTACTTTTTTCCTCATGTTTACATAATAATACGTTATATATTTACATGAAATAAGAAACACACCAAAAAAAATAAATAATCAAGAATTCTGCCGATCCCGTCTATTATCGATAATCGAGGTCTCACTGTATTTTCAACCACACACTTCAAAGTAAGAAAAAGAAAAAAACATAAAAAAAAAAGTTAAAAGAGTAAAATAAAAAGCGACACGCAAAACACAAAACGAGTCGTTTTGTTAACCCCTCTTTCTTTTCTACACCGCTCACCCACAAACCAAAAGAGACGTCGACAAACCGACGTCGTAAAGGCCTCCATGTGAATTGACTGTAAAAAAGGGTGGGTACAAAAGTTTTGTAAAAAATTTGATAAAAATACATTGTTTAATTTAATCAATATTAGCTTCCTAAGTGCTGGTTCACACAAGTCAAGTTTGACTCTTCAAGTCTTGATCTTTTAGGAGAGAGGGGAAAAGAAATGGCATTCTCTTTTCACTAAAAACTCAAGACTTGACGAGTCAAACTTGACATGTGTGAACCGGCACTAATAAACACATACCTTCTTAATAATTTTAAATCAATATTCTTCTGTTTATTATACTTTTAGTACAATTTAACAAGCTTTTGATATGTAATGACGTTTTTAAAAAATGAAAAGTAATTTAACAAGGCGAATTCATCCCAGGTAATCTCGGTACTACAACAAGTACAACTCCTACAAAAACCACAAGCAATTTGTGTTTGTAAAATCATTGTACAATGCCAAAAACAGAAATAAAACAAAACAGAAACAATGATAATAAAAGAGAATAAACAAAATTTTGACATCCAACAGTGATTTTAGCTAATATCAGCAGGGCTTTTAAGACCACTTGTAATAAATTCGCCTTGTTAATTTAAAATAATTTAATGTTATTGACAGTTTATGATTGCCATATGAATTTGTGTTCTGCAAATACCCAAATAAATTCCCAAAAAAGGTACATCAGCTTAATACCCGGTGGAATCTGATTTAAAAGAATATAGTAGAGGTACATTTTTTTAAAGCAAAATTAATTCTATTTTTGTTTTAAAAAATTGAGAAAAAGTGCACTTGCCTGCAAATATGTACATGTTTACATAATTAATTCACAATAAATACATAAGCTAACCACGCATTACAAGAAACAAGGTTTCATATCAGCTTGCTTACATATATGTTTATGTAACTTTCATTAAGGCTGGGATTTTAATAAAACAGAAAGTAAAAAAACTTTTTTCTACATTTAGTAAAAGTATCAAAAAAGTGGCAAGAATTGCAAAAAGTATCACATTTGGGTGCATTTTGTAAAAAGTAGCAAAATCGTATCCAAACAGACGAAAAAGTGGCAAATTGCTACTTTAGTAGCACGAACGGTAACGCTGGTCACTACTAATTGGACCTTAAGTAACAGGCAGTTTGTCGATAAATTGAGTAAACGGCCATTAGTGTATGTCTGATAGGCTGTGTGCAGCGTTACCGTTGTGATACTAAAGTATCAATTTGACCCTTTTTCGACGGTGTTGATACCTTTTATGACCCTTATTTTAAATTATACTTTTGTGTCATTATCACCTATTTTGGGACACTTTTTGACCCTTTTTTGGAAATAGCTCTCACATTTTGTTTTTTGTCAACACTGCGGAACAGAAGTGCTAAACAAATGTTTTCGAAATAAGCATTGCTCGATATGGAACAGACTCAAAGTATAAACTTACAATTCCATGCTTTCTTCTCCTTGATTTTTGATAGTAAAGTACAATTTCCCTAAAAGCAAACATAACTCATATACATACATATTTGTTATTTTTTACGATGGTTTCTTTTCAAAACAAAAATTTGACATTTTATTAAAAAAATGCAATTTGGTGTTTTGCTCTCTTAAAGAGTAGCATGTTTAATTCAAAAAAATTCGCCCTTAATAATGGCAAAAGGTATTGAACTTTTCGCCCCCTTTTGAATCGAAAGTGTTGAGAGTGCCCTAACAGGAATGAAAACAAGAGGTAAAAATTGCTAAATTAGCGGAAATTCCCAAATATTTGGTAACAGCGGTATGAAAGCAAAGTCTAATATTTATTAAAAATCGTACAAGCTTTAAAAAATCTGACACTTACAGGAAAAAATCGCTTTAATCGAGAAAATGGTTACAATTCGCGAACGATTGCAAAATTTAAAACAAACACTTAAATTTGTTTGACATCGCTAAATCGATAAATAACATAAAAAGTATTAAAAAATTAGCTATAATGATAAAGAATAAACTTTTTGTCAGGTGTATAAAACAGGACAGAGCATTCCATAAAAAAATTAAGTTTTTTGAGCTCTTCCTACCTGAAATATTATTTTTTTGTTTGCTTATAAAAAAAACTTGGTCTTATTATGTTCATTTAAATGGAAAATACTGCTTATAATAAACTTGACCCTTTTTTTTATTGAAATACCCTTTTTTTGACCCCTTTTTCTGGAACATCCCCTTTTTGTGACCCTTTTCGAAAATTTCCAACGGTAACCCTGGCTGTGTGTTTGTTTGTATGAAAAAGTTTAATGGTTCGAGGCCAAGCTAAGAATGTTGTCTAGCACTGATAAGGTAAGGCAGGGTAATGATAAAACAGTGCTTAAAAGATGCTTAAGCAGTTTTAAAGTTAAGCAATTGTTTTTACGTTTCCTTTTATGAATAAATAAATAAAACAATGAAATTTTTCTTTTTTGTTTTTTTTTTCTTTATTTAAAATTTTACAGAAGAACATTTTATCCTTTTTTTTTAATACTCATACATAATATTTTTCCCATAATTAATCATTCAAAAAATTTATTTTCTTTTGGTAATTTTCTTAATGCTTTTTTTTCTTTGTATGTTTTAAAAAATCTCAATATTACATATTAGGTATTTGATTGATTCGAACGTAAATGAAGAGACAAATATTAATTTTAATTATTTTAAGATTATTTGAAGTATCAATTTTAAGTTGAGTTAGTTAAACTTTCATTAACCACGTTCAAAAACCTTTTAAATGATTAAGTTAAACAAGAAAGTGAAAAGAAAGTCAACATTTTTTTTTTTTTTGTGATTAAAGAAAAAATCAAAAGTTGTAAAATATCTGGGATTGTTTTATAAAAATCTACAACCTTTTAATGTTTATTTTTGAAAAATTGGTGTTATTGAAAAGATGAAGAAAAAAACTAGTTGCAATTAAGTGTTTGGAGAGGATTTCCTTAAAAGATTTTTCAAATTTTTTTCTTAAGGAGTTATTTTTATAAAATTTTAAAGTAATAAAGTAGGATTTGTTTTTTCGTGAATTGATGAGCTTAAAAAATAAGTTCACTCCTTTTTTTTTTGTAATAATAGTATTTAAGGTAGACTTAAATTTATGGGGTTTTTGCTTTAAGTTTTTACCAGTTAAAATTTTGCATACATTTTTTACGGGGATTTTTTTCTATTTTAAGTTTGGCTTAATTTTAAAAACATTTATTATTCGTTAATACACTCACATTATTTTTTTTTTCTTTTATTATAATTTTTTTTATGGAATAATATTTTTTTAATTTTCTCTCTTATTTTATTTAAATTAATTCATTCATTAATCAAAGACAACAAATAATTTTTGTAATTTTATTATGTTTCAAAAAATGTTTTTTTCTTTTTTAATTTATGTATGTTGTTGTTTTTTTTTAAGTAATTAAATAAAGTTTAAAATTGTTTTCTTTTGAATTAAAATTATTTAATAAGTATGTTTGTATGTATGTATGTGTAAATAAACAATTGTTTAACATTTAAAATTAACAGTTTAATCATGGAAGGCAGTTTGAAAATAGAGAAAAGTTTCATTTACATTTTTCGTTTTTTCAGTTTAAAAGTGTTTGTTAATTTTGATTAAGGAAAAGAAAATTATGTTTTTTTATATAGTTAAAAGCACGCACAACCGATATAGTATCACACTCCAATTCACTTTTGAATTTTTCTAGTATAATGAGTTTTTTTTTTTGTATTATTTTTATTTCGTTTTAAAATAAAGTTTTAATAAATGTGTTCAGATAAAAAATATAACATTTTCGGATTATTTTATGGGAAGTTGTTTTGAAAATTGCTTGGAAAAATGTTAAGCTTTCTGTTATATACTTGCATGATTTTTAGCTTATTTGGGATTTTACAATCAGGGGACTACTCTCTATAGCGATGCGAAAGAGAGATAATAGGAAATATAGTGATTGGTACTTTTTAACGCATATGCACATTTGCCTTTTGCACCTTTTTTTTTCTTCGAATTTTTCGAAATTTTTTTTATTATTTTTTTCACATATATTGACACAACTGTAAATCTGTGCCATCTTTAAATTTTTTTGCCAGTGCTGCTTCGTTTTAAAAAAAATTTGCAAAATGCTTTGCGAAAGCTATTGAGAGTAGTGCTGAAATACTATCGATATTTATCGATAGTTCAGATTTCACTTTCGATATATCGATATTACTATCGACTGAATGTTTGTACTTAGGAAGAAAAACCGTAACTAGTTTTTATCAGGCTACAGTTCGTTGTTTTTATCACTTTATTGAACCTATGAGACGTATGTATCTACACGTAGAGAAAAAACATGTTGAAATATGGTCACCTTCAAGCAAACTATTTTCAAAGAAAATTTTAAACATGTTATGGTTAATATAACCATATAATTGTCAGCGACAAGCATATTATGGTTAAATTAGTCCTCCATCAGGAACCCACAACCATATTATGGTTGTCTCTAAAAATTTTATAGTTAAATATGATAATAATTTGTTTTTAAATTAACAATAGTATTTTCCTAGAGCAACATACTATGGTTGAAAGCCAACCATGCTATTGTAAGTGTTTAACAAATTTTAGTTATTATTGAACAAAAATATGGTTGGGGCTTCTTGATGGAGGCCTAATTTAACCATAATATGGTTATCGCTGACAATAATATGGTTATATTAAACATTCTTTAAAAATAGTTTGGTTGGAGCTGACCATATTTAAACATGTTTTTCTCTGGGTGTACGCACGTTATTTTAGATGACAGTTTTTAAAAATTGTGATGCTGATAAGCACCTTTTTGAAGGAACCAAGGTAACAGGGACTATAAGATATCTTATTGCAACTTTAGATAATGTTCTAAATTGGGTTTGATTCTCAACTCAAAAGGTAAGCAATCTAGAAGACTTTTTCTCTAATGGTCGTTCATTGTTTTATCATATGCTCGCAATTGCAACTGCATTTTTATTTGATTTTTTTAACATTATAAAAATATCTGACATTTCACTCCCTATGTTAATATATAAAAATTTCGGCATAAAGGCCAGCTAAGCAATCCATACCACCTGCCATTCTTGTTGTTTGTATTTATTGCTGTAATTCTGCGCGAATTAATAATAGCAAGGAAAAACTTGCGGCCAAAAACTGTGTGTGTATAGCTGCTGTACAGCTGTATTAAAAAAAAAAAAATAATATCGATATTGGTATTTTTACTATCAATATTTTCGATACTTTAAGACTATCGATAATACTATCGATAGTTTCCCAGCACTAATAGAGAGTAGATATTTTAGTTTGCATTCGCATCGCAATAGACAGTAGCCTCCAGGTATGTGCTAATATCATTTTCAGTCTCTTCCAAAATTTGTTTCTAATACATTATCCCTCCTTTGTTTCGTACGTATTCTTTAAAATTTTATAATTATCTATATCTGTTTTAAAAATTTCTCGTTTCACCATAATTGACCACTTCAGACTATTCAATAAATGTTTCGTCACAATATCTACAAATAACTGCTTTTGTGTTTATTACAAGACGATTTCATTTATCTTAATTGTTAGGCCTTCCCATGGTTTAAGTAATTTGAAAACAACTAAAATTTATAGTTACATTTCATCAATATTAGATTCGCTAATAAATACAAACCTTCTACACCATTCAGTGCTTTCTGAAAGAAAAAACAGAGAATTGGAATTAACATGTGCGTTTGTGGCCGAATATTATAAGCCAGTGTTCGAAAATAAACAGTACATTCTTTAACGTTCGGCTCACACACCCAGGAACGATATCTATTTTTTTAGTGATTGTGTAGACATACACAACTCATTATATTTTAATGTTCTAAAATGTTTTTTTCGTGTGTGTATTTTGTTTTTGTAAAAAAAGTTTGGTTTTTTACCAGCCAAAAGGAACGAATATTAATGAGCCGAACAAAGAAGTTTGTGGATTTTCAAAAAAAAAAAAAAAAAAAAATCGAACGGAATTAAATGTTCACATCTTTTGTTGAGTTTGATAAAAACAGTAATATTTTTGTGTTCAAAAGATGACTAACAGGGAAACGTTATTTTTTTTTTAAAGATTTTCTATACAAACGCTAATAGTGTTTGTGTTTTCCACAAATCTACCGAACTGAACATTAAGAAACGATATTTAGTGTTTATTTTCGAACACTGTTATCAACCTTCAATAAATCAACCATTTTGACAGACATGCAGAATAACATGGGAGTTAAAAAGTTGACAAGTTAGTCCCAATTCACACGTTGCATATCTTATTGATCAGCTTGCTCAGGGTTGATAAAGTTGGTACAATTGTACTTTTTTTGTTACAATTCAAAACTAAAAAGTACGTTGGTACTCCCGTGACTCATTTGGTACTATTTCCAAATTTTTAAACCTACATACATATTTATAATTGATATAAAATGGCAGTTCGTATTTACTGTCCAATGAATATAAGCGGAGTTTTGTGAATGGTGCAAATAGTCATGCGAAAATGCAAAATGTCGTAGTTTTTTTTACGAAATCTAAGGGAAACTCTATTTGTTGTTGGATTTAACAAAACAGCTATGATATTTTGCATTTGCTCTTTTGCAAGACCGTTTGCACCAAACACTGAACTCCGCTTTTGTGAATAGATTTTTGCACTTGTTTATTGAACAATTGTTTATGCCACGTTCTAAATTTAGTATCAGCGGCAGCATGTTAGCGTGCATTTTCTGGTGATATTGACAAGGAAATGATATAGGAACCCACTTTCGCAAAAGTTCTACATAGTAGAAAAGACGACTTCCTCTCAATTCAAGATTATTTTTAAACGAATTTATAATATTTTCAAATATTCGTCAACTGGATTAAGAAACAACATAAAAAACTGCCATTTCTTCCACTTCTTCATTTATCATTGGCCAAAAAAACTGTTTCTTTTACTGCATTAAATGTAAACAGAAGCGGCCAAACTAACTCAAAAAGCGAAAAGTTTCACAGATATTTTCGTTTTTTGTTTGGCAGTTTTTGGTTTCGCCTGCAGTTTTTTAAAATCTGGTTGTCACGTCAAGAAGTAATCAACAGAATTTTGGAACAGTAGGAGCCCACTCCATTATTATTACTCCGAATTATTTTGAAGGAGATTTTACAAGAGCTTAATAAAATTTTTTTTATATTCGGACTTTCTACTACTCCTTTCCTGTTTCTGCAGTACATATTTAAAATTGTAAACACAATAAATTTGGAAATGCAATCTAAATGCTCGTATGCACATATTCTAAAAACGCTTAAAAATTTTATCAAAATTTGAGATTGCATTTTGAGAAATATTCGTCAATTTTCACAAAAATTTTGTACATTTTCCACAAAAAAGACGATAGATTCAAAAAATTGTTCGAAAACGCTCTCTGGCGGCAATCAAAAAGAAAAATAAATGGATTTCTCGACCCTAAAAATCGCATGACACAGGTCTGGCTAGACCAAATACAATTTGTTTGCCTCTATTCTTGAATATTTTAAAAACTAACTATTTTTTACATGTACAAATTAATTTTAATTACATATTGTTTTTTTTTTGGTTGTATTAAATTTTTGTTTTTAAAAATAAAATAAAACAATTTATCAAGAAATGAGTTAGTACTATTGGGGTCGAAAAAGTACGATTTTAAAAGTTCGTTGGTACGATATAGGTTTTCTCATTTATCATCCCTGAGCTTGCTACTTTATAACGAGAGTGAAGAGAGGAAAATAAACGTTTCTCTCTCACTCTCTTTCGCCTATAAGGTAGCAAGCTGATCAATAAGACTTGCAACGTGTGAATTGGCACTTAGATGAAAAAAAACATGTCTTGTATAACGGGCTTTAACTTTAACAAAAATTCTCTCAACTCAATAAAACTATGTTAAAACATGGTAACATCGTTGTAAATGTTGAAAAAATTTCTAGGCATTATTTTGAACTTAAGACAATTGCAATTACACAGAATGGCATGAACTGCTCAATAAAAAAATTATATCTTCTTCAGTAATTCATAATATTGATCACACCTTTTTTGAAAAGCACTATAACTCGGACTTTTAAGTGGGGAACAGAATAGTCGCTGTCGTACAACGTTACGAATAGCGCTGCAAGCTGTCTTAAGTTAAAAACGGCAGTTTCAAAGTACTTTCAATAGAATACGTAGTTGTTGCAGTTGAAGTTGAAGCGCAAAATTCAAAATTTTAAACTTTGTCGCGCTACAGAGCATTCGTCAGTTTCAGCTACTACTACAACTACTTTATTCTGTTCCAGGCCTAACAGTTAACTCAAATCTGGAATTATAGTAACATTCTGTTAAAAATTTATTTTTATGGGAAATATAAGTTTTAAAATTAGGAAAAGTTTTACATTTATATGAAACAGAAGTAAGGACGATGCATGTATGTATGTATGTATGTATGTATGTATTTATGTATGTATGTATGTATGTATGTATGTATGTATGTATGTATGTATGTATGTATGTATGTATGTATGTATGTAAATAATTTGAAAAGAGATAATCAATTACAGCAAATAGCCGCTACAGTGGTGCAGATGGTAGAACTGCAAGGAATTCTGATGATGAGAATGTGGTTATTCTCGAAACATGTAAATTCGACTTGTGTTCGAGCCGGTGTTCAGTTAAGAATAAAAATTTTAAAAAGAAATTTTTATAAATATTTTATTTTGTAAAATGCCTTTCTTCATAAAATAATGTAATGCAAATTAAATTCGGATAAACTTAAGCCTAATTTAAAAAAATATCAACAATTTCTAGTTATTCAAATCACAATTGTTATTTTTTTCAAATGTTTTTGCTTTTGTTAAGAATAGTTTTCCAAGCTACAAGAACATTAATTCGATTCAAGAACAATCTGTAAAAACTACAGAGAACGAATTATGGCCTGAATAAAAATAAAAAATAATTTTAGCAGAATCCGATTTTAGGTGATTGGCTTTTTTTTCGATTTATCGTTTTAATGGAATTATTATTGAAATTTTAAATACTTTTAGAAACAGAACAATTTTCAAAACATTGTAAGGTTTTCCCATATCAAATAAAATAAAAATTAGAAAAACAAAAATTATAACTACAAACTTATTAAATTAGAAATAATATTTTAAGATTTGAAAAAAGGTTTTTTTTACTTAAAACTTTTATATTATTTTTGTTTTTTTTTTTTTAAGAAATTGACACAATTTTTGACTTATATTTTATATAAGGAGACTTTGTTGTTGTTGGTTTTGGATTTTACTAATACTTTAAACGATTTTTTCAATTATTTAATTATTATATTTCAAATTTGTTTTAAACTTTTTGTTTTAATTTCTGATTTTAAATACGTTAAATGTACGAACTCATTGTTTTTAGAGAACATTTAATTAAACAATTAACATGCTAAAAAAATTTATAAATATACAATGATGTGTTATCGGTTTTTTTCTTCTTCTTCTTTATATTTCAATTCAATATTTTTTTTATTATTAAATATTTTTTGTTGTTGTTTTGTTTTTGTAAAGAATAATAATTTTAAAAATTATTTTTTATTATAATATTTTTTTATATTGGAGGGAATATTTATGATTTCGTGTGAGTTTTATTTTAATTAATTAAATATTTATTTTTGTTTAACAAAGAAAATCATGACATTAATTTAGATTTTTTTTTTAAAGTAAAACTATTGCTCTTCACTGTACATAGTAGTAGTTGTAGTTTGTAAAAAAGTTTTTGTATTTTTTTATTCGATTTTGTTTTTAAATTTTCTAAGAAAATTGTTTGTTAAATATTTCGTTGAATTGTAAAATATATTTTATTTTTTGTAAATAAGAGGGCAAAAGCAAAAAAAAAAAAAAAAAAGGAAGAAGACAAAGAAAGATTTGAGTTATAACAAAGGAGCATGGGATTATTATTTTTATTAGATGGGAGAATAAACGAAGAGATGCTATTTTTATTAAAAAAAAGGGGGTTTCTATACCCTTCACAAGAAATCAAAAAAAAGCTTCTCATATCAAACAATTTTCAGAAATATCTTTAGGTTTTCTAAGGTAAGACGACTCACTTGGGTCCTTATAGCGGTCCCTTTGTGATACCCTGAGCAAGTGCTTACAAGCTTGCTCTCGAGATATCATTAAAGCCTCGAGCCATTTCTATTCCCTGCAAAAAAGAGAGATCCACGTGAGTTCTCCATTTGATAGAGCACCCAAAATGCCTCATCCTGATATGTATATGATTTGCTTTTGGAAAACAAGCTAAGCTTAGGACTTAATGTCATGAAGTGATGTTTACTGTCATAACTAATTCGATTCTTTTGTACGACATTATCGTATGGTGCCAACAATATTTTAGAACTATATATGGACATAGTCAATCTTAGTTAGCATTGACAATCGAAAGGACGCACAGTGGTATTTTTTTTGGCAAAAAGTCTATTTTTTTACAGTTGTTTTTTAGAAATCTTATGATGCAATTCTGTAGAGAAGTGTTTCATTAGTAGAAAACCATGATTTGTTTTCGAAAAAAATTAAATTTTGTATAAAAAAGAGTGTGGTAAAGTTATCTAAATATTATACAACGAAAACTGATGAACATTTTACTACATTTCAGTTGTGTATACAATAAATATGGTTTAACTACGAATAGTTTTAGAGCATTCTTATTAAAATATAGTATTTTAAATTTAATAGGAAAGAAACATTATTTAAATTACATATATAGTTTAAGAGATCTGAGCAAATCAAAATGACTCCAAAAAATTTAGCATTTGCAGTTTTCATTAGAAAAAAAAATAAGTTAGCTCGGTCTACCTCCGTGTTAGTACTACTACTAAATTAAAGTTTGGAATGTTTTCTTTCATTTTATGTAAAAAAATTCTGCGACTTTTTGCGATCGCTGAACAAACTTATAAATTTTGTGATAAAACTCACGTATTTTTTGTGAATATTTACAATAAATTGCAATGCATATTTACAGTAAAAGGTTTTGTATACTTTTAGGCTTTTACTTTTACTTTTTAATAAGTGATTGACAGCAATATCGAAAAAGTGCATAACAAAAAAAGAAAAACAAAACCATATGATTATTTGAAATAATACTATATGCCAAAAAAAGTTTAAGAAAACTATTAAATCTAACTAATTTTTAAAATGGGTTCCTTTTGTGTTTCATATAGTGAATTGTGCAAGGAACTTATAAATTGCAATAATAATGTGGTTCTATGGGCGGTGGGTGGAGGGCGTGGCGAATTTTGATGAAACTTTATATTTTTCTTAACTGAGTTAACCAAAGGCTCAGAGCAAAATTTCAACATTCTACGAGCACTCCTTATATTTTTTGCCAAACATTGTATGGACAAATCCGTCTGTGGGACGCCTAGACTCTAGACTAATGCAGTGTTTCTAATAAAACCTTTTTTTGATTTAAATTCTAAATAAAGTTTTCTGGCTAGCTATTTAGATTTATATTGCCAGGATATCACACAAATTCGGAGCCTCATCCAAGGTTAACAATTGAACTTAACCGTCGTATAGAAGGCCAAAAATTTTAGAATCAACTTCAGATAGTTATGGTTTTCACCAGTGTTCAATTTAAGTTTTGAATTTTAAATGGGTACTCCACAAAGTCACATCGAGCTATTTATGGTTCTCCACTAGACAAACACGTCAAGAAACTAGGGCTAAAAACGATTGCTGAAAAACGCAATAACTGTAACTCGTTACAGTTATACGCAGACAGTTAAGGCAGACAAACAAAGATATTTAAGGGGTCTTTTGGTTGACCTTATTTTAAATGCCGGGCTTGCATTTCTCATTCAGATTGCATATTTTGACACGCACACTACACTCAAAAATTACATCATAAACGCAATATCAACCAGCAAAAACTTTTCTTTCTGGTAAGTTAGCAAGTCATGTTTAGAAAAATAAACACTACTACTTTCGGCCGAATAACTACTTATTTTAAGTTCGAGGTGTCCACAGAATTCAGTACTTATAATGCACTTACTAGAAGTCAAAAATATCTAGCCTTTATTTAACTACGAGTAAGTTGAAATTTAAGTACTTCCAATATACTTACTAGAAGACAAAAAAAAAAAATACTTGTTAATAGTCCTAATAAGTAGTTATTGAGAACGTTACCAGTAAGTAAATTTTCAGTACTAAAAACAACTCAACTGATAAGTTGTAATTGAGCCCATTATTAGTAAGCAAATGTTCTGTAGGGAAAATAATAGAAGTGATAAGTAGTTGCAGAGGTCATTACTTGTAAGTACTTATTGAAGTTTTCAAAATAATGACAATTGTAATGACAACTACTTACCAAGTAACCTATGAAATAACTACTGGGCAGTTCTGGTGTTTTATATTATTATAAACATCGCCAGAGTTGAAATAATGAGTCAAGAGATAAGTGAAATGTACATGCATACAGCTGGCTTGTTTTCTATGAACTAAAAAGATAAAAACATGAAATCACGAAATAAACAGTTCAATCTACATCAATGCAATCTCAAAACATTAAAATATTTTAATGTTAATGAAATCTGCAAAGCAATCCGAAATTAGATCATAAACACGAATATAAACGATGCAATCTACAATGAAATTTGCCAGATTGCCTAAATGCATTTCATAGTGTGTTCCTCTATTAGGCTGCCAAAAATATTTCTGTTTCGCACATCGGCCAAAACTATTTTAGGGCGAAGTTCTTTGCCGATTCTTATGAAACTTTGTAGAAACATTCGCTACAGTGACAGTTCAATAGAAGGAAAAAAGTGGGCAGTGCCACACATTAAACTCCGCTATGAATGCAATATTATGATTTAAAAAATGGGTAGTGCCACGCCCATTCAAAGGAATCATTCTTTTTCAACAACTTCAACTTAATCGAATCTTTTAAAACTTATTAAACGCATTTAGAAACGTGGGCAAAATGTATGAAATTTGACGCACACATTAAGCTCCGGTACAATTGAAGTATATATTCTGACTAGAAAAGTGGGGATTGCTACGCCCATTCACATGAAATATTTTTTTAAGTTTTTAGATTTGTCATTTAAAGTTGTTAGGACTGTTCTAGTTATAATTTTTTAAAATCTAATTTTTCAAAAGAAACATGTATTTTCAAGACAAAATTATTATTCTAGTCTTTTTTATACTTTTTTGTATATTTAACTCCATTTCTACAACAGACATGTTTTGCTGTTATAACTTGAAGTTATAAAAGCGTTGTTAAAACATTTGCATTAACGACCGTGTAAATTGAGAAAACCTCTGACATGATGAGTCTATACTTAACGCTAACATCATATTAGTGTTAATGTTAAGTATTTCATGTCAGTTGTAGACTTCATGTAAAGGTCAACCTAATTATAATAACAAAAAGTTGATTATTAATACCGACCATATTTTTAAAACTAAAATACAGATAAAAAAATTTTAGGTTAAACAAATATTTATAGCATGATATCAAACAAGTTTCACCAAACGAAATAAAAATTTAGTGCGCTTCATCAGGTAAGTGCCTTGCCCATGAGCTTATTATATTTGCTCTTTTTGTCGTTGTTATTAAATATTAATATTTTTTCGTGTTCCATTATACTCGCTGGAAATTAACCGTTACATTTTTTTCTATCTTATTTATTTTCGACGAAAACAGATTACATAGTTTTTGCGCCATCAGGTTAGAGCCTGCAATTTCTTTTAAGTTAAGTTCTTAAATATTAGTAAGCGTATCGATACCAATTTGCGTGGCGGGTGGAGAGGGGGATTTTTTTCGAAAATATCTTTTAATGCCACTTCCTTATAATTTATTGTATTAACATAAAAATTGGCGACACTAACTTTTACGATAGCGACTATGGCATGACAAAATGTGGGCCTGGTAGGTCCCATAGATCCCATATAAAACCTCATTCTAAAATCTCATAGATGAAGATATCTAAATAATATTCGGCACAAAAAACTTTTACATGAATCTTAACTTCATAATATAATTTTGTTCAAGCGGGTCCATGATTGCCCATGGATCTTTAATAGGGCACACTAGCAAAAAGTTTTATATACTGTGGTGTAGGGTATCATATGGTCGGTCTTGAACGGCTTTACTTTCTCACTTGTGTTTTTTATAGTTTTTGCCATTTTCCGAATTAATGTGCAAGGACTTTTAACGTTTTTGGTACAGATTTGTCACATTTTTGAAAAGTCTCTAAGTTTTAATAATTTCAAAAAATCTTTCCTTCTTTTCCCTACGGTCATTTTTTAGAACAAATCCCTCGGAATAGTGCATAGGAACAAGGTCTTACCTATTCGTTCCAGCTGATGTCAGTTTTTTTAAGTACCTTAACAGTTTTTAATATAAATAGGATATCGAAGCTATAAAGAGTCGCAGAAAAAATGAGTGGTTTGAGCTAAAGTAAGATTATGTTGAGAAATAAAGAATTTTTTTTTAATTTGTTGGGTTTTCTTTGAAAGGTCGGCTCTTGCAGATTTCTGAAAAAGGTTAAGGGCCAAATAAATGACACAAGCAGTTGGATAACAAAAAGATGTTTGTGTGAAACAAGCGGTTTGTTAACAACAACCAGATAAATATCAGTGTTCGAAAATAAACAGAACATTATTTAACGTTCGGCCCGGAAACGCTATCTACTTTTTTTTTTTAGTGTTTGTGTAGACGAGAAAAATCCCTAATACCGTTCGTTACTATTTTTAAGAAAGAGCCGAACATTATATTGTGTTCTGTTCATCGTTAAAAATCAGAACAATTGTAGTGATATTGTAGACAAACATTATTTATTAATGTTCCATAATGTTTCTTTTTTTACACTGATGAAGAAATGAACAAACAAAAAATTTTAGTAACAAATTTTTAGTTTATTTTTACTAGCCAAAAGGGCGCTAAGCACAACTGAAACGAACGAACACTAATGAGCTGAACCGAACACAATGAAGTTTGTGGTTTAAAAAAAATCCCGAACTGAGCTAAATGTTCTCATCTTTTTGTTGAGTTGGATAAGAACAGTATTATTTTTGTGTTCGCTAGATGACAAACCGGGAAACGTTATTTTTTTATGATTTACTACATAACCACTTTTAGCGCTTTAACGAACCGAGAACTAAGGAGCGATATTTCGTGTTTATTTTCGTACACTGGTAAATATTAAAAATTCTTAATATTCACACAAACATGTTCCACAATTTTTTTTAATATGTTTTTGTAACTGTTTGTGTGGATTTTTGAGTCCTTAATACTTCGAATTGTTACAGTTTGTCATTTGAATTTATTTAAATAAAAAGAGAATAGAAATTCAGAAAGAAATAGTTATTGTTATGGTTTTTTGATTTGCTTAAAATTTTGTAAAATGTCTTGTGAAGGATGTAAATAATTCGTCTAGGCCGAATGTCAAATTATTTAATTATATAGATAAATATATATTTTTTTGTTTGTTTATTTACTACTTTATATAATAAAGATAGAACATTTAAAATCTAAGCTCCTTTGGGGGGAGGAGGGGGGGGGGGGATTACTGGACTACTTCTTTTTTTTTTGTTTTGGAATTTTCTTAAAGTTAATTAAAAACATTTATCATTATTTTTATATTTATAATTAAAATTAATTTTTTTTTTTTTTTTTTGATCATCAGTTTACAACCATAAAGATTTTATTATTTATTTATATATTATTTCTTTTTGTTTTTTTTTTTTTTTTTGTAACAAGTGTTTTTATAACATTTGACAAAAATGTTATAAAATAACAGATTTCTATATGACAGTTTCTTAAATATTTTAATTATTTTTTTAATATTGTTTTTTATATAATATAAAAGATTTATTGGTTTAATGTTTTTTAAAAATCTTATATAGTAAAATACTGTTTTATTTATTTTTCTTTTTATTAATTTGTCTGTTTAATATTTTAAGAGCATTTCAGTAATTTATTTTTAAAATCATTTAAAGATTCTCCATTTTGTTTAAATTTTCAAAGTATTAAAGTTAAGTTTTTTGAGTTATAATATTTTTCTCCTATAAAATAGATGAATTTATTTTCTGTTTTTTTTTTTTTTTTTTTTTTTTTATTTATCTTTGTTTTATATTGGAAATAACTACATTTATATATTTGTATGTTGTTCTATAATAAATTTGTTTGTTTTTTTATTTTGGTTTTAATTTAAAATTAAAATGCATATTCATATTGTTTTTATAATAATAATTATAAATTTAATTTGTTTAATTATTTGGATTTTTCTTGATATGTCTAAGAACTATTATCATTCGTTTTCAAAGTAGTTTTTATTAAAGAGTTTTTTTCTATTTTATTAATATTTAGTTGATTAATTTAATTATTTTTAATTTTACACGTTTAAGTTTTTCTTTTTTTAAAATTTACTTTATAATCTTACGTATAATGAGTTTTTTTTATAACTAATTTTACATATTTAATTGTTTTGTTTTATTTGTTAAAGTAAAGAGTTTTTATTAGTTTTTTATATATGTAATTTTTTTTTACACTCATATTTTACACACTTATTACACAATCACAACGCAGAGTATCGAGATAAGGTATGTTATGATTTAGTACGAGTATTTTTTATATTTTATACTTTTTTTCTAAATATAATTTTATTACAAAATTGTAGTTTTAATTTTTCTTTCTTTAGAAGAAACAAAATTGATTTATTTATAAAATTAAGATTGTCGTGTTAGAAGAGGGCAATTTTGAATAAAAAAAAAAAAATAATATTCAACTTAATAAAAAAAAATTACTTATTAACAAAAGT
This sequence comes from Pollenia angustigena, assembly GCA_930367215.1. Classification (NCBI taxonomy): domain Eukaryota; kingdom Metazoa; phylum Arthropoda; class Insecta; order Diptera; family Polleniidae; genus Pollenia; species Pollenia angustigena. Next base: position 283,569,347 of record OV884056.1, read on the forward strand.
AAGCAACATTAAAAATTTGCTTTCAATTTTGAAATACTGATTACCAGGGAAACCAGAAATATGCTCTAAAAACGCGTTTTATGCGCATTAAATATGCAGTAAAGACTGGAAAACATGCCCTGAAAAATATTAATAATATGAACTCGCTTGGGGTTTCGTCAAACGAGTTCAAGATACATTCAGGTGTACCGCAAAGCTCCGTTCTTTCTCCTACACTATTTCTTATCTTTCTAAATTACCTCCTTTGTCAAACTTCCAACCCTATCTACTCTTTTGCAGATGACAGCAACCTTTGCCATTCGTTCTCATTCGAGTGCAGACCAAGCGTATCCGATGTCGTTGCTATGTGGCAGAAAATGAATGATACGCTTGGCCGAGACCTTGACATAGTCTCGGAATGGGGTCGTGCAAATATGGTCAATTTTAATGCCCGAAAAACCCAATGTTGCGTGCTGACGCATAAACGCGCGACAAACCAAGGTGCCTCATCTGTATATATGGGTGGTATAATTATTGAGGAATCAGAATCTCTTGATGTTCTGGGCATGAGGATACAATGTGATGTCCGATGGACTGAACATATATTCAAGGTGTCGAAAGAAGCATTCAAGTGCCTCGGTTTTCTAAGACGGTGTAGGATATACTTCACTCCATCTGATCTCCTTACTATTTATACCACCTATATCCGACCGCGTATGGAATACAACTCCCATGTGTGGGCCGGTGCTTCAAAGTCTACTTTGGAGCTTCTCGACCGCGTGGAGGAGAGGGCGAGGGTTCTCATTGGTGACAGTAGGGTAACCAATTCTATTGACTCCCTTGAGCACCGTCGCAATGTGAGTTGTATTTGCCTGTTTTATCGTTACTACAATGGGATGTGTTCTGATGAAATCAGGGATCGTGTTCGTAATACACGTTTTTCCAAAAGAGCCCATCCTTATATGGTCGATTGGCAGGTGAATCGTACAACGCATTACAGAGAGAATTCGTTTTTTCCCGGACTGTTCGTATGTGGAATAACCTTCCTGCAGAAGTCTTCCCTCTCACTTACAACATGATTAAGTTCAAATCGAATGTTCACAAACACTACTCCCTCTATCCTCCTTCCCATAACCTATTTTCCTAGTTCCAACACAATGCAATGCATTAGTAGGGGTCATACCCTGAGTGCTGGTCCTAACAGAAAAAAAAAATAAAAAAAAAATTGCTCATTTGAAGACACAATATTGAACAATTTAATAACAAAATTTAAAAAAAAAAAACTAAAAATATTATCGCTTAAGCCCATATTATGTTTAAATTTATATAAGAGATGTAGACAAATGTTAAAATTTAAAAGGAAATTAAAGGTATTTTAAGATTGTAGCTTTGAGCAAATGTCAACCGATAAGAAAATAATTTAATTTGCAGTAAAATATTTTTGGGACAAATTTAATTAAAACACCATCATAATTAGATAACTTGCGTACACAACGGTGCTCACTATTTGCATAGGCTTCGTCCATATTTGATCAAATTATCTACAAAATTGGAACTTGTTCTTTGCACACAAGGCTAACATGGACAGACAACCAGCCAGACGGACGGATGGGCATCGCTGGATCACTTTAAAAAGTGGTTCTGAGTCGATCGGAATACTAAAAGACAATACAACCTGTATTGTCTTACAATTTAAGAGTTAAAATTAAATGTAAATGTCGAAATTGAAGTAACAGATTACACTACGTAACAAAATTGCAACAAAGTCGTGACCAAATGAATTTGACACCTTATCTTTATGTAAAATTTCCGCTGAATCCGAATATGAAGTCAGAATTGTCAAAAGTAGAACAGTTTTTGAGATATTCCAAAATAACCGTTATTTGTGTTTTAAAAAAAGATGATGTGACTGAAATGCAAATATCTTAAAAAATTTTAAACGGATTATGTAATTCTTTCTTTTTAGTGAGAGGTTATAAAATTTCTAAAAAAACCATGGATTGCTTGTGAAGATTGGTCAAGAAATGACAGAGTTCCAGGGGACAAAAGTTCAAGCTACTTTGAAAATTTTATGATTTTGTTCAATTTTGCTCTTTTCAAGTTATTTTTTTTTTAACCAATGATTTAAAAATACTAATGTTTTATTGCATGCGACATTAGATTACTTTAGTATGAAAATTTTGCGCCTAACAAGACATAGATTGGTACGAAAATGACAAAGCTACAAAAGATTTAGTAAATTAACCCATATAGAATTTCAATTTTTAATATTTATTGTTACTACAAGTTTAGCTTTGTATATTTATTTGTTGTGGGTTGAAATATCTCAAAAACTGTTGAACTTTTGACAATTCTAACTTCATATTCGGATTCAGCGGAAAATTTTACATAAAGATTAGATGTCAAATTCATTTGAAAAAAAATTGTTACGTAGTGTTATAAAACACTAAAAAGCGAAAAGTGGGTTAATTCACTAAATCTTCTGTAGCTTTGTCATTTTTGCACAGAAATTAGTATCGTTGGGCGCGAAATGTTCGTATCAAAAAAACTAATGTGCTATGTAATAAACCAATAAACTTTTCAGTTGTTTCATTTTAAAAAAATAACTTCAAAAATCAAAATTGCAAAAAATCATAACATTTTTCATAAATTTTCAAATTTCGTCCACTGTAACTCTGTCATTTCTTGACCAATGATTACAAACGACCCATGGTTATCTTAGAAATTTTATAACCTTTCACTAGAAAGAAAGAATTACATAATCCCTTTAAAATTCTTGAAGATATTTGCATTTCAGTCACATCATCTTTTTTAAAAACACAAATAACGGTTATTTTGGAATATCTCGAAAACTGTTCTACTTTTGACAATTCTGACTTCATATTCGGATTCAGCGGAAAATTTTACATAAAGGTAATGTAAATTGTAACGTAGTGTTATTGAAAAAAAACACTTACTGTAGGCATCTAAAAAAATTGAATATGTATCAAAATATGCCTTAAAAAGGCATAATATGCGCTATAAACCTAAAAAAATGCTACAAAAAGGCTATTTTATGCAAAAAAATGCAGCAAACGGTAAAATATGCTCTAACAAATCAATGCCAAAATTCATAAAAAAGCTCTAAAACGGATAAATATATTGCTTCTGCCTTCATTGGTCGCACAAGGAAAAACATGCAATTGCATACTTATGGTTTCCCTGCTGATTACAAAATAAAAGTTCGTGGCCAAACATTTCACGTGATCTGCTTTATATAAACATTGCAACTTTAAGGTTAATGGTGTAAAGAGTGATGGACACATTCTCAATTTCTCAGCCCACGTGCATAGAACAGAAAATTCTGGTTGCGATACGTAACAGCACGTCCCAGTCGGGCACATCTTTAAGACATCTTTAATGACGGGTACATGGCAACAGTAAGTGCCGTTCACACACGTCAAGTTTAACTAGTCAAGTCTTGAGTTTTTAGGAGAGAGAGAGGAAAAGATATGGCATCTTCTTTTCCCTTCTCTCCTAAAAGCTCAAGACTTGACGAGGCAAACTTGACGTGTGTGAACCGGCACTAAGTTGTAGAAGACATACCGAGGACAGCTCAAAACAAATCGTCGGCGATACTTTTATAGAAATGGCGGCGGAGTCACACAACCTTATTACGGTTGTCGTTGTCGTAGAAGACTTAGTCGTTTTTTGTAGTATATTAAATAATATAGATTGCATGTTACTTTAATCTATTACATTATCGTTTACGACAACGACAACCGTAATAAAGCTTAATATCTCAAACTTTGTCGTCAACGACTCCATTCATGACAATGCCGTCTATTTTGTCGTGGAAGCGTTACATGGTTATTTATTTCAGATAATTTTTCTTGGTAAGGTGACCTAAGCTTGCTACGGATGCAACAGCTGAAGACTTAACATATGTCAAAATGGATATCGTTCTGGTGGTTTTGGGGAATCTTTCATAAATTCTATAATTTTCACTTCGAATTATTAAATTTTAAACGTTTTTCAATTGTATAACATTTCAAAACACACAATTTAAAATTAAAAACAAAATGAAATGTTTGTTTGAATTGTTTATTACAGTGTTGTTGTACTATTTTGACACAACGTTAAAGTACTTTACAGTGTTGTATCCGTTTTCAAAATAAGACCACCCAACGTATACGAATTCGACTTGGTTGCAATTTAATTTGGCTAGTTTTATTTCTGTTACATATTATATATTCGACTTTTATAAGCAATTTTTAAAAAGACATTGGAGTATAAACTGCATGTAATCCACTTTCCAGGGCGTCACTACTTTTATCAGCATGTTTTCGGTTTTACTTTTTTTTCTCTTCACAAAACAAAAAGACCCCTAAGAAAAGGTCAAACTTTTTTGGGTTTAATTTTTAACTTAGGTAGAAATTAGAGAGATTTTTAATAACATCAAGTAAATCAGGGTTTTCAAAGTCGATTTACTGACAAGAAAGTAGAGCTCAGAATTTTGCATATACAAGCGTGAATGAATGAAAAATTCAAAATTGTTTACTTTGTTTCACTGTCATGAACGAAGCAAACAATTACCCAACAAACACGAAGGTTTGATTTCAAATTGAAAATGATTTGAAATCAAACGTTTTCTCAAACGACAAACGTTTGATAATGATTTGAAAATCATTTGAAAATCATAGCGTTCTCAACAAAAAGGAGAAATTATTTTCAAATTGAAAAATGCCTTTATTTTCAACTTGCTTTCAAACGTAATTCTCAAATGTTTTTTAAATGTGGATTATAATACAATGTGGAATATAAATAAAAATATTTTATTTTGTTTAATATAAATTTATTATTTATTTAAATAAACTGTGAGATAAACATTCGGCACCATAGCTTAAAGATTAAATAATGTCCTCTAATTCTTGGAAAGACAAACTACTTGGCTCCCTTTTATTTTGAGGATTGTAGCACCGCGATCGTTCAACAAACTTTCTTCACTTTCCCGTTTTATTTTCCTTTTTTTCGTATTTTTAATCATTGAAATTACTCACAAATAATTTTTATTTTTCACAAGAAATAAGCTGTTCACTTTATATTAAAATTTATTTTTATTAGTAAAACACATGTAACCGCAAAGTAATGATTACATTTATTTTTCGCTTTAGTATTGCCAAGTTTATTTTTGATTTGATTTAACATTTGACAAACATTTGACATCAAATTGATAAAACATTTGATATCAAATGTTTATTTTCAAATCATTATCAATTTGAATTTAAATGTTAAATCAAACAATTGAAAAACGTTTGAGAATTGTGTTTGATGTCAAATGACAAAGTCATTTCATATCAAAGGTTTGATTTCGTGTTTGTTGGCAGCTATGGGCACCACTACATTGAAAGCTTTGCATGTGTTTCATTGTATTGGTTTGTTTACGTTTGCATTTGTTGGTTTTATGCTCTTTTGCTCTTTGTTTTTTGTGTATGTGTCAGGGCTGTCAGACTTGGGGATTTATCCCCAAAGTTGTGGATTTTATGCGAGCAAAAAGGACAAAGAAAGTCATTTGGGGATTGGGGATTTTTTTGGGGATTTAAAAAAAATTCGGGGATTTTTTGGGGATTTTACACTCTTTAAATATATTTTCCCTTTTATTATTTATGCTTATTTTTCTTTGTCTCGTATTAAAAATATGAAAAAAAGTAGCAAAACTTTTATCTTACTCTTATCAACAACTTATACGGTGTAAAAGGTCCTTATTAAGATTACCATTTTAGTTAAAAGGTAGTGTTAAAGGGACTTTATAAATTAATGTTATTTTTCCTTCAGGGTACAAACAAAATAAAATAATTTTTTTTACAAAAAATTTTTATTTGGGGATTTTTGGGGATTTCTAATTAAAATTTTGGTCAGAAAAAAAACAAACAGAAAAATATTTACTTATTAAGGTTTTTTTTCTTAATTTGGGAATTTTTGGGGATATTTTTTTAATTTTTTGGGGACAAGGAAAATAAGTACCTGTCAGCCCTGGTATGTATACACATCGTTCGCTCTTTTTGAATTTTCATTTTTAACTTGCCCATAGCTGTTCATAAGTAAATTGTTCATATGTGAGCAATTGCGATAAATAGAGTTTTGAGTTGTTTACATTTGCACTCTGTTGCAGAGTAGGCTTGCCTGATCATCTTGATTTTTCTTGATTTTCAAGAATTTTCACTGTCATCAAGAATCAAGAAAAAATATGAGTTGTCAAGATTTTTTAAAGCACGTTTTTTACGGCCAATTTCATCAAGTTCAGCTGAAACTTAATTTACTTTAAATTCCAGTTAACAAAATGTTTTTGACCGTTATAACTGATAGTTAAGTTTAACTGAACTTGGTGAAATTGCCCGTAAATCTTAAATTTGTTTACAGTTTTCCTTAAACAAAGCTGCGTAAAAAGCAAATAAATATTTCATCGTTTTATTTCAGTCTATTTGTTTAAAAATCTATAATGAAGTGCTGATTTAAAACAGAAGCCCGTATCAACACTTATAACTCTGTGCTAGTCGCAAGTTTTACCAGTAGGTAGCCTAGCTTGATGCAATTTGCCACTTACACAATGTATTCAAGGGAGATAAGAAAAAGTTATTAAATAAAATCGGGAAACGTTTTACAATACTCTAGTATTAACATTTTTAATCGCAAATGTCGCGAATACGAGAGCTGACCTCGAAACATCGAGCTCTTACCGCTCTTTAGGAGATGATGAAAGTGTTGCCGATAAATTCATTTATTTGAAAAAAAAAAACTAAAACTGAAAATGATGTCGCTTAATCGGCTCATACACTTGCAATAAAATTGTTCAATTTTACGTACTGTAAAATTATTCGATGATATTCGATGATGGCACAATATATTGGCAACAATTTTTTTTTTTTGCTTTATTGCACAACGAAAAGAAAGTAGAATGTGTTGGCAACATTGTACAATGCTGTTTATGTTATTCCTATAGGTTATGTTCACCTTTTTATTGAATGAATGAAAACAATGTGCGACTTATTGCCTAATATAGGACAAAGTAGAAATAATATAGCGAATACCATATACAATAATATTGCAAGTGTATGGGCCGCTTTAGTCTTTCTTGCGGTAAGGGCTCAATATGACTAGCGTTATTGAATTTAGCTTACTAACATTAGCTATACTGGTAGGCTGTCTAGATTGTTAAACAAGTTTCGAATTTGCGCAAAGTGGTTTTATTTTATAAAAAATTATTTTAGAAAATGTTTACTGTCAAGAACTCTTTTCAAAATCAAGATTTGTTTTTCGTAAATGTCAAGAATTTTGACACAATTAAATCTGCCAAGCCTAACTCTGCATACGTGAAAATAACGTAAGCCACGGTTCTAATTCATATTGTTGCAGTTGCTCGTCAATTTGCACGACCATAGCACAAATAGCCGATGTGTGAATTGTGTACAATTGTAAAGGCTCAGTTAGGCTGTTAGGGAGTAACAGTAACGTTGCAAATCAGCTGCTTCATTTTGTTGTATGTAAAGCAATTAGAACGATTACAGTTAGCAGTAAGATGTTAAGTCTCAATCTGTAAGAAAGAAATTGTTACTGCTACTCCCAGCTAACTGAGCCTTAAGGCATTCACACTCAACCATGAATATACTCTGTACTTAAGAGGTATAAAAGGTTGCAATAACCATTCAACATTCTGAAAGAATTTCGATAAACGTCGTCCTCCTTTAATTTTCGATTAAACAAAAGAAAAAGCTAGTTAAACCAAACAAATTATACAAAATAAAATATGTATAATCTTTTAAAAAATTTTTAAATCATAATATATTTTGTTTATTTTTAAAATATTTTTTTTAAATGGTACAAATAAATATAATAAATTTAAACTAATAAAAAAACAATTAACACAAAAACAAATAACTTAAAATTTGATTTAAAACATATATTTAATAATAAATAATTTACTTGATAACTTTTATTAGGTAAAATTTTTTTTTTTTATACGATAGTCATAAGAATTGCCTCTTTCTTTGCATTACATTCATTTTCTGTCTAAATTTTCTTTTTGCATTTTTCTTTTGTGGAAATTTCTTAAAGAAAATAATTAGTATTTGTTTGTATTTATCTATTTATGTGTGTACGAGTATGTATACTTTTTATGTAGTAGTAGTAGTAAGAGAAGTAGAAAATTAACAACACTTTTACACTTAAATTTACAGCTACGGAGGGCGAGAGAATTTAAAAATTCACTCTTTCCCTTATTTACTTAATGAATAAACAACAAAGATTTTTTTAAATTAATAAATAATTATTAATTATTTTGAGTGTGTGTGTTTTTGCTTGTCTATTAGAAATAAAATTAAAATATATATTTTTTAGAGTCAAATAACATTTAAACGTGTTTTCTTTGTTTTAATTTACTTTTTAAATTTTTCTTGTTTTCTTTATTTGTTTTTGTTTTAGAGAAATAAATTAATATTTCTTAAGGTGGTTTTAATTTATTTTTAATATATATATTTAATACTTAATAAGTTTTTAAAATATACTTTAATAATATTTTTTTTTAACTTATTCAAAGTTTTCTTCTTTACATTTATTTATTTAATAATTAAGTATTTTAATAATAAAAATATTTTTAAATATGTATTTCTTTTTAAAGAAGGCATTGATGGAAAATTATTTATGTAGTAAAAGTAAGAGAGAGAAAAAAAAAATAATTTGTTTTTAATAAATAAATAGAAAATAAATACTTTAGAGTTTTTAATTTAATTTTTACAGATTTTTTTTTTACCTTTTTTTAAATTTCTTTACAATTTTATTGTAATTTTTTTAATCTTTAGTTTATTTTTTTTTTTTGTTAATAATTTAAATAAATTATTTTACATATTTATTTTTGCTAAATAAGAGCATCATGTGTACGTGTGTGTTTGTGTTTACAATACAACCATAGAAAATTGCTAATAGTTAAAATTTTTTCTTTTTTTCGTTTTAATTATAGATGGGTTATAATTTAATTATGTTTTATTTTTTTTTTTTTTTTTTTTTTTTAATAATCATTTAAATATATTTAATTTTTCGGAGAGAAAGCTAGAGAGGAAAATTCAACTAAGTTTTTTGTTTTTGGTGAAAGCTACATAAAAAAAGAGAATTTATTTATTTGGGTGAGAGATTACGTTAATATTTTTAGTTAATATTAGTTTAAGGAGATGTTTGTTTTAAAATTAATGGCAGAATTTTTACAGGTTTTACTTTGCTATTTGGTTATATGTAAAAAAAACGAAAATAATAAATAGGAAAATTCAAGAACTAGTTCTAAAATTTTATACATACTTTAAAATGAGAAAAACGTTTTTTTCTTTTTGTAAATTTAATAATATTTGTAGAACTAGCGAAGTGGTCGTATAAGTTTTGAACTCGGTCTTTATAAAAAAATCTCATTTAAATTAACTTTTTATATAGGCTTTTTACACTGAGCAACAAACATCTAACATCTTCCATCAAAGATTTAGAAAATGTGAACCACTCGTTTACGTTATTTAATCTAACATCTAAAGCTGGGATCACACGATTGCCGCAATGCACCAATTTTCACACTTTTTGATACACCAATCATGTGACTGCACAACCAATTGGCTCTTGTACCAATCGAGGACAATATTGTGCTTACTTTAACCAATCAAATGCAACGCTGGTGCGGCAATCGTGTGACTGTTTGCTTTGCAACCACGCGTCAATAAAAATAACATAAATGCGCCAATATTAATTGTCTTCTTGTGCGGCAATCAAACAACACAATACGCGCCAATATTTTTTTAATAAATTTTACGTTTTTGTGTTTTCTTTAGTAAGTAATTATGCATTTTAATTTTTGCTATACTATGTAGCTGTTAAGTGCGAATATTTTATTAAACATCTTTAATGAAACTAAGTATTATTTAATTTGTTAATTTTTGGATTTTCATAAATTTTTCTTAAAATATTTCAAATAAAACTATTCAACAAAAAATTGTATAGTTGGTACCTATATGAACAAATTTTTCGTTTTTAATGAACATACCAACTAGAACTTCCAAACAAATGAAAAAACTAACAAAACAGCTGTTTCGCAGTTGTCAAGTAAGAACAATCGTGTGACTGTGCTGCGGCAATTATTGTACCCATTTCACTTTGTAGCAACTAGCGGCAATTAAATTTGTATAAAACAGGGCAATCGTGTGATTTCAGAATATTTGATTTGTGCAATGTCTTTTTTGTGCGTCAATAAGGCACAATCAAAATTGTGCCATATTGGTGCATTTGCGGCAATCGTGTGATCCCAGCTTAAACAGAAAAATCGTTTCACTAATTAAAGCATTTATCAAATATAAAATCAGTTTTAATTAAAAATTTAAACAAAACAATTAAACGTTTAATCAAGTGTATTAAACGTTTAATCAAGTAAATTTAACGTTTAATTGATGCTATTAATTTATTTATTGGTGCAAATTTAATTAATTTTTTAATTAATAACACAAATTTTTTAATTGAAATCTATTTTTATTTTTTTCTGTGTACCATCAATCAAAAATGTCTCCAATTTTTATTAAAAAAACTTTTTACTACTCTTATTTGTTCAAAAATATAAAAAATATTAAACAAAAAAGAAAAAAATGCATAAAAGGGAAAACTTGACAAATGGTAACGCTGCTTTCAAAACAAACGTTTTTTTTTTGTCAGTGATGGCACAATAATAATAGAACTTATTGCCACTTTTCTAGTGATGACACTAAAATAACCATATGATATAGAATGGAATAAATGAAATAGATGCATCTTGTAAAGATGTTGATTTTTAGCCGTTTGTATTTCTTATGGAAAGACGTCAATATCTTCGGAAATTGACGGTAGATGCAGATCAGTGTAAAAAACCTATTAAAGTTCGAAAGAAATGTAGTGTTCTTGCTTGCGTTTGTAATCGCTAATAATCTTATGTATGAGTTAACATGTCACAATATTAACTAATGATTTCAACTAAGATGTCTTTTTCGTTTATATCGTTAAGGTTAAGGAAATTATCGGCTATTTTCTTATACATAAACAATACAAATGTCAACAAAATTCTTGAAATACAAGCATATGATTAATAAATAGTTACCTTTAAAGTGTGAAGGGCAATATCGTTGGTTTTTAAGAAATTTTTTGAAATAGCAAATTAACAAAACTTTATAAAAGGGCCTATGTTTGCTATTTGGTTTTTCAGTGTCAATTTTGCCAGTGTTAAAAAAGATTCTTCGCATATCTTCTTCTTCTATTCGCTTAATTCCTATCGAAGCATGGGTCCTATAAAAACTTTCTCCAGTATATTGTGTTGGATAATTTCGCTTCAATCTCGTGACATGTGGCAATGCCGAAAAAGCTCAGCAAGGTTTTCCACTTAACCATAAATACACTTACAAACGAACAACGCTTGCAAATCATTGAATTTCATTATCCACACTCGTGCTGTGTGAGAAATGTATTTCTATTTTTCTATCGAAAATTTGTCTTTAGCGACGAAGCACATTTTTGACTTAATGGGTACGTCAACAAACAGAATTGCCGAATTTGCGGAGCAGCCAAACGCAGTTCAAGATCTGCCAATGCATCCTGAAAGATGCACGGTTTGTGGGCCGACGTACTTCTTCATGAACTATTAAAACTAGTCTATTTTTTGGGGATATTTGAAGTCTCTCGTGTAGAGAGCCAAGCCAACCACAACTACAGGCCTGTAATGCGATTCACTAGCTTTTTAAACCACAATTGTTTCATTTAAAAATGTTAACCGTAAAATTTTGCTGTTCACTAACACTTTTAACGATGTCCGCTGGGGTTAAAAGCCAGCTGTTTCAGCCAGCTGTTATTTATACCAAAACAAATTGTGGTTTATTAACACCAGCATTTCTGGTGTGGTTTAATCCGCTTAGAAAAGTGCTCATTTATCGTTGTACCTATGTAGTCAATATATAATATTCTTCTCACACACCAGTGTGGAGCTTCTTATTTATTTATCCTAAAGCCAACCATTTGACTCAAATAAAATTACAAAATTAATTTGATTAAAATTAAATTAATAAAATAAAATAATTAATAAATTAATAAAAATAAGTAATGAATGTTATTTTTGTCAAGCTAATAGGGCCTAAATTTCTTCAATGTAAAAAAATTCAACTTTTAACTATTTAAAATCTATAAATTTAAAGTTTTTTCTTTTGTTTTTTCTTATTCTTCTTTTTTATTTTGATGTTTCGCTTGGCAGAGTTGCCTTGATATATCAATTTTAATAGAGAGAAATATATAACGTTTTACCATGGTTATAAATAAGTTAGTGAATCACATTGTGGTAAGTGCAAACATTAAAATGTGTGGTTAAAGTTAACACCTTTTAAAGTGTTAAAAGTTAGTGAATCGCACTATCTTTAAAAAATAAATGGCATGCATCTTTTTGCCGCCCCAAATAAATATTTCATTAACTTTTGCAAATGTTCTGTATTTTATTCAATTTTCAAAGCCCAAACGGTTAAAAAAATCACCCGTTATTAATAAACACTTAAGCTACGTTCACAATCAAAAAAACAATTTCGTTTTTTCTTCTATCTTTTTTCTTTCCAAAGTATTTCATATATTTGCCTTTCATTTTTAGAACAAAAATGTAACTAAAATTTTTTTAAAAATGTAACTAAAGTTGAGTCAACTAGAACTTCAGCAACAATTTGTATGAAATTGTTTCTGACGTTTAAAATAATTTTATTTAGTTTTGAATGAAAATTTTAAGGAAATGTTTACAAAAATAAAAATAAATGAATAATATTGTTATGGCTAAAATTTGCAAACGGTTTCTTGATGCAAAATGTGTGTAGTTACAAAAAAAATTGTTGCTCTATTATGAACACAAAGTGAAAATGTTTTTTTGATTGTGAACGCAGCTTTATGCCTGTATTCATAAAAATTATTTAAAATTTAATTAAGGCTTAAGAACAGATTTTCTATAGAAATATTCCTTAATAAACTTTTGTTAAATTGAATAATTGTTTATAAATACGGGGGCTAATATGTACAAGTAATGTCTTTTAGTGAAAAAATATTAATTGTATCCCATTTTTTAAAGTATGACAGAACTTACGAAAGGGTTGCACTCACTTTTTGACATTTAAGATCAGAATTATTTGACAAATCATCATGAAAGCTTGAATAGAGCTTCCAAATTATCCAAATTCACTTTCGAGTTTTATCACAAGTTTAGTTTTATCACAAGATTTTGTTCAGTGATGAGGCTCAATTTTGGTTATATCGTAAGCTAAAAAGCAAACGGCCCTTTCTTATATTTTAAGTTTTATTAATGGAACACTTTTTATAAGGCTGGTTAAAGTCTACTTTTGGCTATCGGTAAGTTGTGAAAACGGGCCTAAAACTATCTATATTTTATATTTCTTCAATATATTAATTGTTTAGCAGTAAAAGCTACCATTTGTCTTGACAACTGACAACGTTGCATAATAAGCAAACTGTAAGTTAGATCTTTAAGCGGTTAACATAAAATCGCTTTTGTTGGTAAGCCCATTTGTAAATTGTTCATAAAATTGCTAATTTTGATCGAAAGATTCCAAAATTTTGCATGATTTTCAATGAAATTTTTTTTAAATTGGTTTTTTGGGCCGTTTGCATTTAAGCTAGCCATATGTTCTTAAACAAATTTTTTTATAACAAAAAAAGAGTGAAAATACTTTTTTAGCTAAAAAAAAAATGGCCATACACCAACGACTTTGTTCAGATCTTTAACTTCAGAAGCATATAACTTTTAAACTTTTAGATATGAATCGATTTGCAAGTAATTCACAACAAAATATTTAAAAAAAATCATGATAACTTTGAGTGTTAAATTTGCAAAGTACTAGATAAAGGAAGGGCCAAAATAGCCAATGTAAATTTTCACAGTCGGATATTTTCTAAACTATACGAGATTAAGATAAGCATACCGCTTACATTGGTAAACAAATTTTTTAAAATCGAATCGTTTTTAATTTTTTTAATACCCGAGCTGGTCTACTTTGGGAACCTATGGCAGCCCTCTTTGCAAACTTTTCTTGCGTTTAGATTTTCCGCTGATATGCTATACCTAAACAAAAGCGACAGCGTTGTGTCGCGAACAGAAGCGTTAACCCTTTTGTTTAATAAAATCCACCTAATAGAACTAAAAATTAAGATAAAGTCGCTAGTTTGAACAAAAATAGTTAACTGCTAACTTGACTATTAAACGCGCTGTCAAAATCGGATTTTCCCATTGAAAGCATTGACGCCGCTATATAAGAAATAGAAAACACGTGCCTCTTATGTTTAGGTACGGCTATGGACTTTAAATCCAAGACTTAAGCTCGAATACAAGTCCTTATTTACCACCTGAAATTTTATTTTTATCGGACTAACCGTTTACAAAGTCTAAAATTATTTAAATTTTTTTTTCAAAACCTCCCACTGTTCGTTTCTTTAAACTGATGACAGAAGAAGTTCTAGCTAGGGATGAAACGATACCTCTAAGGTATCGATACTTTTACTGGATGTGGTATCGCTCGTAAAGTATCGATACCTACTTAGTATCGAAAAAAAGGTATCGATACTTACATACTTGTATCGGTACTTGTATCGGTTTGTATCATAAAAGAATAGAAAGCAGCATTTAAAAACGTTATTAGTGTTTTAGTACTATGTACACTTATAAAATTATTACAGTAACTGATTGTGGGTTATTAAATTCGTTTTCCGTACTGTTAATTTTGAATAAAAATATAGTTATTTTACGAATAATTTTATTTTTTAACATTTATGTTTGTTATTCAAAAAACAAACTACCAAAAAATAATGTTTTTTCGTTTTTATTTTTTTATGTAGTTTGATTTTTGTCGGTTAAAATGTATTTTTTAAAAGTAAAAACTATTCAATTTTAAGGAATATGCTGTTTAATAAATAAAAAATTTAAAAATGACTGTAAAAATCATTTGTTTTAAATGAAATGTAAATGATCCGTTTTTTAAATGAATTTTAATTTGTTTAAAATGAATTTTCGTTTGAATTTAACTACATAATATTTTGAGTGTAATACAATAAGAACTACGACCCATTAAAATTATTGTACAAAACAAAAATTGTAAAGATTGGCACCACTTTTAGTTACTACCAAGTACCAATTTCCTCTCGAAAAATCTTTTTTATCTTAGGAAACAAAATTTTTATATAACGTTCAGGATAACAACCTTTTATTTACCTTTTATCCCAGAAATTAACAATGTCACTATGAATTTATTTTAAATGTAAATATGTATTTTATTTTTAAACTGATAAATATACAGTAGTTTTGACTTAACTGCCTTTTGTTTAAGTGCACTTTTCACCTAACTGCACAAAATTAATATTTTTAAAACCTTTTCTTTAGCTTCACTTCGGAAAATCAAATCTTGTAACGTTAATTTAACCGCCTTATACTCAATGCAAATGGATGAAACTTTGCAGGCATACATATTCCCGATGACAATACAAGAATACATGGGCGTAGACAGGATAAAGTCTAGGGGGGCAAAATTTTTTTTAAATGTTCTTTTTTAAAAAAAGCGTTTCTTAAAAAAATGTTTTTTAAATGTTCTTATTTGTCATTATTCTTTAATATTCCATACAAATTTATTTTTTAAGTGCACTTTCTATACCTGCACACTTGAGATAAATGACCAAAATTTTTGACATTTTAAAAATATTTTCATACAAAAATTCAAAGTTAGCTGCACTTTGACTTTACTGTCCAAAATACATATTTTCTGTTATTATTCTTCAAAATACTTTTTACGTGCCTTTTGTATACCTACATATTTATCATATTTTTGGGCAGTTGCAAAATATTTTTATTTAAAACATCAAAGTTAGCTGCTTACATAAAAAATTATGGTGTCCACTTTTTCACATAAATATCCAATTTGAGCTGTTTATAAAAAAAAATCGCAAACAAGTCAAGTTGGCATCATTATAATTCATTTATTTTGTTTGCATGAACCTACACTCATGCATTTGGTTTGCGGTTACAGCAACTTTACCACGATTATATGAAAGGAATAGTAAATCTTAGGCCTGGAACAGAATAAAGTAGTTGTAGTAGTATCTAAAGCTGCCGAATGCGCAACTAAGTTCAAAATATCGAATTTGCGTTTCAACTGCAACGACTTCTACAACTATGTATTCTGTGGACACTACTTTGAAACTGCCGTTTTTAACTTTTGATAGCTTGCAGCGCTATTCTTAACGTTTTACTGCAGCGAAAATTCTGTTCCCCACTTTATTGTTACCAATTTGGCTATCTCGTTCATTACAAAAATGCATAACAGATGACTACAGGTTGTTTGAACGTCATTGTTATTATCAATTCATTAATAAAAACGTTGTTACTCCTCTTTCAAACACTTTATTTTAGTTATGCAGGTAACCAAAATTGCGTACCTGCACATTAAGGCAGCTAAATAAATTTAAGATAGCTGCATTTTTGATTTATTCGCACAAAAAATCGTGCAAGGGAGATTTTACAGCTAAGTCAAAATTATGTATAATAAAGGGTGGCAAAACCATAATCCACGATGTTAATTGTAAGTCACACCTTAACGTCAAGCTTTTTGCGCAACTTAAATTGACCTTTCTTTGTATTTAACATCTTCTATCATTGAGAGGTACACAGTTGAGCAGCGCGTTAAGATTGTTAAAGCCTTTTACGAAAATGGGCGTTCAATCAAAATGCATTTCGTGCACATCGTGATTTTTTTGGTCAGCATAATCAACCAAATGTTTCCACAATCGGGAGTATTGTGCGCAAATTTCAGCAAACTGGGTCTGTAGAAAATGAGAAGACATATGTGCATGCTCGCCCAGTTAGTTCTGCGGCTCGCGGCGTATTTCTTCGAAAATGAGGTCGGCCAAGCAATTACCGTGAATTTTGTTCGCTATCGCTAGACTTCCTATATCCAGAAATTGAGGAAATGGAACTAGACGATATGTGGTTTAAAGGTGTTTACTGGTCAAACGGTTTCCTGATACCGTTACAGCTGCTCCAGCTTTGGAAAATAATCAAAAATTTAAGATTAATTTCAATACCAAAGTAAAACGATTTCTTTTGACCGATACCGAGTATATTTTTACCGATACTACTTGGTACTCGGTTGCTAAGTATCGATTACAAAAATAGTTGGTACTTATATAAAAGTATCGAATATGTACTTGTATTTACTCGTATCGTTTCATCCCTAGTTCTAGCTAGATTTAATGATAAATAAGAACGAGTTCAGAATCTCATGAGCTTTTTCACTAATTCTACAGTGCATAAACAAAGAAAAAATAGTGCGTTTTAAGAAAAAAGTCATAAGTATAAACAAAAATTACAATTAAATTTATGAAACAATATTTAGAATGTGAAAATTCGCTTAAATACAGTTTTGAAATAGAAAAAAAGTTAGAAATCTATAAAAACAGGTGTTAAAGCTTAATGTCATACTTCTTATTTAGTTATGTTAATTATATTTTATAAATATTTTCTTTGGTATTTAATAATTAATTATATTATTTAGTTTATTTTGGCATATTTTCTTTGTTTAACTTAATGTCAATTATCTTTTTTTTTTTTTGTATTTGTTGGAGAGACTTAGTTTAACGAAAAAAATAAAAATTGTCTTTTTGGCATAATTAGTATTTTGTTAGGACTTAGGAAATAAATAAACTTTTATAAATATATATAATTAATTTTTATATACAATTCTAAGATAAAATTTCATTTTTTTTTTTTTGACTTAAAAAATAAATACAAACATTAACAACATTAAATAGTTATAAGATAGACTGACTGACTGATGTTTGATTTAATTAAAAATTACATTGATTTTTTATTTATTCTATTAAGAATTTGCTAATTAACATTTTCAAATAGTTTTCGTAAAACGCACACACTGATTTTTCATATTAAAATCATTAAATTTATAATTCTGTGTGTATGTATTGTTTTGGCGGATATTTATGAAAAAAAAATTTGGGGGGGGGGGGGGGGGGGGTTAATCTCACTCATTATCACTTGTGTATTAAAAAAGAAACAAAATTTAATTTAACAATAGAAATTTTACAACAATGAATAGAATTAAGTATTTATAATTTCATTGGCAAAAATATATTTTAATTTAAAAATACATAAAATAACACTGTGTGACAAAAGAGAAACTATTTAACACACTTTTAAAATGATAGAGCAGCGTAGGTTTCATAGACCTTGTTAAGTAGATCCGTTTTTTTATTTCGGAATTAACCCTTAAAAATTTAAAGTCACGACAAAAAAGCAATTTTTTTTAAGAAAAACAAAGTAACAGTTCATTTATTGTCCAACCAATTTTTAATTTTGTAAGACAAGCATTAAGGGCCTATTTCACCAATTCTATTTTAATATCAATTTATGTTTAATAATATCCAGTTTCTTTAAAATGCTGAGAATTAAGACAAATGTAGTGTGGCCATGCAATTATAAACGGCAATGGAAGGGATATATCAAGGTTGCTGGCTGTATTAACTGGACATGAGCTAAATAACCATGCAAGTAGCCTCGGACTACCCTTCAACGACCAATTACACAGTTGCAATGATAGAGGAAGCTTTATGACGGTTATTCACCTTGTCTGCGAATAACCGGCTCTAGCTGTCAGGAGAAAGAGATTAAGACATTTGTCTTCAAACCAAAAGACTTGTTGAGATATCTCACAGGTACAGGCTGGAACTGATACATACTACTATGCATTACGATGTAAATGACAATAATTCTTACCAGTGGTGAAGTCAAGGCGAATTCGTTTTTCAGGTGGCTTGTTGCTTGTGTCTTTGACATATCGACCAACGAAAGAAACAACAAAAATACTTTTTTTTGGCTTTACTTAAAACTAAAATTTTTTTGGCTAACTATGAAAGTTATAATGCCAGGGTATCACACGAATAAAAATTTTTGCTAACCCATTTAGGTTATAATGCCAGGGTATCACACAATTTCTAGAGCCTCAACCACAAGACCGCGTTCGACCTAAACCTTCGTATCAGCTTCGGAGTATTTTTGAAAAACGTCTGAGTTATATTTGGTTCTCCACCAGTCACGTTAAGTTATTAATGGTTCTCCACCAGACAAAAACCTTAAATTGAGGTTAAAAACGATTGCACAAAATCAACGGTGACAGCCGCAAAAACCGTAACTCGGTACAGTTATACGACGCCAAGCCATTAACCAATGCGGGGTGACACCGCAAAACGCACGAAATGCAGACAAACAAGAACGAGTTGATTGTCCTTTAAACAAAAATGACAACGAGCGCGAGCTGCTTCTCCACTCAGAACAATTTTACGAGTGACAAAAATACAATGTTGTATTTTTGGTGTTGTACTTCTTGTAGTATTGCCAACACCGTTTACAAAAATTTGCCTTGGGTGTAGTTTTGATATAATGGAGTCCTCTTTACTTGACTGTTTTCGCACAGTGAACATCAACGATAACCAAAAAACCCATGGACTTCTTTTAATTGTTTCCAATTTGTTTTTCGAAACACATACCCAACTCAAATATTATCGTTTTTAAAATATTGGAGATAAATTATAATTATTTATGATAGTTTAATCATATTTCCATAAAAATTAATATTAAACAGTAATTTAAAAAATCTAACTCCTCAAAAATGGAAGAGTTAAATATTTAAAATGTTTTTAACTCAATATCAGCGAAAAATAATCTAAAGCTATTGTCACACTGAATGGCTTAAAAATCAATTAAGGTTAAAGCGTTGGTTTAGTTTAACAGCTGTAAATCAGTGCCCCACATATAAAAATAATAATGTGGCAGCACTACGTTAAATGTTGTAAAATTCATATGGTTTGTGTTGGTAGTTTAATCGCCCAATTTTATGCGATAATTGATGGTTTAAATGTTTACTGAATTATTGATTTGCTGGCTTAAACAAATTTTTTATCTAAAAAGATTTATTAGCCCTAAGTAATTATTTGGCGAAATAAGTGTGAACAGCACTTTTTCTCAAAAATTGTGTGATCCCGGCAGATAATATTGGCCTACGTTATCCATTTTGATCCCTTTTGACCCTGGACTGGTCCAATGTTATGCAAGCATGGACCATGTCATTGTTAAAAAGAGTTTGTAGTGAAACGACATGTCTTCGTTTTTAAACGAAGTTAAAACAAATCCTCTGGAGTATACCATGGAGTAGTTTCAAAACTAATCCACTAGGAGTATGTATGAACATGGAGTTGTTTTAAGACTACTCCGTTGTAATGTAAAACTGGGTTATATGGTCCACTCCTAAGACATCGTAATGTTAAATCGACCAACTTTTAACCATATACTTGAAGTAGGTTTGGAGTACTCCTTATATCACAAAGGTGTCTAATATAATATAAGTTTGAAATATTTGATCGAACGAATTTCTAGTATTATGGCGCACATTCGATGAAAAGGCTCTATTGTGAATGTTGCTGGCTTGGTTTATTCACAGTAGTATATTTTATTCAGCTGGCACTTCAAATAAAATATTTTTGTTAACAAATTTAAAATATTATTTTAAACATGGCCACAGCTAAATTATGGTTTGACGATTCGTCTGACAAATATAAACGCTTGCTGGAATTCCCCACTTACAGAAAGAGGTGAGAATACTTCCAATAGAAATAGAAATGACTGGGAAGTTTTGGGAAATTGCATTTGCCAAAGAAGGATCATATACAATTATTTTAGTTCGTCACGTTTTTTCGTCAAATATTTGGAAAGTGTGACCAGAGTTAAAAAATGTTTTTGTCTTGGTTACTCTAAAAATAAACGGTTTTAATCGTTAAGTCTGTCTGGGTTCAAACTATGAAAGTTTTTTTTTTTCAGAGATTCTGAGTTTATTGGTGAAAGAGGAAAGAAGGATAGCATGTTTTCTTCTCCTCTCACCAATAAGCTCAGACTTTCTGAAAGAAAACTTTATAGTGTGAGCCCAGATTAATTTAAGATTTTAATGGCAAATTCAAAATTCTAACGGTCAATTTCACCAAGTTCAGTAAAAACAAACTTTTACTTTAACTTCCAGTTAAATTAAATTACACAGTTTACTTTAACTTTCAGTTGACAAATCGTTTTGACAGTTATAACTGGTAGTTAATTATAACTGAACTTGTTGAAATTGGTCGTAATAATGATAACATTATCTACCTCAAACGGTCTACAATCTGCGTTTGATCATTTTCTCAGTGTTTTTTTTAACTGTTAAACTGTGTTATTTAATTTCAAATTTTAAGAAATGCTGTATAAAATTCATTTCGTTTCATTTAAAATGATTAAAAATTTAACTTAACAGAAAAATTTAATTAAATTAAATTTTTTTTTTTTTATCGGGCGATTGTCATTATATTTTTTGGTGACTACAATTATTAAACAATAGTTTTGGTTTTTTTTATTTTTTAGGAATTATGTTTATGAATGAATTATTGTTTAATATTTTCCTTGTTTTCTTATTTCTATAACTTTTATAATGGTTGTGTTTGCTGCTGCTGTTGTTGTTGTTGCTGCTGCTGTTGCATTATTTGATTTTGATTATTTATAATTTGTACAGTTGTTTCATTATCTGTTGCACGATGGGTCTTCATATGGGCACTACGACTCTTAATTTTATTGAATACTCTGAAAAATATTTGTGAATTTTGTAAGAATGAAAAGGGGAGAAAAAATTAAAAATCAAGTAAATTTGAATTAAAAATATTAATATCATTTAGAGACCATTTAGAATACTTATTTATTGTATAAATAAAAAAGAGGATTATAACTAAAAGACACTTATTTAGAAGCCCATGAAAAGTACGCCTCATGGCACATGCACTTTTTGCGATGATAGAACAGAGAAGCGGTATATTTTCAATAACATGCTCAGCTTGTGTTTTAAATTAATTGTATAGAAATGAAAATATTTTTACTTAACTTTCAGTAATTTTTTATTTGTGGTATTATGAAGATAGTAGACAGAGACAGAGTGATTTTTTTTAGGAAATAAAGTAAAATTATTGGAAAAGAACAAAAAGTTATGAAAATATAAGTAAAATACAGTAGAAAGAAATAAAAAGTTACAATTGTGTAGCCCTGTAAACAAAAATTCCTTAGGAAACTTAAAATGACACAATACATTGAAATCAAGCTCGTGATGGCCCCAATACCTTAATTGGTTTGATTTTCCATTCAGCATCGTCAGTGGCACACATACAACCATAACTTTTGATGCGAAATTTAACCAATGTATTTGACCCTTAAGAACAAAATTGTTAAAGTTTTTTAATAACCTCTAAATAATCTTGTAGATTTTATTGGTTTTTTTTTAACCTTTTACACGGAAAGAATTATTTACTAAGTCACCAGAAAATAGGGTTTAAAACAAGAAAATTGTGCATGATCTTTTCCAAGCCATTTTCTTGTTTTAATAAACAAAATTGATTACTTTAGAAAATAAAATTCTTTCCGTGTTAGAAAAGCTTGACTTCAAAAGAAAACTAGAAGGGATGACAATAGAAATTTTGTAATTGTAAAACTTTTTTTAAACCAAATTTTTTTAGAACCTATTTTTATACAATGTTTTTTAAAATTAATCGGCCCTATAAAATCAGAGTGAACTTAAGAACACGCTTTTTAAAATGCATTCTACAACTCAAAGTGCACCAAAAAGGTGCACATAAACACGTTAATAGTTATAGCCAGGGTTACCGCTCGTCCACTCAAGCCATAAATTGACCCCTTTTTGGCGGTCTGCGACTTTTTGTGAGACTTTTAAACTCAGTTAATTCTGCGACTTTTTTAAAATTTTGTAGCGACCTTTTCCCCTTTTGACCAAAAGAATCTTCAAATAGAAGAAGAGTAATATAGTGTGGCATCATCGCCATAATATTAAAAGCAATCAACAAATTCACCCCTATCGCAAACAACTATTCCCATGAGAATATTCCCAAATAGTTTTATTTCGTATTGTGAATGATTCCCATAACAAATTTTTTGAAAATGAATTCCCAAGCTTAAAAGATTTGACATCAGTGATGCCATTAGGATACGAAAGATACATTTTTCGTATCTTTTTATGACTTCAGGTACCATGTATAATTCTGAAATTGTTCGTATCTTTTGAATCTGTACGCAAAATGTACAGAAATATAATATTAAACTTTCCGGCTCTGACAAATTCTTTTGAAGTTATCATTTCGTTATGAATACTAAAAAATACAGTGCTAAGACCCCTTTCACACTCGGCAAGTTACTTGCGCAAGTCTCTTGCGTATTTCTTGGTTTGTAGACGTCAGCGGTAAGGTCGAAGTTCTTCTGACATCGCTTATTTTTTTACTCCCGCAAATTTTTTTACTGAATAAATTCCCAACAAGTGTTAATGTCAACGAAAAGGGAACATGTAAATTTAAATTTGTATTCTAAAATATTTTTTTCTTTTACTGAAGGGGTGTTAATAAAGAAAGTTAAGATAAAAAGTATTAATTATACAATTTTATTAAATTCTTATTAGTACTTTATTTTGTATACTGTTCTTTCACAAGAAAAGCATTGACAAGTTTAATAACAATAGAGACTTTTGTTTATAAAGCACTGGCAAACAATGCACAATAGAAATTTAACTGCCAAAATATTTGGGATACCAATTTGTGTAGGATGGTTATATTGGTTTGCTCCCATATCACATATTCCCATAATATTCGCGATAGGGGTTATTATTCTTCGCTTGACAACATTGTGTTTTTATATATTTTTTTGACACATTGGAATGGGTTAAATCAAGACGAATTTACACCAGGTGAACTTATCTTGCTACGTAAGCAACAGCTGATTACTAACCTTGTGTCAATATGGTATACCGTCCTGTTGGTTCTGGGGAATCTTAACTAAATTCTATAATTTTCGATTAAAATTGTGATATTTAAAACTTTTTTATGTTATAACATTTCAAAAAAACACAATTTAATATAAAAACAAAATAAAATATTTGTTCGAATTTTTGACACAACGTTAAAATATTTTACAGTATTGTAAAACGTTTCAAAATAAGACCACCTTGTATGAATTCGCCTTGGGTTAAATATTAGACGGGTTTTTAGAAAATTTCTACAAAAATAAATACGCATAGGGTGGCCGTTATTTACTTTTTTTGATTTCTTATATTCTCGCCCCCCAAATCGGTTCAGTTTTATGTAAAAAAAATACAAAAAAATTTCACAGCGATAAGTTGTGTTTTAGGGGAAGCGTCCGCCCCTCAAAGTTTGCCATCAAGCCATTTATTCAAATATAATTTGTTTGCATATTACTTTCTCTTAAAAACAACATTTTACAAGATTATGATATATGGCAATATGTTAGCTCTTCTAGTCAACAACATTAGCCTCGAAGAAAGTTTTTTGCTAAAATTAATATTTTAGAAAATATTTAAGAAAATAACAACAAAAAACCAAACTTTGTATATACGTTTTAAATATATAAAAGCCGGATTTAATGTCAAGTGACCCAATTTTGAAATCGATGTCTTCCGATTAGGATGAAACTTGCACCAAGGTTAGTCGTATTGGATAGTAGTTTAGACACAAATTTTTAACAAGATCGGTCAAAAAGTTTCAGAGTTAGAGGAGGTCAAAGTTTGCCATACAGGTTTTCTTTCTCATATATGTAACTTATTACCTATTGGTGCTAGCAAAATTTGTCCTTAGTAGCTTCGATAGCTATTTGATCAATCTTTTTAAACAAATTTTTTTCGTTTTTTAATTATTTTCTAAAATATTAATTTTAGCAAAAAACTTTCTTCGAGGCTAATGTTGTTGACTAGAAGAGCTAAAATATTGCCATATATCATAATCTTGTAAAATGTTGTTTTTAAGAGACAGTAATATGCAAACAAATTATGTTTGAATAAATGGCTTGATGGCAAACTTTGAGGGGCGGACGCCCCCCATAAAACACAACTTATCGCAACGAAATTCTTTTGTATTTTTTTTACATAAAACGGAACGGATTTGAGGGGGGAAAATATAAGAAATAAAAAAAAAAGTTCTCCATACAACTAACGGTCACGCTAATGTACATACTAATCAACTAATGTTTTGATAAGTCGGAAAATGTTAAAAACGCTTTTTGTTACGATTTATATTCTGCTTTATATAAATAAAACTGATTATAAAAGGTTTTTGACGTTTATTTTCTTAAAAGACTTTTTATAAAACATCTTTTTCCACTTTTTAAAAATTTTTAACGGTAACACTTGCTTTAACCGGACAGTCACCCGAATGGAAATCAGTCCTACAGATTGTATACATCGACTACAGCACGGCATTTGATAGCATAAGTACAGAGTATCTGGGGGCAAATCGCAACATTCGATATCGATCGATATCGAATGTCGCGATTTGCCCCCTGGGCTGCACTACGGAAGAAGGGCATTGCCCCAAAACAGATAAGACTAATAAAGGAGCAATACCATAACTTTCGTTGCAGGGTTCTCTTTAATAAAGAAAACTATCCGATCAGTTAAATATGTACCACCAAGTTTGTATAAATATATATTTTATTTACTGAATAGCCGCTGCTTATATTATACAAGGAGTTTTTTATTTTAAGTGTGACAGTGTATACGCAAAATGAAATACAAATATTTTTTGATTTTTTGATAACCAGACCAAAAATCATTGGATTTTGTGAGAGCAAAAATCTGCATACTTAAAGAATAGTGTAAACAGAGTTGTATTGTAAAAGAGAGTCGTTACATTTTTTGTAAAGGCCAAAACAAGCCACAAAATTGGGATGTTAGCTGTTTGTACGTACAAACATTTGATGCATGTTTGTAGATATAATAGAATTTGTAATTTTTACCAGGCATTTTGGATATTTGCCAAATTTTTGTGGTGTCTAACGCTAAATGTAATCATTTCAGTGAAAACTTAGCAGAGTGAAGAAATAGAAGAAGAAGCATTTATATCATTTTTAGACGTAGATTTTATTGCATTTTTTGCACCAAAACAGCTTATTGCTTAAACCACTCCTTAATTGAATTTATTTCTCCTCTTTTACACTTCTTCTCAATTTAAAAAAAAGCGATCAAAATTAATGTTTGTGCAAAATATGTTTGTGTTGTACATTGGCAAACACAAAACGGAAAAAGCGTGTGTTTTCCAAGCAATCTGTGTGGCTTATTTTGCCCTTAATTTATTCAAAAAACACTACTCTGAAAGTATTGAGTAACGTCTTTTGAGGATTCAGTACTCAAAAAAAAGTGCAAATACTCGATACCCGACACTACTCAATACTTACCAGTACCACTTGTAACTATATGAAACAGTGTTTAATTAAATGAAAATGTTCGTTTAAATAGTTCTTTAGTAGCAGAAATTTATTAAATTACAAAAGTATTTACACAAAATAGCCAGAAATTGTTCTTTAAAAATGTTTGTACGATTCAAAGAAAGTGAAGAAAGGTTTAGGGAAGTTTAAAAAATGTCTTAATTTTCTTTTTTTTGTTAGGAAAATAATGAAATAAAACAAAGAATTAAGAAAAAAAAAACAAGAAAACAAAATTGCCATAACACTTACAATTAATCCAAGTTGATGATGAATTCTTAATAAATTTTACTAGTTTTCTTTAACATTTATGTTAGTCATCGATAAATATAGTTATGGACTGACTAGACTTTATGTTTTGCGATATACACTTTCTTTTGATATAGATTCTTTTTGTTCATATTCAATACAATTTTGGAGGCTGAACGAAGAAATTTGAAATTGTTGAGGGAATTCAACGATTTTGATCAAAAACTTCTATGAGTAGTGAATCTTCGCTTTAATTTGAGAATTTTGAGTGGATTACGTACGATTTTTTTTTTTTTGGAAAAATATATATAATAATAAATATTTGATAAATACAACAACAAATAAATAAAAAGAAACAACAGTTAATACATGATGTTTTTGTTATTTTTACTAAAATACATAAATGAGCACAAATCAAATAAAATAAAAACTGAACGAAACTAAAAATTCAGACAAACAACAACAACTTATTAAACATTACATAAATTTTAATGAAATGAGGTTTGTCTGGGGGATAACACACTGGTTTAAAGGGATATTAAGGTACAACAAAATTTGATACTTTTAAAGGGGAAAATGATTTCAAGTGAATAAGATGATATTTAGCTACAGGCAAAATTAATTTAATTGAATGATATAACTTGGCCTTTACACATGCAAGTGCGAGTTCGAAAAACACAATACACTCTTTTACTACCAGCATTACATTTTCAGTACTTGCAGATCAACTTGCAGGAGATTTTAGCAGACAGGGATTTTTTGCCACTTGCCTCAAGTTAGTGATGGTTCACACTCTTCAAGTTTTAGTCGTCAAGTCTTGAGTTTTAAGGAGAGGAAGGAAAAGAAACGGCATTCTATTTTCCCTTCTCTCCTTAAAGCTCAAGTCTGGACGAGTCAAACTTGACGTGTGTGAACCGGCACTTGAAGTCAAAAATATAAACAGTGCTGCCAAGTATAGTCAATAGTGGAAACAATAATTATAGCTTTAACTTATTTTAAGAACATTCAAAAATATTTCCATTTTAAAACCCTCCACCATAACTAGTGGCAAATGTAAGTATGTTAAGTTTGTCATTCCATGTAAAACTTTTATTATTCATCTAAGTTTTCTTCAACTTATAAAGAATATAAATTCTAGGTCCTTGAGTAATTCTTTGTAGATTTAGCGATGTCCGTCTGTTGAAATCACGCTCACTCGAAACACTCAACAGAAAGGAACAATAATAGCATCAGATTCTTTCTAGTTCTCCTAAGCAGTTTGGGATTGAAGTTTTCAGTAGGAAAAGAGTTTTGTTACTGAAATTAACATAAATTGGTGACAAAATGCACCGATTATCATTAAATTTAGCACAAGTCCATTTAATATGACTGAAAATCATACTACAAAAATTTTTGAGGATCTTTCAATATTTTAACATGGGCCCATATAAAGCCCACTTTCGCAAATACTTTTACACGCTTTAAACCATAACAAATAATGCTATTGCAGTAAAATTTTGTCTGTCATTGTATCATAAGATTATTTATAAATCATTCAGCTACATTTCGGTAAGATCGGTCCATAATGTCCTATAGGCCTCATATTAATATAAAAGATTTTGTAATAACCGATCCATAATTTATCATAGGTCCCATATTAAGCGGCCTACATAAAAGCAATTTTAGACGCATTAAATTTTGTGATGATATATCCATAATTTACGATAGTTCCAGTATAAAATCCCCTCCTGAAAATCACTTCAATAAGCCTTACAGTATTTCTAAAACAAATCGTAATATTTAATTTAAATAAGGCAATGAATTAAATTACTGTGAGGTCAGGATTTATAAATATTGGCTTATAATTTATAGATCCTATATAAAGTCCACTCCTGATATATTCGAACTTCAGTGAAGGGTATTCGGCTCAGATTCGGCTCAGTCGAATAGAGCACTCTTGCCTTTGTTTTTGCCAAATATATGTACATAAAACAGACAATTGATTTCATTTAATAGCATCAATCTCATCAAAAAAATTATGATAATCATTAATTCCAACCGCTTTTTTTTATTTTTGAAGTGAAGCTCTACGAGCACTTGGAAAATCTGATTTATAAAGAAATTGCACTTGACTGTGTAAGCATTCATGCAACTTGTATGACATTCCAAAATACATTTGCAAAAGGCAGCAGAACTAGGAAGTTATATGGATTTGACGTAAAGAAACATAAAAAACTGCATTCAAATGAAAGGGATAGCCAGTATTGGCTTCTCTAGTGCATATACCTTGTTTAATTTGCCAGTCGACTATTTCTACGACATTTGCGATGTTAATACGTATACTCTTCTTGCAAATACATAATTACTTGCTTGTGTAAAGGCAGGTTAAAACTCAAAGGTAAGTGTCGGTTTACACACGTCAAGTTTGACTCGTCAAGTCTTGCGTTTTTAGGAGAGAGAGGAAAAGAAATAGCATTCTATTTTCCCTTCTCTCCTAAAAGCTCAAGACTTGACGAGTCAAACTTGATGTATGTGAATCGGCACTAACAAAAAAAAAAAAAAAAAAAAAAAAAATGTCAAAACAAGAACTAAATTTCAACGTGCTTTTTTACGCAGTCTGTATTTTTAGAGTATTCTTTTGTTTAAAAAAAGAAAAAAAAACATAAAAAGTTCTTAACACAAATCAAATCTAAAAATTAAATATTAACTGAAAACTCTGTTATTACTGAATACAATACAAAATTTATTTTGAATTGTTTCTTTTTTGGTTTAGAATAACTTTAATGAAGGATATAGAGTAGTAAATTTAGTTGGGGGAATCTTACTTGCCGCACACCTTGCAGGGGAATTCAGTATTGTCTTTATTGGCATTCGAATCTTTTTGATTTGAATTCGCCGTGTTGTTATGACTAGATTGGGTATTATTATGCATTGGATGATTACTATTGTTATTATTATTGGTAGCAGAGCCTAGCGAGGAATTTGCATTTGTATTAGTAGCTGTAGCAGTTGCATTCGCATGATTGTTATTACTGTGTTGATTATTGTGGGAATTACGGCCGTAAGTATGAATGCGAGTGTGACCATGCAGAGCTGCTTTAGAAGAAAAGCTCTGTAAAAGTTTCAATAAGATTGGTTGGTTTGGGTTAATTTTTTGTTTAAAGATAAAAAAAATTTGTTAGAATTAGTTGTTAGAAAAGCATTTCTTTTGAAAGTGTTTAAAAGTTTGATAAAATATTGGAAATTTGTTAAACTTACCGCTGAACAATCTGGTATTTCGCATACATAAGGTTTGGGATCATTGGCATGATTTTGTGGTGGTGTTTCGGTTTTTAGGTGGGTTACCTTGTAGTCAACGCATAATTTCTTCCAAAAATAATACATTTGTACACATTCTCCTGTGGTTTTTGAACCGAGCTGAAAATATTGGAACATTCATAATTTATTCTTAAAGAAAAGAAACGTAATTTGTCTAAAGAATCTAAATACTTTTATGAAATTTTAACATTGTGAAATATTTTTGATTTTTGGCAAAAAAAAAAAAATGGTTGCAATATTTTGTTTTTTTCTTAACCCTGGAAGGTTTCTCTTTATTTTAGTATAATAAGTGCTAATGAATCAAAGCCAGTTAAACTTAAAATGTGTTTAAACCAACAAATCTATTAATCAGTAACTGCTGTATTCATAGAAAATTAAAATGGATTTTAAATGCATTTTAAGAAAAATTTGTATGAACATTTTGCCTTAAAACATATTTCGAACTTATTTTATTTTTTATGAATACGGAAGTAAGAATATAAATCTTCTTTAAACGCAAAAAATTGGGCGTTTAATCTACCTACTAAATTAATATGGTCTGTAATTTGCTAAGATTTGTCGTTGTGCTGCCACATGCTATTTTTATACCCTTTACCACAATTAGTTGTGAAGAGGGTACACTAAGTTTGTCATTCCGTGTGAAACTTTTTTATTATTCATCTCAGACCCCATAAAGTGAGTCCTTGAGTAATTCTAAGTCGATTTAGCCATGTCCGTCTGTTGAAAACACGCTGAAAACCCTCAAAAGAAATAAAAAAACTTGGTGTCAAATTGCTTGAATTTATCCTAAGCAGCTTGGGATTGAAATCCAGCAAAATCGGTTCGATAGGATCAAAGCTATGATTCTAAATGTGGAACCACCACCTAAAAAAAATTTATAATTTTGTTACATAAATGGTGGAAAAATGCACAGAATGACATTAGATTTTGCAAAAATTCGTTTTATTTGACTGGAAATCACCCTGAAATTTCGCGTAGATCAGTCCACTATTTACCCTAGGCCCTATATAAACCCTACTACCGGAAAACAGTTTAGTACGCCTAAAATCATAATAAATAATGCTATCATAACAAAATTTAGTACATCACAGTTTTATACGACTATAAATAAGACTGTAATTTTTCGTGAAGATCGGTCCATTATTTACCATAGGCCCAATATAAACCCTACTCCCGAAAAACAGTTCAGTACGCCTAAAACCGTACAAAATAATGCCAACAGAATAAAATTTAATACTTCACAGTTTTATATTACTAAAAATCACACTAACTCATTTCGTGATGATCGGTCCATAATTTACTATAGTCCTCATATAAAGCCCACTCTGGTAAAATAATTAAATACGCCTAAAACCGTAGCAGATATAAAGCAGCCTTCTGAAATTCACTGCAAACGCTAAAACTAATTTCTCCACTGTATTGAAATGTATGTCGTTTAATACCAGAAATCACTCTGCAGAGTTTTGGGATGATTGTTTCATAGCTTACCATGGCTCCAATATAAATTATTCTCCTGAAAATCATTTAAATTCGGCTTAAACTGTTACGAATCATGATATTTTACTCAAGCTAGTAAAAATTGCTAAAAAAAAAATGTCATAAAACTTTCTGATTGTTAGTCAGTTATTTAATAAACCGCAACCAATTTTAATGCAGATGTCTCTTTTTATAAAGATAAATTAATAACAAATAGACATCATATAGATATTATTCTTAAAACATTCAAACTGTCGGTGGAGGGTATCAAAGATTCGGCACAGCCGAATATAGCACTCTAACTTGTGTTTGCTACAAATAATACATGGGAGACTGATTTACAGTTGCTGAGCTTAAACTATATACCACTGATGGGATTTGTGGTACAATTGTACCAAATTTGGTTCTATCAAAACTTCATTGATACACTGGTATAATTAATCCCTTTTTTGGTACTATTAAAAAAAAATTCCCACGAAGTTTTTTATCATTTCTTTGAGGTGGATTTACTCACTTATCTTTTCAATAATGAAATTTTTACTAACATATCTCCAGTCGTGACCACAACTACCAAAAATTGTACTATTGTTAATTAATGTTCGGATGTTATACTAAGATATTAAGTAGATACATATGTACATAAGTATATGTACTCGTATCCCTGTAGAAGCCTAGGATTAAGTGTTTCCAAATCGCCACTTTTGTCATTTGTTTTGGTGACACTGTCAATCAAGTGTCTACATTTTTGTCGATCTGAGAAATAGACAAATTTTTGCTTCTTTTTAATTTTTATACCCATACCAAAATAGTGGAGAGGGCGTTTGTGCTGATGTGTATAACACATAAAATAATACTTTCTAAGTCGATTTAACGATGTCCCTCCGTCCGGCTGGCTGGCTGGTTGTCTGTCCATGTAACCTTGCTCTTAAAATACAGGTCGCATTTTTAAGGTAATTCGATGAAATTTTCAACATAGGTTACAATTCATAAGGACAAAGCCTACTAAAAATGATGAGAATCGGTCTATAATTTCACATGTCCTATACAGACTCCTTTCTGGAATAGTGCTAGTGCCTATAAACCATCCTATAACGTTGGTATTTAGATTAAATTTGGACCAGACTTATTTTACTGCAATCTAGATAATCTTACCATTTTTTATTGGAAGCATTTTATTGAAAATTAAAATAATATAAAGCATAAAAAATATAAAGCATGATACGAATTTGAACTTTTTATATTATTTATTTTATACTCAAATTTATTAACTTTTTAAAGCTTTCGTCGTCAGCTAACGATGTTGAAAAAAGAGCGTAGTTTGAGTACACATAAATTAGTAATATTATAAAGAGTAAATGAGCTTCGTCGATTCAACGAACAGTGTCCACACAGGGTTAAATTTGCGGGTATTTTCTCTTAATTTTTTGTAAAATAAGATATTTTTTACATATTTAATTTTTTTATCAGCCATTTAGATTACGTTTAATTTCTTTGAAATGCGTCAAGGGCAAAATAAACCACACAAGCGGTTTGTTCAAAGATATAAAAAAAATTTTTTTATTTCAGAAGTGAAATTCAATTAAAACATAAAATAAAAATGCCGCTGCAGGAAACTCATCTTGAGGTGTGTTGCCGCCCATAATCGACTTATAAGTCAATTGTAATTCAGCAAACGATCTTTAAGACTTTTAACAGCAACATTTTAAGGCAAGTTTATAAAATATCTATGAATCGTTTTTTTTTTCAATTTTCTTATAACTGTCCGAGAAGTTTATGTGAAATTAATAGGTGAGTTGCAAAACCCGTTCGTTACAAAATGAAAAATATGAGATGGCAAATGAGAAGAAATATTAGAACTGTTAGAATCTATTGTCATCTCGTATTTTTAATTTTGTAACGATCAAGTTTTGCAACTCACCTATTAATTTCACATAAACTTCTCGGACAGTTATAAGAAAATTGAAAAAAAACCTTTAATTGACACTCACCTCTTTCGATATTTTATAAAATTCCTTCCCGTGTTTTTCCAAACCCTTCAGAAATATCTCCAACTCTTGAGATGACCATTTTATTTGGAATGAGTTCGATTGAGTTTGTAATAAGCTTAAAACAGCCGTAGCAGTATTACCCTGGGCCTTCAGTAAAGCCTCTAAGGCAACCTCCTCCGAATGACTTCCCAAAGGTACGGCCGATGATTTACTTAAATCAATAAATCTCATTAAGATCTTTTCATCCTTTTGACACTCTGGATTCCACATAAGATCACAACCAATTGTTTCATCTATAGACGAACTAGAGCAGGCGGTTTCACTAAATGCAGGCATAGCCGCTTGATAAGCGGAACCCAAATTGACTTTTGATTCGTCAGAAAAATCAACCAAACCCACAGGATCATCAAAATCATCATCAAAATTATCAAAAGACAAAAGAGAGCATCCTAATTGTTTTAAGACATTGCAATACAAACCATTCCCTTTACGTTCAGGGTTTAGGATGGGTGCCGGTGTGTAGTGCGTGCGCGAGGGCTTGCGCAATTTTGATTTGTAGGAAGATAGAGCTTGATATTTTGAATAAGAAGAATGTGACGACGAAGAGTCCAATGAGGAATGACCTTTTAAACGTCTTTTTAAAATAGAATTGGTTTGATTCGATAGCGGCTGTAACGATGAGGTGCTGGAGGCATTGGAATTTGAAAAGTTATTTTGTTGCGGAAATATTATATGGCTTAAGGTTGTGTTCCTCACAATCTCTAGGGGTTTATTAAGATTTATAATATTTTGCATTTGTGGGTTAGAAGAGTTGGGGTTGTTGTTGTCTAATTTTAGTTCCATTTTATCGGTGGTACCACTAGTGTAGATTATAGGCTGCATTAAGGCCTCATTAAGTGAGTTTATGGTTGTGGATGTAAGAAATTGTGTCGGTTGCTGTTGTTGTTGTTGTAGCTGAGTCTGCAAATGATGCGACTGCTGTTGCTGCTGATGTTGTTGTTGTTGTTGAATATTATTCGACTGATTTTGTACTTGTGGTAAGTTTTGTACATTATAGTGTATAGTAGTTGTTGTTGTAGCTGGGGAAGATGTTACGGAGGTTGGATTGCAGGAATTCTGTATTACATTCGCGGGAATATTCAAAATCAATTGATTTATTTCTGAAGAGGCGTTTGCGGAGGCAGATGAAGTTTGTGGATTTGAATCTAAAGATATTTTTAATATTTGAGTTTGTTGAGGTTGCAGCTGCTGCTGTTGATTACTGTATTGTATATTGTGTTGTGAGTTTAGATTTTGTTGTTGTTGTTGTTGAGGAATGTGTTGGAGTGGTTGTTGTTGCTGCTGTTGTTGTGGCAGCGCAGTTTGCTGTTGTTGTTGCATGGGATTTTGGATTTTCTGTTGTTGACCAAAATCTCTGGGGGAAGAAGACAATAGAGGATCTTCGGAATTGGGCATCATTTGTGATTGTAAACTTAAACCAGGCAAATAATATAAATCTATTATATTCTCCCCTTGATTTTCACAATTCATATTTAGCTGATCCTCTGTTAAGACTTCCCTTAATACCTCCTTGACCTCTTCGGCAGTTCCTATGCCACTGGTAAAGAACGATTCTGACAGAGGCGAAGTGGCATTACGAGAATCGTTAAGAAATTCTTGATCCTCATCCAAGAAGGATAGATTTGCTTCGGCAAATTCTCTCAAATCACATTCTGTGTCAGCATCTGTGCCATTTAGCAAATCTTCCACCTTTATATTAGAATCAAAAGAATTGTCTTCGAGCACACTTTTCAGTTTCATTATTTTGTCATTTTCACTTTCTCCCGTATTATTGGAGGAAATCAAGGACTCATTGAAGAAGATATTTTGGGTATCATTAAAATGATGATTGTCCTCTATGTAGGGTGATGTTTGAGTAACATTTTCATGACTAGAAGGTGGTGTAGGGTAAGCAAGAGGAGAATGTATGGGTGAATTGAGGCTGGAGGCAAATTGATGTTTCATATCTTGTGGCAAGGACAAGGTATTTGTTCTAAGCTGCTGTTGATTGATTAGGCCGGGATTTTGTATGATTAATTCTTTGGAATGGAAGTGTTGGAAGTTTGGTAAACTTTGTGTTGTTTGACATTGATTTGAGTTCTGTTGCAACTGCTGCCGTTGCTGATCCACACAGTTTTGCTGCTCAATTTCCAGTTTTATTTTATTATCCAGCACCTCATATTGTTCGGAATGTTCAGATTTTAAATTGTCGCCAGCATCACCTAACAATTGCATGGTGTCGACAGTTTGCAACAACATCTCGGCCTCACTGACATTATAAACTTCATTTTCACCAAATATGGCCGAACCATCACTGGTATAAGTGACTGTATAAACCTCACTGTTATTATCTGTCCCTTGGGCTATGGTTAGGGACAAAGGAGTGCCGTCGGGCAGGGTGACATTAGTGGCATTTGTCATTTGTATGTGATTATCTTTCTTAAGCTTTCCCTTAGTCGATACCACCTGGACTTCTGAAGGTATTATGACGCTACAATTATTTTTATTCGTTATTATCTGGCGGGATACACCACCCAAAGGTGTGTTGTTGTTGTTTGGCTGCTTTTGGGTGACGGCTATGCGTGTGCCCCGTTTAAGTAATTCGATTAAAGTCGAATCTTTTGGATCGGTTGATGTGCTTCGTGTTGTCGTTGTATTTATCGTTGCTGCTGTCGATGTAGTTGTTTTCGTTGCACTACGTTCGGCATTTAGGGCGGTGCTTGTGGTACCAACGCCAATATTATTCATTGTCTTTGGTTGCTGATGATGCTGCTGCTGCTGCTGTTGCTGTTTAGTACTGTAAATTTCGATACTTTGGGGCAAATTAATGTCTTGCACATTAATATTGGATTTTGGATTAGTTTTAATAGTTGTAGCGGCTGGTAATTGCTGTTGTTGCTGCTGTTGCTGTTGTTGCGTGGAATTTGGCTGATTCGCTGTAGTTGTACTGTTCGGTTGTGTCTTGGGATTAAGGAAACTATCCAAATCACTAATGGATCTACGTATGGATGTAGCATTATTTTGGGTACTGTTTGAGGGCGGTGCGGGGACTACAAAGGCACCCTGGAAATAAAAATGAAAAGTAAAGTTCTAACATTAGTCCAAAACAAGGTCACAAAGAAATCAAAAAGTTTTTATATATACTACATAACACGATTTAACCCATTTTTCGCCGACTGGTGATTAAAATTATCAGCACTCTTTCTGTTTTTTTTTTCAATGTTTATTATCCTTTTAGTTACTTAGAATCTTTTTTCATTATTATCTTCAACATCGATCTGCAGGATGCGGCGAAAACTGGGTTAAGCTTTCCTTAGACGCAATATTTTTTAATTGAGGTTAATAAAGAATACCTACTAAAGAATAAGTTTAAAAATAATCCTTTTTACTTTAAATTAATCTAATTTAAGTTACAATAAAAATATGTTTATATCAGGTGATTTTTTAGCTATTATCTTTTTGGACGCACGTTTCGTGTTTTGTTTCACTGTCAAACATCTTCAGTTTGGTCTATGATTTAACCATGAATCGTCTTACAAACGAACAACGCTTGCAAATTATTGAATTTTATTATCAAAATGCGTGCTCTGTTAAGAAAGTTCATCGCGCGCTTCTTGTGTTCGTACGTTAATAAGCAGAATTGTCGATTTGGTAGTGAAGATCAGCCAGAAGCATTGCAAGAGCTACCAATGCATCCAGAAGAAGTCACAGTTTGGTACGGTTTATGGGCTGTTGGCATCATTGGACCGTTCTTCTTCAAAGATGATGCGAATCGTAACGTAACTGTGAATGGTGAGCGCTACCGTGAGATGATATCCAACTTTTTTTTGCCCAAAATGCAAGAGATTGACTTGCATGACATGTGGTTTCAACAAGATGGTGCCACATGCCATACAGCACGCTTAACAATGGACTTATTGAGGGCGAGTTCGGTGAACATTTTATTTCACGTTCGGGACCGGTCAATTGGCCGACAAGATCGTGCGATTTAACGCCTTTAGGCTATTTTTTGTGGGGCTATGTTAAAGCTCATGTCTATACAAACATGCCCGCTTCAATTGACGCATTGGAAGACAACATTGAAGCATTTATACATGAGATACCGGCCGAAATGTTGGAAAGAGTATGCCAAAATTGGACTAAGCGGATGGACCATTTGAGGCGCAGTCACGGTCAACATTTGTATGAAATAATCTTCAAACTTTAAATTATATGGACCGTACTATCGAATCAAATAAAGCTTTCATGCATTTTTCTGAATTATATGACGGCATTTACATCTATGCAATTAACGCCGAGTTTTTTTCTATTTTCTTTTAAAGTAGTTTCTATGAAACTCTTTTCACATTTACATTTACAGTTTTTTCAAGCATTTTTTCAACCCCGTTTTCTTCCCTACAACTCTTGCTAACAAACAAAAAGTTGCAAGCGAAAGTTGCGGCAAGTTGCGGCGTTAATTGCATAATGTAAATATGGTCAAAGTGTTTTTTTTAAAAAACTTTCCTATAGCTCTTAAAAAATCACCCGATATAAAAACCATCTTAACATTCTCGAGCAAAAAAGAAATCGTCGCTTGTATCAACCAGACCGCTTGCGACCAATGGAAGGTAAAAATATTTTTCTTACCTTGTTTAAATCTTTACTACGTTTGCTTATGATCTTCTCCTCAATTAAAGCTCTCACGCCTATACTGGCTGTCTGCAAGGGGGGGCCACTATTTTCCTTCTTTTCACTTTTCTTTGCTTCTGGGTCCTTTTTGAAATAGCCGCCATGTAAACGCATGTGACCATTAAGGGCGGGTACATTTTTAAATTTGCGATGACATAAATTACACTCTACTGGCTTCTGATCAATTTTAACTAAATTGAATATATTGGAATTAATGGAATTGGATAAATCAATTTCAACTTCCTCTTCTTTAATATTTGATTGGGCTTTACTAGAAGAATCATTGGTATTATCCGCATTGACCTCGTCTACAGTTATGGCAACATTTTGGGCAGAATTAAGCTAAAATAAAATAAAAAAAAAAATAATTTTTATAATAATTTATTTTATGCTATTGAAAAAATAGCTCACTAATTGCATATTCCAGGTTCTGGGTCGGGAATTTTGTGTTTGCGTCTGGACTGTTGCCTGTGGATTTGTATCGATTTTATACGATTGACTACTGGTAGGTGAAGATACTGTCACTTGAGCTGTGGTTTGTTTAGTTTGTCTCATAATTTTACTAATCAAATCCAACTGTTCGCGGGTTAAACCTTCTCCCTCTAAATTACCACTGTTATCGGTTAGAGTTATAGTGGCTCCAGGACCGTTCGACATACTGCTTGAGGACGACATGGAGGATGTAGTAGATGTGGGTGATAATAAAGTCACGCCCGTTTTGAGAGGCACATTTAAAGCTTTAAGTTCTTCCTCTGTTAAAGCTAAACCAGTAGCTGCATCGACCACTGTTCCGCCGTTTGAGAGATATGTTCCTAAACAGGTGGCACCATCTGGTGAACTGGCGTCTCCTAATAAAAAAAATGTATTACACATATTATATAAAATTTTAATTACATTAAGTAATTTGTAAATAAATTTTTCGTTTTCTTAAACTAACCATTTGCTGTTGCTGGGGATAAACTTAAATTTGAATTGGAATTATTATTGGATATTGTGAGTTGTTGATTGTGCGGTGTTATTATACCGGCGTGATGGTTTTCTGTATGTCTTCTTAATGAACGTGCATCACAATATGATTTGCCACAACCTTCAGCTTTACATTCATATGGCTTTTTATTTCTATGTGTCATCATATGTCCATTTCTGTCAAAGAAATTTAAAAAAAGTTATTCCAATTTAGAATTGGGGTTTAATATGGGGTAAAAGGCACAGTGGTTCTGACAGGAGAAATGCATTTAAAAAATTTTTGGTCGGTTATTCCGATTATTCAAAATGGAGTGCTTAACGAAAGAACAACGCATTATAATTGTGAAAAAATACGTGTTTTTTATTTTAAAATTAATAATTGCATTCTTACTGGGACACTCTTTAGTTAGATACAAATGTACATATACATATATTTTTCGAAAATTTAAAATTTGAAAACTTATAAAAAACTTACAAATGATCTTGTCGCTTAAATGCCTTGGAGCACATAACACACACGTATTTCCGTTCGTCACTGTGCGTCAGTTTATGTTTGGCCAACGCTGATGCATTTCCAAAAATTTTATTACAAATCTGAAAAAGTAGAAAAAAAGCAAAATTTAAACATTAAAATAAACATTTTACAAAGACAAATGAAACGTAACAAATAAATGAAAAAAAGAAAGCGTAAAAACGTGTATGTTTTAATTAGAGATGTTTTCAAAACCCCCTTTCAAATCTCACCGCCTGCGTTCTAACAGTGATGCCATTTAAGAATATTCAGTGCCCAGGTTTCAGCCTTTTTTCTTTATCAAAATGCATTTAGGCTTTTAATAGATATGATGAAAAATTTTTTTTTTCTGTTTCATGAAATAGTTTTGTGAGACGCACAGAGGGATTTTTGAATCAAAAATCCTATTTTTCAAAAATCAAGTGATACAGTTTTGTAGAGGAATATTTAAAGATAAAATGTCCATTTTTAGTTTTTTAGAAAAATTGTATATTATTTTTAAGAAATTAAATTAAAGTCAATGCAATGGTGTTAAGCAAATATTTACTAACATTTATTTTCACGCAATTCAGTGGGTGATTTTATGTGAAATTTTCTTTTAATGCCATGTAACTTTAACATATTGAAAAAATATAGCATTTCTCCATAAATTAAAATAAAAATAAGCCGTATGACCAGATCTGTAAAAGCCTCTTAAAATTAACATTTTGGAATTTCCAAAGAAAAAAATAAGTAGTCCCACTTTCCCCCAAGTTGTTCTTTCAAAAAAATTAATGGTGGGAGTGTCTTCTTTTGATTTAGGAAAAAAATAAATATCGGAAATTTTCGGAGCAAGACGAAAACTTAGACTTTCTGGTAAAAGTCATGAAACTTGAAAGAAAACATTGCATACTTTCAGGCTTGGTATTTATTGAATATTGCATGTAACAATAATTTATTGACAATTGGAGCGAAAAATGTGCATAGAGATAATTAAAAACAAAGCTGTATGATTTTTAGGATTAGCAAATGATTATTTTTTTCATTTTGTAGTTAACAAAATGAAGAATAACCATATTTGCTGCATTAATTTTCTACAATTAAAATTTTTGTACACTTCACCACAGGTGGTGAAAATGGTATATATAAGTTTGTCATTCCGCTTGTAATTTCTATAATATTGTAAGACCCTATAAAGTATATATATTATGGGTCCTTATGATGAGCGAAGTTGATTTAACGATGTCCATCTGTTCGTCTGTCCGTTGAAATGGATTTTCCGAAGACCCCATATATAATGGGGGCCAGGTTATTATACATTTATGTCACATATGGTCCGGAATTGTTTGCTATTGAAATTCAGCAAGATCAGTCCACCAATGGCTGCGATATGAGTAAAAAACCAAGACTGCCTCGATTTTTTTCCTTTACAGGTCCAATTAGACGTGACATTACCCCACCAACACAGTATTACCAAACCGACATAAACATACCATACAAACCAATTCAATTTTGGTTTATACGGTCATACAGTGGCTATAGTAATACAGTGTTGGTCATGTGGTTTTTTTGTTGTTTTTTATACCCTTTACTACAAGTGTTGGATTTTATTTGTAATGTGTTTAATTTTACGCATACACATACAAATTAACGCATGTATATGATATGCCGCTCAAATAAAGAAACAAACTCATAGACTCAATATATTTTAATTTAACGTTTTTTCAGTAAAAGCATTCGTAGCCGAGTTGTAAGGTTCTCTCCTAAGACTGATGATATTGCCAGTTCGAATCCCAAAAAGAAATTTTTTCATTTTTTTTATTTAATTTTTGTATGTTCTAAGAAACGATTTTAAGATTATAAAACGAATTTCAAACATCAACTTTGGCGAAAGAGGAAACGGGCTAAGCTACATATATAAATTTGTTGTTTTTTTGTATTCTTCGGCATGACGAAATGAAAAGTTGGCGTGGCTCAATTAATATTTATTTATACCTATCTAAAGAACGATATTTATGTATATAACTTTTTGTTCTAATCTCATCATGGTGAAGGGTCTATAAGATTCGGCATAGCTGAATATAGCACTCTTACTTGTTATGTATGCATTAAATTCTAAAAATGAGATCGTTTTCGGTTTCATTTGAAGGGCTGTGTAAAAATATAAAAGACCGGTAGTTTGTTATCCATTAAAAAAATTCAATCAAAAAGTATTTCAATTAAATTTATGTGAAAATTGAATTATGTAGTTATTATACCCTCCACCACAATTAGTCATTCCGTGTGAAACTTTTTTATTATTCATCTCAGACCCCATAAAGTATATATATTCTGGGTCCTTGAGCAATTCTAAGTCGATTTAGCCATGTCCGTCTGTCAGTCCGTCTGTCAGTCGTCTGTCCGTTTGTTGAAAACACGCTCACTTTCGAACAACTCAAAAGAAATGAACAAACTTGGTGCCAAATTGCTTGTAGTTATCCTAAGCAGTTTGGGATTGAAATCCAGCAAAATCGGTTCAGAAGGACCAAAGCTATGAGTCAAAATGTGGAACCACCACCTAAAAAAATTGATAATTTTGTTACAAAAAATAACATAAATGCTGGAACAAGGCACGGAATGAGATAAGATTTTGCAAAAATTTGTTTTATTTCACTGGAAATCACGCTGTTAAATTTCGTGACGATCGGTCCATAATTTACCTTAGGCCCCATATAAACCCTACTACCGGAAAACAGTTTAGTACACCTAAAACCATAATTTATAATGCTATCATAACAGAAATTGGTACGTCACAGTTTTAAAGGACTAGAAATGACGCTGTGAAATTTCGTGCTGATCGGTAAATAATTTACGCTAGGACCCATATAAACCCTACTACCGGAAAACAGTTTAGTCGCCTAAAACCATAATTAATAACAAATCGTTACAGTTTAAGATAATAATAACATCATACAGATATTACTCCTTATACATTTGAACTGTCGGTGGAGGGTATCAAAGATTCGGCACAGCCGAATATAGCACTCTAACTTGTTTTTTTTTTTTTTTTTGTTGAAAAAAAAATAAAAACATAATTTTGATTTAATAACCATTTTAGTTGTTTTGAAATAAATTTTTAATTAAAACTAATTAAAAATAACAACTACAAT
Organism: Pollenia angustigena; assembly: GCA_930367215.1. Classification (NCBI taxonomy): domain Eukaryota; kingdom Metazoa; phylum Arthropoda; class Insecta; order Diptera; family Polleniidae; genus Pollenia; species Pollenia angustigena. The sequence goes on from OV884056.1 coordinate 283,612,046, forward strand.
TAATGTTGAAACAATTCCTACCAATTGTAGTGGGGGATGTAAGAAAACATAAACTCACTGTTTATTGTTGTTGTTATACCCACACCACAATAGTGGAGAGGGTATTATGCATTTGTGCTGATGTGTGTAACGCCTTAAAATAGTGGTCCTAGACCCACCTTAAAGTATACCGATCTACTCAGAATCACTTTCTGAGTCGAACTAACGATGTCCGTCCGGCTGGCTGGCTGGCTGGATGGCTGTCCATGTAACCTTGTGCGCAAAGTACAGGTCGCAATTTTGGAGATAATTTGATCAAATTTGGGTCATAGGTTTTTATTGGCACAAGGACCAAGCCTATTAAAAATGGGCCGAATCGTAGTACCACGAGGGAAGATAGGGGGAAATTTCTTCCTCTCAGAAGCTATCAAACCGATTTTAATGAAATTGAAAACATAGATAGAACTATATCTATATGGACACAAAATGTATAAATTTTTAAAAAAATCGGACCACAAGGGGAGATTGGGGCAATTTCTGCCTCTCAAACCGATTTTAATGAAATTTAAGACATAGATAGATCCATATCTATAGGGATACATTAGCTATACAGTTTTTCAAAAATAGGACCACAAGGGGAGGTAGGGGGCAATTTCTGCCTCTCACAAACTTTCAAACCGATTTTCATGAAGTTTATAAACATAGATAAATCCATATTTACATGGACACCTAAGCATGATGTGTTTTTAAACACTGTGGTGTAGGATATCATATGGCTTGACCGACTATACTTTCTTACTTGTTTTTGTTTAAGCTTTGATATTCTTACAAGTCAAACTGTTGCTTGTTATTCTTATTCGCTTAACAGTCTTATGTGGTTAATATCTTAAGTTTTTCTAAAATCTTTGGATGAACGATCTGACGATCTGGCCTAAGCAACCAGTGAAATGCGCATAGGAATAGTTTATCCCTTCTACCATAAATTTCAGTGTTTTTTATTAAGAATAAAAATTGGGAATTAAGTACGACAAACAAAATCTTGTAAATTAAAAATTTTGTATTCCCAAAAATTACTTTGATAATAAATTTTTAACAAAAAATCTTAATTGATTTTTTCGTTAAAAATAAAATAACTTAAACTTGTAGAATGGTTGTTGGGAATTGTCAAAATCTGAGCAAAACATATTTAATTAAATCAATTAACACATTGTTTGAATGGGCAAAGTTTTATTTTATAATTTTGTTAATTAAAATTAAAAATATAATTTATTGAAAAAAAAAACAAACTAAATAACTTAACACTTTTATAAAAGCCACGAATTCAAAAACTTTAGCACCCCATACACGTTTCAATCCAATTGCCAACTGAATCGGTTGTTGTCCAAGTCAACGCGTGTATGGCTCTGTCAAATGATTAGTTTGAGAGTTTTCGAGTTGGTTGAAGAAAAATCAAAAGATTTTGATTTTTTCATGTTGGCTAATTAGTCTTTCAATTCAATTGTGCTGTGTGTGTTCAATTCTCTTGATCAGCTGTAAAAATTTAGTAGCTAAAATGACGTGCTAAATTCAGAATTTTTTATATTTGATAAATATTGTTGAGGGAAAGCTAGCTACTTTAGGTTTGTAGTTTTCTTTTGCAAAGAAAATTAAGGTATTTTTAAAGTTGTCTTTAATTTCATTGAATTTTAAATAAAAAACATAAAAATTACCGACTCTGTTGTTTTCAGTTCACTTATTAAATTTTCAATTGAATTTTTTTTTCTTGTTCTTCAACCATTCTTTTGACCAAATTCTTCGTCGCTTTTCTTTTTTTTCATCATAAATGCATTCTGCGGTAACTATTAATTCAATTATTTTCCTTTTTTTGTGATATGATAAACAAAATATCAAAAAAAAAAATCTTTTCCCCCCATTTATAGGTTTCACGGGCGGTGAAGATGACATTTTTTCGATTGTCGGCATGCGGTAAATTTGAAAATAGAAAAAAGTTTATGCAAAAAACCGATTTGGATTGCCGATTTGATTGAAACCTTTTTTTTGTTCTAGAAAATGTATTTACCGAGTTTTAGGACTTTCGCTTAGATAGAAAATATTTAAGGCGGAATAATCGATTTGGACTGCATGGACGGTAAGCGGTGGGCATGGCCGATTTTGATGAAATTCAACTTTTTTCTTAATTAAGTAAATATAATGATCTGTGCCAAATTTCAATTATCTACGACAACTCCTTACAGTTTTTGCACAAAAATATATGAAGCCATCCCACTGTGCGACATGTCGCATAATAGTATATTTTTCTTTGGAATTTAAAGTACATATTGCTAAACATATTAATATAACAAATGTCTTTTTTATAAACATTTAGCATTTTCTTTTGCTTCTGTAGAACATTTTAGTATACTTTTTTCTAGGGATTGCTGTTCGGTTTTAACCGAAATCGAAACCGCGGTTTTAAATGCCTAAAAACCGAAACCGAAAACCGGCAAAAAAAACCTCGGTTTTAGGATTAACTTTAACAATATATTTATGCTTAAAGAAATTGCAAATTATACATAATACTGGAACTTCATATAGAAAAACTTTATACATATATAACAGCTTGCAACAATGGCAAGATTTTTCAAAATTCTTAAAATTCAAAATAAGTACTAAGAAGAACAAATGTTACCTTTTTAACTCTTAAGTAGACACCTAATTTGTGTGGCAAATACTACCACCTGGGCCTAGCTGGGGCCAATAGTATTTTGTATGGAGTTTTTGCGGCTATAGAAAAAACTCACACCAACGAACCCCTGGTCAAGGCTGGGACTACTTTTATATGTATGGAGTTTTGTGGCTATAGCAGTAACATTTTGTCGGAACGTGGAATAACTCTTCGAAAAAACAGTTAAGAAAGAATTCTTATGTGAGGGCAGGGCCTGGCCAGGCCCAGGTGGATACAATATGAACAAAATTTTCATTTTGCCAATTGCGACTTCCACGGTGTTTACACATTTTTCTCATTTTCTTGTAAAAAACACTTTGATTGAGGAATACATAATGTTTCGTTCTAATATACATACTTAATAACTACGTATATAAAAAAACTGGAAAAAAGTCAAACAAATGCCTGGCCAGGCCCAGGTATACAAGGGTTAATAAAAGTACCTGCATTGAAACAAATAAAAAAAATATATATGTTTATGTATGAAATTTAACTTTGATATTTTCAAAACCGAAACCGAACCGAAACCGACCGGTTTTAATCATTTTAAAACCGAAACCGCGGTTTCACATTTTTACGGTTTTTAGCAAACCCTATTTTTTTCCACGTGTTAGCACTTTACGAAATGCACTTCCTGGCAACACTGCGTACAACTCATGTCTATACTATACATCTAGCCCGTGTACGAAAACGTCAGACGACGATAGACGGAAAATATTTAATTATGGGGTACTTGAATGTCTGAATGATTTTCAATTTTATTTCATTTTATTTTATTTTTATTTTATTGTATTTAAATACATGTTTTAGTAGTCAAGTACTTGTTTCGCCATTTAAAGAAAAACAAAAACGAAATCTTCAGCCATGTCACAGAGTACAATTCCGTTCGGAAACGGAATTCATTCCGTATTTTGGTGCTTCAGAAAATGACGAAAAAATGTTTCGGAATGAAACCATTTTTGTTTTCATGAACGGTATGCGGGTTGTCTGTATCTAAAAGGCCATAAAACTATCAAAATACACTTTCCATCAACAAACAAATATGTTTTCTTCAATTCCGAACGGAATCATTCCGAACGGAATTGTACTCTGTGACATGGCCCATTAAAATATTTTGAAAATAATTGGTAAAATTTCGCCAAAATTTTGTATTTATGCACACGCCACAATAGTGGAGATGGTATAATGCGCTTTTGAGGATGTGTGTAACACATACAAGTATTTGTTCTAGAACCCCACCCTCCCCCCCCTCCTTTTAGTAAGCCGATCGAATCTGAGTCGATCTTATGTGGTCCGTCCGTCTGGCAGGCTGACTGTCTGGTTGTCTGTGCATGTTTCAATGTACACAGGTCGCAATTTTGAAAATAGCTTTATGCAATTTGGTACATACATCTGAACTGTCATAAGGACGATGCCTATTGAAAACAGTGAGAATCGGTCTTAAGTGTGGGCACAAACCTATCTTTTTGTGTTGCTATTTAGATAAATTGTCTTACATAGGTCCTTATTTGACCATAACTCCTATACAAATACTATTCCCGAACATCGCTTAAAATGCCATAAATTTCTTATAAATGTTGATACATATTGACATAAAATTTGGCGACGTTAGCTTTTATAATATATACTAAATCATTGCAAAATTTTTTAACTGCTAGGTCCATAATCGACCGTAGGACCCTATAAATTTCCTCTCAAAAATCGTTTTAAGACGAACAAATCTTATATAGATATTGATATTAAGATACTATTCGGCACATTGAAATCTTATATGTGTCTTAGCCTTATTTAGTTCTCAAAAAGTGTACACTCTCGAAATTATGTCTTTAAATACTGTGGTGTAGGGCATTAAATGGTTGGGTTTAGCCGACTTTGCCTTCTTGTTTTCAATTAAGTTTACTACAGATATTTCTAACACACTATATGCTTAAAGCAAATGCGTAGGCAGTTTTTATTTTTAAATAAAATCCAATTAACTTAATAAATATTTTATATACCATTGAACATTTTTCATTATTTTCGTAAGAGTTTCCATTCGTGTGTAGTTTCAATTAAAATTATAAACGATTTAATTCATAACTTATTGTTAATGATACATAACATTTAGTTTATAATAATTTTATTTTCTCACCTGACACTGCTGTGGTCCGTGACGACTGGGTGATGATATTTTCGAACGGCTCTTTTTCAATATTTTCGGTGGATTTGTTGCTTGTGTTGTTGCGGTTGCGGTTGTTGTTCTTGATGGAACAGGAACTTTGCGGCTACCGTGACTCAACGATGCTATACTACGTGCAACTGAATTACCACTGCTGCTATTGCTGCTATAGCTAAAGCAACTATCGTTGCTGCTAGAACTGAAATTGCTATTGCAGCTGTTGTTGTTACTGTTGTTGGTTGTATGATTGTTGCTGTTGTTATTAGGTTGGCTTAAATTGTTGTTGCAGCTTATAGTTGAGCTATTGTTATTGATTTGATTACTAATATTATTGCTATTGTTATGGCCGTTGTTGTTGCTGCTGCTATTGCTACTATTGCTCATTATCTGAGCCAGGGATGTTATGTTGGTAGTATTGCTGCAACTGCTGCTACGTATTAAGCAATTCTTGATGTAACTATTTGTTTTATTAACAGCGGTTGTAGTATTCGTTGATGTTGATACCGTTTGTATCGCTGACGTGGTTACTGTTTTCGAAATATCACGCAGGCAATTGTTGTTGCCACTATGGCTGTTGCTATTGTTGATAATGTTGCTGGTATTCTGGGAATTGTTGTTTATAATATTCGAGGATCGTTTACTAATTGTTATACGATTTTTAATCGTACCATTAAAATTGGCATTTGAAATATCGCTGGTATTTGGTAATTTGGAGGAAATTTGTTTTGTACTCTCACCACTGGGATTTGTATTTTTAAGAGCTAAAGAAAAAAAGGAAGTCAATTAGTAAGGAATTGTAGTTTTAACAAAAATATTTTACATTTTATATAAAAAGGAATTTCTTTTAAAAAATTACCACAATACTAATTAAAAATAAGTATTTTTAAAATGTACTTTTAAAAAACTGTTTTTATGAAAATCTTTTATTAACCTTTAAGCAAACAACAATAAATTTTTCTACAAAACAAACCGAGAATAGGTTCATAAGAGAAACTGACTTAAAGAAAATTTGTTTTTATTCTTTTTTAACAAAAAGTACTTTTTAGAGAAAAAGTTTCAATTTTCTTCCGAAAACAATAAAGCACATACTGGTTATTGTTGATGTTTTGTTTAAGTTTTGATATTGTTACAAGTAAGACTTAGTCCCGTTTTCACAACTTACCGATAGCGTAAAGTAGACTTTAACCGGCCTTATAAAAAGTGTTCCACTATTAAAACATTACTTTAACCTTAAGTGAGTGATAAAGTAAATTAAGTTTTATCCTACCTGTACCTCAATTCTGTAACTTTTTTAATTTAACTACCGATATCGTTAATTAACAAGAAATCTCGGTAACTTTAACGAATTTGTTATTCTGTATTTTAAATAAACAAATATTTTTGTTTAGAAATATTGACGACAAATATCGGTAAAAATATAAGAACGTCAAAGTGAAAATTTTTTAAAATTAATAAAAAAATACAAAGTAAATTTACTTTATTGCATTTATTTTAACAAAAGATGAATGAAAACGCGTAAATATTGATTATATTTCTAAACAAATATGTTGGTTTCAAATCTTTCTATACATAGGGAAAAATTTCCAGGTGACTGAGCCACTCTAGCACAACATTTCAACTTTTACTTTTTATACCTACACTACTGTATGTGAAGAGGATATTATGTGTTTGTACGAATGTGTGTAACACATTTAAATAAAGGTTCTAGGCCTGCCTTTTAGTGTACCGATTGACTCAGAATCAATGTCAGAATCCATTTAACGAAGCCCGTCCTTCTATCAGGATGGCTGGTAGTCTGTCCAAGATAACCTTGTGCGCATATTACAGGTCGCAATTTTAAAAATAATTTTATAAAATTTGGCACATATGCGTTTATTGTCACAAGGTCGAAGCCTTTTTGTAATGGTGAGAAGCAGTTATTTAATTTTAATATCCCACATGAAAACTTCTTTCCGGAATAGGGTTTTGTGCCTATTAATAGCCGTTTTGTTTTATAGACATTTGAGTTGAATAAGATCCAAAAATATTTTGTCGCAACCTACATAAATCACCAGAACAAATTTTTTTAGAATCGGTCCATATTTGACCCAGCTCCCATACGAATACACTAATAATGGTAGTAGATACTTAGATAATATTGTCACAATAATGTCTTATGTGAATATTAACCTCACAACATACTCTTTTTGGCGAAAACATGATCGCACATATACTGCAATGTAGAGTCAGACTTGATCGACTATACTCTCTTACTTTTTTTGTGTTAAAAATTGGTTACTTTACTCTATATTTTTAATCTGTTAACAGTACATTTGTTGTCGTTATTATTTAACAAGAACTTTTTTTGTGTCGTTAGCTACCGACATTTTTTGCCGATAAAAATTGTTTAAATTTTATTACAGAATAGCTCTTAACGACAATTTTCGTTAGCTAACGAATTTTGACTACTTAACGACAATTTTTTGTCGTTAAAAAGTTACAGAATTTCAGTACTGTACTGAAATTCTGTAACTTTTTAACGACAAAAAATTGTCGTTAAGTAGTCAAAATTCGTTAGCTTATGAAAATTGTCGTTAAGACCTATTCTGTAATGAAATTTTAACAATTTTTATCGGCAAAAAATGTCGGTAGCTAACGACACAAAAAAAGTTCTTGTTAAATGATAACGACAACAAATGTACTGTTAACAGATTAAAAATATAGAGTAAAGTAATATGCCATCCTGATAGAAGGGCGGGCTTCGTTAAATGGATTCTGAGTCAATCGGTACACTAAAAGGCAGGCCCAGAACCCACACATAATATCCTCTTTACATACAGTAGTGTAGGTATAAAAAGTAAGAGCAGAAATGTTGTGCTAGAGTGGCTCAGGCACCTGGAAATTTTTCCGTATGTATAGAAAGATTTAAAACCAACATATTTGTTTAGAAATAAAATCAATATTTACGCGTTTTCATTCATGTTTTATTAAAATAAATGCAATAAAGTAAATTTATTTTGTATTTTTTTATTAATTTTTAAAAATTTTCACTTTGACGTTCTTATATTTTTACCGATATTTGTCGTCAATATTTCTAAACAAAAATATTTGTTTATTTAAAATACAGAATAACAAATTCGTTAAAGTAACCGAGATTTCTCGTTAATTAACGATATCGGTAGTTAAATTTAAAAAGTTAAAGAATTGAGGTACTGGTAGGTTAAAGTTAATTTGTATAATATTTTTAGCTTATCTAAAATGTTTGGAAAAGGTTTCCTAATTTTATTTATCTGGCCTAAGCAGCCAGTGAAATGCGCATAGAAACTAGCTTTTCCTCAACAATAAATTTCAGTGTATTTATTAAATATACAAATTGGGAATTAAGCACATCATAGAAAAATCAAAATCAATTTGTTTTGGTTTTTGATTTTGTTTTTTCTTAACGAAATTGCACAATTAATATTGGAAGAACTTAAACCAATTGTTGTGGAGAATGTAAGAAAAGATAAACTCACTGTTTAAAGTTGGTATTTATTAAGCTTTAATAATGCAATTCTCATTTACTCTGCAGTTTTATTTGCTAATATCTTTGGCTTTTCTAAATCTTTTTTTTTTGGGAGATTGTTTGTTGATGATCTGGCCTAAGCAACCAGTTAAATGTACATAGAAACTAGCTTATCCTCCAACAATAAATTTCAGTGTATTTATCAAGAATAAAAATTGGGAATGAAGCACAACAAACAAAATCTTATTAAAGAAAATAACAAAAGCTTTGTTGGGAGTGGAATTCAAACGCACTCCCTTTTTGGAAGAAATTCAAAATATATACATATCGTAAGATAGAACCCTGTTGTCCTAGGTGATTTTTCATATTTTTGAGGACTTCCTTTATTCTAAAAATTATCTTAATTTATAAAGAATTAAATCGTTAATTTTAAGTTAGGTCATTTTTGTTTTCGGGATTTAGTTCATTAAGGATTTAGTTCGTTGCGCAACATTTTTAAACATTTTAAAAGTACTTTTATAAAAAAGTACTTTTATAAAAAAAAGTACTTTTTTTATAAAAAAAAGTTTTTAAACCAAAAAAATAATCAATAAGTACTTTTTTTACAGAACCTTTCTTTTAAGAGGATGATTTTTTTAAACACCAATTCTTATTACAGAAAGTGTCCTTTAAAAAAAATAAAAAAATTCAATTTTTTAACAAGACATCACAAAAAATAAATATCCTTAAAAAGTACAATTTTCAAAAAAGTACCTGTTTTACAAAAAAGTGTCTTTTTGCAAAGTGAAAAAGTAAGTTTGCAAAAAAACAGATCTCTTTGATATTTTTAAAAAAAATTTCTTGAACACAAAATATTTCTAAAATACGAAAATAATATGGGAATCTAGAAAAACTAATGCTCCAACTTACATGCTGTTTGTAATGTACCTAAAACATCAGCCAACATTTCTGGATCGGGATAACCAATGGTTAATGCATTATCCAATGTTGTTGCTGCTGTTGTCGTCGTCGTTGTTGTAACAGTTGCTCCTTGTCCGGCTGAATGATAGTTATTTGTTGACGATGTAAAAATTGTTGCTGCTGCGGCGGCTGCTTCTGATGATGATTGATTGGATTGTATTGAATCATTGGAATTAACATCGCGCAATTGTAATGTTACCGAAGCTTCTGTACCCACTGAAGCACTACACATAAGCACACGAGGAGCCGACGATAGACTTGTTGTTAATGGCAGGTGTATACTTTTGGGAACCTACAAATACACACACAAACAAACACGAAACACATACTTACATAAACATCAAAGAAATTAATTTTGTATTGTTATTTTTAATCAATGTTTATGGCATTTAATTTTTTTTTTTTTTTTCTTTAATTTAAACATAAAATTTTAATTGTTCTGCACTTAACAATTTGTCATTTTTAAAACTGAAACAATAAATGAAAATTGCATTGTTAAGATGTTAATTTTTGAATTAATTAATTGCTACAAAATTTTACTTTAAGACATTTATGAATTTTTCGTGTTCCTAATGCATTTTGTATTCATTTGAATAAATTTAAATGATTTCGTTTCTAAGGACAGTCAAAAGTAATATGGCGGAAGAGTATAAATGTTATTTATTTATTTATTTTTAAATATTTAATACATATTTTCATTTATTTTAATATGCATCATCTATTTAGTGGCTGGCTGTACATATGTTTTTCTTTTTTCAGAGTTTTCAAAAATTTTAGAAAAATTGTGTCGCGTTATTAAAAATTAAAAATTATTTCTATAATTATTTTAAATATGAGTCATGCTGTTCTTATAAAATAGGAAACCGAAATTTTAAAATTTATTTCGAAAATCTTTTTACCTTGCTCCACGTCTATAACAGACATGATTTGCTGTTATAACATGATGTTATATAAGCGTTGTTAAACCATTTGCATTAACAACCGTGTTATAACATGAGAAAATCTCTAACATAATGATTCTGTACTTAACACTAACATCATATTACTGTTAATGTAAAGCATTTTATGTCTGTTGTAGATTTTGTGTTAAGTTCAGCTGCTTGCATACAAGTTCTTTTAAAATTTAAAAAATTTGTTTGAAAATATTTTTAGATAATATGGAGGTTAGATTTGTTCTAATAGCAGTCAATATTTTTAGATTTAATTAAAAATTCTTATATTTTTTGCAATATCTAATTATTATTATTGTTTTTTAATTTTAAAATTATTTTTGACTCACATAAATATAACTTGAGTTCAACAAATACATAGGCAGGGGTTTCGGGATTGTGAATAAAGCTTAAACTTAGTTGAACGTAGTCTGAAACTCATATTTTACCAACGAAATGTATCAATTTTGTATCAAACTTAGTAATGGCGGCACAAATCTGTTTACAGATTAACTAAACCTAGTTAAACTGCGATGTCAAAAACCCTACCATAGGTTTTTTCCACAAAAAATTATGAAAATTAGAAAAAGGGCAGACAAACAAAGTCGTCCTGGTCTGATTGCTCTAAAAAGTTGTTGCCATTGATGCGCGAGCCGCTGTCCCAAACAATAAATCGAGTTTTATTTTAGGAAAAATTACTTCAATACCAAGTAATGCATTGAGTAAGCTATTGCTGATAAATGTCATACATATATTCTTTATAACACAGTGCAAAATTATTGAAGTCATCAAGTGGAAACTAGTGCTGGAAAACTATCGATAGTCTTAATCTATCGAAAATATCGATAGGAAAATATTAATATCGATATTATTATTATTTAAAATACAGCTATGAAGACATGTTACAGCAGCTATACACACACAGTTTTTTGCGGCAAGTTTCTACTTGCTCTTATTAATTCGCGCAGAATTACAGTAATGAATACAAACAACAAAAAAAGCGGGTGGTATGGATTGCTTAGCTTTGCCTTTTTTACTACTAACTTAAGGCCTTTATGCCGAAATTTTAATATGTTTACATAGGGACTGAAATGTCAGATAGTTTTATGATGTTGTTAAAAAAAATCAAATAAAAATGAAATTGCAATTGCGAGTATAGAATAAAACAATGAACGACCATTAGAGGAAAAGTCCGCTAGGTTGATTACCTTCTGGGTTGAGAATCAAATCCAATTTAGAACATTATCTAAAGTTGCAATAAAATATCTTATAGTCCCTGTTACTTTGGTTCCTTCAGAAAGGTGCTTATCAGCATCACAATTGTTAAAAACTGTCATCTAAAATAACGTGCGTACAAACCCAGGCAGAAAAAGACAATCACCACGACGCACAGAGGGATTTGTCCATACAATGTTTGGCAAAAAATATAAGGAGTGCTCGTAGAATGTTGAAATTTTGCTCTGAGCCTTTGGTTAACTCAATTAAGAAAAATATAAAGTTTCATCAAAATTCGCCACGGCCTCCACCCACCGCCCATAGAACCCAAAATTTTTTTTGGCCCAAAGTTTTTGAAATTTTGCTCTGAGCCTTCATTTAGCTCAATTAAGAAAAATATAAAGTTTAATCAAAATTGGCCACGCCCTACACCCACCGCCCATAGAACCCAAAATGAAATCAGTTAATAAATCCACATTATTATTGCAATTTATAAGTTTCTTGCACAATTCACTATATGAAACACAAAAGGAACCCATTTTAAAAATTAGTTAGATTTAATAGTTTTCTTAAACTTTTTTTTTGGCAAATATTATTATTTCAAATAATCATATGGTTTTGTTTTTCTTTTTTTGTTATGCACTTTTTCGATATTGCTGTCAATCAGTTATTAAAAAGTAAAAGCCTAAAAGTATACAAAGCCTTTTACTGTAAATATGCATTGCAATTTATTGTAAATATTCACAAAAAGTACGTGAGTTTTATCACAAAATTTATAAGTTTGTTCAGCGATCGCAAAAAGTCGCAGAATTTTTTTACATAAAATGAAAGAAAACATTCCAAACTTTAATTTAGTAGTAGTACTAACACGTACTAACTTATTTTTTTTCTAATGAAAACTGCAAATGCTAAATTTTTTGGAGTCTTTTGATTTGCTCAGATCTCTTAAACTATATATGTAATTTAATATTAAATTTAAAATACTATATTTTAATAAAAATGCTCTAAAACTATTCGTAGTTAAACCATATTTATTGTATAAACAACTGAAATGTAGTAAAATTTTCATCAGTTTTCGTTGTATAATATTTAGATAACTTTACCACACTCTTTTTTATACAAAATTTTATTTTTTTCGAAAACAAATCATGGTTTTCTACTAATGAAACACTTCTCTACAGAATTGCATCATAAGATTTCTAAAAAATAACTGTAAAAAAATAGACTTTTTGCCAAAAAATACCACTGTGCGACGCTGTGCCGACGTTGCAGGGGGTACTATCAACATCAATACAACGTACTGTTAACCAAATTTACAATGTTGTCAAAATATTAAAATGATAACGCCAAATGTGCGTCTTCCGACTCTTCTTTTTAGTGTTGTCACAGTACTGTAAATTTAAATTTACAATGTTGGATTCAAGAATTTACAACGTAGTCACAACCATCTTCCGACTCTTATTTTCAATATTGTTACAAATATAAATTCACTTAATAAACAAGCAAAAATTTGTATATTTTCTAACCTAAAATAGTTTTTGTGTTTTCATTTTAATACGACTCTATTAAATTAATAAGACTAAATTTTTGTATATACAGCGTTGTAGCGGTATAGAATTATTATAAACACGGTATTAGGAAATAAAGGTTTAATTCTTGTATATACAGTGTTGTAGCGGTATAGTTTTATGGTAAATACGACTTTAAAAAACTAAAGTCGTATTTTTGGATTTAGGGTGTTGTACCGGTGTTGAATCTTTTTTAAAAACGGTATTAAAAAACTAAGGTTGTAATTTTGTATCTACAGTGTTGTGATGGTACCATATTTTTGGTAGAGTCACAATTTTGTATTTACAGGGTTGTGGCGGTACATCATATTTAGAAGAGTCGTAATTTCTGCCTGGGTACATACGTCTCATACGTTCAATAAAGTGATAAAAACAACGAACTGTAGCCTGATAAAAAAAACCAGTTAAAGTTTTCCTACTTGAGTACAAATATTCAGTTGATAGTAATATCGATAGTGATAAATCGATAAATATCGATAGTAGAAAATATCGATAGTATCCCAGCACTAGTGAAAACTCCTTCTCATATAGAATTTCTTAAAGTAATTATCGAAACTATTAAAACTCCATTTCGGCTTTTCTATTTGAAGCTTCGGTTCGCATTTAATGGCATCTTGTATATTTTGGCTTAAATTTTATTTTTCGAAGAACACACGGCTTAATATCGAAAAACAATTGGAAATTTGTTTTCCTTTCGTTGCCACAATTGTGGCTATATAAAGGAACGATGCTAATTGTGAGTCACACCTAAACGCACATCAAAATGCATTTCGTGTACTTCGCGATTTTGTGGTCAGCATAATCGACCAAATGTGTCCACAATCGGGAGAAAAGTGTGTAAATTTCAGCTAACCCGGTCTGTGGAAAATGTGAAAACACCTGTGCATGCTCGCCCAGTTTGTTCTGTGTCATCGGGCCGTACTTCTTCGAAAATGAGGTCGATGAGTTTAAATGAATTATTTGGTAAGTTAAGTAAGGTGAGCACGTTTGCGGCTATAGAACTGGAATATGGAATACAGATGTGTAAGTATTTTGTATTTAAAATACAAAACCTGAAAGTATTTTGTATTTTGTATTTTAAATACATGACCAGCAAGTATTTTATATTTTAAATACCGCAAACCATGTATTTTGCCCAACACTGAGTACTGGTGACTGTGCCCATAATGAATCAGTACAGATTCACTAGTGACATTTCGTGCAGGGATTTAACATTTTCTAGGTCTAACAACTTATGAACTTCCGTTTTAGAAATTATGTTTTTTAAATAAATCTCATTTTCTTTCCCAATCCAAAAAATACCCCTCAATTCAAATTTATTTATTGAGGTTTTACGACTTAACAAAATAACAATCAATTCTATTCCATTCTTTTGTGTTTGCAAATTAGAACACTAAAAAAACGAAGCGAAATTACTTGTTGAAAACTTAATGATTTAAAATTAATTGTCTGTTTAGAAACTAAGCAAATATGTCAAAGTATAAACATAAATTTTCATTAAACCATTTCACTTCTCAATGAATGAAAAAATCACGAAGACTTTAAAAACCAATAAAAACACAATTTGATGAAAAAAATATTTGAAAAAAAATAAAAAACTAAATTTCATTAAATTAAAATTTGTTTAAAGGCAATTAAATTTATTTGGAAAAGCTTCCGATTTTTGAATAGCCATAAACTTTATATAATTTAATATGTTAATTTGCAACTGGATCCCGGGATTTTTCGGGATTGACAAATTCATTTTATGAATACCGGAATTGTTAATATATTAACTTTAATGCACAAAATCTTCGTTTTTATTGAATGATATATTGAATTATATTATATTATATATTATACAAGAAAAAAAAATTATAAAAAATTACACTGGGGAACAGTCATTTTGCGGCCTAGACTTTATTGCAAATTTTAACTAAATTGAGGTCGCTGATTATAAACAAAAACTCCAATTTTCTCTATCAGCTCGACTTTTGGAGATTTACCGTTATGTCAAAAATTAAAGCACTTCCGCTACATATATTTGATAACTTGAAAACGGTTCTCAATATTCAGTTAAAACAAATCCGAAACCCGGCAACAATATTATCTTTAAGCCGTGTTTAGGGACGAAACGATACAAGTAAATACAAGTACATATTCGATACTTTTATATAAATACCAAGTATTTTTGTAAGCGATACTTAGCAACCGAGTACCAAGTAGTGTCGGTAAAAAAATACTTTCCAAAGCTGGAGCAGCAGTAACGGTATCAAGAAACCGTTTGACCAGTAAACACCTATAAACCACATATCGTCTAGGTCCATTTCCTTAATTTCTGGCTATGGAAGTCCGTTATCATCTCGTGATAGCGAACCCCATTTAAGGAAATTGCATGGACGACCTCATTTTCGAAGAAGTACGGCCCGACAACGCCGCCACCGCAGAATTAACTGGTCGAGCATGCATATATGTTTTCCCATTGCCTACAGACCCGGTTTGTTGAAATTTTCGCCAAATTCTCCCGATTGTGGAAACATTTGGTCGATTATGCTGGCCAAAAAAATCAAGATGTGCACGAAATACATTTTGATTGAACGCCCATTTTCGTAAAAGGTTGATCAAATGTGTACCTCTCAATGATATAAGTTGTTAAATACTGAAACAAAGAAAGGTCAATTTAAGTTGCGCAAAAAAACTTGACGTTAAGGTAACTCACAATTATCGTGGATTAAATTCGTTTTACCATCCTTTATTATATATTTATCAATTCAAAAGTAAAATACATATTAGCATTTAAAATAAATTCATAGTGACATTGTTGATTTCTGGAATAAAAGGTAAAAAAAGTTGCAATAAAATTGCTCAAGTTTACGAATGTGGCACAATATATTGGCAACAATCAAAAGACTTTTGATTTTTATTGCACAACGATAAGAAAGTGAAATGTGTTGGCAACATTGTACAATGCTGTTATTTCTATAGGTTATTTTCACCTTTTTATTAAATGAAAGTTGAACAATGTTCAAATTGAAACCATTGTGCGACTAATTGCATAATATAAGCCAAAATGGAAAAAATATGGCGAATATCATATACAGTATTATTCGGATATAAGGACATCTCATATAAGAACAAAACGCTTATAAGAAACATTTTCAAAAACACCATGCCTTTTTTGCGATTTTTCTAACAAAAAAGGTTTCATATAAGAAAAACGCTTATAAGAAAAAAACTGATAAAAGAACATTTTTCTTAAATAACAAAATGTATAGAAAAAGAATTTATATAAGAAACTTCCAACGGCAACACAGAATTTATGTAGTTTGCATGGACAGTTTTACAACAATAATAAAGCTTTTTTACTTTTAAGCTGGAGGTCCACACCACGCGTTACTCGCTTTTTCGCAGCATACGCAGCTGTCAAAAAAGTAGAATCTGTGTAGTTATACGTAGTAAGTTACAGGCACAAAAGTGTAGATGCCTTGAGGGGAAAAGTAGGTTTACTTTCTACTTTTGTAAGCGTCACAAGCAGCGTTCGAACAAATCAGCTGATTTTGACAAATTAAATTTTATTTTTACTTGTGCTGCTGCTGCATAAAAAGCGTTGCATGTAACAAGAAACGTAGAACGCAAGTAAATAAAAGCATGCGCTGCGTGGAGGCGAAAACGCGTGTTATGGACCTCCAGCTTTAGTTTTAGATGAGCGAGCTGGTACTCATATGAAGCTTCGTGTTTTTTGTCAATAAAAACAAAAGTTAAAATCTTAAAAGAAATACAAAACGGTATAAAAAGAAGCGAAATTGCAAAAAAAAATATAATATTGGACTTTCAACGTTATCTAAAATAGTAAAAAACTCAAAAGACATAGAAAATAATTATTTAAAAGTTAGAAGCGTTATCATGGGGTCTTCACCTGGAAATTTTTTGTCATACGAAACGTCAAAGTCCATATAAAAAAAACTTTAAAATTTTTATCAGCGTTTTTTTTATATGATGTTTGACGTTTATTATAACAAAAAATTGTCAGGTGATGACACTATGTAACAAAAAAAGAGACAGAAAAGCAAAATATGAAAGTCTTATGGCCATAGCTACAAGGGTATTCATTCGAACCGTCAATCGGTTAACCGATTAATTACTACCCGATTAACTGATCGGTTAATTTCAAATTGGCTTTTTTCGATTAACGATAAATTTCAGTCGATTAACCGATGTAACAAAAATTTCAATATTTTGTAGTATTATAATACATTTTTTGTGTTTTTAATTATTTGATTCGTCTTATATACAAAATGTATATTTTATACAAACAAAGAAGGTGTTCAGTGACCTTCATTTTAACCCATTTTCCGCCGACCGGTGACTAAAATTACAATGTTTTTCAATTTTTTTATGTCCATCATCGATCAGCAGGAATGTGGCGAAAAATGGATTAAATGTTTGATTGTCAACACCTTTTTTTGTTTCACGTTTCTCAAACATTTTTTCTTATATCCGTCTTTTAAAAGAATTAACTGAAACAATAGGAAGTGTTAAAAATTTAAAAAAAAAACTCTAATGGCATAATGGAGTATTTTATATGTTTAAAGAAATCCTAGAAAAGAACTGAGAACTTAGATCTACGATAAGTAAAAGGATTTTTTCCAAGTCAAGTTTTGTCAAAACTAAAGAAAAGAATCGCTTTAATCCTAACCATTTAAACCAAAAAACTTTTCTAAAAGATTATTTTATAAGATCTCCTTTAACTATTGAAATAACTAATAAAATTATCTCAGTTTATTTTTTTATAAATACATATTTGGGGGATTCACAAGGTAGTCATAAAGTCTTATGTCTTAAAATAATTACAAGAAATAAATATATATCGTCGGCTTAATATGCAAACAGGCTTAATCCACTTTTTATGTAAATTGAGATGTTGATGCCGTGTGGTAGAGAAAGATACGCCTCGTCGCATGTAGTTTTTTTTCTATTTAAGTCTTGAAGTGTGTAAAACTAACTGTATTTTTAATTTTCTATTAAGCTGCAAATAGGGAAAATAAAAAGTTTTTTGTGTCTCCTGTAAAATGTGCTGAAAGTGAGTTAGCAGTTTTAGTTCAAGAATTGTTATGTTTTGTATGTTATTGTTTTTTTTTACTTATAAACTCCAAATAATAAACAAATAATGCATTTTTATATACTGAAATAATCATATTTATAAAAAACTTTATTAACCGGTTAACCGATCAAAAACAAAATTAACCGATTATTAACCGATTAAACCAAAACCTCGGTTAATTAATCGAGCGATTAACCGATTAAAGCAAAAACTCGATTAAATGAATACCCTAATAGTTACTTATATAAGAAATAAGTTTCTTATATAAAATAGTTTTATATAAGAAAGAAACGCTTATAAGAAACTTTTTTCCCTGGATTTTTAAGTTTCTTATATCCGATAAATACTGTACAATAATATTGCAAGTGTATGGGCCACTTAAAGTTTTGTTTCCTAAGATAAAAAAGATTGGTACTTGGTGGTAACTAAAAGTGGTCTCAATCTTTACACTTTTTGCTTTGCACAAAAATTTTAATAGGTCGTAGTTCTTATTGTATTGTATAATACTAAAACACTAATAAGAACGTTTTTAAATGCTGCTTTCTATTCTTTTATGATACAAACCGATACAAGTAAGTATCGATACTTTTTTTCGATACTAAGCAGGTATCGATACTTTACGAGCGCTACCACATCGAGTAAAAGTATCGATACCTTAGAGGTATCGTTTCATCCCTAACATTGTTTTTAAGTTTGCCTTGTAGTTTTAGAGATATCGTTGAAGTTTTTAAAAATTAACAAAAAAAAAAAAAAATATTTTTAAAAAAAAAAATTGATCACACATAAATGCCGAATCCCAAAAAATCCCGGGATCCCAATTTTCAAAATCCCGATTCCTGGTACTTTCAAAATACTAATAAATTTCGTAATGATCAGCCAATAATTTACCCTTGGTCCCATAAAAAGAAAACTCTCGGATAACATTTTAGTACTAAACTAAAACTGCAACGAATTATGCTTTTGTAATAAGATTTTCTCTATCATAGTTTTATAAGACTAGAAATCACTCCGACAAATTTCGTGGTGAGCGGTCCATAATTTACCATAGACGCTTTAAAAAGCCCACACCTTAAATATTCTCACTCTCGGTGGAGAATTTCAAAGATTCTGCACAGCCGATTATAAAACTATTGCTTGCTATAAATATTAAGTTTTGCTTCTTACTTGTGAATATAAGTTTAAAAATATGCTATTTTATTTAAAATAATAAAAAATTTTCTTTATGCACAACTTCCCTGCGGGAAATTTGTGTCAATTGGTCCAACAGACTGGTCCTGGGAGTTGTGATAATAGATCAGGTACAAAAAGAAAGAACTCATGACCAGTGAAAGAAGAACCAATCGTATAACTGGTTTGTGAAGAACAAAAAGGTAAAAAAAAGTAATGAATTACAGTACAGTCTTCACCGGTGGTGTGACACAGTCTTTGGGACTTTCTTAAATTTGGCTCTTGGATTTTATTCTAGGACTTGTTTTATTGAAATAATACTACATTGTAGTAACTGTCACTAAACACGTCCATTTAGAATAGATGGGTGACTAGTCAAATGGTGTCAATTGACCACCTCCAATGACAACCCCATGTAAAAGTGATAGGTCTTATTCATAGAAAGTGTTAAAACTAGAACCGATCTCTACCACCAAAGACCTATCACGGGACTACTTTGGTGTCATTTCGCTTTTCTCTAGGGTTATTACTAAAAATTAAACATACCATTGAAATATAAAAACAAAATTCAGTAAAATTCATACAACGAAATGCATATTCTTAAGAACTCATTAAAATGCAAAAGCAAAAAAGAATTCTTTCACTTAAGAGATAATAATAAAATTCGACAAAAAGAATTAAAATGCAAAAAATGCGAGCATATAAAAATACATATAATGATTCCATTTTAATGAATTTGTTTGCATTCATCTGTCTGTAAGTACATGATGTTTAAAGACAAACATGCTATTTTTTTGTGTTATATTAAATTAAGTAAAATAAAAATGGCATTATTTAAATTTGAAGTACTCTATACGAGGGCTACATGAGTGCAAGAAGGGATAAGTAAAACAAAAAAGAGTTTAAGAACTAAATAAGACTTGCAAAATAATCCTGTGCCCATGTTCTGTAACTCTCGCGTCGAAAAACTATTCGATTGAAATGTGTGAAATGAAACAAAAATGCCATATATTGAAACAAACAGCTGTTTTTCTCAGTAAACTGTGTCTGTAACTTTTTTTGGCGTGTACTAGCTGTCACGTAAGGAAATTACTCGCCAGTTTACAGAATAAGTGTGTCTGTAACATTTTTGTGACAAAAGTTCTCGCTTTAAACTGTCAAATAAGCTCACGAAAAGGGGGCGAGAAAAAATTTCAACACTAAAAAGCAATTTAAACTGCAAAATACAAAGAATAATAATAATAGTTTGTTCTTGGTACATTTTTTTATTGTTTAATTATTTTGCTTTAAACATTTTTATAAAATATACGAAAGTTTTCAAAGCTCATTTGCAAATGTAAGCCGAACTAAACATTATTTAGTATAGCCGACGGTTGTATTTTCGCCGTCGTCGTTGAAAAATTTTCAATTTTAGTAAATTTTGGTCGCCTTCAACGATATGAGTTACTCGCGTTCTCAACGTCTGCAATGTCACATCGGCTTCGAGTGCAATGTTATGACATTTATAACGTAACGACGTAATCTCTTTTGATAATTTTCGCATTAATTAACGAAACATTTGGGGGATTCACAAGGTGACATAAAGTCATATAGCTTAAAAAAATAACATGAAAAAATACGACTGTTGTGAACAACCCCACATAAGTTAGTGTGCTATTTTATATTTAGATCAGCTGATTTAAAGCAAACATAAACAAAATAAATATGTACCTAATATAAAAATATTTTTAAGTTCTAATCCATGAATTAATAAATTAAATAAGAGCTTACCTGACTATTTTCCATTTTTCAGACGCAAACCACAAATAAACTGTATTTTATTTGTTTACCAAACAAAGCAAGTGATTTGTTGCAAAACTTGCTAGCCGCAGGTTAAATTCGGATGTTAGCCGGATAAAATTATATCATCAACGGCGACGGCTTACAAAAACTAATGCGGCTCGGCTCTGCCGCTCAGCGCAAGTCTCTTGTGATTAGTTAAGACACCACAAAAAACATAGCAAAGTTCTATGAATTTAAGACACTTTTTGTTTACAAAGCAACAACAATATTTTTAAACCATTGTAAAATGTTAGAACATTATGACAATATAACATGATAGCACACCTTGTGAATACCCCAATTTTTTCTCACTTTTCGAGAAACGATGGAATATATTGTTTCACATCTTTTCGATGCGAGAAGTTCTGACTATAGTTTCAGAACATGGGTATTGAAATATTTAAATTTTGAGAAATAATAATATTATTATAAAAGAAAAGATATCAAAAAATTTTCCTTAAAAAGTTTTCAGAGAACAATAGGGTTCTGCATAAATTTTAAGTTAGACGAAAATTTTGCACTTTGCTACAAGTCCCCAGTACCCCCCAGTACCGCGTCGAAAAAATTTAAAACAAAATATTCCACCGTTTCTCGAGAAGTTAGAAGAAATGTGTCGGCAACTTATGTCGCAACCACAGAATAATACAGAACTGTCACGAGCGTTTTTTTTTTGTCTCTTTCAAAGAAAGCTGCCCTTTTGCATTTCTCTTTTCATCATCTTCTATGCCTCAATACAATGAACACAAATTTATTTAGTTAAGATTTATTTGCAAAACTGTTGTAAAACTTAACTCTTAAGTTCACCACAACACGAGTAAGTAATATTTAAGTAAGTAAATAACATTATAAAACAAAACAATATTACTAAATACATTTTTTTGCACAAGAAACAACGTTTGCTGAACTAATGCATTTGTTTAACGTGGTTTGTGTTTTGTTATTTTTGTTTTGATCACGCCATTTGTGTTGATTGTTGGGGCCTGCTTTTACACCTTGCCACTTCACTACCAAAAAAGCTTTCTGTCTCTTTCTTCGAAAGCTGTCCTCGCAACTGATATGGGCGTTTTTCATACGTCACTTTTTACAGTTCTATGTATTCTGTGGTCGCAACCTATCAAAAGAGATTACGTAGTTACGCTAGAAATGTCATTATATACAATTCAAACCCGACTTTACGCTGGGTCTCCACGTAGCAATTTTTATTGCTAAGTACAAGCAATAACGTCGGCAGAACAATGACAGAACAATAGAGCAATGATTGCTGATTATATTGCTGGAGAACACCTGTTATTGCTTTGCCATAAATTTGCAATTTTCACCTCGAGTAGTTGTATAAAGTTTTGTGGCTGTATTTATAACAAATGTTTTATGTTGTGTTTTGAAGTGATTGTTAAATTTTCTTTTTTAAATTAATTAATTAAATTAATAAAATAATTAATTGTAATTGTCGTAGCTGTGTTTTGTATTGCTTTTTTGTTTATTTGCGTATGAAAAAAACCTAAAACCTGTATTGTTCTATTGAGAAAATAAAAATATACAAAAAAACAAATTCGTCGTTTGCTTTTGTTGATATTGACGTTTATTTAAAAATATAATATATAAAATCTTTTTCTGTATTTTGTTGAAGTATTTTTTCACTTGCTTTTTTAATAAATAAACACACTAATAAAAACCAACCGTACAGAGAAATAAAATGTCAGATAAATTACAACTGATTTGACAGCAGATTGCTAAGCAATAATTGCTCAAGCAATAAAAAGAGCAATCATTGCGCAATGGATTGCCACTCATGGCAATATGCGGTCTATACGTTGCAAATTTTATGGAGCAATCAAATTTGACGTTTGCCGCAATAAATATTGCTACGTGGAGACCCGGGCTTAAATTTTAGACGTTGGAATTAAATATCGTTGACGGCGGCCAAAATTGATTAAATTGAAAAAATTAACAATGACGGCGTCGAATCTGAAATAAAACCGTCTGCTATTTAAAATAATGTATAATGTATTTCATGTTTGTTGCATAAATTACTAAAGCAATATAATTTAACAACTAAAAAAAAACAATTAGGAACAAAATACTTACCTTTTCCGTGTTTTTATTCATTGCCTTTTGTATTTTGAATATATTTTTATTTTTAAAATTTTATCTCCCGCGTGTTTATTTGTTTCTAACAAAAAATTTACAGACACATTTTTTCTGTAAATTGGCGAAAAATTTCCTTACATGACAGTTCGCCAAAAAAAGTTATTGACACAGTTCGGTAAAAAAGCAGCTATTTGTTTCAATTAATGGCATTTTTGTTTAATTTCACACATTGCATATCAGTCAAAAATGTTCTGAACGCGTTAAGCTTTAGGACCACACCATGCATTCTACGCTTTTTCGCTGCCTACGCAGCTGCTAAAAAAGTAGAATCTGTCTTCTTTTACGAAAGGAGTTAAATGCAAAAATTAGGTTTACTTTCTACTTTGCAAGCGTCACATGCAGCGTGCGAAAAAATCAGCTGCTTTGGACAAATACAAATTTATTTTTACTTGTAATGCCGCATGAAAAGCGCTGCATGTAACTTAAAAATGCGAAAACAGGAGGTGTAGGCCTTCAGCTTTAGTTACAGAACATGGGCACAGATTTCTTTTAAAAGTTTTTCACTATTATCACGATTTTTTGATTGCTAATATTGAGCATATAATGATAAATTTTAAACATAAACTGTTCATAATTAAGTGAAAATTAACAATAACATGTTCAAAAATTATTATTGCGATAATTAGTACTGTGGTTATTTTGTTGGACTGTTTATGGTTTTTAATCCAAAAAGGTCAACACGGACGAAGAAAGTCAGAAGCATGAAAAACAGAAAAATGTACTCTCGACTTCAAGAAGAATTCTTACAAAAAGTACGAAGTAAGTAAGGAAGAACATGTAAATCAATTGAAGTAGATAATCATTTAAAGCAACTTTCGATTTACCGAAGCTTAAATACAATTTGGTTTAAAGATTGATGTGTGACTATTGACTGCCAGCAGTAGTAAATGGCTGTGAGTGTTAAACGGCAAACCCCTCGGAAGAGATTGAGTTGTTGCAATTGAAACATGGAAGGGTAAACTGTCCGTAAAAGCCTGGGTTCGAGCCCCGCGGCAGTCAATAATGAAAAATTCTCAGTAAATTTTAATTAATTTCATGTTGTAAAATTCCTTTCTTCATAAAAATAATTAAATTTGATGAACTTTAGCCTAATTAAAATATCAAAAAATATTATTGTGTTTGAATTTAGAGATTTTCCAAATGCGTTTTTTCATTAAAGTTGTAATTTTGTTTATCCTTTTTAGTATTCCTGTTACATGATACGTTCCATTTTATAAGATATCCTTTGATTAAGCGTACTTTACACTATCGCACAAGTCTTACGTATTCGATAATAATTTGCAAGGTAGAAATCTTTTTAGTTTTGTTGGGACTGTCAAAAACTTGAATTTAACATTGCAGTTGGTATTCAAACTATCACACATGAACATGCATTTGTTAAAATGAAAATCTTATCAAACGAAAAGTGTTGTTGTTTAGAAAATTTTCAGAAAAAATTTTTTGGTAATACTTTCTATTTTCATAACTTCAACCCCAAACTGATTAGTTTTCCAAATTTTAATTTCTTTGGAGTTGTTCGAAATTGAGCATAGTTTCAGCAGACGGACAGACAGACTTAAAATTACTAAAGGACCTAGATTATATATAATATATTCTTCCGGAGTGGCAAACTTAGTATACCCTCATAAACCACTAGTGGTGGAAGGTATCAAAATAGTTTTCATAGAAATTTTTAATTAAAGAGATTTTTCTGAAAAAGTTTCTTTAGAAGATCTTTCGATTTAATATGCTTTATTTATAAAAAATCAATTGCCTTAAAGAATTTTCTATGGAAAATTATTTGTCCTAAAAATTTGTTGCTGCAACTTATTTGTTTAAGGTCCCAAGCCACATGACGTTACTTATAGTTTAGTAGCGAAAATGTTGAAAACGTGTATTTTTAAGCTCTTTTTTTACTCGCAGAAAACTAAATGTGCTTATATATTTTCTCTACCCTTGGGAATATTTTAATTCCACTGCTTTTAAAGAAGAATGCAAGCGGTGGTTGTCGAAATTTCTTTCGCCAAAATAGATGATCATCCGACTTTTTCATTAGTTAAAAATATTAATGTATGTATATTGATTTTCTTTCAAGTAATAAAATATTTTGACAGCTAATTTCCGGTTTGACGAATGTCTTTTTAAAATTTGTATATTCAAATTGTTATGATTAGAAGCCAATAAGCTTTGTTAATTAAACCAATTAAATACTAAAAGATTTTATTTCTCATTATCTTAGATTTTTTACTAATTCAAACAAATAAAATTTTGTCATACGGAAATTATTTAAGAACCAATTTTTTAAAGTATTTTAATGTTTTTGCCCTTGTTCGGTTTTATTTAGATTTAACTTTTTACTATTGCAATACGAACTCAAAGCAACAGTTCACAGCCTTTGACAACAGAATAGCAAAAGTCTAAATGGATATGCAGCTGATTTGAAGAAACAGTTTTTGGTTCAAAAAGTAAACTCTTACTTTAGCTTCTGCTGTGAACATGAATATCAACTGTTGAAAATTGTTTTATTGTCTTTAAGTTCGTAATGGTTTATTAAACCATTAATCAAAAATAAAATCAGTTTTAATTAAAAATTTCAATTCAAATGAAACAATTGTTTACTTGTATATATCAACAGCATTGCTGCAAAAAATGTCGTTAATATCAAAATAAACTTAATTAATACTAACAATAATAAGTATTGTGGCTATTCTGTTGAACTGTTCATGGCTTTTAATCCAAATTTTGATATTCTTATTAGGCTAAAGTTCATCAAATTTAATTTTTATTAAATTATTTTTATGAAGAAAGGAATTTTACAACATGAAATTAATTAAAATTTATTGAGAATTTTTCATTCTTGACTGCCGTGGGGCTCGAACCCAGGCTTTTACGGACAGGTTACCCTTACATGCTTAAATTGCAACCACTCAATCTCTTCAGAGGGTTTGCCGTTCAACACTCACAGCCATTGACGACTGCTGGCAGTCAATAGTCAAAAATCAATCTTTAAACCCAAGTGTATTTAACATTTGGTAGATCGAAATTTGCTTTGTATGATTATCTACTTTAATTGATTTACATGTTCTTCCTTACTTCCGTTTTTTCGTACTTTTTGTTAAGAATTCTTCTTGAAGTCCAACGTACATTTTTTTTTTTTTTTTTTTTTTTAACTTTTTGAGCACAACTTGAAGGACAAATGTAAACATACAGCTCGTGCCTAAACTTATTTAACAATATTTATGGCCATTTTCTCATTAGGCGATTATCTTTTTTCCCAACGAAAAACTGAACATTAAAGAAATTTGGTTTTCTCAATGTCTCATTTGCTTCGATTTTATCGCAAAGCTAACCGGCACTCATCTGCCAATTATTTATTTTGCTTTTATTTGCCGTACAGACAAATTCCATCAGCTGACTCCCAACTTTTACATGTGTTTTGAGTGGCGTTGCCAGCTGAAAACAATGTTTTTTGTCGGTATATTGAGAAACCAAAATCGTTAACGGACAGTTTATCGGTCCAATAATTTTATGTTGACATTAGGTAACAGATAGTTTGTCGATACATTGAGAAAATGGCCATTAGCATTGTGGTAACTATAAATTTGTTTACTGGTGCAAATGTAACTAAGTTTTTAATTAATATCACAATTTTTTTAATTACTTCAATTTTTATTTTTTTTCTGTGACACAAAGACTCTATTCCGGAAAGAAGCTTGTAGTATGGACCGATTGTCCCCATTTTCAAAAGGCTTAATCGTTGTGCTAATTAGAATTTATGTACCAAATTTCATAAAATTATGCGCACAAATTTTCAGTCGGACGAAAGGACGTCTTTAGATCGACTCAAAAACTGATTTTTAATCAATAGGTATACTAAAATTTTCAGGAATTACAAACATAAGCACACCGCAAAATACGTATTATGTGTTTGTGTGTTAGATGGTACCGTCACCACTATTGTGGTGTAGGTACAATTACAAAATTTTTACCTCGACTTAAGGTCGACCTTTATCATTAAAAACCTCAAACCCCTTAAAAGTATCGTGCTCTAAAATGTTTTTTTTATTTTTTTATTTTTATTAGTTGTAAGCAAAACACACTATTT
The DNA here is from genome assembly GCA_930367215.1 of Pollenia angustigena. NCBI lineage: Eukaryota > Metazoa > Arthropoda > Insecta > Diptera > Polleniidae > Pollenia > Pollenia angustigena. The sequence continues at coordinate 283,639,343 of OV884056.1, forward strand.
TTGTAAATTTATTTGGCTGCTCATCTTCATCATGTGTTCCTGTATGTTTACAATGGATTTAGGGCACAACGGACGGAATCATTTTTTGTTAGTTTTATTATTATTATTTTTTTTTTTTTTTTTTTGCATAATAGAATGTCTCTAGCACATTTTTGAATACTTTGTCTTATTTAAAATGTTAATATACATTACAAAATTGAAGAAAAAAAACACCGGCATTTGTATTTTTAAATATTTCATTAAATATAATTTTTCTGTTTAACTAAAATTTCTTTTACTTCTTTCAATTTGTCAATCAACAATATGACAAAACTTAAGTTTTAATATAGTGTAAATAAATATTTAGTCCATTTTAAAGGTAAAATGTATTAAAATTTTTCCATATTATCTTCGTCATTCCCATATGGAGAATATGTTTATGTCATAAATACAAAGAAAAATTTGGTTGTTTTTTTTTTAATAATTCATTAAATGCTTAAAAAATAAATGAGAAAAAAGTGTTCGCCTCCCTTTCAATCGCACCATAAACTCGATACGAGATAAATACAATATGAATGATTCACACACACGCCAATCAAATGTCAATGTTAGTTTAATCACCTAGAAGTGGAGAAGAGCAGTATATTGTCGAATTTTTCTTGATGATGACCAAACAGTCGAAGACTTCGAGAGGTTTCATTGAAGAAAAATAATTTTTGAAAGAAACAGTTTTACTTATTCTTTTTCTTAAAATTTTAACATTTAAGTGCAAAAGTCATTTTAACTTTTTTTTTTAATTTAATTTAAATTTACTTTTAAAGGGTTTAAAAGTTCGAGTTATTATAGAAATTTAAATAAGTACATGTGGATAATAATTTTGACAAGTATGTCAAATGTGATTCCTGGCCGCTTGCACTATGCAACAAAAATATACATACGATAACAATTTAGACATTTTTTTAAAATTTATTAAATAATTTTATTTATAATAAGTACTATTTTAGTATGTGAAAATATAAATACCATTTTTTTAACCATTGGCTTTTAAATCGCCAAAAAGATTATACCAATGCATAAACAATTGAACGAAAAGTTTGCGTTCGATTTTTAAAATCCGTTAAAAAGATACGAACTTTTCAAAGAAAAATTAGTCAAATCGATGGAGCCGTTTTCTGATTTTAGGTAAATCGAAAAAAGTGGGCGTTAAAGTGGGCGGGTCAAAATTTTCTTTCCGTAAAAGTTCAAATAAGTCAAGCCGTTCTCAAGTTATGCGCTTAATAGAAAAAGTGGGCGTAAAAGTAGGCGTGGTACATTTTCCTTTCGATGAGAATGTAAAATGGATTAATACGAACATTTAAAAGAAAAATTAGTCAAATCGATGGAGCCGTTTTTTGGTTTTAGGTAAATCGAAAAAGTGGGCGGGGCAAAATTTTCTTTCAGAAAAAACCTAAGTTGGACCATGGCAATCATTTTAAAGAAAAAATCGGCCAAATCGGTCGAGCCGTTTTCAAGTTATGCGCTCTATAGAAAAAGTGGGCGATGAAAACTTAAAATGGATTAATACGAACATTTGAAAGAAAAATTTGTCAAATCAATGGAGCCGTTTTCTGATTTTAGGAATTCGAAAAAAGTGGGCGTTAAAGTGGGCGGGGCAAAATTTTCTTTCCGTAAAACCCTCAGATGGACCATGGCGATGATGTTATAGAAAAAATCGGTTAAATAAGTCAAGCCGTTCTCAAGTTATGCGCTTAATAGAAAAAGTGGGCGTAAAAGTAGGCGTGGTACATTTTTCTTTCGATTAGAATGTAAAATGGATTAATACGAACATTTAAAAGAAAAATTAGTCAAATCGATGGAGCCGTTTTTTGATTTTAGGTAAATCGAAAAAGTGGGTGGGGCAAAATTTTCTTTCAGAAAAAACCTAAGTTGGACCATGGCAATCATTTTAAAGAAAAAATCGGCCAAATCGGTCAAGCCGTTCTCAAGTTATGCGCTTAATAGAAAAAGTGGGCGATGAAAACTTAAAATGGATTAATACGAACATTTGAAAGAAAAATTTGTCAAATCAATGGAGCCGTTTTCTGATTTTAGGTAATTCGAAAAAAGTGGGCGTTAAAGTGGGCGGGGCAAAATTTTCTTTCCGTAAAAGCCTTAGTTGGACCATGGCGATCATTTAAAAAAAAAAGTGTAGATTTTTGTTACATGGTGTATGTTTGTAGCATGCAAACTTAAATACATGGTGCATGTTTGGTACATGGTGTATGTTTGTTATTTTAAAGCTTATTTTTTGAACAATTTTTCAAGAATGACTGATTGCTTTTATAACACAGTATAAACTTTCAACACTTTGCAAACGCACATGAACTGGGATCGTGTGGACTGTTGTTATCGATACTTTGTTAATCAGCATTGTTTATATACTTGTCTTCGAAACGACTTTTGCCATTAGTGCCAGTATTGACCAATATCATGTTCTTATTTTCACAAAACAAATCCCTCTCTCTCTTCTATGAACTTAATGCTTGCGCAATAAAACTTGTTTTGTGCGACAGCTGGATATTGTTGAAATTTAATTTGAATAATACCTTCATATATTCTTAGCTTTTTGACAATTATAAAACTATAACAAAACAAGTAAGTGTGCCTTATTCGGCTGCGGCGAATATTGAATACCCTTCAGCTTATGAAATGCAGAGTCTTAGACCACTCACCCACAAACACACATTATCAAACAGAATTAAGAAAAATTTCAAGTAAAACACACACCTTTCTCAACAAATTTTAATAAAAAAAGCAGGAGGGGATTTTATGAATAAGAGGCAATCGTGGTCTTAGCTCTTATTTCAATCAGTTATATACCGATCTGGCTGACTTTCAACAGCAAAATTTAACGGAGCATATGTGACATCAATATATACAAATCCAGTCCCCAGCATTTCTGCGGTCCTCGGAAAGCCCATTTTAACAGACCGACGGACATCGTTAAATCAACTTCGCTACTTAAAAGGATTCCCCATATAAATACTTTATAAGGTCTTGCATCAATATTTTTTGAGAAATTATAAACGAAATGACAAACTTTCCAATCAAAGTTTTTCTTGGGATTCAAAAATTAATTATCAAGGTTTCATTTAAATGTGCTAAATTCCCATTTCATACTATTGATAAACTGAAGTTTATTGTTGATGGGATATGCTATGCGAATTGCACTAGTTGCTTAGGCCAGATCGTCGGGAAACTTCATTCAAAGATTTTAGAAAAACTAAAGATATTATACAAATAAAACTGTTAAGCAAATAAGAATTATAAGCCCCAGTTTAACTTGTTACAATATCAAAGCTTAAACAAAAACAACAACAATAAACAGTGAGTTTATCTTTTCTTACAATCCCGACCACAATTGGTTGATTTTTTGTGAACTCTAAATGTAGTTGTAAGTGGGTAAAGAAAAAACAAAAATAAAAAGAAATTTCTTTATTTTATTTTGCCAGTTCAGTTTTATTTACACTGCCACATGCATAGTAGTTATCAAAGTTTTTCTTGGGATTCAAAAATTAATTATCAAGGTTTCGTTATAAAGTGTTAAATTCCCATTTCATACTATTGACAAACTGAAGTTTATTGTTTTCCAATTGTGGTAAAAGGGTATAGTAAAAGATTTGAAAATTTTTTTTGTAAGAATTGTTTTCAAATATAATTTTGTAAGAAGTTTTTCAATGTAACGAACTACAAAATAATCTTGTATATTAGAAAAAAAGTAACTTTATTAGTTACATATTTCGTTTAAAATCTTAAATAGTTCCAACGTAAACTTAAATTTAATTTTTATGTTCCAGTTAAACAAAATTCTAATAAAACTAATGAATTTTTTTTTTATTTTATCTTTTGTTTATTATTTTCACATTTAAAGAATATTTTGATTTACATTTTGATTTTGTTTTAAAAAATTTTAAATATTTATAGTGCATACGCAAATATTAAATATTTATTTATTTATTTGTATTTTAACGCAACGTAATAACTCATTTGCCACTTTTAAAAACTGTCCAATATTTATTTAAGTATTAAACCATACATAATTAAAATAAAATTATAAAATTAGGGTCGTTCCATTTATATGGATTTAAAAAAATTGAATTCTGTATCAGTGAAAGGTACCTGTAAATACTACAAGCCGATCGCTTTCGGATTTTTGTGCAAACCCTTAGAACCTTCTCGCATAAATATCACTGCATTTAAAAAAACCTCAATGTAAATAATGGACCGATCTTCACGAAATTTAACAGTATGATTTCCTGTCATATAGAAGGAATTTGTGCCAAATCTTATACCAACAATTATCTTGGTTTTGTAACAAAATGATAAATTTTTTAGGGTAGTGCTTCCACATTTTGACTCATAACCAGGGAAACCAGAAATATGCTCTAAAAACACCTTTTATGACCATATAATATGCAGTTAAAACTTGAAAATATGACCTTAAAAATGTTAAAAATATGCCCCAAAAAATTAGAAAATTGCTAGCTTAAAAACAAAATATTCAACAATTTAATAACAGTTCCATTTAATAAAAACAATCCTAAAATTATAACCTGTAAAGCCCAAACACCATAGTATTTTTAATTTTTAAGCAGTCATCGGCTCAAAAAATCAAAGTTTTGTTAAGAGGTTAAAATTCATATAAGAGTTATTTAAGCGGAAAACTATCTAGATATTGACATCCATATGCAATTTTTTTGTCTTAAAGGGATTTTGGGGACGGTCCCTAAATTGTTTATTAATTATAACCAGGGAAACCATAAATATGCAATTGCATGTTTTTCCTTATTCGACCAATGAAGGCAGAAACAATATATTTATCTGTTTTAGAGCCTTTTATGAATTTTGTCATCGATTTGTTAGTGCATATTTTTGAATATTTTACCGTTTGCAGCATTTTTTTTGCATAATTTAGTTAAAAGAGCTATTTTTTTTTGCATTTTTAAGTTTATAGCGCATATTTTTCCTTTTTAAGGCATATTTTGCCTTTTTAAGGCATATTTTGATACATGTGCAATTTTTTTCGATGTCTAGAAAGCTTTCGCAGCAAATAAAAAAATAAATTTTTCGAAATTCCGGTTAACAGATTAAATTTCTGTATGCCCAACGTGTTGCTTCAATTTTGCCATCTACATTTAATTTTTACTCTAAATTTGTAAGGCAAAGCAGGTTATCATTAAAGATAAATGTTATTTTAAGCTTTCAGATTTTATATAAAAGCAAAAATTAAGGATAAAACACTTATATACACTTTTGGCGATGTGTGTGATATATAATAATCTGGACCAATCTTTTAGTATACCGATCGACTCAGAATCTCTATTTAAAGTGTCTGTCCATGTTAACCTTGTGATAAAAGTTTAAGTTGCAATTTTGTAGATAATTTGATCAAATAAGGACGAAGTCTACGTAAACTTATCATAGTTTCCAAATAAGTTAAAATCACGAAAATTCACTCGTGAATACAACGGTGTGTGGGCTTTACAGATTATACTGTTAGGATTGTTTTTTTTAATGCAATTTTTTTTAAATTGTTAAAGGTGCTATCAGACGATGTATTTTACATATGTACTGTCACTTTTCTTTCCCATATGTAATTCCATATGCATGTCAAAATTTCCATTTTACATACGATTCATAATTTTTGCTATCACACCTGCTTATGTTTTTCCTTATGAGATAACCTATAAATGTAAACAAAAACTGACTCTTGTTTACGTTTTAAAACAAACCAGCTGTTTTGTTTATGTTTGCCACAGGAAAATAGAGCGTGTTCTAATCGAAAAATTTACATATGTATTTCCACATGTATTTTACACATGCAAAGTTTCATATGTATCACACGATGTGTACAACTTTTACAGATGGAAAATTTGACAGTACATATGTAAAATACATCCCGTCTGATAGCACCTTAAATATTTTTTTTCAAATGAGCAATTTTTGATTTTTTTAAGGTATATTTTTAAAATTTTCAAGGCATAATTTCAAGGTTTTACTGCATATTTAATGCGCATAAAACGGGGTTTTTTTAGGGCATATTTCTGGTTTCCCTGATTATAACATTTAAAAATAAGTTAAAGCTTTTTATAGATGGGAGTTTTGGGCAAATGTGAACTGATTCGAAAATTATTTAATATGCAGTAAAATATTTTTGGGAATTTAATCTTAATACCAACATAATAAGATGGTTTACGGACACAGAGTTTGGAAAGAAGTTTTTATGGGGAATATGTAAACTAATAGACCGATTCTCACCATTTACATAGACTTCGTTCTTAGTAAAATTGTGTGCTACCAATGTGTTAACCAAATTTGTCAAATTAACATGGACAGGCATTAACGTTGGCCAGACGTCCAAAATTTCTCAAAAAAAAAAAAAAAAAAAATTTTTTTGTTTGCTGCGAAAGCTCTTTCAGGCATCTAAAAAAATGTATCGAAATATGCCGCAACGCAAAATATGCGCTGAAAGCTTAAAATATGCTGCAAAAAAGGTCTTTTAAATATGCAAAAAAAAATGCTGCAAACGGTAAAATATTCAAAAATATGCACTTACAAATCGATGCCAAAATTCATAAAAAGCTCTAAACCGGATAAATATATTGTTTCTGCCTTCATTGGTCGCGCAAGGAAAAACATGCAATTGCATATTTTTGGTTTTCCCTGCTCATAACTCTCATCCTACTGGACCGATTTTGTTGGATTTCAATCCCAAACTGCCTCGGTTAATTGATCTTTTATTTTGGGTTTTTCAAAAGTTAGCGTGTTTTCAACAACGGACAGACAGACGGACTCAAGGAGACAGCATAACAAACTTAGAATACCCTTAATCACCACAAGTGGTGGTGGAGGATATAAATCAATCATTATATGGTTCTGGCTACCAATTTAAAAATAATATCGTTGTCAGTGACAATAACATAGAACCATAATATGTTTAAAAATTCTTGTTAAAAATAGTTTTGTAGGAGGTAACAATATGGAAAAATGTTTTTTTCTGCGTGTTTTACCTGCCATAAAAAGTTTCTTATATCCAATATTATGCGTCCAAATTATCTCCTCTTAATCAATAATAATTTTCATTTTTAAATAATTATTTTTTATAATAAATCTTATTTTAAATATTTATTATTAATATTTTTTTAACCCTAAATCAAACATTTCTTTCAGTGTTTAATTGAAAAAAAAAAAATAAAGTGCCTCCAAAATAATTGCCAGAATAAAAATTTCAAATTAAACAATAACTAATAAATTTTTTTATGAAATTTTTTACAATTTCTAACAAAGCCACGTGAAAATGGCGCAAAAAATTTTGCAAACAAAACAATTTAATATTTAGCAAAATTTAGTAAATATTTATAAGCAACATGTGTTTGAGATCATTTTACTGCAGCAGCAAGAAATGCTCTACATTTTCATACTTATTAATGAAAAAATACAAATTGCTTAGAAATCTATTGTTGAATGACGAAAAAAAATTATCGTTGTCAAAATTATGAAATTTAAATATCTCATAATTTTTAAATTATCTTTCTTTGTTTATTTATATTTTCTTTAGAGTTTCCGGCTTTTGGTGCAATTGCCATTAGGAAAATTTTGCCTCCCACCCCAATTTTTAGCAGGCAATTTTGTTACAAGAACATAAACACATGCCATATGGCATAAAATATTTTGAAATTTATTTTGTCAGAAATTAAGAGAAATATCTACATATGTATGTGTGTATGTACATTATTATTACTTTTTTAAGTAAAAAAAATGGTAACACTTTTTATATTTACTTATTTTCTCAAATAATCGCTTAAAATTAGGAAAATTAAGGCTACAAGAATTAATGTGGTTAAGTCAATAAAAAACAGTGAAAAAGATTACACAATTCAAAATTGTATATGCTTAAAAAAACGATAAGCGGTAAAGTTCAGAATAATTTTCGTTTTTACCGCCCACAACAAAAGACATACACAGAAAAATAACGCTGATATAAATGTTCAACCAACATTTCAAGTTAATGAGTAAAACCAATGTATATTTACACAAGGTAGACTCATTTGGGAGTGTAGACATGCTGCTCTATAAAAAGAACCGAATTGTCAAAATTGTCTTCATATAAAACAAAAACACTTTAACGTACCCATGTACAAATTTTGGCACATATACAAGAAACGGTAAACAGCTGACAAACATATGGGCCAACGAGTTTACCTTGTGTAAATATACCTCGGAGTAAAACAAACTCAAATTAGTCACACCAATTGACTGATAAAAAACAGCAAATTTGTGGATTTTTAATCCAGTTATTGAGCAAAAAAGGTGAAAAATGGGGAAAAAATAGTAAAAATTTTTGCGATTTTTAAGGCACTTGATGCACTTTTTTCGGGTAGGTATGTTCCGCTTTTTTCTCCTATTCAATATCTACAACTTTGCTTCAGACAAAAAAGCGATGTTCCGTACGGTATACCGGATATAGCCGTGTTAAAATATAGAAAAAATTCGTATGGCCATTAAATTATTAATGCAGCCGCCAACTTGACAAAACTAATGATGCAGAAATTCTTATTTTTTGGTCTACTTTCTCGTGCAATTGTCAGAATTGAGTCCCTAAATGTTGTGTTGTACTGTGTAATATTGTCCAAGACGTCGTAAGGGAAGCTGCGACAAACGCATTTTAAAGGGATATCACTGAGATTACTAAGAAAACACGGCGATTTGGAGTATGCTGACGACATCTGCCTGATATGTCATAGGCACTTTGATATCCTAGGAAACGTGAAAACTTTAGAAAGCAGTGCTGCATGGGGAGCGGAAAATATATAAGGAAAAACTAAATCAATGCCAATATATGCAAACTGTAACTACACTGAAAGAAAAATGCTTCATATATTTAATGAATCATTTTCATAAAAAAGTTTTCCTTGGGTAAATGAAAATTTTCATTGTCTAAATGGAATTTCATAGGTTTGATGAAGTATTTTCGTTAAAATCGCTTCATTAGATTTCGTAATTACGTTAAAAATTTTCATTGGATATATGAAAACTTAAGTTTGTCCAAGTTAAACAAAAAATTTTAATTGGGAACTTAAAAAAACAATATACAAACATAACTATATTCATAAATTAATACAAAATTATAGTTTCCTTAAAAAAATGTTTAATTGTTATTTAAAAAATGTAAGATTTAATATCTTCATACATCTAATGTTACATGTATGCCATTAAATTTATGAAATCAAAAAATTTTTTTATAAAAGCAACATATTTCAATAATTGCCTTCATAAATTTAAATTTTCATTATGACAATAAAAATGTCATAATAGTAATGAAACAAAAACTTTCAATCCACTTTCAATCAACGTTGTTATTGTTATTATGGACAATTTAATCTCATATTTACGGTCTTAATTGAGAAAGAAACATAGTTTTTTTATACGAAAACTACACTGCCCCGGTAGACTAGCTGGTAGTGAGCTAGTCTATCAGCCCGAGGTTACATGTTCGAATCCCACCAGAGACAGAAAAAAAATAAAAAATAAAATAAAGTAAAATAAAATAAAATAAGAAAAAAGAAAAAAAATAAATAAAAAAAAAAAAAAATTTACTATATTGAAAGTATTCATCCAATGAATAATATTCATGGATCTAATGTAATGTTTCATTAAGTCCTTTTAATGAAACAGGTTTCATTGATCCAACGAAGCGCTGCATAGGTTCCTTTATAATTCAATTTTTCATGGGATTAATGTCAAAATTCGTTAGTATTGCGAAGAAAATTCTTTCAGTGTAATCATTTCTTGACTCACCAATCGAAGATGTAAAAAGCTTATATTGGTGAAAAATAGATCTCATAGAAGAATAGCATAGGGTAGAGCTGTTCGATGTTAATCGATGCATCGTAAACATCGATGTTTTGGTTGCGATGCATCGTATAAATGCCGATGTATCGTATTATACGATGTTAATCGATACATCGATGTTTTTTAATCGATGTATCGAAAAACTGAATTTTAAGTTTTATGCATTCAGCAGCTTTTGTATAACTGGATACCCACCAAGAATGAGTTCTAAAACGTTTTTTTAAACCTAAAATTGTAGTGAAATCGCTTAATGTAACAACACAGTACTAAAAATACTTTTTGTAAACTCTCATAAAGCATCAGCGAAGCAACAGCATCTTAACAGAGCAAAATCCAAAAATATATTTTTATTGCGAACAAGATTTTCTTGGTATCATATGGTAGTAATCGGCAATAACCTAAATAAAAAATATTGTTACTTTCTTCAAACAAAGTTGTGTAGCAAGTGACGAATTAAGAAAAACAACAAAAGCTGATGCAAAACTTACTCTTTTTAACAGTACGTTCTAAATGATCGAAAGGTTTCTTGAACTTCGAAATGTTATAAGTGAAATCTTACTTCGACACAAAACTGCACCGCCAATGTTGACAGGTATGAAATTGTCCACATCCTCAAAACTATTTAACGTATTACGCCCTTTTGAGGCAGCCACAAAAGAAATATCCGGTGATACGTTCTGCAATAGCAAAAAAGTTATCCCTCTAGTTTACTGTTTGGTATCAAAACTAAAAGCTGTTGCAATAAAAGAACCATTGTTGAAAGGAGTACAAAAAATTGGGCACCATCGAACAAGTTTCACTTTTAGTTATTGCCACATTGTTGGATCCCCGGTTTAAAAAAATACATTTTGAAGATCCACTTGCATGTTCGAAAGCCGTTGTGAAAATCAAAGAAATGTTAACAAAATATAAGGCAGATGAAAAGTCTTTGGAGTACCAAATTAGTTGAAAAAAATTGGAAAACAAATAAGACTGAAGGAAACTTTTCTGATGAACTCTCCGTTAACTTGCGAATTCCGGTAAGTCGGTTTAATGAAAACCCCTTAGAAGTGTGGGCCGACTACAAAATTCAATTTCCTAGACTTTACAATATAGCATATAAATATTTAACAATGGTTGCCAATTCCGTGCCATCTGAAAGGCTTTTCTGAAAGGCTTTATTAGTGTTGCCCCAGAAAAGAAGCAGTTTGCAAGCAGAGAGGGTCAATAAAATATTGTTTTTGCAAAGCCTAAATAAAAAGTATTAGGTTATATAATAAATAAAATTGTCTTATTCTTTATAAATTATTAAAATCGACTATAATTTATTTAATAATTTTTTTTTCAATTCCAATTAGAATGAATACGATGCATCGCAAATATCGATGTTTTTTTAATTGATACATCGAATAACATCGATGTGAATTAATAATTAATCGAATGGGAAAAAACATCGATGTTTTTTTTGCTTGAGCGGCTCTAGCATAGGGCAACACACCAACATTTTCCAGAATAACTCAACTGAAAGAGAGTTTTGTTTAGATTAACAATCTTGAAAAATGTTTAAGGTTTGGATGACCGATCGCGAAATACTGATTTATGCAAATAATATATGCTGGTAGGGAACAAACGCTATCAGCCGTTGAAAAAACATATGGATAAGCTATTTTTCTTTCAGAAAATGAAAAAAAGCTCCATTTTGTTGTGTTGTGTAACTAAAGTTTTCTGGCCAGCTACAATCTCCTACTATGACCCATGGCATATGACTGAACAATCCCCTATTACTTTGGAAATCTTAAGGCGTATGTGGAGTTGTCTTGGGCATACATTGTGAAAGCCTCAGGAAGACCTGAGGCGAACAGCTCTTGATTTGGAATGCACAAGGATTAAACCATCGACTAAAGGCTCAGTTAGCCGGCAGTAACAGTAACGTTGCAAATCAGCTGCTTCATTTTGTTGTATGTGGAGCAATTAGAACGATTATAGTTAGCAGAAAGATGTTACGTCTCAATCTGTAAGAAATAGATTGGTGTTACTTTGAACGGTGAGGTTACTGTGTCTCCCGGCTAACTAAGCCTTTATTCGATTACCGAAAATTGTAATCAGTGCTGCCAACTCTGTACAAGTAAAAACGTCAGGGCTACCAGATTCAACGATTTATCGTCATTTTGACGATTTTTTGTTCCGAAATAAGAAAACTGCCGATTTGCAGATTTTTTCTAAAAAGTGACGATTTTTTCAGTCTCCAAAGTCTGAATAAAACATTAAATTTTCTGACACGTTCATTTTTGAATATTGGAATGTTAAACAGCCGTACTTAAACAAGAGCGGAAGGCCGAACGTTTTCTTTTACTTAGCTTTTACGCTGATATACCATACCTAAGCAAGAGCGTTAACGTTGTGCCACGAACAGTAGTGGTAGCTTTCTTGTTTAATAAAACCCACAAATTATAAATAAAAATAGAGATAAAAACGCTAGATTGACCAAAAAATAGCTAAATTGCCATTGTTAATTAACAATAGCGGCCAACTTCACTATTAAACGAGCTGTCAAAATCAGGTTTTCCAATTGCAAAGCGTTGAGGCCGCTCTATAAAAAAACGCGTGCCACTTTTGTTAAGGTACGGCTGTAATATGCAAGTCTTAAATAGATCTTTAAATGATTATTTGTAGAGTACAAAAAAAACAATGTTACACTTTGTTTATCTTTCGTCAAACCAACATCGAATGAACCTTTTACGATTCTTTGTATACATCATATTTGCAACAATTATACGGCGAACATATCACTAGTTGTAAGATAATATCTACATGAGTCTTATGCGATTCTTGACATGAAAGACTCGATTCTTTACCCACGTCTTAAATGACTCCCACAACGATTTAAGAAGCGTCTTTCGCTGTGCTATGGAAGAATCTCAGTCGCGTTACAGTTTTTCCCGTGTAAGGAATCTTCTACGATTAAAAAATGCGGTCATCGACGATCAAAAAAGCTCTTAATGAGGCTCCTAGTATTTCCTACACGATGGAAAATGCTAGCTGGGTATGAAGTAATTATGTTTTTTTTTATAAAAATCGAACAAAAATTGTTAAAAAAAAAATGTAACTTTTAAGTTATCCGATTTTTTTTTTTGACGATTTTTCAAAACGTGAATGAAGATTTTTTGTATTTCTTCTCAGGAAATTGACGATTTCCTCACAAATTTATCTGGCAGCCCTGAACAACGTCTTAATTTGGGCAAAAAGAAGAACGGCTAAACAGTTTAAACAAAGGACCAAATGAACCACAAAATCATGATAAATCGTCTTACAAACATCAAAAATTTTAATATGTATTCACAAAAACATGCTGGGACCATTTGCTGTACTTGATTTATGCTAATCATATACCAAAACAGCTTAAATATTCCAGGGTCCAGATGTATGTATGTTGATACTATTCACGTCAACCTCTAAAGCTTCCATCATCACTAGAGTTAAAGATCTGATATAACTTTTCTCTGGGCGAATGCCAATGGTTTACGAATTTACCCTAAAAAGTCATAACATATTATAACTATTAAAAATTCTGTCAAAATCAAATAAAGAATTGATGTTTTTCTGTGTGGCAGCAAAATTTATATTGTAAATTCTTCAAGTATTGCGTCCAACTTATTTGATCGCAAACAAGACGTCCCTTTAAGAATTTGTTAAGACCCAGACATCTGGTAAAATTTAATTACTATTAACTGCGATTTTCAAATCGATTATAATCGCAATCGCGATTAACGGATATATTTTAATCGGAATCGCGATTAAATCCTAACTCTACAATATACGAATACAAGTATTTTCAATTGCTATCAGAAAATACACGTTTTCATACCAACAAGAAAGCCTAGCAACAGACACTAAAATATTATGTTTTTGATAAAAATTAGATTAAAATTCATTATTTATTTTGTTAATAACTAATTCATCTTATTAAGTTGTTGTTAAGTCATGTTTTAGTGACAAATTTATAAGAAAAAATTCCCTCCCACAAAAACAGCAAAACGATTGTATGAATAAGTTAATGCACAAAAAAAAAATTAACAACATAAACAAACAACATCAAAATTAAAACAAACAAAAAACTGTTTTCATCAACAACATTTAACACAAGAAAAACAAATGCAGAATTCTATTAAAATATGATGAATTTGCAGGTGATGCGAACAATTAGATACAAAATTATATTTAACAACTACCAAAATTTACTCGCACCAAAAATAAATATTCAAGAATTTTTAAACGAATTTTTTCAAAATAAAAAAAAAAACAACAAACATTAATGAATGACTTCTAAATTTTTTTTTTTCTTTGTTTTATGAATTTTTGTGATTTGTTGTTTTTTACTTGTAGTTGTAGTGAATCATTTTTCATTTAAATTTATTGTGTTTAAATAAACCTTAAATAATTAAGTGTAGAAAATTTCTTTAAGTGAATTGCAACAACTTTAAAATACCTTACACGAACAAAAATTTCAATCACAAATTTATGAAAAAAAAAGAGATAAACATATCGCTGATCTAATTTTCCGAAATTGAGCTTTTCACGAAATTACATCTCATCACAAAAATTTAATACAGTAGTATCAAAATACAGTCGGGCCTCGTTCATCCGTTATCCGGTAACCCCGAATAACCGTGATGGCCAAAGATCTGTCTTTTGTTTTTAAATTGTTTGCTTCGATTAACCGTGATTGCCTCTATTATTCGTGATGTCAGTTGAAAAATATAAGACAAACATCATTACACGACACTTTTTAAGAAATTGTATTCTTTTTTTGCCTTGTTTTTAGTAAAAAATTTAATGTATACACCCAGATAAAAAACATGTTTAAATATGGTCACCTCCAACAAAACTATTTTTAAAGGAAAATCTAAACTTATTTTGTTTAATTTAACCATAATATTGTCACCGACAACTAAATAATTTAAATTAAAAGAATACGGGAATTGTCTTCTTTTCAAAACATATTTTAAACATGAAAATAAAAAAATGTACTTACTTAAGTATGTATGCATGTTAATATAACAAGATAAACTTTTGATTTTAATATAAAACTGGTTTTTATGGATTCAATATTGAACAATGTTATTTTAACAGTGAATAATATTAAATAAACGTGATTTTAGGTTATTTTAATATTTTTCATTTAAAATTAATATGAAATATTGATAAATTTTAATAAAGGGCATACTTTGCAGAAATTTACCATGATTCTCAATCAACATTTCGCCATGTTATTTTAACATTGGTATTTTTTTCTGTGTGTTGAAGTTCTTAGAATAATGACAATAGTAATGACCAGATAACGTACAAAATAACTAGTACCTTTTACAAAAATTCAAAAAGTTTATCCTGGGCATTTACTCTTCGAAGTCTGCTAACAATTTATGCATTTAATATTTTCACTTTCACTTCATGTATGCTAAATGCAAGGTGACGCAAAAGTCATCACTCGATCGCTTTTACATTCATAAAGAAAAGAGATACAAAATACACGTGTACGCACAAGCCATCCTGAAGCTCGACGGCGAAGAAGAGAACTTTTCATCGAAAATTATCATGAGCGACGGGGCCCATTTTCATCTCTGCGGATACGTGGTACACTCAAAATACCCGTTTAACACAGGTGTGGTGTTAGCTGGAGGAGTCATCGGGCCTTGTTTTGTTAAGCGACTGCTGTGAACGGCGAGCGCCACATGGCCATGCTCAACGTCATTCTCCTACCTCAACTGGACGACAGGGGCTTGGAGAACATGTGGTCCCAACTGGATGGAGCAACGGCTTACACTGCACGATCTACAACCGAAATTCTGCGGCCTGCTGTTCCGAGTCACATAATCTGTCTTTCTGGTGATTGCACTGGCCGGCAAGATCACCTGATTTAGACGTTTTTATTTTCTTTTTGTGGGATCTTTCTTAAGTCACAAGTCTATGGCCCTGACTCTGGAAGTCCTTAAAGAGAATATCCATTAGGAATGCGGGAACCTTATGTCAGCAGTTTTGGCAAGAGTGATTGAAAATGCCATAAATTACCGAATATTATATTTTCTACTTAATGAAAAATATAAAAAATACAGACAAATAACACCGGATGACAACTTTTTCGCCACTTTGTAGAATACTGATAATAAAAATTAATGAAATCGGTTTTAGTTTAGCACAAATTTGAATTAAGTATAACTTAAAAATAAGCTTTTGCGCGAGAAATTCAATGGCCGCGTTATCTCACCATGTGGCGTATGACTTCTTTCTTTGGGGATATTTAAAAGAAAAAGTGTACGTAAATAAGCCAAGAACAATTCAACAGCTAAAGGATGAGATAATTCGGCACGTTAACGGCATTGAAACTCAGTTATGTCTAAGAGTCCTTGAAAATATTGACCATCCGATAGGGGTATGCCACTGAAGCGGTGGCGAGCATTTGGCCGATATTCCTTCTATCGTAATAAAAAATATTAAGATACTGAAAACTTTTTGTTTTATTTACAATAAACATCGAACATTTTGTTTGGACCACCCTTTACAATCAATTTTTCGGTTTTAAATGCAATTTTTAACGAGAAATTATGTGATTGCAATCTTTTACAGCTCTGCATCCCGCTATAATCGTTCTAGATTTTATATTTTGATTTTATTTTTTAAATTATGTTTTCTTTATAAATTAAATGTACAAAGTGTAGGGTATTTATTTACACATACATATATACATATACAATAATAACAACATAAACATAAAAGAAAAATATTGCAAAATAATAAGAATAATTGAAAATAAATCTACTTACCGAATTGATCGTGGCCATGATGAAAGTTGATCGGATGATGGATTTGAAGTACAACTACAAACTTATTGATGATGATGGTTGGTGGTAGTGGAGGTGGTGGAGATGATTATTTAATTTATTTTTTTTTTTATTTGAGTTGGTAGTGGAGCCTTTTTTTGGCAAACGATGGATATGATGATTTGATGAATTAATCAATTTATATTTATTTTTTTTTTTTTATTAATTTTTCTTATATTTTTTTTTTATTTTTTAATTATTTTCATTTGATACTTGGTGATCGTGGTGATTTGATATATTTTTTGGGTGGTAAATTAATATAATTTTCAAATATTTTTTTATAGTTTTGGTGGTGGTTGTGGTGATCGTGGTGGTAGTGGTGGCTGAGAGGACTGACAACAACAACATAAATCAAAAAATCTGCAAATTAATAATAAAAAGAAAGAAATAAATTATAATCAAAAAGTAAATTAAATGAATTTTGTTTTTGTTTTCGTTTAAAATTAAAAGCATATAAAACATAGAAATTATTTATGTAAATTGTGAATGTAAATTCAATATTTTTTCATTTCTTTTTTTAATTTTTGATTTATTTATAAACAATTGCAACAAAAAACATCCATTTATTTGTTTGTAAATAAACAAAATTTTTTTAATACCAACAACAATAAAATTATCAAATGTTTATATTTTCAAAAACAAAATAAAAATATTTAAAAACGAATTATGTTAATGTTTAAATTTAAAAACACACTTAAGCACATTTAATAATTCGAATAAGTTCCTTAAAAATATATATAAAAAAAAACAATAAATTATATTTTTAATAAAAATTTTATTAAAAATAATGTTTAGACAAGAAAAATATTGATTTTCGAAATCAGGGGCCCGATTCTGGCAGTTGTGATCGAGTACTTCCTCGATTCGAAAGCAATTTAATATCTAATTATTTCAGTCAATACTGAAGGAATCGTAATTATTTTTTTAGTATTGTAAAGCATTAATTTGAGTTTCACAATACTGAAAAAACGATTTAGATTCGTACAGTATCGACTGAAATAAAATTGGTTTCGAATCGAGAAAGAACTCGATCAAGACTGACAGAATTAGGCCCCTGGTTCAAATTTGCGGAATTAATTTGAGGTCACAGGCACATTCCCAATGTTTTATTGTTCTGTTTTTATTCCTGCTTCTAATAAAAATTACAAAAACTTCTGTTTTTTTCTTTTAACATTTTGTTGTAATTTCTTCGCTACAAATCTTTAGTTGCTTTACACCAGCGATAGGCAACCTACAAAATATTTAATTTCTTCGTATCGCTCATTTGCTGCAACAACGTCACAATTGAAACCTGCAAATTTTGACGTTATATCACTAACAGCGTTCTCAGTTGTAAAGATTTTTCCCCAAACAGGGATTTATTTGTAATTCAGAATAAAAATTTCCCGAAAATTCCCAGGGAATTTTTTTGAGGAATATACACTCTTTTCTCTGGGGATTTTTGCAATGGCCAGACCGATTTGGTCAAGATGTTAGTAAAATTTAAAGTCAGTTTTGGTGCTCCGAGAATTTTCAAGAGCCTGCTGAAATAGTTTTAATTATTCTTTGTGTACCAACAATTACTTGTTTGTATTGAACGAGTCTGACTTACACTGCAGTAATACGTTCAATTTTTTGTTGATAGTCTTTTACATATACTGTTTGTCAATATCCAAAAACTGAAAGCTGTGACGTAGGCTGTACGCAATTTTTAATCAATTTACTTTCAAGATGTCTTCAAGAAATTAATGTATTAATGCAAACGAAAAATTTGCTCACTTACCTTTAAATCTGTTGTTTTCTTGAACGTTAATTGAAACACTCAACTTCAAAGAGAATTTTAAAGCAACCTTTTTCATTTGCACATACATATAGCGTACCACACTAAGTCGATAACGCAGGCACACTGTATAATTGTAACAACAAGTGTCAACTACAATAAAATAAATATCAATTACATCACTCGTAGTTACAGGCATGTTAACCAAACATTGAGTGACTTACTTATTATTGAGAGAACATAATGAAAGACTCATTGTGATTGATTAACATGTAACTGTATTGATACTCCTTAGCTATCTACATGGCACCGAAAGAGTCCCATGTATAATAACAATAAGCAAGAATAAGTAAGAGAAACTATACTGTATTCTCATAAGTATATAAGCCTTTTGAGTTTGCATTAATAAAACAGACTTGAACATACAACCAATCCGGCAGCATCCGCCTTTGTTATATCTTTTTGCTCAAAGCTTCTGGCAGTTCTTTTGGACGCCTAAATTATTGGAACCCCTACAGCTTGAAAGAACCGAGGGTTATAGGAAAGTTAGGATTATTTGTTTTGATGTATTACGCCACATGGCAGACCTAACCCCGATAACACCACAGTATGTATGTATTGGTAAAAAAATGTGTAAGTATATTAAAACTTGAAAGTCAAAATTTGATCGTGTAACCCTTAAGTTAGCCAAGTCCGTCTGTCTGTCTGTATGTATATCAGACAGATGGACATGTCGGTTATACACTCAACATAAAATAGCAATATTAATACCGTTCTAGTTCTCCGAAATAGATTTGGATCGAAATCCAGCACAATAGGTTCTATAAGAAAAGATTTATGAACCCAAATGTGAAACAACTTCCCTAAAAATTTATATTTTTGTTTATAAAATTAACATAAATTACACTGCTTTACAAATTTTTAATTTGGAAAAATACCAAGAACGCCACATGCCTAGATAAGTTAATTGGGACCTCCTGAACACGAAAAACGCTGTAATGGTTTTTTTCTAAGTACCGTTTTTTAGATAACGGTACTTTTGTGTTTTTCGGTGTATGGTCCCACTCAAACCCTTGTGGAGCCCAACCAAAAAGTCCGATCGAAATAAATGGCATCTCGTTGGAAAGGTAATTGAATGCCTTCTCTGTCGATATGCTGAAAATTTCGTAATTTGAAAAAAATCGGATAAAAAATAAAGTTTTTATTAAGGATTTTGTGGAACGATAATTTTCTTATCTTCATTGCTCACACACTATATTCGGCGTCCATCAGTTTTAACGTATTTAAAAAAAAACGGAATTTTATATGAGATGAAAGTATTGCCGTTCCACAAAATCCTTAATAAAAACTTTATTTTTCTTCCGATTTTTTTCAAATTACGCTTAAAATGTCGGTAATTAAATAAACTATTTGATTAAAAAATAAAACATACCAGATCTTTACTATAACGTTGGAAAAAAAACGAAATAAAAATGAAAAATTTTGAAGAAAAAAAACGTAAAAAATAGGCAAATTTTGAACTACTCAGCCATTTCTTATCAGATAGAAATGTTCAGCTCCACAAGGGTACCGTTATCTTAAAAACGGTACTTAAAAAAAATACAGCGTTTTTCATGTTCAGGAGGTCCCAATTAACTTATCTAGGCATGTGGCGTTCTTGGTATTTTTTGGCTGTAAACCAGTGTTAGGAACAGAATGCACCGATTCCTATTATACTGCAAATACAACCAATAAGACACAATATAACACTTTGTGAACTTCCGACTTGTAATTTTGTGGTAATCAATACCTTATTTACCATAAACTTAAAAAAATGTGTTTATTACTGCATTGAAATTTGTAATTTAGGGGTTTTTGTTAATACTAGATGTCAGTTTACCAAATTTTGTGATGAACGAGCAGTGATGGAATATTGAGTACTATGGTACTTTTTTCAGTACTTTTTCATTGCAAAAGTACGACGGTACCCCTACGTCAGTTTTAGTACTCTCCTCTTGTTGTGCTTCATTGTTGAGAAATTAAGCGTTTCTATTTTTTCTAACATTGACACATTGCCTACACAAAATTTATTGTTCTTTTTTTCGTTCATGTTTTTGATGTAAAAATGTTGATCTGCTTTTTTCGGTATCTGCAAAATCGTTTTACTTAAAACTTTTGCGACACACTTAGAACAAAATTTAATTTTAAAAATAAAACTTTAATTATGATTAACGATCAGTTTCTTAATTCGTGCGTTGGTGGATCTCCCAGAAATAAAACATTAAAAAAGGAAGAAAGTTCGATTTTTTGGAAAATTGTATGCCAAATTAAGAACAACAGTTGAGCGCACGTTTTAAATTCAAAATTATACAAAAACGAAAAAAAAAATCGTTTGCAAATACAAAATCTTTCAAATTTAATTAAAACTAAAGATTTATTAACATCAAATGATTCTTGTTGTTACAATTATAATATTACTAATGATCTCATTAAGTAAATTAAACAAAGTGCCTAATAGCCTTAGACATCGAAATGTGTGTAGCTTATATTAAATATATTAAGATTTGAGTTAAGAGAAATCGAAAAGGCTATTTGTGATTTAAACCCCAAGAAGGCTCCTGGTTTTGATAAGATCAGCAACAAAATGCTTTTGGAGCTACCCAGCATAGCAAAGAAAATTATTCTTTTCATTTTAATGCTATTTTACGTCTTGAATACTATCCTCAAAAGTGGAAGGTTTCCTTAGTCACCATGATACCTAAACCAGGAAAGGATCACACAAAAGTTGAGTCATATAGGCCTATAAGCTTACTTTCTAATATATCAAAGCTGTTTGAGAAGCTGTTAGCGTCAAAATAAACCCCAATTTTAAATGAAAATAGATGTATTCCTAACCACCAATTCGGCTTTAGAAGAGAACACAGCACAATTGAGCAAACCCATCGTATAGTAAACGCAATAAGAAAAGCATTTGAAGAAAGAAAATATTGTTCCGCTCTCTTCATCGATGTTTCTCAAGCTTTTGATAAAGTCTGGCATGAAGGCTTATTAAATAAATTGAAACTAAACTTACCAGTAAACACACACAAGCTGCTAGAAAGCTACTCAGTCGGTCGAAAGTTTATTATTAAAGAAGGTGATTATTTAAGCTCTCCTCAGCAAATTGACGCTGGAGTCCCTCAGGGAAGCATCCTGGGCCCACTTTTATACTTAATATATACTTCGGATATGCCAACAAACAACTACACCCAAACTTCAACATTTGCTGATGAAACAGCTTTTCTAAGCGTGCACGAAAACAGTCAAGAAGCATCTCGATACCTACAGGTTCATATATTTCAACTCGAACTATGGTTAAAGCAATGGAGGATAAAGGTCAATGAGCAAAAATGCGTACATATAACATTCACTTTGCGTCGGAAATCATGTCCCCCTATTAAAATCAATAATCAAATAATACCTCAAAATTCGCATGTAAAATACCTCGGTATTCATCTAGATCGCCGTTTAACGTGGAAAAGCCATACAGAGGCAAAATTAACTCAAATGAAACTAAAAGCTATCCAAATTCATTGGCTTATTGGAAGAAATTCTGTCCTTAGTCTCGACTGCAAACTTCTTCTTTACAACTCTATCTTAAGGCCAATCTGGTGCTATGGTATTCAGTTATGGGGCACTGCCTCAGCCTCTAATATCGAAAAAATTCAAAGGCGTCAAAATAAACCACTTCGAATAATCACAGCTGTCCCTTGGTATGTTAAAAACTCATATATTCACAAGGATCTCAATGTTCCATTAGTTAAAACTATGATTACGAAATATGCAGTAAAATACTTTAAAAGGCTCGAATTGCACCCGAACCCACTAGCACGAAATATTTTAAATGATAGCGGCCACACTCGCTTAAGAAGAAGAGACACTGCAGCACTTATCCAATTAGAGGAGCGATAAACACCTATATTAGTGAACAGAAGTCGTGATGAAGAAAATTTTTGTCTGGCACTGACAGGACATAAAATAACGTATTAGGTTAAGATTTGATTAATTATTGTTAGTTCATATTTAATATATGAAGATTCAATAAATAAATACATATATGTATGTATGCAAATACATATATGTATGTATGCTAATACATACATAAGCAGTTACATAAATGTTTATATCAAAAATGAATTCATTTTTAGTTTCTTAACCAAAATATTATATATTTTTTATTAAAATTAATTTGTTTTTTAATTTCATGTATTTTTGTTTTAACTTTAAAAAAAAACATGTTTAAAAAAAGTACCATCTCGATTTTTAAATTTTCCATCACTGTGAACGAGCCATAAATTACAATAGGCCTGTTCAAGGCGAATTCATACAAGGTGGTCTTATTTTGAAAACGTTTTACAACACTGTTAAACATTTTAACGTTGTGTCAATAATTCAAAGAAATATTTAATTTTGTTTGTTTGAAATTTTATAACTTAAAAAAGTTTTAAATTTCACAATTTTAATCGAAAATTAAAGAATTTAGTTAAGATTCCCCAGAACCAACAGGACGGTATACCATTTCGACACAAGGTTAGTAATCAGCTGTTGCTTACGAAGCAAGATAAGTTCACCTTGTGTAAATTCGCCTTGGGCCTGTTAATGTATCTGCAACAAATCATGATATTTTATATAAACAAGGCAAGGAATTACTATACTGTGAGGTCAGGTTCCATTAAGCCCATTTTTGGACTATTAAATATTCGGCACTGTTACTTGTTCTTTACTAAAAAGTACTTTTCTATTCAATGCCCACATTTTCGAAAACGTTCCATTTTCGTCAAGTAAAAGTTGCCGTTTTTTTTAATCAAAAAAAACCAAAATTTAAATTTCTTACGGCCAATTTCGCTAAGTTCAGTAAAACTTTACCATCAATTATGAGTTAATAATAACTTATAACTGACGGTTACGTATAACTGAGCTTGGTGAAATTGGAGGTAAGAGAAAAGTAATTTTATATAAAAGAATTGTTTTCATTCACATTATGACTTTTTTATGAAAAGTACCATTATCAACAACCAGGCGCGGATCCAGCTCGAGCCTTACGGGGGGGGGGGGAAATTTTGTAAGATACAAAAAAGTAAAAAATTTGTTTTTAAAAGTTTATTAAAAACAATCAGATCCGTTCAATATAAATTGAAATAAATTTATCTTTTTTAATAAGGGTAAATAAGGAAATTTCCCATCCCATGAATCCGCGCCTGTCAACAACACCAAAAGTGATCATCTTCAACAAATTATTTTGCCAACAAAAAAAAAAAAAACGATTTGGATTTCTTTCTAAATGTTTTTTTTTAGAAATTTTATTTTCTTTAATCACAAACTTTGTTAAACATTCTGATGCCAGACAATGATTTATTGTTTAAATTATGTTGTAACATAATTTAAACAATTTACACAATTTCCATAAAATGGCCATCATTATGATCACATCTATCTATTAATAAATACATGAGACAATGATCTGCTCTAAAGCAAAAACAAATATTTGGTTTTACTAACACTAATATTTACCAAAATGAAAGCCCAAATTAACCCTCTGAAGGGTAAAAGAAATTAACATATCGTCGGGCCGAAGTTATCTTGCCGTATATCACAAACATTTTTTTATGGGACATCGAATCTTAAGGTCCAAATTTTTATACACAAAAATGTACGTGAAAAAAGTCGTTCAATATTTTTGTCAGATATTTTGTTTGAAGGTCTTTATCGATTTATGTAAAAATATCCAAAGCCATAGAACAAAATTTTTAAGTTATAGTCATTGTCACGTGCGAAAAATTTTTTCAATTTTGTCGTATACGCCACTTTTTGCGATATATTTTTTAGTTTGTGGGATATGAGTCAAAATAAGGTAATAAAAACCTACATTAACGTGTTTTACCAATATTGAAAATTCTGTGGTTTTCATGGGCAACCGCGTATGCCTTAAAATAAAATTTTTCAGGAGAGCCGAAAAAACCATTCTAGATTAAACTATGGGTTAGATATTGCATCTTTTGAAGTTTGTAATTGAGTTAAAACATCGGAATGGGTCTATCTGTTTTTAAAACTTTTTTAAAAAATGTAAAGAGCGCTTAAAATTAAGCAATATAGTATCAACATTTCAAAATCGAAAAAATAGACATACGCGGTTGCCCATGAAAACCACAGAATTATGCAACATACGATATTATAATGCATTAAATTTTTCGCAAAAGTGGATATACAACAAAATGGCTTCGTAATATCTCATCAACCATAAGAGATAGAGACGTGAGGATTGCGCAGATCGATTAATTTACCACAGGAAACGGTCTAATCTCATTTTTTTCGATTTTGTGATATACGACAAGATAACTCCGATACGACGATATATCGCTTCTTTATTGCAAAAAAATAACGACAAAATGCGATTAAAGTTTTCAATATGCACCTTTGTATACAGATTTAATAACATATATTTTGCTATAACTTTGGTTCAGTTTGGGATAAAACACTCATTTTTGTTTTACATACAGAGAAGGTATAAAGGAGCAGTTTTGCTAAAGTAACTTGAAATTTTTGATTTTTTTGAGATATGACTTTGTTGCAATAAAGGAGCGATATATATTTATTAATTTTGTGAAATCAATATATCAATTGCATTAATTTTGTTAACCTCCAAAGCTTAAATTGGTCCAATTTTATAAAGATAAAGTTTTTTCTTTTAATCTGATAATTTCGCTTTATTAACATTAATGGCCTTAAATTCGTGCACCAGAAATAAAAAGTTTTTTAACAACAACAGTTTTTAGAGATTCTTGTTTGTCTTTCTGTGTCACATTTGCCTACCTTTGCGCATTAAAGGTTAAAGAAAACATAAAGAGAAGAAACGTGGTTTTCCTTAATGATGACATTGATTTTTTTTTTTTTTTTGTGTTGAAAGAAAAATCTTTGAACTACAGAAAATTGTTTTTGTTTTATTGCTATTAATTCTGACAAAAAAAAACACTCATACGCCACCAGACTGTACGGAAATTATATTTTAAATTAAAAAAATAAAATGAAAGCTAAAAACATTAAATTGACACATTCTAAATTAAGTTAAACTTTTTGTCATTCACATTTGTTTTTTTTTCCTTTTTTGTTGTTTCAGGAAGCTAAAAATAATACGTTTTTTAGTGTTCGAATTAAAAAATAATTAACATTTTGGTTAAATGAAACAAAAATTATAAAATATGCGTTAATGGAAAAAATATAAGATTTATGTTAAGTTCAAAGGTAATTAAGAGCAGGAGTTTTTTGTACCCTCTGCATAAATGTATTTAAACATCAAACACACAACAAAAATCAAATGTGTGCACAAAACATTTGTGTACAATTGAGTGCTCCAAGATTGTATGGACGAAAATTAATGTCAAGGTACAGGCCGTCCCCCTCACCTAGAATTGTTCTATGTACGACTCTGAA
This sequence comes from Pollenia angustigena, assembly GCA_930367215.1. Taxonomy (NCBI): domain Eukaryota; kingdom Metazoa; phylum Arthropoda; class Insecta; order Diptera; family Polleniidae; genus Pollenia; species Pollenia angustigena. Next base: position 283,665,272 of record OV884056.1, read on the forward strand.
GTTGGAAGGTGCATTTACAAGGGACGAATACATTTTCGTCAGTTTTTTTTTATTTAATTGTGGTTAAATAAATAAAAACTTAAATTTTAAAGAATCGAAACATGTACGTGATTATCGTTCTAGTGAAATATTAAAAAAAACAAGTTAGAGTGCTATATTCGGCTGTGCCGAATCTTATATACCCTTCACTATTGTGCTTGTGTTCTGCTCGCAACTAGACAAAAACTTAATAATTTTTACATATACATACATATTAACAATACTTAAAACTTCATTATAACCCAGCAAACACAGAAATACACCTCATGTATTGCCAAACGTATTGCCAGGATGAAAAATATTTAAATCTCTATATATAAATCAGCTAAGGCAAAGCAGTTAAGAACACTTTCCTCCTCTGTATGTCAACTGATTTGAACAAAATATACTCCATTTGAGAGGTATTTACCCAAAGAAGTGCACAATGTTTATTTTATTAAAATCTGTTCAATAATTTCAGAGTTATAAGCGTTCAAAATTGCTACTAAAACAGATGCAAAACAAATAAATAAAAATTTATTTTCAATTATCAAATAATAAAAAATTAGGGTGATCGATTATTCGACATTTTTCAGAAACCGGTTTTCGAATATTTCGACTATATAAATCTTATGTATAAATCAGAAAAGGCAAACAGTTAAGAATGCTTTCTTCCTGTGTTTGTCAACCGAACCTCTATGGGGAGAAAAAAGGGGAAATACGGGAAACTAAATTTCTTTTTTTTACTTTTCTTCATGTGATAATTTTTAAATTTTCTATAATATTGAACTTAGAAACATAATATTATAGGTTGAGGGTCCTGAGTGAGTGATAACCTATAAGATAAAAAATGCTGGTATTTTTTGTTCTTCATCTGGAACTTTTTGAATTTTCGTTCATATTCGACCTTTAAAGATAAAATTATACATTAAACTGGGTGAATAAGAACATGTAAGGGGAGCTTTTTGGTACTTTTTCATTCAACAGCTGGTACTTTGATTAATTTTCTTTAATATTAGACATAGAAACATAAAATTAAACGTGCAACGTCCTGAGTAGATGACAATATATAAAGGAGACTTTTTGATACTTTTTTGGTATTTTTTTTTACTGAACTTACAAAATTAAATTAACTCACGTAGAAGATAAAATATGAACCGGAGGTTGATACCTCGCCAAATCGATCCACTTTGAAGGAAAAAATAAATACTCGAAACAAATAAATTACTTACTTAGATGAATTATGTTTTCTTTATATTTAGAAAAAAAATTATGGTCGAATTTTGACCATTAGGCGAACACTAGTTAAATTAAAAAAGCAAAAACTGGTAAATATTTTTTTTAAATCGTTTTTAGAACATAAAAAATAATTAAAATATTAAAAAAAAAAAATCTTTTTAAAAAACCAAGATTTGAACCAGGGAACTCACAGTTTCTAACTTAACACACCCCCTAGACAACTGAACCATGAAGGAACGTTTTTTGAATATCATTAAAACGGAATGACAAAGTTATATATGGGTAATTCCAAAGTGTTGAACGTGACAGTCGTACGCATCAAAAATGCAATAACATTTTGAAAAAAAAATATATATTTACGTTCTCTTGTTCCTTAAATTATAGCACTAAGAATGCACTCTTATCTATGCTAAAGTTTATGGAGAGCGCGATTCTAGGTCAAAAGGAATAGCGGTTCGAACGTGAAAAAAACGGAAGTAATTTTTGTGACTATGTATAAAATTTTTATTTTTTCTTTTTTTTAAGCAAAATCTGGGTCGATACGTGACATTTCGAACGTGAAATTTTTTCCGTAATAATTATCTGAATAATGATTAAAATAAAATAAAAATTTACCGTTATTCCGAATAACATATTTCTCTTTGAACTCTTCGTTAGATTACAGACCATGTAAGAAATTTTTTTAGAATAATTTTTATCAAATATCACCTCTTTTAAGAAAGATAAATATTAAAGAAAACATACAATAAAACATTGTCACATATAAGAAATTACGTTTGCACAACTTTGCAGTCTGATTGTTCCTCTAAGTGAACAAGTTTATGAGTAAATTTATAAAATTAGTAAAATCTAAATATTTTTATATAACAATATCGTAAAATAATCAGCTTTTAATAACTTTTAAATTTTCGGTCACGGTGGACCTTTTGACGGAAATGTTCATATACCCTTTTACCTTCGGTGAAGGGTATAAAAAAATTATTTTTTGGATTTTAAGATTTTGATTATTACTTAGCCATTTTTAAACCGATTTGACAGATTTAAATACCGACGTGTTAAGGAAGAAATTTATCATTTATTTGGATTATTAAGCTTGGACTCGGGAAGATCTATGGTTCCCGAAAATGGGTATTTAAAAAAAATTATTTTGGCCATAACTTTTTCGTATCTGGACCGATTTTTCCGAAATGTTCAGAAAATATTTTCTACTAAAGATTTCCGGTGTTTATATATATATATATATATATATATATATATAAGGCGTAACTAAAGAGCATATGACAGTCCAAAAATTCAGGTTTTTATAAAATTTTTGATATTTTTTGTACGGGAGGTACCACGCCCACTTCTCCAATCCCACCCACATTTTGTGGGATGGTGTGTATTGACAACCTTAATGTTTGTACCTAATTTCGAAACTTTGGCTCTTGCCGTTCTCTAGATATACAGAAAAAAGTAATAAAATTACAACAACAACAACAAGAGATTTTTGGAAAATAAAATAGAGGTAGTCGTGGTTTTTTGCTCATATCTCAGCCATTTTTGGACCGATCGGGCTGAATTTCAATAGCAAAATTAAAATAAGAGTACCTGACACAAATATACCCCAACCAGGTCCCCATCATATCTGGGGGCTTCGGAAAACCCATTTCAACATACAGACGGACAGACGGACAACCGGATTTGAACTTCGCTTCTCATAAGAACCCAGAGTATATACACTTTATAGGGTGTAGGATCAATATTGTAGAAATTACAAACGGAATGACAAAGGCTATTAACGTGAGTCAGGCCACTTGGACAAGAAATGTAGGAACAAAATTGACATATTTTGAGAAAAATTTTAATAAGAGCTAATTTTTTCTTAAAATATACACGTATTTACTCGTATTTTAGTTTCTGTCGTCGTATGATACCGTTAAGTTATTGGCATTTTTTTTACTGCAAATTCATAACCCCATTTTCAAATTTTTAAAAGTTTTGTTAAACATATCAAGCTAAATTAAAGAATATTAAAAATTAACAGTTCAACTAAAATCAAAATTGTTCTTAAAATAGCCATGGCACAAGCTGTTTTGTTTACATTTGTACAAATAATATGTCGACGAAAGTGGACAAAAGAACACAATAAAGAAATGTATTCAGATTTTCAAGACAAAGTCTTGACAGAAAGAATACGAAAAAAACAGAAGAAAGGCGGCAACATTTAATTTGAAATTTAAGTGATAATAACAGCAAATTTCGAACCTGGTTAAAGATTGATGTTTGACTGTTGGCTAACGGGCACCGCACTGGTAGAGTGGGTAGAACTTAAAGATCTTTCGACGATAGAATGTGGTGATTCTTGAAACATGTAAAGAACAACCCGGGTTCAAAACCCCGCTAAGCCAAGAAAAATTATCAATAAATTTTAATTAAAATTCCAAGTTGTAAAAATTCCTTCCCTCAGTGAAAGTAATTTAATGAAAATTAAATTTAATGAACTCAGCCTAATTAAAGAATATCAAAAATCATATTTCAGAAATTTTTTAAATCACATTGGGATTTATTAGGGATATAATAGGGAATTCAAATATGAAAAAATACCTTCCATAAATTCCAAAAAATTTTAAAATTGTGTTTTAAATGTTAGTTAAACGAGTCACTGTTGCACTCGCGTTCTTAAAACTGGCAAATTGTTTTTCCGTACCAGCGATTAAAATTTCGCGATTTTCGGGAAAAACAAATTTTTTGGCCAACGTGTATCTACAATACATAGACAAAATTCTAGGAAGAGAGACGGTAAAATTTCACAAGTTCATTTTCTTGGAGCATTCTAGTATACAACCTTAATAAATTATATACAGTACTGTTCGTCGCACAATTTCAAAAGTCTTGCTAAGGTAGAACTATTAAACGAAATACATTCCTGACAGTACTTGTTCCTTGCAAAATCTTGTATTTGAAAATTACCTCATTCAGCCTGCGAGAGCTTGTGATATTTCCATGTGTGACGTACGCATACAGAGAATTATTGCTGCAAAGTATTGTCCTTGCAATATAATCAAAGATATTAACATACAAAATTTATCTTTTGTACATACAAAGCCCAAACTCACATTAAACAAAATGTGTATTTTTTATTCCTCCCCAAAAAAATTTTTATCATGTTGCGAAGCACTAAAGGTACATTTAAAAAAATAAGCGCACAATTATGCGCTACCCAATAAGACAAACAAAAATGCAGTAAAGTAAGTGAAAGAACTCTCAACAACTTTTATAAAAAAAAACCATTTCAAGTGCTACGGCATTCCCTTACTACGAAGCAGGTTTGTAAGGGAGAATACTAAAAAATAACTGTATCAAAACATTCAGTGTGTAAAGATGATCGTTACATCCAACAATATTTATGTGCGCTGAATAATGCGCTTTATGTGTCAAAAATGTATTGCTTCAAAGTGGGAACTCGCCATATAAAATTCATGTCTTCCGTAAGCGCAATGGTAAGCGAAACCCTTATGTTTCTCCCTTACAAACCTGTTTCGTTGGAAGCTCCATTTTTTATTGGGTCCTCTCATTACTGCGTGTTTTATTTATACTCTTGTTAAATTTGGAGTGTATTTTTTTATATCCACTTTTAATTTGGCTTCTACTTTAGTGAAGCATTTGTCTTTTGCTTACACACACAATCATACACTTATGTTAATTGGTCCTCTACACTACACTCCAGTATATGTTTGTGACAGCGATACTACAGCATAGAGTTTAAAAAATTTTCAATTATTTCAATGTGTGTGTAAATGGAATTGTGCTGGCCTCTAGTATTTGCATATATATATATATATATATATATATATATATATATATATATGTGTGTGACTTGGTGCTAAAAGAGCCAATGTCAAAATATTTACTTTTGAGAAAATTTAAATTAAATTGTATTTAGAGAAGAGTTCTTACTGAAATTTGCTAGCAAAACCCTTATGAAGCTGTTCATGGCTAAAAACGTTGGCTGTTTCATCAAAAAAAAAAAAAAAAAAAAAAAAAAGATGTTCAGAGAAAACACCTAATGCAACGATTAACTCAAAACACACGCAAAGAAAAAACATGGTTGTGGTAAACATATTCTAAGAGCAACATATTATGATAAGAATTATGATTGTAGTCACCATATTAAGATTATTATTGAATCATATTATGACTAAATATACTCGTAATATGTCATCATAATATTTTTCCCTTAATCATATTATTATTCTGTTAATCATACTAAGTTAAGAAGTAATCAAATTATTGTCATGTTAATCATAATAAGCTAAGAAATTAATCATATTATTGTCATGTTAATCATAATAAGCTAAGAAGTAATCATATTATGATGCAGCACCTTTCATAGCTGTCATAAAAATACAAAATAAATTAAATTATTTTTGCATCGATTTTTTATTTTGTGGCGTTTTACAATCTTTCTTATTGTAAATCAAAAAGCGGAGTTAAATATAAGGCTTGTAAAAGAGCAAATGAAAAATCTGTGGTTTCTTGGGCAACCGCGTGTGACCATTTTTTGGATTTTAAGAATATCGTAGCACTTTTATAAAATATAACGAAATCTCTGTGTGTTTTGTTGTTGGATTTTACAAAAAAACTATGATATTTTGCATTTGCACTTTTACATCACTAATACTTGAATGAACTCCGCTAATATTGTAATTTTTTAATTTCTTTAGACTTATTTTTTTATGGAATTTTATCTTTTAATTGTTTAACCGCTCACAAATAATTAATACGACACAACTGCTTCAAAATTATTTTACAAATGGCGCTAACATAATATGATTAGAGTAAACATAGTTTGATTGCATCTTTAACATAATATGATAAATGTATAGAAAGTTATCATGTTATGGCTATTAAATATCATGATATGCTTGTGGGTAATATAATATGTTTTGAAAGTTATCATAATTTAGTTGTTAGAAAAATAATTATTTTTCGGTCAACAATACTCAAATTCATAATTGCGACAAACATTGATATGTTTACAGCAACTATAATATTGTTGATATTAAATAAAAATAACAATTATTTGTGTACCACAGCAATATATTGTTGCATTAAACATTGTGTTGTTGCCATAACCATGCCCAATCATATTTTTTCTCTGCGTGCAGAAAAATATTGACATTGGCTCTTTTAGCACCAAGCCACAGATATATGTTTGTATGCAGTCCACTTTTGTGATATTTTTTCTAAATAACAGATTTTAAAGCTGTCTTCCTTTAGTACTTAACTAAAAGGTAGAAAAAGTTCCCGAATTCTATAATTATTACTATACAATTTAGTTTATTTTTAGCCCTCCCCTTTCTCAATTCATTTTATTTAGTTTATTAATGTTTTTTCATTAACCGCATAAACTGTGTCTAATTGCATTTGATTTTAGTAAATAAATTTATTTTTTTTTTTTTGCTTCTTGCAAATTTTGCGCTTTTAGCGTCAAATGTAAACACACTTGTCAAAAATTCTTAAATCAGATAAATGTGTTTGTCATTTGGTACAAATTGCAAAGTATTGGCACTTTATAAATCAAATGTCAAAAGAAAGTATTATGCAGAATTACTGTCAACCGCAATAAATCAATCTATAAAAAAAAGAAAAATAATGCACAATGTGCACCAAACAAGAAATTTTTTTAAGGCTATGTAAATTATATTAAAGGCATTAACTCTGAAAGGCATTAAATTAAATTTGAAATTGAAGATACTAGATAGACATGGATAAGGGTTAGAGGAAATGGGGTCCTAAGTTCACATTTTTAATATAAAAAGGATTCTATTTTCAGAGTGATGAGTAAAAAGATTTTTTGCTAAAAAGCATAAACCACTGCAGTAAACCAAAGAATGATAAAAGTATTTATCATTTTAAGCACACCTCAAGGTCCTTTTTGTGAAAAACGCAAAAACAAAATCAAAAATATTTAATAAATTTGTTGTTGCTTTCTACAGAAATTCATATTGACATATACATATGTTGTTGTTAATGTTGTTAAATTCTCTGCAATATGTGTGCACATGTACGTAATAAAAGAGCATACAAGAGAATAAAAGAGAAAAGAGAAAAGAGAAAACGCGGCGCCCTGATTTTGCCGATGGCTGCAGTAAATCCTAAATACTTGTCTTTTGGGCAAACTTAGCCAAAGAGACAGAGCACCAGAATACAATCGAGCGGCAACAACAAACGGTATACGCTAAGATTTTTCTCTTATAGAGCGTTAAATAGATGCCACGTTTTACGATCTGCGAAAATAAGTCCACAAACCTAATCACATCGAGCCCTAACTGCGAAATTAACGTAAGTGACATTATTTTCAATTTTCGTTTTTTTAGTACATGACTTTATTGGCAACGCTTGCATCATCTCCTAAAATGTCTTGTTACATAAGGCACCGTTACGATTTTATAGCAAGAACAATTTTATCGTAAGCGACAAATTTCATACAAAATTTATATGAAATAAAATAAGAAAAACTCTCTCATGTCAAATTTAGTTTTTGGCGCTAACGTTATTTTCGCGGTTAGTGCTCGATATTTTTAAATTTTATTTTATTTATTATTATTCACTTGAATCACTTTTTGTTCTATTTTCTTAACCCATTTTAACCCATACAAAAACTACCGGACAGAAAATAAAATATTAAACAAAAAATTAAATTTAAGAGGTGTACCTCAATTTGTTATATAAATTTTTTTTAGTTGCCACACCGCCAAAATAGCATTATCGATAACTTTTTGGCAACTAAGCAATGTTTCCGTACCTAATACCAATTTTTAAGTCCGTTGCGTCCCTTTCTGACAACGCTTCTGAAGTTGTGTTGCCATCCGTAGTCGACCCATAAATTTTAAACGCTGCATATGTACTCGTGGCGTTGAAATGTTTAAAACGCAATATGAATTTCTGTAGAAAGCAACAACAAAATTATGGCTTCGTGTTGCTTTCAATGAAGTTTTAGGCGTTGCGTTGCGTTTAACACAATCACGGCCTAAGTATAAGTGATTAAATATGTACGAACAACGTCGGGCAAGTCCGACCATATGATACCCTACACTACAGTATTAAATAAAAAATTTTGAAGAGTGTATGGCTTTATGTTTTAAGTTTCAATAAAATCTGTAAGGTAGCTTAAGAGAGGCAGAAATTGCCTCAATCTTCCCTCGAGGTCCTATTTTTAAAAAGCGTATGTGTCTATAAAAACATGGATCTATCTATGTTTTTTAATTTTATTTAAATTGGTTTGATAGCGGGCGCAAAGACCCTATTCCGCATAGTAGATTGTATGGGGGATATACGAGAAGGATATATGAAATTATGGACCGATTCGCCCCACTTTAAACATCCTAAGTACCAAATTTCATCAAGTTATCCTTAAAATTGGGATCTGTACTTTGTGCACAAAGTAACAGTTAGCCAGCCGCACGGACATCGATAAGCGGCGTATACACTTGCAATAAAATTGTTCAATTTCACGTATTGTACAATTATATCGCCAATGTGTATTTGTTATTCGAAGGTGGTACAATATATTGGCAACAATCAAAAGATTTTTGATTTTTATTGCACAACGAAAAGAAAGTGAAATGTGTTGACAACATTGTACAATGCTGTTTATGTTACTCCTAAAGGTTATGTTCACTTTTTTATTGAATGAAGGAAACCATTGTGAGACTTATTGCATAATATAGGACAAAATGGAAATATTATGGCAAATATCATAAACAATAATTTTGCAAGTGTCGGGGACCAATATTTTAAGGTGTTACACACATCAGCGCAAATGCATAATACCATCATAACTGTTTTGGTGTGGGTGTAAAAATTTACGACAAGATGTATGTAGCAGCCACTTCAAAAATCTCATATTTCAGAAAAAAAATTTAAACAAAAAACCTTACCATAGAATTTGAATAAATAATTTTTGACGTTAGGTGATTATTATTCTCGCAAGGAGTTATTTTTGTGCCACTGTCAACCTAAATATAAGTAAGTTAAAGTGACCGATGAGTTTTAACCCAGAAAACACGAATTCAAACCTTTGATAATAAATGACTTTATCATTTGATATCAAGCAATAACTTTGTGTTCTTCTTTAATATGATTAGTAAAAAAAAAAATTGTTGCTTGTAGCTTGCAACAAAAAACATAATGTCTGCGAAGATATACGACTTTTGGTAGTGACAAAAAAAAAAAAAAAATACGAATATTATTGTTATAGGCACATGTCGCATAATCTGAAACGGGCATAGATACATTTTTTTTTTAATTTCTTATTTTATACCAAGGCGAATTTATTACAGGTGGTCTTAAAAGCTCTGCTGATAACCTTTTTTTTTTGCTTAATGGTTGTTGTGTGTCAAAATTTTGATTATTATCTTTGTTTCTGTTTTGACATTATACAATGATTTTACAAAAACAAATTGCTTGTAGTTTTTGTACGAGTTGTACTTGTGTTAGTACCGAGATTTCCTGTTATGAATTCGCCTTGTCTAAAACCATATAAATTCCTTTTGAGTCGATAAATAACTTTTTAAATGTCAAATAATTTTAAATTTTGGAGAAGATTTAAAGTGCTTTACAAAAAAAAATATTTTTAAAATTTTTCGCATTTTTGTCTGTGCTTTTGTAGTAATTTTTAAATGCTAATTTAATTTTTATATGTTTTTGCAGCATTAAATTTATTTTTAATTAATTTTATATTGGTTTTTTTTTATATTTAGATAAAATATGCAGACATTATGTAAAATATTTATTTATTTTGTACGCAGGCTTTTACATATACATAAATACTTATAGACAAATGCACACAAACAGACAGAAAGAACCCTGCAGTTCTGGCGAAAATTATGAAACTTTGAAATAAAAAATTCATAAGCAGTTATCACAGATTTCCAAAAATGTGCTAAAATTAAACAAAGCTAAAGCTTTGGTCACACATAACCACGTAACCCTGAAGGGTTGAAGATAAAGCGCAAATTTGTTCTAGAGAAATATTGGGGACCATTTAATAATGGAGTCTACTCATACATTTAACCTCCAAAGGGGCGACTTCAGAGTAGTAACGAGTTTTTTTCTATCCATTTTCCATGAATTTCATTCTCACAAACTTTAACCCTCGTGCGGCAAGCCAATTTTTCAACAATCGGTTTATAGTCAAGGGTTTTCAAGATTCGGCATAGGTTGATCAAACTGCGTTTAGCAATTTATTAGTTGTGTTAAGACATAAAGCTTAATGATTCAACAAAAATTTTTAAAAAGAAACATAAAAGGCTGATAAATTCAGTGGTCACGCATTTTCTAATTTCTTCGTCAACTATTTGTTTGGTTTCAACATCTTTTAAGGGACAATAAAATGACAGTTTTGATAACTAAATTAATGAAATTATTACAAATTATGGCAAATTACCTCGCTTAGCTTTTCGTTTTCGTTTAAAACTAGTGCCAGCATCAGAACTGCTGGGTTCCTATTTAATTCCGCTAAATGGAAAAATATTTCAAAATTTGAATAATAGCTCGAACTTTGAAAATTGGTTAAATGCCTAAAAGCTTCAAGCAAAACGAAACAATTAATAATATTTTTTTATTTTTAGTTTTAGGCTGGTGAAATAAATTGAAACTCGAAATCGATAGTAAACTTGACCTCTAATTTTTCACTTAAGTCTTGACAAAATTAAAGATTTTGTTAATTTCATTAAAATTATCTCATAAAATTTTCGAAATGTTTATTATGAACCATTTTAAAATATCAATTTACTTCTAACATCTTTAAGCAAAAAATAACAGATGCAAATAATATTTCAAAAAATTTGTAAATATTTTTACACATTTATACAAATAAATTTACAAACACTTTTACAACAGCAGACAGACTGTCATGCAGCCATTATTTTGTTCTTTTATTTATTTATCTTTAAAATGTATTTTATGTTTTTATTGTTGTTTTTTATTTTCATTTATTGGCGTCTAATGCGTAGTTGTTGTAGTTTTTTTTTTATCTTTAAACAATATCAGACATATAATAAGTGTGCTAAGGGGAAGGTATGCCACGTTAAGGAAATCAACAAAAAGGTTGGGTGATTCACAAAAAGTACTTTTTGTAAAAGAGATTTAAGAATAAGAGAATTAGGCATACATTTTCACATACACTTTTATAAAAAAAAAAAATCTAGAAAGATTTTTGGTATATTTAAAGCACAACAAATATTTGACGGAAAAAACGTGACCACTAAATAAATTAAAAATTTAATTATTATTTTCTTGTTTAACAATTATTTTATACATTTTCAAAACTTAAATTTGAATAAATTACAATTGTTAGAAAGAAATTGTGGTTAAGTGAAAGTCATCTAATATTTTTTTTAATGAAACCAACATATAATAAACTTAACTAGATTACCGAACGAGTGGTTCTCAGTGCCGGATATGTTTGATGTTGTTAAAGATTTTTTTAACAAATCTTTATTATAAACCCCAATTTTTAACCACTTTTTAAGCCATTTCTCATTCCAAAGTTTTTGAATGAATAATTTTTTATAGCTTTACTGTTAATTTCGTAATGTCAAGAGAACGCTTTCTTTCGCACAAATACATTTGAACTAAAAACAAAGTTTTTGGAATTTGTTTTTGTTTTAAATGTGGTTGAAAGAAAGACATTTTTCGCATAAAGTAAAATATTCGGGAGTTAGAGTTATCAAACGTTGTGGTTGGCTGGGATGTACCAAGGCGAATTCAATTACAGATGGCGTCGATACTACAACAATCCAATACAATGGGTGCGTTCGTAAATGCATCACTGCGCTGCATCAGAAAAGCAAATTTTTTTTTAAAGTCGAAAAAAAATCATTATAATTTTTTTTATTGTGTGACTATTAATTTTGTGGAGTATTTCACAATTTTTTGGTTCACATTTACTTCACTGATAAATATGTAACGATTTGAAATCACTGATGCAGCGCAGTGATGCATTTACGAACGCACCCAATATATGGTTTCTTTTATTTATTTTTAACAACTCATTAACAATTCAAAACAAATTTGTTCGAACTGTCAAAATCACCTGTAGTCGCCTTGAGATGTACCAAATCCGGAGTGTTTAATTTTTGAAACTCTTTTTTTAAGCATCAAGTTAATTACAACAATGCTCAGCAATGCTTAGGTCTTGGCACAAACCAACGGACCCAGAAAACACAATCCTAAAATATTAAGCCACATTTTGATTGGCGTGGCCAAAACCAATAATATCTTTGAAACTACGAAGAATTTCTTCGGCAATTTCATTTAAAATCAATTGCAAATGCTAATAAAATATTAACGAAATAATTTTATTTAAAAAAAAATTATCTAGAATCCCTCAAAAATTTAAAAAGGGGAATTGAAAGAATAATTTGATATTCTGGGATTTTCTAGAAAAATAAACTTTAACGAGGATACTATCAGATCTGTCACATAAAGCAATTCCGATCAAAAATTAAGGTAATTTCGATGTTGCCTCAAAAAAAAAACCAAAATTAATTAAAAAAATTAAAACAATATCGATCGGAATAGTAACTATGAAATCAAAACCATTTCGATCAGAATGTGTGAATGGCCTTTAAATTTATAACATTGTTTTAAATCTTCGCTTTCTCAAATAGACAGTATGAATTTTGAGCCAAGTCTAAAGATTTTGCTTTGGATACCATCTTCCATCTTCAGTGATCTGCAAGACAGAAGAGCACGTTTACAACATTCTTTTTAATTGCAACGAAAAACATTCAGCAACAACTACAACATCAGCAAAATACAATGTCTAGTTGTTTACATATCCAACAACAACAGCAACAATATGCACTATTCAAAAATATTGCTTAAAAAAAACAACTGCAACATCATTAAAAAAACACAAGTTTTCATACAACATAAGGGTCTAAATGTCTAAGATTTGTTTTTCTTTTGCAAAAACCCCATCCCCATCAACACTGCAAATATGCTCCTACCACCACCCTTTACTATTTTGTTTTCTCCCTTCCGCTGCCAACTTTCTACATAGAATTTGCAAACCAAGAAAAAAACTCACTCGACAATGATGTTCATGTAGAAAATATGTAGTCGAGCGCGACAACAATTTGTTAAAAACAAAACAATACAACAACTACAGCAACAACAAAATTTTAAATAATGTTTGGCTTTGTGCCCACTAAAACACCAAATAGATGAAACAACTACAACAATAAGAAGAAGAAAACCCCAAAGTGATACTACTTTTAGACACAAAAATTAACAAACAAAATTAAAAAAAGAAAACAAAAAACAAACAAAATTTCAAATGTTTAATAAAATATTCTAACGTCAGCAAATGGCAGCATAAGAACAACATTAAACTATAATTTATATGCGAGTGAAGAAAATTCAACAACAACAAGAAGAAGAATTTAAAAAAAAATAAAAGAAAATTCTTTCCAAACTTTAACTCCCATTGGTCATTCTTTGCATACATTTATGGATTTAATGGGAAACATTTTCCCACGACTTTTTTATACACCCAGAGAAAAAACATGTTTAAATATGGTCACCTCTAACAAAATTATTTTTAAAAAAAATTGTAAACATATTGGCGCATATTCATAAATTATGACCAAGTATTAACTTTTTTAAGTACCTATTTAAGTTATTCACAGATGATTACTTTCGGTATAAAAAGTTTACACTTAAACATAGGTAAAGCTGTAATTAAATGCCCTGCAAATAATAGGACCAGTCCAAACACGCGTGTAAAGAGTAGTCCACAAGGGACCAGGACTAGTCCACAAGTAACCCAAACGTATGGAAAAAACCTGGTCTATTTAACATTACGATGTCCTAGGAGAGGACCATATAACCCACCTTTGGACCACTAAGGAGTAGTTTTAAAACTACTCCATGGTATATAACCCACCTTTGGACCAGTAAGGAGTAGTTTTAAAACTACTCCATGGAATACTCAAGAGGATTAGTTTTGAAGTCGTTTAAACACGAAAGCATGTCGTTAAAAAACGAAGACATGTCGTCTCACTACAAACACTTTTTAACAATGGCATGGTCCATGCTTGCATTACATCGGACTAGTCCATGGAGTAGTCCATTTTATCAAAATGGGTCAGGTGGTCCAATTTTATTTGCAGGGTGCCAACTAACTAATACATTCAAAGAACAGCTGATTGATATCATTTTAAAATTTATTCCAAAAGTACAACATTTGTGAAGTGGTTATAAAAAATAAATGGAAAAAATTATAAGAGATATTCAAATAACATCAGATAAAAACATGGCAAAAAACAGTTAAGTCGTATAGAACACGCTGCAATCCATTTTAAAAGCATTTCTACTGCATCCAAAAAACATCAATACAAAACAAAATAAACTCGAGATGTGTTCTTATATGTATGTATATCGGGTGATTTTTTAAGAGCTAAAGGAAATTTAAAAAAAAAACACATAATATTCAGAAAAAGGCATTCTTTATTTGAATCGATAGTACGGTCCATATAATTTAATGTTTGAAGATTATTTCATGCAAATGTTGACCGTGACTGCGCCTCAAATGGTCCATCCGCTTAGTCCAATTTTGGCATACTATTTCCAACATTTCGGCCGGTATCTCATGAATAAATGCTTCAATGTTGTCTTCCAATGCGTCAATTGAAGTGGGCATGTGTGTATGACATGAGCTTTAACATAGCCCCACAAAAAATAGTCTAAAGGCGTTCTATCGCACGATCTAGGCGGCCAATTGACCGGTCCCGAACGTGAAATAAAATGTTCACCGAACTCGCCATTCAATATTAAGCGTGCTGTGTGGCATGTGGCACCGTCTTGTTGAAACCACATGTCACGCAAGTCAAGCTCTTGCATTTTGGGCAAAAAAAGTTGGATATCATCTCACGGTAGCGCTCACCATTCACAGTTACGTAACGATTCGTATCATCTTTAAAGAAGTACGGTCCAATGATGCCACCAGCCCATAAACCGCACCAAACTGTGACTTTTTCTGGATGCATTGGTAGCTCTTGCAATGCTTCTGGCTGATCTTCACTCCAAAATCGACAACTCTGCTTATTAACGTACCCATTGAGCCAAAAATGAGCTTCGTCGCTGAACACAATTTTTCGATAAAATGTGGATCTTTGAACTTTCTTAACAGAGCACGCATTTTGATAATAAAATTTAATAAGTTGCAAGCGTTGTTCGTTTGTAAGACGATTCATGGTTAAATTATAGAACAAACTGAAGATGTCTGACAGTGAAACTGTTAAACCAGTGTTGCCAAAAATATAATAGCTAAAAAATCACCCATTATATGTATAATTTTATTTAAGTATTTAATTGTACATTTTTTTTGAATTCATATTATTTTTTTTAGATAAATAAAGGACCAATATATATTTTATTTATCTAAAAAAATAATATGAATACAAAAAAATGTACAATTAAATATTTAAATTAAATGTTCACGGAGAACATTGGGCGTTATGTGTTCTTAGTCGATAAAATTCTATTGAATATTTCTATTTTTACAAGTCCTTATTTTAATTGATTTATATACTATTATAACCAAAAAATAACCTTTTTAGAATTTGTGGATCTTTGACAGTTTGATAAGCTTTTTAATTAATAACAGAATATATCGTTCAAAATAGTATCGACATTTAATTTGGTCTACATGCCAATATGCATGGTTGCATTTCTTCTATCAGCTGAGAGCTGTTACTACGTTAGTTATGAATTATGAATAAGATCTGTAACTATCTATGAACTATTTTTTAGTTTCTGTTTTGGGCGATTCTATTCTGACGGGTGCAACATTTAGACGCTTTAAACGTCTTTTACTAATGGAAAGAAACACATTTGCAATTAAGTTATTTTTAGAAGGGGTAACATTTTTTTGTATACTATTGTTATCTATTTACAAGAATTTATATGAAACGATCAAATAGCCACGAGAGAGCTTTAAAGTGCATGACGGGTGCATCCAAATTGGCCAACTTTCATAAGATCATACCACAAAAACACAAAACTCTGTTAATTTTTAAACTTTTATTGTATAATTATTTCTTATTGTGAAAGATGAGATATCAGACGATGATTATTAAATCAAACATCGTAGCGAAATATAAGCCAATAATAAGAAATTTGCTCTTTAAGCCATGGCGGGTGCAACATGCAATGAATTTTCTGTTCGCGCCAAATCTATGAATCCTAATGCTTCGCAGTGCACATTATATTTATATTTAAGCTTACGTCTAAATAAATTATATTATTATAAAATATAGACATTTTACTTTAAATTGGCATCAAAAAAGTATAAAATAGTGTGATTTGAAAATTGATGTTAAAAGATGTCTAGAATAGAATCGGCCTTTTGTTAGTTACAACTTTAGTTATGATTTCTAAATATGCGCCATTATGTTTAATTTAATTATATTATTGTCACCGACAACCATATTATTGCCTAGTTAGTCCTTCATTAAGAACCCACAACCATATTATGGTTTTATTCGAACATGTTATGGTTAATAATAACTAAAATATGGGTAAAAACTTGTAATAGCATGGTTTTTTCAACCATAGAATGTTGCTCTTGGAAAAGAGGAAAATACTATAGTTTATTTCAAAACAAATTATTGTCATATTTAACCATAACATGTTAATAGGCAACAATAGTATGGTTGTGGCTTCTTGATGGAGGACTAATGTAATCATAATATGGTTGTCGGTGACAATAATATGGTTAAATTAAACATAATATGCTTAAAATTTCCTTTAAAAATAGTTTTGTAATTTTTTGTTATTTATTTAAACTTGTTTTTTCTCTGCGTGTATGACACAAAGTTTTTCGCAGTTGTTATTTATGCGGTCGTTAACAAAAACTAAGGGAAATATGAGGGTAACAAGAGTTCAAAACGAATTTGGGAACTCCCTACAATCGAAGAAATACTTTGACTTTAGCTTTTACTTTTTTTGGGAAACCTAACCAAATTATACAGGCATGTTCTAAAAATCGAAATGAAGTGGAATTGAAATCGAACGAGATTTTGATTTCAATTATTGATAAAATTTCTGTAGTTTTTCCTGTTTTTAAGAGCTGCGCTTGTAAATATAATTGGTACTCAGAGTATGAGGTATATTAAACGGAATATTTTTGTGAACTTTCTTTACATACTCGTTTTCAAAATTTGTTCGGTTTTAAATCCACTTTATTGCGATTTACAGAACATACCCGATAGATTTAAATATTATACATGTACCATTATCAAGTCAAAAAAGAAAATTCTAAAATATTTTGAGTACGTGAACTCCTATTAATTTCAGAATCCAATGACGTGGGTTTATTACCGTTACCTTAGGAGCGAAAGACTTTTTGATCTAGTCCGTAATAGAACTGGATAGAGGTAAACTTTGCGGAGAATTTCGCACCAGTAACGATATAAATTTATTAACTTTATTTTATGACTTGGATTGGTCAAACTCTGATCCCTCCATATGAAGTGTAATGTGTCTAAATGTCGGACTCCATACAAAATAAAAAAGAAGTGCCAG
Source organism: Pollenia angustigena (assembly GCA_930367215.1). Taxonomy (NCBI): domain Eukaryota; kingdom Metazoa; phylum Arthropoda; class Insecta; order Diptera; family Polleniidae; genus Pollenia; species Pollenia angustigena. The sequence continues at coordinate 283,683,110 of OV884056.1, forward strand.
TCACCCCAAAAATAAACACAATGCTTTTTGTTTTATATATATTTAGCTCTGCCATTGAGTGCTCCGGTAGGCTAGCTGGTAGTGAGCTAGTCTTCAGCCTAGCCTAGTCTATCAGCTTAGGGAATTAAAAAAAAAAGTTTAAGTCCGATCTCATCATATCTCAAATCATTGTTCATGGCATGACTACGGCTTTATATTTGCCTTTGGTGACTTTTATATCCGACATCAAAATCTGGACGCCACTTATATCATCTCGGATCCTTCCCTCTAGGGATTGCTGTTCGGTTTTAATAGAAATCGAGGTTTTAAATGCCTAAAAACCGAACCGAAACCCGAAAAAACCTGGGTTTTAGCATTTTTACTTTAACAATAATTAATGCTTGAAGAAATTGAAAATTATACATAATACGAGTATCATATACAAAACATTTATACATTACAGCCTGCAACAATGACAAGGAGTTTCAAAATTCTTAAAATTCAAAATAAGTACTAAAGGCCAGATTACACTATTATACTTTGTATTAATACATGTCAAAAACTCAAGTAATATGACAAAGTGTGATAGTGTGAATGCAATGTGTCACGAAAATAACAAGTATTAAGAAAAAAGTTTGACATCCCATACGACTTCATCGTTTTTTGAAAAATTTCAAAACAATAATACTTTTCATTGGATCAGGGTTGCATTTTATTTCATGTGTGAGTGTTTATACTTTGTGAGATGGTGTGAACACGAACTGTCATGTTACATTAGATTTTTTGACAGTCGCAACAAAACTCATTAGATTTCTATCTCACAAAGTATTATGGAATACGTAAGGCTTGTGAGATAGTGTAATCTAGGCTTAAGCAGAACATATGTTACCCTTTTAACTCTTAAGTAAATTCCAAATATGTGTGGCACAAACTACCACCCCAGCATGGCTGGGACCACTTGTATTTTGTATGGAGTTTTTTTGACTATAGAGAAAATTCACACTAAAGGTGCTATGATACTTGCTATTTTTTGTATTGGATTTTTTTAGGATTGACTGAATGAAACAACAAACAAGAAATACAATTTGATAAAATGTAAACAAAACAAACAATACTGCCCACGTTTTTCCCCCACAAAAAACCGTCATAAAAGCTAAACATCGCAAAAAAAAAAAAGTTAAAAACCGTTTCTTTCGATCAAAAACTAAAAAAATTGGCAACAGTGCTAACAATTAATCTGGAAATGTCAATTTTAAGTTAAAAAATTTTATATTTTTTTTGACAGTCTTAGATTATTTATCTATAACACATGTATATTTGTTTGACATTTCAAGATTTTTTATGATATAATCATACTCTTTACTCTTAGTCAGTTTTCCTATGCAAATATATTTGCACTGTTCTCCAATATGGAAAAAATACAAAAAATAGCAAGTATCATAACAGCTTAACGAAGCCTTGGGCAAGGCTGGGACTACTTTATTATGTATGGAGTTTTATGGCTAAAGCAGGAACATTTTGTAGTGAAATAGGACAATTCTTTGAAAAAAACTGTAAAGAAAGAATTGTTATGTGTTGTTTATGCTTTTTGATACGTTTCATTTTGATTTTATTTACTGCAGTACATATGTAATAAGGAAGAGCCTGGCCTGGCCCAGGTGGATACAATATGCACAAAATTTTCATTTGGCCAATTGTGACGCTCATGGTATTTTAAATTTACAATTTTTTCTAATTTTCTTGTAACAAATACTTAAGCTTCGTACAGACGATGGTCAGATCTTACAATGTTGTCATAAAAATTGCCTGAAAATGTCTTGCAAATGTGTGGACATTGTAAGCTCATTTTCATTTGGAAGATGTGTAAAATTAATGCATCTGACAATGGCATCATTGTCAGAAAAATGACAACATTGTAAAATCTGACCATCGTCTGTACGAAGCTTAAGTATTTGTTACAAGAAAATTAGAAAAAATTGTAAATTTAAAAGTTTCGTTCATTTAATAATTATATATAAAAAAAAACTGGAAAAAAGTCAAAAAATGCATGGCCAAGCCCAGATATACTCTTAAGGGTTAATAAAAGTACCTGAATTGCAACACATAACAAATGGAGTAACATACATGTTAATGTATGCAGTTTAGCTTTGATACTTTCAAAACCGAAAACCGAACCGAAACCGACCGGTTTAAATCATTTTAAAACCGAAACCGCGGTTTCACATTTTTTTACGGTTTTTAGCTAACTCTATTGAAAACATAATAGAAATAAAACTGCTTTCGAACCGAAAAAGTATTCGATGACGACTGCCAGATTACGCCACAATCCTACACAATCGTACGAATGTTGTCAGATAAATTTATTGTTAGAGAATCAATCATCTGTCAATGAAGTTGTAAGATTTCCTGACAAACTTGATGCAACCGTGTGAACTGATAATCTTCCTTGTAGTAGCAGTTTTTATATGCAATCCAATGCGAGCAACTTGGCAGAGCTGACAATATTGTAATATCTGGCAATCGTCTGTACAGAGTTTTAGAAAATAATCCTTTCATTTTTTTGTTGTAACTTTACACGTACAAAACTTGGAGAGTGTTTTTACTCTAGTCATTTGAAAAATAATGGGGAAAGGATGGCTTATTTTTGAAGCCCTCAGAAGCCTCAGTAATTTATTTTCACATTTTGTTGTTATTAATATAAAATTTTAACTCTAGCCCAATTCAAATCAAGTCTATTATTAAAAGTCGTATGGGATGTCAAACTTTCTTAGTTGTCATTTTCATAACACATTGCATTCACACTATTCCACTTTGACATATTACTTGAGATTTTGACATGTATTAATAGAAAGTATAACAGTGTAAACTACCCTTTTAGCAATAAAAAATTTTTACACAAAAAAAATTTAAAATTTTCTCTAAACACCAATTTTATACCAAATTCATAGAATCAAGCAACCCATTTGTTGATTTTGCACCTATTACCAAAATGATTATTTTGATTACTTAAAATTGTAAAAATTTTATATTTTGAAGATTTTTCTTTCAATAATTGTTATTTTTAATTTTAATTAAAAAAATGATCAAAAAACTTTGCCGTTTCAAACAATGTGTTGATTGATTTGGACAATTTCCAACAACAATTACACAAGTTAGAATTATTTTATTTTATATGAAATAATTTTTTGTTATTTGATTATTATTTTAATTTAAAATTAATTTCGAAACAACTAAAATGTTAATTAAATCAAAATTATATTTTTAATATTCGTTACATTAATTAAGTTTAAATATTTTTTTAATAATTTTTTTAATTGATAAAAAATTACTAATAATTTTTTCTGTATAGACATAACTTTTTAGATTATAAGCCACCTACACCTACCACACACCCTTTTTAAGTAGCGCACCAAAAATTCGATTCTTCCAAAATTTCTGCCAACGAAAACTTTTTTGTTGACAAAACTATTTTATTTTACATATTAACATATATTATTTTTTTTTTATTTTATTATACATAAAGGTATATATAAAATTTTTTACACAGTAAACCACTATAATCTTATATATGTATGTATTTATATCTATATATGTATTGTTCTTAAGTGCCAAAGACCATTTTGTTTACAAATCTTATTTTGTTTTGAAAATTGGTTCCGACTTAAATTTTTTCGCTTAATTTGATTTGTTGACACATTATAAAGTTGCATAAAATTATTAGTCCTAAAAATAATCAAGATCAAAAAAACAAAAAAGATTTATGTATGTATTTCATACTAGTTTAGTAGGACAAGGAGAAGTACAGTGGGGCTGAATGAGATTATTGATTCATAAATAGGTAAATATACGTTAAACATCTGCACGAAACTTAATAATGATGTTCATAAAACCTTCGTTATAATTTTGTATTCGCTTCGTTTGTATTCAGTCCCAACAAACACGGAGGTTTGATTTCAAATTGAAAATGATTTGAAATCAAACGTTTGATAATGATTTGAAAATCATTTGAAAATCATAGCGTATTCAATAAAAAGGGGAAATCTTTTTCAAATTGAAAAATGCCTTTATTTTCAACTTGCTTTCAAACGTTATTCTCAAATGTTTTTCAAACGTGGATATTAATGCAATGTGGAACATAAATAATAATATTTTATTTTTTTAATTTAAATTCATGATTTATTTAAATAAACTGTGAGATAAACATTAGGCCACAAAGATAAAAGATGAAATTAGGTTCTTTCCGTCCTCTAATTCTTGCAAAGACGACATTGGCTCCCTTTTATTTTGCGGATTGTAGCACCGCGATCGTTCAACAAACTTTCTTCACTTTACCGTTTTATTTTACTTTTTTTTTTTTGTATTCTTAATCATTGGAATTTCTCATAAATAGTTTTTAATTTTCACAAAAAATAAACTGTTCACTTTATATTAAAATTTATTTTTAATAGTAAAACACATGTAACCACAAAGTAAAAAATTTAACTTTAATCGCCATTTTTAGTGCTTTTTTCGCTTTAGTGTTGCCAAGTTTATTTTTGATTTGAACTTAACATTTGACATCAAATTGATAAAACATTTGATATCAAATGTCAACAATTTAAAAACGTTTGAGAATTGGGTTTGATGTCAAATGATAAGGTCATTTCATATCCAAGATTTGACTTCGTGTTTGTTGGGGTAAGATGAATAACTATGAAACGAAAGCATCAAACACTCGATATTTACTCAACAAACACGAAGCCAAACATTTGATATAAAATCGCTTACAACTCTTAAACAAAGCAACCACTGAATAAATGTCGAATAAGTTCATGGAAACACACATTGATTTAAAAGTCAGTATTGCCAGTTGAACAAAAAGAAAAGCATTAGGAAAGATAAAAAAAAAGCAAAATAACCATGAAGAGTAAAAGCAACAAGATTATGAAGCACATTAATCTTCAAATAACAAAAAAAACTTTGCTTTTAATGTAAATTTTTAAAGTTTCGGAAAAATTTCATTTTATTTTCAAACACACTTATTAACTTTGAAAACATTTTTCAGCAAAATGTTTTGCTTGGAAGTACATAAAAAAGTATTTAGCAAAAAACTCAAAATGCTTTTCAAATTACATATATTATTGCAGAGGTAATAAGAGAGAAAAAACTAACATGAATTTACTAAAGCGGCAACGTTGCTGTTGAGAATTTATAAAAAAACAAAATGAGAGAGAGTGAAAACTGTAAAACAAAAGTCGTTTCATTGAACAACGTCTTTATGTTTACGATGTGAAACAAAATGTGGGTGCTAGAAGCATGAATAAAACAACAATTTGTTCAGTACGCTAAATTTTATTCGAACACGAACTTTCGTGGATTTATGGATGAAGTTGTTCATCGCAGATATTTATTTAAGTAGGTATTAACCAGAGAATGACAAAAGTATCATTTTAAGTACTCTTTCAATATTAGTGAGAAAACATGTACGGACATGTATGGGTAAAGATCAAAACCATACACATACGAACCTATACCCATTACAAGCTAAAGTTGAATATGTATAGGTATACGCTGCCAATCTGTATTTGCATATTCATTCTTCTTTTTGAATGCACATGCAGATATAAATAAAATTTATGTTAGCTATCTGCAATCAGCGTTACCGTTGTGATACTAAAGTATCAATTTGACCCTTTTTCGACGGTGTTGATACCTTCTATGACCCTTTTTTTTAATTATACTTTTGTATCATTATCACCTATTTTGTGACACTTTTTGACCCTTTTATGGAAATAGCTCTCACATTTTGCTTTTTGTCAACACTGCGGAACAGAAGTGCTAAACAAATGATTTCGAAATAAGCATTGCTTGATATGGAACAGACTTAAAGTATAAACTTACAATTCCATGCTTTCTTCTCCTTGATTTTTGATAGTAAAGTACAATTTCCCTAAAAGCAAACATAACTCATATAAATATTTGTTATTTTTTACGGTGGTTGCTTTTCAAAACAAAAATTTTACATTTTATTAAAAAAATGCAATTTGGTGTTTTGCTCTCTTAAAGAGTAGCATGTTTTATTCAAAAAAATTCGCCCTTAATAATGGCAAAAGGTATTGAGCTTTTCGCCTTCTTTTGAATCGACAGTGTTGAGAGTGCCCTATGTAACAGGAATGAAAACAAGAGGTAAAAATTGCTAAATTAGCGGAAATTCCCATGTACTTGGTAACAACGGTATGATAGAAAAGTCTTATATTTATTAAAAATTGTAAAAGCTTTAAAAAATCTGACACAGGAAAAAAATCGCTTAAATCGAGAAAACATTTTTTGACATCACTAAATCGGAAAATTACATAAAAAATATTAAAAAATTAGCTATGTATGATAAAGAATAAACATTTTGTCAGGTGTTTAAAATAGGACAGAGCATTCCATAAAAAAATTAAGTTTTTTGAGCTCTTCCTACCTGAAATATTATTTGTTTGCTTGCTTATTAAAAAACTTGATCTTATTATGTTCATTAAAATGGGAAATACTGCTAATAAAAAACTTGACCCTTTTTTATTGAAATACCCTTTTTTTGACCCCTTTTTCTGGAAAATACCCTTTTTGTGACCCTTTTCGAAAATTTCCAACGGTAACCCTGTCTGCAATACCCATATAAGTATGTGTATTACCGTTAGTATAACGTACCCTGCAAATAATAGGACCAGTCCAAACACGCGTGTAAAGAGTAGTCCACAAGGGACCAGGACTAGTCCAAAAGTAACCCAAACGTATGGAAAAAACCTGTTCTATTTAACATTACGATGTCCTAGGAGAGGACCATATAACCCACCTTTGGACCACTAAGGAGTAGTTTTAAAACTACTCCATGGTATATAACCCATCTTTGGACCACTAAGGAGTAGTTTTAAAACTACTCCATGGTATACTCAAGAGGATTAGTTTTGAAGTCGTTTAAAAACGAAAGCATGTCGTTAAAAAACGAATACATGTCGTCTCACTACAAACACTTTTTAACAATGACATGGTCCATGCTTGCATTACATCGGACTAGTCCATGGAGTAGTCCATTTTATCCAAATGGGTCAGGTGGTCCAATTTTATTTGCAGGGTAAGTATACAGAGCGCGAGAGAGAGCAGAGATGGTAAATGCAATTTTAAAATTGTTGAAGCTAGGCAAAATTTTTTTGTGTTGTTATTCAGAAAAATATCAAGACAATTTTAAAGCTTTTTAACATTTGACTAAGGCGGTAAGCTTATTTTATTAGAACAACGAGGGGCGGTTGGCGGCAATTTCTGCTTCTCCGAAACTATCTAACAGATCTTAAAAAAATTTAAAACATAGACACACGCACATAGCATTGGTAGATGACACGAGATGGAAGATATGGTTTTTTATGTTGCATGTTAGTATTTATTTGTATGTTGTGCTAATAAGAAAAAGTGAAACAACCACTCACTACATATTTATTTATAGCGTTTGCTTAAGATACATGTACACGACATGTTTTTTACATCTGACTTGTCAACTTTTCATGTCACATGTTGCTGTGCATGTGTGTTACAATTGCTGTTTAACAAAGTTTTTTTTAATTATTGTTATTGTGTTTGGCGTATTTTAAATACGACTGTTTGGTAATAGATTAAAGAAAACAAATTCACGTTCTCTTTAATCTATAACCAAATAGTCGTAGGCGTATTTTAAATACGCCAAACACAATAAGGGTGAATATTCGATCAAAAACGTACATGTAATTTGCCCCTCGTGGTCATAGTTTGAAAAAAATACATAGTTAATGTGTCCAAATAAATAAAAACCTTTATATTTTTTAAATTTTATTGAAATCTATTAAATAGTTTGGGAGGGGCAGAAATTGCCCCCTATAACCCTTTTAGTCATATTTTTTAAAACATATATAGCTTATGTGTCTATGTAAATATGGATCTATCTATGTTTTAAATTTCATTAAGATCTGTTGGATAGTTTTGGAGGGGAATAAGTTGCTCCCTATCTCCCCTCGTTATCCTATTTTTTAAATAAATACATAGCTCAAGTGTCTATATAAATATGAATCTATCTATGTTTTAAATTTCATTAAAATCTGTCAGATAGCTTCGGAGAGCAGAAATTGCTCCTTCCCACCCCTCGTGGTCCTATTTTTTATAAATATGTACAGCTTATGTGTAGTTTTACATAGGTACTGCTGATGTTACGGACAAATTTATTTTAAATATCATAAATAATATGTACATAGTCCCATACCTGCCTAGTGACAAAGCACATTTTTGGTAAATTTTTTTTTTTTTCATTTTTACACAGAGGTGCCAAAAATACTGAAGGTATTTTTTTAAACATGGATATTTTATTTGTATGGCAGATAACCAAAGAACATTCATGGGTATTGAATAACATCTGCATAATATTCAAGGTTGATTCAATGAAGGAGTCGATACTATTTAAATCAAAGTCAGAGAGACAATTTTTGTCCCTAATGCTGGGTACACACAGTGCAACCTACATGCAATCTGTTTCAATGCAACCTCAAAATATCAAAGCGTTTTGATGTTGATGCAATCTGGAATGAATGAAAATGAATTTAATTCACTAGATTGCGTAAACGCGTTGCATAGTGTGTACCCAGCATAAGGGTCCTTCGAACAAAAAGTTGGAGTCTTAAATCTCCGAATGCCGGGCAATGACAGAGAAGATGCTCCGATGACTCTTCTTGATTCCCGTCGTCGCAACCTCTACACAGATCATTGTATGGGGTGCTGAAGTCTCTGCATGTGTTACCCAATGACTAACGGCCAGTTATAACCGAGTAGTCGATAGTTAGTGGGCCGCTTAAAGTGTCTATTAGAAGGCCATACTTTATATGTTAAGAAAGAGAGAGAACTTTGCTCAATTGAATTTCATTTTTCTAAAAGTTTTCCACAACCTTTTTCATTTAAATGTTTATAATAGTACTAGGTGTTTAGTCCTGGCGCTGCTCGGGTTTTTCTTAATAAAAATAAAAAATCAAATATTGGAGAATTTTGGTAATAACTTGAAATTAAATTTCACGATAACAGCGCCACCTATCGGGAGTTTTTTATAAACCATCAGTGAAAATATACCTTTCCAACGCATGTACTCGTTTGAAAATAGGTTGAGTGGTTCTCGAGTTATAAAATGACGAACATAGGACAACTTATTTTTATTGACATAGAAGATTAGTATCACTTTTTATATTCCATAATTAGCAATATGCCAAAAAAATTAACTTTTTCGTTTTCAAGCTATTAATGCCGAATGATTTTTAATACTTCGGGGGTAGAGTCAAGTACCCTACTTGCTTATTAGAATGCCCCTCACTTGTCCTAAAACGGATATTTAGCGTGGCCCTTAAAACTTGGATTTTTTGACTCTTTATGAATTTAACGCATTATTTGTGTTGTTAGCTACAAAATCAATGTTTTTATGTATTGAATAGTTAGTTTGGGTAGCAATATTTCATTTTTGGGTTTTGTTGGAATAATACACTGAAAAAAACAAAGTGGCAAAAACAAAACTTGAAAGTAAGAAAATACGACTTCTAACATTTAGCACGGCACAAATTGGGCTGAATATTATGCAACACAGTTGTTGATGACATGAAAATCTAAAATTCTGCGGTGGTGCGTGGCGATAGCATTTATCGTTTACAAGAAAATTAGGAAAATGTAAAAAAAGGCGAAAAAAATGAAAAAAATTGGGTTTTTTTGACCTTCATTCACTTATAACTTTTGAAGTAGGAGTGTTATCTCTAAGCACCACCGCAGAATTTTAGATATTTAAGTCATCAACAACTCTGTTGTCTCCCAAGGCATAATATTCAGCCGAATTTGTGCCGTAAAACAAACAGTTCAGCCTATTTTCGACAAATTTTATTAATTGATTAAAAAAACAGGGTGAATTTTTAAAAAAACGTAAATTTATGCTACTAAAATTAGTTTTACATAAGTTATTAAGAACATAGACACTGTTTTCACTTTGGGAAACAAAATTTCTTTCCATGTGATAAGTAAATATACTTATATATCATTTACTATTGTAATAAAGCGGCAGTAGATATTTTAGCCGTCACCTTTGTGTGCTTATAAATTACACAGCCTCACAAAAATATAAAAAGGTTCTGACCCAGAAACCAGACCCACCAATCCTTATGTATTATCACCTCCTGAATGCAATGCCGCCATAAGAATTGAATTCTATCGTTGGGTTTTTATGTAATTTACAAGGATAATTCGCAAAGTGACCTTACCTAATTTGTAAATTTGGCCATGTTAAAAAGTGTTTGTTTAAATGCATGTAACTTTTAAAATTTTTGACAGATTTGATCCTTTTTAAAAAATTTTAACTAAAGTCAAATTTACAAAAAAACCGATTTGCTATTTCAGTTTGTGCAAAAATATCCTGAAGCGTACACGGATGCGAAAATGATTCATAATTATTTTACAGACACAAATTTTCTGTATCAAATTTTCTGTAGCAGCTTGCATTGAACCACTAAAACATATTAGCACTTGTAAATCAATTGTTGCTTGTGATCATGTTACTTTCAAGGACGTGCTGTATCAAATATTTGAATATTTAGAGTTCGAAGAAATAAATAAAAGATCGTTCTTGAATTCAATTCCCCACAAATTTCAATTTGCTTTTAACACAGACAAGCTTAATTTGCTTACTGCAAACAGGGCTGTCAGATATGGCGATTTCTCGCCAAACGTGGCGATTTTGAAACGTGTTTGGCGATGGGATTTTCCATTTGGCGACTGTCGACTTTTGTGGCGATTTCTGATATAATTGGCGATTAACTTGGCTATTTTTACCATTTATATTATTTCGGCGATTTTGTTTAACAGCTTGTTATTTTTTGTTGTCATTACTAAGTCAGTGTTAATACGATTCATGTCTTATTGACATGATTTATATTAGTCTGAGTTCATACGGCTCATGTCTTATTGACAAGATTCTTCCCTTTTCTTCTTTGAACATGAATTGGTGTTCAAATGATTCATGTCATGTTGACGACATGTTTTTTATCTTGTTTCATTTAATATTGAAAACAAAAACAAAAGTAAGCAACGAATAAGAAAGCAAAACGTAAAGACAGTACATGCATCTGTGTACTCGTTTCTTTTCCCCTCGTCCCTCTCGCCTAACGATCTTATAGAATTATGTACTTAATTTAAGCTTTTTTAACTGAATACATATACGATCTCCATTTTATGTTATTTAAAAAAAAAAATTACAGAAACAAAACAAAATTTACTTTCGGCGAATTTTTTGTATTTTTTCTCAGCTTTTGGCGATTTTTGACTCACATATTTTACTCGCGTCTTTTGTATGCAAAATTTAATTAAAAAAAAGTTACAAAAACTGAACCAAATTGACGTTTGGCGATTTTTGGCGATTTCTGACATCCGTTTTGGCGATAGAGCTCAAAAAAATCTGACAACCCTGACTGCAAATTTGAAAAAGATGTTAACATTTTCCAAACGGTTTTAGCGGATGCGAAAGATTCAATGTTAAAAAGATATATCGATAGACCTCTGGAAGATGTGTACTCATACCACAGTAATATTAATGTGGAGAGAGTGTTTGCGATGGCGAAGAGGAGCGAGGATATGGAACCTCATAAAGAAATATACACCATGTGTCAACAAATAAAGGCCCGGCAAAACAAATGCATTCACTTCCTTTTCGATATTTTGCAGTTCTATCCAACGAAGCAAGATATGGAAAATGGTGTGAAAATAATGAAAAGGTTTTTCAGGAAAATAAAAAATGGAATGCTTAGGAACGAATAAACAGATTGGAAGAGATGGAGCAAACAACAAGTAAAAAAACGACGTACGGAGAGTAAAGTCATATTTCTAAATTTGCTTTATGTGAATGAGCCTATGGAATTATTTAATTTATGAAATAAACTATCTGATGTCGATGTACAGAGTAATCGGATAAAAATTCTTAAAAAGCAAATAAACATGTTGAGAGGTTTAAATTATAAATATCACGGTGAAAAGTTTGGCAAACAACAAATTTGGATTTAGAGTCAAAGAAAAGCTAAAAAATTTGCACTATTACTTGATGTCTTTAAAAGTATAAATGATAAAGATTTCTGTTAAATACATTTCCAGTAAAACAACTAAAATTTTTTTCGCAAAACTAAAAATGTAAACTTTAATGATTGATTTAATTAAAGTTGCATACATACATATTTTAATATAAATTTTATACTATTTCATTTTCTTATAGATCTTTTCTTTCTCATTCGGTTATTTTTCATCCGATTTTCAAGTTTTTCTTTTTGTTGGAAAGGTATTTAAATTACCTTTCTAAATGTAGAATATAGTTAGTAAAAATTATTGCCGCTAGATGGCGTAAAATTCATTTTTTTTTGGAAAAAGGCATCAAAACACCCTGTATTTGCAAATATTTTGAAATTATATGTTCCACAAAACTACTCGCCATACGATTTTGTACAAAGTTGCCAAACAACATTTGGTCGAATTCTGGAAATTTAACGGTCAAAGTTTTGATTTTCTTCAAGCACCTAAAAATAACGGTAATTTTGTAAATAACGAAATTATAGAAAAGTCGCGGAACAAAAGTTGCTTCTGATACCCTAAAGAACCATTTTCAACAATAAAAAAGTCGATTTTGGCATATTGCTATCCATAATACTGACAGAGTTCCATATTTCTCAATAAAATCAAAAAGCAAATAAAAAAATGCGCCTTCGTTACCGTTTTCCTGCAAAAATTCAAACTAAATTTGTGCTGAGTATGTCAGAATTGCAATTACACGAGTATTCTGACATACCAAGTAGGATCGCCTTATAGGTGCTTTAGAAAACAATTCTGAGTTATTTGTCATCGCACGCTTAGGTGTCGATCGACTTCGTGGACCAGGCTATTCCTGTATGTATAAAATAAAATGTTTTAAAGCCGGAAACCAAGACTGTCATAAATTTGGTAGTTCAAAATTAAAAAAATGGCTTTTGAACATTTTAGTTGGTCTCGTATTGTTTTTGTTATTTCCAATCGCAAAAGTGATGTCTTAGCTCAATATTTTCGTAAACATTAAGTAAAATAACCATCAATCAACTTTAGCAGAATATATTCCAACTTCCTGCTTGAAGGGAAATATTAAGTCTTACACGTGCTGTCTCTTTTAAGGAAATGAAAATAATTCCATAAATAAATATAAATGCTTAGTAGTAAAAATATTTTCCGCTAAATAAATTTTACTTCATCTGGTTTTAAACCATCAAATTAATGTTAAAAAACTTATAAAACTTTCAATGATCATAAAACAAACTATGGAGGAGGAGGGAAATTATGAAATATTGAACAATAAAATTTATACGAAATGAATATTCATTCATTCATACAATAAAAAATCATTAATAGTATTTTATTAATTGCTCTTTTCGTGCAAGTATTTGACAAAAAACAACTGCTTTTTTTCTTTTATGTATAACTTTTGCAAAAGAAAAAAGAAAGCAACAAAAATCATAAACAAAAAACACATTGAAATGAGTTTTTTGCTCAATTGAAAATTTGTTTGAAAAATAAAATCAATTTATTGTTTTTTTCTTTTATTTTTCTTTACCAAAAATCAAGCATTTAAATAAACATCATGAAAATGATTTAAGTGGACATGATGAACAAAAGCTGAAGACGGTCAGGAAGTAGTTGATGGATGTGATGGAATGAAATGTTTTGTTTCGAAATTCAAAAAAAAAACGCCAACAACACTCATCTCAATTGACCATTTCAGCAAATGAACTTTTATTTTTTCTTTTTTTTTCTTTTTATACCCTCCACCACAATTAGTTGTGAAGAGGGTATATTCAGTTTGTCATTCCGTGTGAAACTTTTTTACTATTCATCCCAGACCCTATAAAGTATATATATTCTGGGTCCTTGAGTAATTTTAAGTCGATTTAGCCATGTCCGTCTGTCTGTCCGTCTGTCCGTCTGTTGAAAACACGCTCACTTTCGAAAAACTCAAAAGAAATCAACAAACTTGGTGTCAAATTGCTTGTAGTTATCCTAAGCAGTTTGGGATTGAAATTCAGCAAAATCGGTTCAATAGGATCTGAGCTATGAATCAAAATGTGGAACCACCACCTAAAAAAAATTGATAATTTTGTTACAAAAACTAACATAAATGGTGGAAAAATGCACAGAATGATATAAGATTTCGCAACAATTCGTTTTATTTAACTGGAAATCACGCTGTGAAATTTCGTGAAGATCCGTCAATAATTTACCCTAGGCCCCATATAAGCCCTACTCCCGGAAAACAGTATATTAAGCCTAAAACCCTAACTAACAATGCTATCATTACAAATTTTGGCAAGTCACAGTTACATAGGACTAGAAATTAAACTGTTAAGTTTCGTGAAGATCGGTCTATAATTTACTATAGGCCCCATATAAAACCTACTTCCGGAAAACAACTTAGTACGCCTAAAAACGTAAAAAATAATGCTATCATAACAAAATTTGGTACATCAAAGTTTTATTGGACAAGAAATAAAATTGTGTTATTTCGTGAAGATCGGTCCATAACTTACCCTTGGCCCCATATAAACCCTACTCCCGGAAAACAGTTTAGTACGCCTAAATCCGTAAAAAATAATGTTATCATAACAAAATTTGGTATATCAAAGTTTTATAGGACAAGAAATAAAACTGTGTAATTTCGAGAAGATCGGTCCATAATTTACCCTGGGCCCCATATAAACCCTACTCCCGGAAAACAGTTTAGTACGCCTAAATCCGTAAAAAATAATGCTATCATAACAAAATTTGGTACATCAAAGTTTTGTAGAACTGGGAAAAAGACTGTGAAATTTCGTGAAGATCGGTCCATAATTTACCCTAGGCCCCATATAAACCCTACTACCGGAAAACAGTTTAGTCGCCTAAATCCATAATTAATAACAAATCGTCACAGTTTAAGATAATAATAACATCATACAGATATTACTCTTTAAACATTCGAACTGTCGGTGGAGGGTATCAAAGATTCGGCACAGCCGAATATAGCACTCTAACTTGTTATTGTTCAATTGTCTTTTGAGCATTTTGTTCTTCTGTACTAATAACCCGTAGAATAGAACAACTAGAAAAGAAAGAGAGAAACACCTAACCCAGATAACATAAAAACATAACTGTATGATCGTGTTTGTAATAGCTTCTTTACACTCTCTGCAAATAATGCGACTAGTCCATACACGCATGTAAAATGTAGCCCATAAAGGAATAGGACTAGTCCAAAGGTAACCCCAATGTATGGTAAAAACATAATCTATTTATGATTAATATGTCTCAGGGCAGGACCATATAACCCAGCTTTACATTACAAAGGAGTAGTCTTAATACTACTTCAGAGGATTAATTTTGAAATCGTTTAAACTACAAACTCTTTTTTAACGATGACATGGTCCATGCTTGCATTACATTGGACCACTCCAGGAAGTAGTCCATTAGATCTAAATGGATCAAGTAGTGCAATATTATTTGCAGGGCTATTACACAAGTCTTTTGTATTTTGAGGAAGATGCAACCCTGTCATGATCAGTTTTTTTTTATTGAAGTCTTTTGTATTTTGAGGAAGATGCAACCCTGTCATGCTCAGTTTTTTTTTATTGAAATTTTTTTCAAACAATATTTAGATCAGAGATGCATTTTGCTCAAAATACATTAGACTTCTGTGACATCGTAAAATACCCTTAAGAAATGAAATTAATTTGTTGTTGTAACTTTACACCGATAATAGCAAACGCCACACGAAGGGAAAACACATTTCTCAATATGGCCACAGCCAACAAAACTATTTTTAAAGAAAAATATTTAAACATAGTAAATAATAATAATAAACCTCCCCCCCCCCCAAATAATCCAGCCAAAACGACTCCTGACCACCCCTAGAAAAGATGGTAACATTATGGCAAAGGTCAGGCAGTCGTCGGAATCCACGATTAGCAAGGTTCCCCACCACTACACCAAATGCACTCCGGGCGTTGTTTCTAGGCAACGACAGATGGCATCCCCATTATCCTATAACCTGCTACAGAAGATCATTCAGCTACTTAGCTAGAACAAAAACCGATTAACGAAACGGATACAAGGCAAAACAACAATAGACTGATCGATACTCCTAGAACTAGGATAGTGAAATTTTACATGCAACGAATCGTGCAAGTTAAGGATGCTTTGTGAAAGCCATATACTCCCAAACAGGGTAATGGAAAAAACAACTTATTAGTGCTATTATGTACCATAACAGAGGCAATTATAATAAGGTTGTGACTTCTTGATGGAGGACTAAATAAATCATGATATGGTTGCAGGTGAAAATAAGGTAAATGTTACCAAATTACACTGTGCAACAAAAAAAACCAGCCTTAATATTTGCAACGCGAAATGAAACTAGACAATTTTCAGAGCAAATCTGCCAAAGGGTTTTGAAAAGTAAGCTCGGGTTCCTGAAATATCGGCCAAATGTTCCACGAATATTTTCTTCACTAAATTTCACTAGGGGTCTAATAAAACCAAAAATCGTGTAAGGTATGTAAAACGGATTTACGAAATTCCGGGCCTTGAAATTTTTGAATTTTTCGAAAACACGTTTTACATACATTGCACGATATTTTGGTCTTAGAAGACCCCTAGTGAAAATTTATGCATAAAATATTCGTGGAACATTTTAACTCCCTAAAATGCCGTTTTAGTATACATTTTTGTGGAAGTTAAAAAAGGACAAAAATTACCCCTTAAAATGAGCGTAAGAGGGTTAATATATTCTAAGAAAAGAATCGCCATACAATTCTACTGAAAATATCTGAAATAGTCTTTTAGCTCAGAAGTACATTTAGTATATTTTTTTGACTTGTGAAACGCAATCGGATTTTGATCGTTTAAATAATATCATCTCAGATCTTTTTGTGAACAAAAGTTAGGATATTAAATTCATGTGCCAAATTAATTTTTCTCTTGGGCAGTGGAACATGGCTAAAAAGGTCAACATGGAAACTGCAAACATATGTATATCAACGCTGGCCTGTAAAGGAAGACAAAAGAAAAACCAATCAACCGACAGATTATAAAAAGAAAATGGAGATGGATAGAGCTAATATTGCGTAAAGCAATTTATGTCATAGGGAGGAATGTATTAGAATGGAACTCGTATGGCAGCCGTAGTCAGGGACGTCTAAGGAAAACATGGTAAAGAACAGTTTTAGCTCAACTAGATAAAAAATTAAATAAAACGTGAAATGAAGTTAGAATGTATTGAAATTTTCGTAAACGATCACTTTGCTCCCAATTGAAATGAATTTCTTTAAGGGGAGTTTCTACTCTAGTCGTTTCAAAACCCAAATTTTAAATGTTGCATAATAACACAAAAAGCAATAAATTTAAATTTACAACCATCTACCGTTTTCCACTCTTTAGCCCCTTATTACTCTATTATTTTATTTATAACAATTTCAGTAGGAAAAGGCACTTAAATACCATTCTGCCAAATGCGGTTGTCTGTCTGTCTGGCTTTTGCAACAGGTTAGTGAATGATGTACGAGTGTAAAATAAAAAAAAAAACAAAATGTTTCATATTTTTATAACAATGAACAAGACATCAAAAAAAAAATGTTTTAATTTTTTTCATTCAGGGTAAATTTTTATTTTGAAAATTTGAGAAAAGTAAAACATTTTATATTCTTTTTCATATTTGTAGAGAATTCTAAAAAAAAAGAATACTGTTTGTATGTATTTTTACAGCAAAAGGAATTTTTTTATGGACGGGACAATCTGTTTTAACATCATGCCATAAATTTAAAATTAAAATGCCATGAATCATTCGATCAACAACCTCGTTTTGCTTTAGCTTAATTTTTTATATTGATAATAAAAAAGAAATTGTATTATCTTCTCTGTTTAAACAGATTAAAATTTTTAGTATTTTTAGTTTATACAAAGTATGAGAATTAGTACTGCTGTAAAATACAGAAACGAAAATTAGTATTTTAAAAATATATTTTCCCTCATATTGTAGGTAACAAAGAAACATGTTTTTCATCTGACCGAACTAAAATGTAAATTTTTTTTCATTTAATATTTTACTGTCTCGTTGTAGTTTCAAAATTGGCCGTTACTTAACTGATCAGTTATTGTGTAAGCACTGATTTACATACATCAAGTTTAGGTCAACAATTATTGTTTAATTTTATTTTGAACCTGCGTTCACACACCACCAGTTTTTTTTTTTCATTAATTTTCTTTATATTTACCTTAAACTTAAGGTCGTGTAGAATTTTGCGATTCAGGTCTGTATCCCATTTCATTCTCTTAACCCCTCTCTTTGAAAAGTTTAAGACTTGATTCAAATCTGATTCGAGTGAATCAGCACTAAGATACGAGCTGATTGGGATCCAATGTCCAATGTTCATCTACCTTTCTGTTGAAATACATAAGATCAAACCTATAGACTTGATTATAAGTAAATTTCCTATACTAAATGTTCGAAAAATTTTGTGTGCAAATCAAAACGGTAGAGTCGGACCTGTTTTTCTATAACAAATTTGTTTGGCATAGTGCTGGGATACTATCGATATTTTCTACAATCGATATTTATCGGTTTTCTGAAGGAACCGAAGTAACAGGGACTATAAGATATTCCATTACAACTTTAAAAAATTTTCTAAATTCTAAACCCAAAAAGGTAATCAATCTAGCGGACAACATTACAAAAATATTTGACATTTCAGTCCCTATATATACGTGTAAAAATTTTGACTTAAAGGCCTTTAATTAGCAGTAAAAAGCACTGCTAAGTAATCCATACCACTTGCCATTCTTGTCGTTTTTATTCATTGCCGTAATTCAGCGCGAATTAAAAATAGCAAGTGAAAATTTGCGGCAAAAACTGTGTGTGTATAGCTGCTGTTAGATGTCTTCATAGCTGTATTTCAAATAATAAAAATATCGATATTTATATTTTTCCTATCGATATTTTCGATATTTTAAGACCATCGATAATATCGATAGTCTATGGCCCTTGCGGATAGCATATTATACATTGTCATTTTTTTTGATGATGTATAAAATATTGTCTGCTTATGGGAAGCATAGCTGAGTGCTACCGGACGCGTCACAGGTTGCGGATAGTGGTACGTTCCGCAGATATGTGGAGTAGCTGCCATTGGCAGTCGCGGACCGTCAGCGGTTACAAGGGGAGAGTCTCGGAGGGTCTTTCGAGCTCCCACCAAATCCCGAGTTTGCCTGTGATCCTTGTAACGTGGCGAGCAATTGGCGCCAACCAACAAAACCAATAACATAGCCGACCATGGGCGGTATAACCCTAGCATGCCTGGATGTGATGTTGGCAGCCCCAACACTAGGATCGGATGCTTTGGCCCAATCAGTCATTCATCTTAAAAAAAAAACCTGATTACCGAAATCGTATTTTGCGGCCCTATGCTTTTTGCAGGAGTAAAAGGAACAAATATATATATCGATAGTTTCCCAGCACTAGTTTGGCATTGAAAATGGTCGATCTCATTTTCTCCCGGTAGATGGAGTTTTACATTCTTAATATGTGACAGGTTTCTTTGAAAATAAAAGTAACCAAATGGATTTTAACCATGACTTCTCTAGTTTTTGGGAAAACTTCCCTCCCCAATGAAATGATTTCATGGCCTTTATTTGCTGTTAACTTCATCTATTAACTTGATTACTTCAATGTCCAGCTTTTAGGAACTTAAAAAGTCTCATTAAATTAAGATACAAAAAAGTTTCATAAAAAGTGTATTTCTTTACAAGGTGGTTTTCAAAAACAACTGACTGTTATTGCTTTGTCTGCGGTTGTTAGATTGTTGTGATATTGAAGCCACCTTGCTAAGGCTTGCACAATGGAAAATTAAATTGAATTTAAATTTACCAGATGGGTGAATTAAGTATCATTTAAGTATTTCGTCAATAACAGAATTTTGTGTTTAAACAATTTTCAATATAAATGTGATTTTACTTCAAACAAAAAAATTGACTGTAAGTGTTCCTACTAAAGGTCCTATTAAATATATTATATAAAGTATGAAATATCGGCTCAAGATTTAATCTTACGTTATCTATTTTCCATCTATAATGGGCCAGATTTTTCTGGATTCCTGACTCTTTAACGTAGTAGCGCTAACCAATCAGCACTACAGTTAACAAAACATGTAAGGGTTACCATTATATTTCCCGTTATTTCCACCCTCCAGAGAACTCCTAAACTCTTGAACAATTTATGATGTGGTAAACGCATGTTTCTGGGATTTATGGCCGCTTTTAAAAAAAACTATTTTATGATTTCATCATCACCAACCAGTCAATTACAACACAACCAACCGTTGTTTTTTTCTCTCTCTCTTAAAAATAACTTAAATGATGGACATTCACATGCCGCTTTCAACGAATCTTCAGTATTCTTGCTTTCTTCCCTTTAAAATACATGCATATAGCAACCCATGGTTTGGTGCATGTGTCCGACTGGCTGTCTTTACGTGTATCTGTTAAAGATGTCTGAATTTAAACTGTCGCCGATTTACGCTTGAGGTACTTGAGGCGTCACACACTTTTGCTCATTGATGTGGTCATATTTTGCATGTAGAAAAGGAAAGAATATTTATTTATTCATTTATATTTATCTTGTTCTTCAACTACATGCAAATTATTCTAAAATTTCGAAATTAACTTTTTGGCTATACTCAACTCATAAGTACATACGAGTCTAACGAAAATTGTAAATATTCCTTTTTTTTGCATTTTTTTTTTTCAAATTTCATTTGGTGTGTTGGCAAGTGAGTCAATATAGAGAAAATTCAAAATACTAAAAACGAAAAATATTATTATTTTCTTTTTGAAGGCAAACAAAATAGAATTGCAAACAATATTTTATTTCAATTGAAAAGAAGAACAACAACCACAATGATTTACAAATATTTTTGATTAAAAACACTTTATTAATTCAGAATATGTAGTACTATAAATATAGTTTCATGAATCGTCTTTGTCGCACGTCTGTCATGTAACAATTGTATTGTTTTATAAATATTTTTCTATCTCTACGATAAAGATGCCAGACAGCCATCATTAACATCATACACAACTGTACTTTTCTAACTAAAATGCATTGTTCTTTGCAAAAGTCTCTGTGTGTATTTTTTTAAGGTATTAGGACAATATTTATCAAAATGATGCTGATAATTTTCAGCAGTACATAAGGCTACTTTACACCATTATACATGTCACAAACTGAAGTAATGTGTTAACGTGCCATAGTATGAATGCAATGTGTTATGAAAATTACAAGTATTACGAAAAAAAATTTACATCCCGTATGACTTCTTTGTTTTTTTTTAATTGTTTTAATTTTAACAAGGTTTTGTTTGCTTAATTTCCATTTCATTCTATTCAAAAATTAAATTTATTGTTGATGATATAAGCTTTTCCTATGCGCATTCCTAAGCCACCAGTGAGGCTTAGGCCAGATCAGTTTCATTTGATTAGGGTTGCATTTTAACAAAAGCCTGTTCAAGTGTGATGGTGTGAATACAAACTTTAATGTTAACAAAGATTCTTTAACAGTCGCAACAAAACTCATTAGATTTCTATCTTACAAGGAATTATGAAATACGCAAGGATTGTGTAATAGTGTAAAATACGCTTTAGTACTACACTGAAAAAATTTTCTTCGCAATACTAATGAATTTTGACATAAATCCAATGAAAAATTGCATTAAAAAGGAACCTATGCAGCGCTTCGTTGGATCGATGAAACCTGTTTCATTAAAAGGATTTAATATAACATTACATTAGATCTATGAATATTATTCATTGGATGAATACTTTCAATAAAGTAAATAAAATTTTATTTTTTTTAATTTTATTCCTTTTAATTATTTTTTTTTCGATCGCGCAACCTCGGTGCTGACCAGCTAGTCTACCAGGGCAGTGTAGTTTTTGTATTAAAAAACTATGTTTTTTTCTCAATTAAGAGCGTAAATATGAGATTAAATTGTCCATAATAACAATAACAACGTTGATTGAAAGTGTATTGAAATTTTTTGCTTCATTACTATAATGCATAGCTTGGGAATAATGATTAGAAATCCTAATGATTAGTAATTGGATTAGAAATTTTAATTGTGCTGAAAAATTGATTAATTATGATTAGTCAGCCATTTTAGATGATTAATAATTGATTAGATTAGAAATAATCAAAAATCTAATCACAATTAGTGACGATTAGCATTTTTAATCAAATCTAATTAAAACTAATCCAAAAAATAATTGATTAGATTTCTTAATTATTTTTGATTAGATTTGATTAGATCAACTATTTTTAACTATTTTTGTGAAAAGAAAATATTTATTTATCACATTTGTTGCTATATGTATTTACATAATGTAACAGTTTTTGAATATTGCATACGGTGCACCCTGTTCTTAAACTAAACACTTGACACAGCTGGTTCACTTTGTTGTTGTGTTATTATTAATGTTAATTTTCAACGTGTTTTGTGGAAGTACAAGTATAATTTTTTTGTTTACTTAACATTGAAAGTAAAATCTTTGTTATGTAAGTGTTCAAAATTATTGGTAAGTAAAAATGCACGGATTTTTTTTCTTTTATTTATCTAATCACAATTAGTGACGATTAGCATTTCTAATCAAATCTAATCAAAAATAATCAAGAAATCAAATCAATTATTTTTTGGATTAGTTTTGATTAGATTTGATTAGAAATGCTAATCGTCACTAATTGTGATTAGATTTTTGATTATTTCTAATCAAATCAATTAGTAATCTGAAATTTTTATCAAAATTCAATTCTAATGATTAGATTATTTTATTTCTCTAATCGTAATGATTTCTAATTCTAATCCAAATTCCCCAGCTATGCTATAATGACATTTTTATTGTCATAATAAAAATTTATGAAGGCAATTATTGAAATATGTTGCTTTTATAAAAAAATTTTTTGATTTCATAAATTTAATGGCAGACATGTAACATTCGATGTATGAAATTATTAAATCTTACATTTTTTAATTAACAATTAAACATTTTTTTAAGGATACTATAATTTTTTATTAATTTATGAATATAGTTATGTTTGTATATTGTTTTTTATGTTCCCAATTAAAATTTTTTGTTTAACTTGGACAAACTTAAGTTTTCATATATCCAATGAAAATTTTTAACGTAATTACGAAATCCAATGAAGCGATTTTAACGAAAATACTTCATTATAACTATAAAATTCCATTTGGACAATGAACATTTTCATTTACCCAAGGAAAGTTTTTTTATGAAAATGATTCATTAAATATATGACTACTTAAGGGTACTACTTTACACTGTAACACAAGTCTTACGTATTTCAAAAGAAACATTAACAAATCATGACTTGTTTGTATTTTCTACAAAATACGTTGGACTTATGTGATAGTGTAAAGTACCCTTAAAAGACATTCATATGAAACACAGTTGCCAAGTGAAAATAATTCTAAGTGCCTTCATTGTATAAAATGTCTCCCACTTTTTGAATTTTCTTTGAACAATACGTAAGCAAAAAGTAATTTTTGAATATAGTGCTGTATTAAAAAGTACCTCTTGGAGTTAAAATTACCTCTTTGAATGGAGAATAAATTTTTTAATAATAACACTGTGCTAGAGTTTGACACTTTTCTTGTGACAAGCGGGTCACCTGCCGTTTTAATCTAATTCCGGTATGCTGAATCTAGTGGTGCTAACCGTTTTTTTTTTAAGGTTCACTTTTGTTTTTGAGATATGTATTCTGTTATTTCGAAAATGGAGGGACATATTGAATAAACTAAAAAAACGAAAACTTTTCTAATATGGACTTCGGCCGAAAAAAGTGACTTCTGTAGAACAGTAACAATAATAACACAAGGAAATATCATGAAAGAGTGCAAGGTGGTCGGTCCTAAAAATCAGCTGACTGTCTTTGCTCTCTGCCTGTGGCTTTTAAATTGATTTTAAATGTACCGTATTGGTGAATTAAGTTTCATTTAAGTGTAGAGTCAAAAAAGGAATTTTGTTCTTAAGCTATTTTAAATATAACTGTGTCTTACAATCAAACCTTAAAATTTACCGTCACACTTTCTGAAAGAAAACTTTCATAGTGTGAATTCTGAAGTGTTCGAAAAAAAAGTTTATTATAAAAAAAGCACTTTTTGACAAAAAAAAATGTTTTTTCGATTTTATTTTTTTGGATTTTTATTTTTGTAACTTAAAACTTCGTTTTATTAAAAAAAGAAGTGAAGTGGAGAACTTTAAAAAAAAATTTATTATTGGAAATGGTGTTTGTCATTATATGAATGCCATATTAATTCTAATATCAATGATATCTATATCCTTAAACCATATCACTACTCTAATGTCACATTTTTTCTAATACTTTCATTTCATTTCAATTCAATACAATTTTAAAATGTATGACAACCATTCAAAATGCATTAAAAGCCAACAACAATAACGAAATTAAATTAAATTTCTTACAACAAAACAATAACAAACCTTAAAAACCTAAACAACAACAACTGCAAAATACACAATACAACATGATTTATATGTATTCGACATACATTTTTTTCTACTCATTCTTGACACAAAGGATGACTCGCTTTTTGCTATACATAACAACAAAAATTGAACAAAAAAAATTACAATTTATTTTATTCGTTTTGTCTTTAAAACTAAAATTTATAATTAATGTTACAATTTTATTCAGTTTGGCTGTCTTTGATGCAAAATTTCATCAAGAATGGAACTGTCTGTTTAGATCTGTATGGGAACGTGTCTGATGGTACAAAAAGTACTTAATTTTTTTTTTTTTTTGTCTTTTCAGTTACGGTTTCATTTATTTCATTAAATTTAGTGTAAAAACTATTTTATTATTATGTATTATTTTTTTCATTTTGCATTGTTAAAAATTTGTTTTGTATTATTGCAAAATGAATAAGAGAATTAAAATTATTTTTTTTTTATTTAGTGACTAATAATTTTTTTAAAATTTTATGGGTTTAAAATTAAAAGTTTTTTTTTCACATAAAATATTTTTAATTAGTATGTTTTTTATTTCAACAAATTAGTGTCATTTATAAAATAAAAATACAGATACATACTTATGTATGTATGAATGTATATTGCATGTATTTTTAAATTGGTTTGTTTTAATTTTAATTATTAATATTCAAATATTTGCAACAGAAAAAAACTAAGACAGTATATTCAGTCAACCACGAACATATAATACGCTACACTCTAATGCGGCCATCATGGAAAGGAAACCCCTTAAATTGTTCTGTATTGAAAAAATTTAAGGCAAAATCTTAATTTATTCTAAGTAGCACTTTAGGCTTGTTTACAATCTAAAGTGAGATTTTTAGTTTCCAAGAAATTTTTCAGCAGAATTTCGAAATACATAATACCCATTCAAAATTTTGTGAATTTCGTTTTAAGATCGGTTATATTCATTTTCGATTACACTGTGTGTAATTTTTTAAGTCATGGCAAAACAACCATATGCAAACACCACTACGTGATAAAAGACCAAAAAAAAAGACCCGCGTCTTCCAGTTTTGCCCAAAGTCATGCACTTGTTTTTTATGGGTCCCCAAGGACTTGGGGCCTCGGTGTCATTTTTGCAAAAAGTGATAATTTTCTCAGGCTCATAACTTGCAAACCTTTCGTAATTTTGATTTACCCTCTGAGACAAAGTTGTAGCTTTTGTCATAAAGAGTGAACATATAAAATCAGAAAACTTCATCTTCAAGATCAAAATCGCAGAAAACTTTAAAAAATTCGAATTTTTTTTCATTTTTTCCCATGTTCAGGGGGAAAATTATGCCAGTCGTGATCGAATATTTTTTCGATTCGAAAGTAATTTTATTTCAGTCGATTCTGAACGAATCGTTTTTATTTTTTCAGTGTTGTGAGAACTCAAATAAGTGCTTTACAACACAAAAAAAATATTTCGATCCGTTTAGTATGGACAGAAAGAATTAGAAATAAAACTGCTTTCGAATCGAAAAAGTATTCGATCACGACTGCCATAATTTGCCCCCAGGTCTATAGATAGCAAACCTTTCAAAATTCAAGGAAACAATCGACCACAAAAAAAAAGATCTCAATAAACACCTGTTTAGTGCATAGCAACTTCCTAGGAATGATTCTTAACACCGTTTAGTAAGCGCTTATGTAGCCTTAAAAATGAAAAATTTCCCGAAAACTTTTTAATTTTATTTGTTTTTTCTTTACTCCAACATTGAGATACTATGCTATCTATAACCATATACAAACACCACTACGTGATAAAAGACCAAAAAAAAGACTCATGTCTCCCAGTGTTGCCCAAAGTCATGCACTTTTTCTATGGGCCCCCCAAAGATTTGGGGCTTCGGTGTCAGTTTTGCCAAAAAGTGATCATTTTCTCAGGCTCATATCTTGCAAACCTTTCGGAATTTTGATTCACCATCTGAGACAAAGTTGTAGATCTTGCCATAAAGAACAAAAATTGTGAACATATAAAATGAAGATGATGTTTTTCTGATTTTATATGTTCACAATTTTTGCTCTTTATGACAAGAGCTACAACTTTTTGTGAGAGGGTAAATAAAAATTCCGAACGGTTTGCAAGATATGAGCCTGAGAAAACTGGGAGACACGGGTCTTTTTTATTTTGGTAGTGGTACGGACACCACTACGTGATTATTTTTTCGTGTTGCACTGTGTTATTGAATTACTCACTTCTTTATACTTTTCCAACTTTAAGTTAATATGGTTGTTATACCCTCCACCACCAAATGAGGGTATACTTAAATGAGGGTATACTCCATGGGAAACTATTTTATTATACATCTAAGACCCTATAAAGTATATATATTCTGGCTCCTTGAGAAAATCTAAGTTGATCTTGCCATGTCCGTCCGTCTGTCTGTCCGTTTGTTTGCCTGTTGAGAAAACGCTCACTTTAAAAAAAATCAAAAGAAATTAACAAGCTTGTTTTCAAATTGCTTGTAGTTATTTTAATCAGTTTGGGATTGAAATCCATCAAAATCGGTTCAGTACACGCAGAGAAAAAACATGTTTAAATATGTTTACCTCCAACAAAACTATTTTTAAAGAAAATTTTAAACATGTTATGTTGATTATAACCATATTATTGTCACCGACAACCATATTATGGTTGCCTCCAAACATCTTATGGGTAAATATGACAATAATATGTTTTCAAATTCACAATGGTATTTCCTCTTTTCTAAGTCTTAGACATATTTTAGTTATTATCAACCATATTATGTTTGGAGGTAACCATAATATGGTTGTGGATTCTTAATGGAGGCCTGATTTAACCATAATAGGGTTGTCGGTGATAATAATATGTTTATATTAAACAAAAAATTGTTGTTGTTTTGTTTAAGCTTTGATATTGTTACAAGTAAGACTTTGAGTGTTTAAAATTCTTATTCGCTTTAGGGTTTTATTTGTATAATATTTTTAGCTTTTCTAAAATCTTTGGAAAAGGTTTCCTGATGATCTGGCCTAAGCAACCAGTGAAATGGGCATAGAAGCTAGCTTTCCCTCAACAATAAATGTCAGTGTATTTATCAAATATAAAAAATTGGGAATTTAGCACGTCATACAAAAATCTTAATAAGAAAAATAGTTTTGTTGGAGGTGACCATATTTAAACATGTTTTTTCTCTGCGTGTAGGATCAGAGCTATGAATCTTAATGTGGAACCCCCACCCTCAAATATTTATAATTTTTTTTACAAAAACTAACATAAATGGTGGAATAATGCATGGAATGATATAAGATTTTGCACAAATTCGACTAGAAATCACACTGTTAAATTTCGGGGAAATCGGTCCATAATTTACCCTAGGCCCCTTATTAAGTCCACTCTGGTAAATTAATTAAATACGCCTGAAACCGTTGCAGATATAGTATTATGAAGAAAGGAATTTTACAACATGAAAATTAATTAAAATTTACTGATCATTTTTCATTCTTGACTCAATCTGGGCTCGAACCCAGGCGTTTTTACGGACAGGTTACCCTGACATGTTTCGATTGCAACCACTCAATGGTTTATTATATCAGAATAACTAATAAATTTTCGATATTCGAAAAATTGACATTTGAAAATAATCGGCATGAGTAAAACTAAAAAATCCGATTGAAATCGGCCGAATAATAACCGTTCGATCTGCCTATTTGTAACATATTAAAATATTGATTGTTCAATCCCTTTTATACTGTTTCTTGTTAATTTTTCTTGAAAATCGTTATTATTGACACTATTCCATTAAATATTTTGTGACGAGGTGTGTTTTTGTGAAATGTATTCGAATCACTAAAGAACATAAATTACAAAATGACATTTTTATAAAGAAAAGAATTTAAATGGAAATCTTAACGAATTTATAATAAACAATTCCATGAAATTTTTTCTTTCCGGCTGTTATCGCTTTTTCAAAACACTTTAAAAAGCGCCAAAAACAAACTTTAATATTTATAAAACAACATTTTCAAAAAGACAACAAACATTTCGTCGTTTTTTTCATGACACACAATATTTGTTTTAAAGATTTATTTTTATAACACAATTTTTTTTTTTAATTTCTTCAAAATCTTAATTTGATTTAAAGATTTATTCCGGTTTTTTTTGTAATTCTTTTATATTTTAAATGTCTAAAATAGAAAATATATGTATTTGTAGTGGTGTTAGATACAGCTGCTGTCAAAATAATAGCCATATCTGACAAGGGTTGGTGTGATTCTAATTAAATCAGAATTAAAAAATCCTGTGATGTAAGTACTTAGTTTATTTGAATAACCAAAAATATCTATTAATTTCAATAGTTTAAAAACCGCTTATTTCTTTATGAAAAAACTTATAAAAACTAATTGGTCAATATAATAGTACTTCGTCTGATTGAGTTCCATATTTCCAAAGACCTTGCATCTTTTTTTTTTTTTTTTTTTGCTTCATCGCAGATACTCCCATTTTTACATCTGCCCAAAGATTTGCAATGGGATTTAAAACTGGTGCTCACCAAACCATCGCAGTGATTGGATCTTTAACGAACCACTTTGCCATTTGGCTGGCGCCTTTAGGGCCAATCTCCTGTTGGAAGGCCCTTAACAGCGGCATTTCATCAGAGTCATATGGTAGCATTACCTCCTGAGGGAATTATACTTTGTACACAAAGAAATGTATGCGGTCCACATCTTGATATTAATTTCAAACCATAGCATGAATGCTACAACCACCATGTTTTATAGTTTTTGTTGTATGCCGCGGGTTGAATTCATTGATGTGTGGCCTTCGGACAAAATATTTCCACCAAAAAAAAAACAATTTGTGATTTTTTAAAAAAGTGCTTTGGACAGAGCACATTTCCAATTTTCTTAAAACTTAATTTATGCTCATAAAAAATAGTTGTTGTTGTTGTAACAGCGAGACCTGTAGTGCGATTCTCTATACTTTTTAAACCACAATTGTTACGTTTAAAAATGTTAACCAAAAAATTAACCATTTTGCTATTTACTAAAATTTTTAACGACATCTCCTGGTGTTTAAAGCCAGCTGTTTCAGTCAGCTGTTATTTTTAACAAAACAAATTGAGGTTTATTAACACCAACATTTTTGGTGTGGTTAAATCCGTTTAGAAAAGTGTTTATTTATAGTCCATAAATAAAATGGATTTGAGGTATTTAGCCTACAATTTATCCACTTCTTGCCACACACCAATTTTCCGTGGAGCTTCTTATTTATTTATCCTAAAGCCAACCATTTGACTCAAATAAAATTAAAAAAAATTAATTTAAATTAAATTAATAAAATTATAAAAAAAACAATTTAGAGTGCTATATTTGGCTGTGCCGAATTTTTGATACCCTCCACCGACACTCCGAATGTTTTAGGAGTAATATCTGTATGACGTCTATTTATTATTATAATCTTTGTAAAAACAGACATCTGCATTAAAATTTGTTGCGGTTTAGACCTATATAACATTATTGACCGACAATCAGAATCAATTTTAAAAAGCTTGAGTAGAATATCAGTTTAAGCTGAACTTAAATGATTTTGAGGAGAACAAATTATATAAAAGCCATGGTAAGCTATGAACCAATCATCCCAAATTCTGCAGAACGATTTCTGGTATTAAAAAACATAAATTTCAATACAGCGGTGCAATTAGTTTAGGCGTTTGCAGTGAATTTCAGAAGGCTGCTAAAATGGAATCTTAGGTAAATTTAGGATCACAAAATTGCATAACATTTTTTCTGGCCATATGAAGCTAATCTGGAAGAAAGTTCACCGCGTATTTAATAATTTTACCAGAGTGGGCTTTAAATGAGGCCTATGCACCGATCTTCACCAAATTTCACAGTGTCATTTCTAGTTCTATAAAACTGTGATGTACCACATTTTGTTATGAAAGCATTATTTTTTACGTTTTTAGGCGTTCTAAGCTCTTTTCCGGGAGCAAGGTTTATATGGGGCCTAGGGTTAATTATGAACTGATCTTCACGAAATTTCACGGTGTTATTTCTAGTCCTATAAAACTTTTATGTTCCAAATTTTGTTAAGATAGCATTTTTTTACGGATTTAGGCGTACTAAACTGTTTTCCGGAAGTAGGGTTTATATGGGGCCTAGGGTAAATTATGGATCGATCTTCACGAAATTTCACAGTCTTTTTCCTAGTTCTATAGAACTTTGATGTACCACATTTTGTTATGGTAGCATTATTGTTTACGGTTTCAGGCGTACTAAACTCTTTTCCGGAAGTAGGGTTTATATGGGGCCTTGGGTAAATTAAGGACCGATCTTCACGAAACTTTACAGTATTATTTATAGTCCTATAAAACTGTGACGAGCCAAATTTTGTTATGATAACATTATTAATTATGGTCTTAGGCGTACTAAACTGTTTTCCGGAAGTAGGGTTTATATGGGGCCTAGGGTAAATTATGGACCGATCTTCACGAAATTTTACAGCGTGATTTCCAGTTGAATAAGACGAATTCCTGCAAAATCTTATGTCATTCTGTGCATTATTCCACCATTTATGTTAGTTTTTGTAACAAAATTATCAAAATTTTTTTAGGTGGTGGTTCCACATTTTGAATTATTGCTCTGATCCTACTAAACGGATTTTGCTGAATTTCAATCCCAAATTGCTTAGGATAACTACAAGCAATTTGACACCCAGTTTGTTTAGTTCTTTCGAGTTTTTCGAAAGTGAGCGTGTTTTCAACAGACGGACAGACGGACAGACAGACGGACATGGCTAAATCGACTTAGAATTACTCAAGAACCCAGAATATCAGGGGTGTTCTGGAAATCGAGAACGCAAAACGCAAGAATTTTAAACGTCGTTTTATCATAAGATTTATGAATTAAAAGAAGTTTATGACGAACATTATACAAATATTTCTCTGTTAAACAGAATTTTGAAACAAAAATTACAAAAAGTAGATTAAAAGTGCATTAAAAACAACTTCCAAATTCTTGCGTTTTGCGTTTTCGATTTCCAGAACACCCCTGTATATATACTTTATGGGGTCTGAGATGAATAATAAAAAAGTTTCACACGGAATGACAAACTTTATATACCCTCTTCACAACTAATTGTGGTGGAGGGTATAAAAATAATTAATAAAATAATAAAAATAAGCAATGCTTTACGCACTTTGCATAATATTATTTAAAATCTATAAATTAAAAGGTTTTTGTTTTGTTTTTTTGTATTCTTCTTTGTTATTGTATCCTATTTTGATGTTTCTCTTGGCAGAGTTGCCACGATATATCAATTTGAATAAAGAGAAATATAAAACTTTTTACCGTGGTTATAAATAAGTTAGATAATCCCATAGTGGTTAGTGCAAACATCAATATGTGTGGTTAAAGTTAACACTTTTTAAAGAGTTAAAAGTTAGTGAATTGCACTACTGAAGAACAGGTGTTGCTGAGTTGACAATCCTTGGTCGGAGTTCGTTGAACTTCGAGTCGTTCCGTTGCGTAAAACCGATTGCCGTGGCAACGACAGGAGAATAAAAAATATTTGTAACTCGCGCTATTATTTTGACAGGCACTGTTCTTTAGAAAATAGAAACGATTTTATGAATTAAATGGATTTTATAAAATTTGTAAATAAAAAGTTAGCAAAAAAAAAATAAATAAATAAAATTAAAAAAAATATGTACATATATAAAAGTTTATATAAAGAGTGACATATCGTTACCTTAAGCACTAAAGGCCCTATCTAGCATTTTGAAAATTTTACAGGAGAAGCAAAAAACTATTTTAAATTATAAATAGATAAATTGCCTTAAACTGTTAAAAAAAATTTTTTTTTTCTTCTATATTTTTGTAAAACCTACCAGTTGATTTGACGATTGACAATGCTGCATGTTATGCAAACTGTTAGTTAGGTCTTTTAGCGTTTATCATATAATCTTTTGTAAAAAAATCCGTTTGTTTTTGTTAATTAAGTCGCTTATTTTAATCGCAAGTTTCCATTGTAAACATTTGTGTTGAAGCAACACATCAGAATCAATGAAAAGGTAAATTTTTAATTTTTAAGGTCCATTTGCGTTTAAGGCAACGATATATAAATCCTGTATATAGAACATGTAGAAAAAAGTATGTACATAGATACCAAGCTACAACATAAACTAAATGGCCAATATTCATCATTGGTTATGGCCACCTGTCTTTGTCAGTTGTTGTTTATATATTTCTTGTACTAATTTTTTTTTTTTAAATCTTGATCAAAAGTACGATGAACAGACAGATTTCGGGCCAATTGAGAAGACATGTGTATTTTGTGTGTTTTTAAAACAACGTATGTGCACGCTGATGCCTAAAAAGGAGAGCACAGTTAGCACAGCCCATGTAATACATGTTTTCTAAAGAGGAATTTCTTACAAATTTGTTTTATAAGCGCAATTAAAATCTTAAGAAAAATTTATTTTAATTACTCACTGTTAAAAATGTTAGGGCTGTTAAGAGAGGGATACATCTAAATAAAATATTTTAATGGCTAATTTAAAGCACACTTTTTCGCTTTAAAGTTGTATGTGTTTGTTTTTATTTAAAAGAAAAAAGATTTTAAAAATAAATTTTAATATATTTATAATAAATTAATAATATTAATAACAATTAGGCTAAAGTTAATCAAATTTAATTTTCATTAAACTATTTTTATGAAGAATGGAATTTGACGACATGAAATGAATTAAAATTTATTAATAATTTTTTATTATTGACTGCAGCGGAGCTCGAAGAACCCAGGCTTTCACGGACAGGTTAACTTTGCATGTTTCAATTGTAACCACTCAATCTATTCATAGGGTTTTGCCGTTTAACACTCACAGCCATCGGCGAAACACTCTGAAGAGATTGAGTGGTTACAATTGAAACATGCAAGGTTAACCTGTCCGTGAAAGCCTGGGTTCTTCGAGCTCCGCGGCAGTCAAGAATGAAAAAATATTAATAAATTTTAATTAATTTCATGTTGTCAAATTCCATTCTTCATAAAAATAGTTTAATGAAAATTAAATTTGATGAACTTTAGCCCAATTAAAAATTTCAAAAGTTGGATTAAAAACCCATAAACAGTTCAACAAAAATAACCACAATACTAATTATAATAAAAATAAATAATTTATTTTCATTTCAAATTTAAAAAAAAAGTTGATTTTAATATACCGATTAACTCGGAATCTATTTCGGAATCTATCTCAAAATAAATGTCTGTGCATCCAACCGTTCGGCTGGCTGGCTAATTGTCCGTTCATGTAAACTTTGTGCGAAAGACAGAAGTCGCAACTTTAATGAAATTTGGCACATATGTGCTCGTAAATTGTCAGAAGGACGAAGCCAATTGAAAATAAGGAGAATTCTCCTGAATAGGGTCTTAATGCCTATGAATCGCCTTAGTTTGTATTTCGGTTTAATTTACTCTCAAAATATTTTGTGCAACCTAAATCATTTAAACAAATTTTATTGGAATCGGTCCATATTTGATAATAAATCCCATACAAATAAAACGCACGAAAATAAATATTAATGTTATAACTGTCTTATGTTTTTATAAATCGATAAAAGATTACATATCGATACCTTCCCATAAGAATGTATTAAGCGACACTTTTTTTGAAAATGACTTTTTGATGTGGAACTACATATACTAGAAGTTAAGCGCCACATTTTGGCCTGGGTTTCGCTGCCCTATCATGGATGCAAAGGAAACTAGAGAGAAAAATCAACCGTCAAGTTTTCTCACTGGAATAGTGTTGCACCCTGTAATTTGTATTAGCCGCCAAAGAAATTATGCTAATTTTTAAATATGTTTTGTATTCTGGAAATCGCTTTCCAAACATGTTCCTTTCAATAAAATACACAAATAAATAACTAAATGAGACGTTTTTTTTTCGTTTCCTACACAATTTTAGAAATGTGGCTTAATACATTCTTATGGGAAGGTATCGATATCATGTCATAGTGATAGTAGGAGATATAGAGAATATTTGGCATAAAAACTTCTTATATGATATTAACCTCATAACATTCTTTTTTTTAGCGGAAACCTAATTTCGCATGGGTCCTTAATAGAATACACTTTCCAAAATTTGTCTGCTATTACTGAATCAATGCGTTCTACTCTCAAGAGCATGTTGTATACATTTTAAACTAACTCTCGGTGGATATAACGACTAGACAGATAGCTCTCTGCTTGGCGGCGCGGTTGAACTATGACCACGCAACGATACTCAATATTTCAATTGTCCCTGGCGGAGTAGACTCTAAAGATATTAAGTAATAAAAAGGTATACAGAAGTCAAATAACTATTTATAACATTTTAAGAGATAATCAAGTAATTCTTGCGTAGCATTTCTGACGAATTATCACATTAAGCTACAGAAAAGTCAAATATTAATCGTTTAACAATTTCAATAAGAGATCCAGTTAAAAGATTCCCAAGGTAAAATATAGATGAGTTATATCTATGGCATCTTGTTTACATTCAAGGTGAACTATAGAAGTGTCAAATTACTTATTTTCCCATTTTATGTTGAGCTAAAAATGTCAACTGACTACCGCTTGCACAACAAAAACTGTAAGTGAGTTGCACGAAGCAAACGGTCCTGACACAATAAAAATCTTTTTCCAATAAATAAAACGTAGTAAATTGTTGTGCTCGTTTGAATTTAAATGTGACAATAAAAAATGTGTTTTTTGTATAGAGGCTGAAACAAAAATCATAAAGATTTACAGTGTGACAAATCGCCACCAATGTAAAATTTAAATTAAAAATATCAGTTTAGAGAACACACACAAATGGCCGTTTGTAACTGGCCGAAGTAAATGTTTACAAAGACAAATGCTCCAAGGCAAAGTCATGTTAAAATGTGAAACTTATTCACTTATATGGAACGTGATGTGGTCGTATAGACAAAATATAAATAAATATCTTTTTTTTCAATTAAACCATTAATCAAAGAAAAAATCAGTTTTAATTAAAAGTTTAATCAAGTGATTTAAACGTTTACTTATATCATCAACATGACTGCAGAAAATGATTTAAATATCAAAAAATATTTAATTGATACTATTAATTTGCTTACTAAAGCATATTTATTTATTTTTTTTAATTAATATCACAAATTCTTAAATTGAAATTGATTTTTTTTATTATTTTTTTTTTCTGTGTAATATCCACTAGAAGATTTATAGCGATTTATATTGTCAAGATAACGAGCATCCAACATTTTTGTTCTAAACTATCGTAAAGTTAACCCAAGAAGCTTATAATCGGCCTTATTGTGTAAGGCGTTGTCGTTAAATAGTGAGTCGTTTCTTGTAATAGATTAAAGTAACAGATTGTGGGTTACTTAATCTTTATAAATATAAACATGTTAGTCGTTTAAACTAATGATTAGCTTTTATGCAAAAATAAAACGTTACTGTTCTAGATTAAATCGAACGAACGAGGGGGCCAGTGAACAGGCCCACTTCTGGAAATAAAGTTGTCACCAAATTAATTTTGAAATAAATCGCTTAAGTGCGCCACCTTGTTGGAACTCAATGTTGTCAATGACAAACTGATTCATTTTTGGAAACTAAATTCAGTCAGCATGGCTCGATAGCGTTCGCCATAAACCAGAAATTAGCTTCATCACTAACAACAAATAATCGACGAACTTGAACTTGAACTTGAACTTCGTGAACAGATTTATTTCTTAATTTCCACTATTAGGAAGCGTTGTTCTACAGTAAAGCCTTACCGAACCGAAATGTCGTCACAGTTTAACATTCTCAGCTATAAAATAATAGTTATCAATATCGATAATTTTCATGCCGCTTTCAAAGAAACACCCTATATTTTAAACAAATAATTAAGACAAGAAATCAGAAATGGATTTTAAAATCGCTCGAAATTCATCACACCTTTTAAAAACGATCGTTTTAAAATCGATGACATACCTACATAAATAAATCATAGATGTTATTAAAATCTTAAATTTCAAGTTTAAGCGAAGACAAATTTTTTTTTGCTTAAGGAACGAAGGGTTCAGAAAAGGTATCTGGTCCATACAATTCAAGGCCATGACAGCTCTTCCAAGCAAAAACGTCATAATGAAAATTTAATCTTGCCAATATTTATATTTATTTCGCAAAACTCCCAGCTCCAACCCACTGTTTTTACACCCCTATAGATGGGCTATAAATACATAAGAGTTAAGACCATAAATGTTTATGAGCAGATAAAAAAAATATATAATTCATGTTTCATTTAGGTTTTTGTATCATTTTATTTTTTATATGCATATGAATGTACAAAAGTACATACTTATGTATGTATGTTTGTTTTTTATAAAAGAAAAATAAACCTAACAACAAATAAAACGGGGAAAACTAACATAACAACTTTTCAGCATGAAGAAAAGTGTGAAAATTTAAAATATTGAAAAATGCGGAAAGAGAAAAGGAAGGGAGAAAAAGTCATAATACGCACGTGCCAAACATTTTTTTAGCAATGACAAAGCAAATTATTAAATTTAAAAAAAAAAATTTAATAGATTTTAATTCTATATAAAAGTTTTTATTTAAAATTTAATACTTAGTACATAATTTTAGATACACATACTACACATCGCTCATTGGCTGCAACGTCGTCATAACTCAAAAAATTACATTTCGAAATAAACGTGTTTGAAATTTATAATTTGCTCTCTCTCCACTTAGACAAAATAACGAAGCGGGGAAAGTTAAGAGATATAAAGATAAAATTTACATACGACATAAAAAAAAACATAGCGAACCATTCCGCATCACTAAATCCAAAATTTAATTTTCGAGTTATGACGACGTTACACAAAATGACCGATATGATATGTACATTAAGGGAAAGCGTCAACATATTTTGCGTATCTTAATTTCAAATCGAACTAATGGGTGATTTTTTAGCTATTATCTTTTTGGCAACACTGGCGCACGTTTCGTGTTTTGTTTCACTGTCAAACATCTTCAGTTTGGTCTATAATTTAACCATGAATCGTGTTACTAACGAACAACGCTGGCAAATTACTGAATTTTATTATCAAAATGCGTGCTCTGTTAAGAAAGTTCATCGCGCGCTTCCTCCATTTTATGGTCAGTTTAATCGACCCACTGAAGCGGCTATTCGGTACGTTAATAAGCAGAATTGTCGATTTTGGAGTGAAGATCAGCCAGAAGCATTGCAAGAGCTACCAATGCATCCAGAAAAAATCACAGTTTAGTGCGGTTTATGGGTTGGTGGCATCATTGGATCGTACTTCTTCAAAGCTGATGCGAATCGTAACGTAACTGTGAATGGTGAGCGCTACCGTGAGATGATATCCAACTTTTTTTTGCCCAAAATGCAAGAGCTTGACTTGCATGACATGTGCTTTCAACAAGACGGTGCCACATGACACACAGCACGCTTATGGACTTTTTGAGAGGCGAGCTCGGTGAACATTTTATTTGACGTTCGGGACCGGTCAATTGGCCTCCTATTTTTTGTGGGACTATGTTAAAGCTCATGTCTATACACCAGTGATAGCCACTCCATAGCCTCGCGATGCAGTCAATAATCGTATTTTTCACACAGCCACGGTTGGCAATTCACATATATGCAACAACATTGTTCGTTTCAAAACATCAGACTATCATCAGTCGCTGCGACCGCACACAAGCACATAATATCATTGTGTGCGTGCGTTCGGGGCTTGGTGAGTTCGGGGTTTGGTTATCACTGCTATACACACATGCCCGCTTCAATTGACGCATTGGAAGACAACATTGAAGCATTTATTCATGAAATTCCGGCCGAAATGTTGGAAAGAGTATGCCAAAATTGGACTAAGCGGATGGATCGTTTGAGGCGCAGTCAAGGTCAACATTTGCATGAAATAATCTTCAAACATTAAATTATATGGACCGTACTATCGATTCAAATAAAGATTTCATGAGTTTTTCTGAATTTTATGTGTTTTTTTTTAACTTTCCTATAGCTCTTAAAAAATCACCCGATAGAACGTTGTATTTTATTCTCAGATGCATGGGGAAAATAATTTGAAAAAATATCTTGGAAACAACTTTTAGCCCTCTACCTATGTAAATTAATTATGTAAAACGCAACGCAACGTCAAAGAATTACATTGAATGCAAAAACAAAGTCATAAATATGCTGTAATTTTGTTGTTGCTTTCTACAGAAATTTTTTTCTTACAAATTTAAGGTTTTCAAAGTTGATTTTTGTACTTTGAAATAAAAGTAAGCTATGATTTTTCCTTTAAAGTTTTCTTTGTGAATAAGCACCACCCCAGAAACCAAATCATTTTTAGTGACTTCATATATTTTTTTAAGATTAGGGTGACTGACTGGGTGACCATCGCCCATGTGAACAAACAACTTGAGCCAGTGAGTGTAAATAAAAAAAGGAGAGACTTTTGGAAATTCAATTTATAAACCCCCTTTCACACTCGGCAAGTTACTTGCGCAACTCTTGGTTTGTAGTTGTCAGCGGTAAGGTCGGAGTAAAGGCTCAGTTAGTCTTTACTTTCTGTTTCTGTTCTGTTCCGTGCCGTTCTGTTATGAAATTGTAATAGTTACTTTTTCCGTAGTAACTTATCAGCCATTTATGATAAATTTATTAGTTTTGCACCGTTCATTGCTTTATTTTATAACTTTTATTCACATAAATATGAAAAAATTAAATTTTATGAATTCTTAAAATCAAAAAACAGTTTATTTCAATGTAAATATGTATTTTTTATTATTTATTTTGCTGTCACTTACAAATACTTAACATGTTTTTGATTTTAACAAACTGAACCGCAACAGAACAGAAAAACTAATCAATTTCATAGGTTTTTTAATAACAAAAACAAGTCAGCTGATTCGTAACAGAACAGAAAGTAAAGACTAATTCTGCCTTAAGGAAAAAACAATGTTGTACAGACTTTGTTGATGTCGGCAAGTAAAAGGGGCCAGAGTACTTAGAAATGGGTAAAAACGGTTAAAATCAGTAACATTATATCTCGTGATCTAATAGAGGTAAACGTGAAATTCAAAAAATAATATTATTGAATCGAAAATTATACTGTCATGTGTTTGGTACTTGGTTGAAGACACGGTCACCCCTACACCAAGAAAAAGCTCCGAAAAGTCTACAAGAACTGTACTTTGGAGCGTTTGTAAAAAGCTTATAAGAAAATTTTGGGAAATATTGTCCTCTGTCCATCCTTCGCTGTGGTTCAGCTAAAGAAGAAGTCTAGAGATACCTTAGATCTTCTAATTTTTTGTTAATATAGCAAGAAAATTATTCTTTACATTACAAATCGATATTTTAATTTTAACACGTGCCGCATTAAGCTTTAATATAGTTATTGACATATTTATAGTAGACTGGTTCTTATTTTCTGATTTAAAATTTTTTTTATTTTGAAAAATATTCGAAAATTTTTTATGCCGAAAAACTTTGGAGTCGGAGTCGCGAGTTTTTGTAGGTACTCGGACTTTAAAACCCTGCTTTAAAATAAATAAATTTTTTTTCATTAAAATACATTTTGCATGTGAAATATAATCGAGTTCTTGCACTTAATAGTGTATAACTTGCTTATTTTTTCAGATCTTCTGAGCGATTCTATTCTAGACAACTTTTAACATCAATTTTAAAATCACACTATTTGATACTTTTTTGATGCCAATTTAAAGTATAATATCTATATTTTATAATAATATAACTTTTTTAGCTTAAGCTTAAGCTTAAATATAAATTTAATGTGCACTTCGAAGCATTAGGATTCATAGATTTGACATTGCATGTTGCACCCGTCATGGCTTAAAAAGCTAATTATTGGATTATATTTCTCTACGATGTTTGCTTTGATAATCGATATCTCTTTTACAATAAAAAAAATTATACAATAAAAGTTTAAAAATTAACAGAGTTTTGTGTTTTTGTGGTATGATCTTATGAAAGTTGGTTAATTTGGTTGCACCCGTCATGCACGTTAAAGCTCTCTCGTGGCTATTTATTCGTTTCATATAAATTCTTGTAAATAGATAACAATAGTATACAAAAAAATGTTACCCTTTCTAAAAATAACTTAATTGCAAATGTGATTTTTTCTATTCGTAAAAGACGTTTAAAGCGTCTAAATGTTGCACCCGTCAAAATAGAATCGCCCTTCTCTATTTTTGTTTTTTTTTTTTTGGTCAATAAAATAAAAAGTTAAATGTTTAATTTAATTTAACGGTCCTCAAACGGTCCATCCGCTTAGTCCAATTTTGGCATACTCTTTCCAACATTTCGGCCGGTATCTCATGAATAAATGCTTCAATGTTGTCTTCCAATGCGTCAATTGAAGCGGGCATGTGTGTATAGACATGAGCTTTAACATAGCCCCACAAAAAATAGTCTAAAGCGTCAAATCGCACGATCTAGGCGGCCAATTGACCGGTCCCGAACGTGAAATAAAATGTTTACCGAACTCGCCTCTCAATGAGTCTATTGTTAAGCGTGCTGTGTGGCATGTGGCACCGTCTTGTTGAAACCACATGACATGCAAGTCAAGCTCTTTCATTTTGGGCAAAAAAAAGTTGGATATCATCTCACGGTAGCGCTCACCATTCACAGTTACGTTACGATTCGCATCATCTTTGAAGAAGTACGGTCCAATGATGCCACCAGCCTATAAACCGCACCAAACTGTGACTTTTTCTGGATGCATTGGTAGCTCTTGCAATGCTTCTGGCTGATCTCCACTCCAAAATCGACAATTCTGCTTATTAACGTACCCATTGAGCCAAAAATGAGCTGACCATAAAATTAACACATGAAGCGCGCGATGAACTTTCTTAACAGAGCACGCATTTTGATAATGAAATTCAATAATTTACAAGCGTTGTTCGTTTGTAAGACGATTCATGGTTAAATTATAGACCAAACCGAAGATGTTTGACAGTGAAACAAAACACGAAACGTGCGTCAGCTGTTTAAACCAGAGTTGCCAAAAAGATAATAGCTAAAAATCACCCGATATATATTTTATTGTAAACTATTTTATAATATGTATAATAAACGACAACATTTCTTTTTGTTTAAT
Source organism: Pollenia angustigena (assembly GCA_930367215.1). NCBI lineage: Eukaryota > Metazoa > Arthropoda > Insecta > Diptera > Polleniidae > Pollenia > Pollenia angustigena. The sequence goes on from OV884056.1 coordinate 283,724,843, forward strand.
AATTTTTAAAAGAACATCATGCCATCAATTTTATTGGAAACACCTAAAAAATAAACATTTTTGTTTTGAATTTTTTATACAATTTTATGATTTGGCATCGTTTGCCATGTGATTTTGTTAATTTTATTTATTTTTTTAATTTCTTAAATTTATTTTTTTGTTTATTTTTACAACATTTTATGGTCAATTTAGCAATTGAGTGATTTTTGTAAAACACATCATTATTATTTTATGTATTTTGAAGGAATTTCGTATGAACGCTACTAATTAGACGTAGAGGCTGAATTTTTATAAAAAAAAATTTAGTTTGGAAGCTTTTTTTGTCGTAACGTAGAAATACACTATTTTAAGCAGAATTCCGTCACGCCAATTATTGTACTAAGCTGCCAAACAGAAATGGGAGAACATAATGTTCTGGAAATCGAATTAAATTTTAAAATCCATTATATCGCCGATAAAAACGATTTTAGAAATTTGTTAGAACCCGGAGAAAAGTTGGCACGAGCTAACTTTATGAAGCGAAACAATATAACTTTATTAAAAGTGGGATTTACTATCAAAGTAATTTTTTTTTTTTTTGGGAATACAAAATTTTTAATTTACAAGATTTCGTTTGTCGTGCTTCATTCCCAATTTTTATTCTTGATAACTACACTGAAATTCATTGTTGAAGGGATAAGCAATTCCTATGCGCATTTCACTGGTTGCTTAGGCCAGCTCGTCAGGAAACTTCATCCAATGATTTTACAAAAACTAAAGAAATTTAACCAAATAAAACTGTCAAGCGAATAAGAATTATAAGCAACAGTTTTATTTGTAACAATATCAAAGCTTAAACAAAAAAAACAACAATAAACAGTGAGTTTATCTTTTCTTACATTCCCCACTTCAATTGGTTGGAATTCTTCCAACGCTAATTGCAGTTTTAAGTAGGTTAAGAAAAAAACAAATGAAAACAAAAGCAACTTGCTTTATTGTTTTAGAAAAAAATAAAGCGTGTTGCCAGTTTAGTTTTTTTAGCCGTGCACTTGCCAGTTTATTATCAAAGTAATTTTTGGGGAATCAAAATGTTTAATTTACAAGATTTAGTTTGTCGTGCTTTACTAGAATAACGTAAACAATATTTTTTTTAGAAATGACTCAAGTCGACAATAATTGAGAAACCCAGTGCCAGTGACACAAAATAAACAAAAAGCGTTCACATTGTCAACCTCTCAAGAGTGATCTAACGCGAACAATTAATTGCACGTTGTATTAGTTTCGCCCATGTGTGGTCTTAAGAGCTAAAACGAGATTGATCAACTTTAATTCCACAAGTTGACAAATTTTAATTGTTCGAAATGAAGTTAAAGATTTAAATAAAAAAATGTCTGACATTCATAATAGCTGTGTTCGTTCATTGACTAAAAATTGTTACAAATTTTCAATAATTTTTCCTAATAAAATTTTTTTAACATAACATTTGGAACATTTACTTGCTACAATTCCCAGTCAGCAAAATACCTCGACATTGTCGGAATCAGACTTTTCGTGCAAATGTCTGACTTCATTCTTAGAGATTTCGTTCAGATTTCTGTCATACATTAAATATTCTTACTGTCTGGCCGATTTCTAATCGATTTCGCATGGATATATCGGGGGGAATTTATGTACAGATATGTCCAATGGAATTCCGACGGAATTCATTCAGATTTGTCTAAAGAAACTTGTTATTTTTTTAAAATAATGACAAATGTCATTCAGTTGGAAATTAATGTTATTTGTTCAAGATAAAAAGTATAAAAAAGTCACGTACGTGTAAAATTTATAATTATGTACATATTTTGCAATAAAATTATTTCTTTCAGCTATCAGTTCGAAAGCAAAAAAATCTCGGCTAACACATCCCATGCCTTTTTCATTAGATTTCTGTTAGATATCTATCAGAAACGCTGACAAAAAACCAAAAACTTCCCACGACATGTCTGTCAGAATTCGTGTCAACCACTTCATACGTTTTTGGGTCAGAAGTCTGACAGAATTCGTATACGATTCCGACTTTTTTGCCGACGTTTCTCTCATATATCTGAACGACGTCGGATTATTTTGCTGGCTGGGTTGTTACAAATTTGTAAAAAAAAATTAAGTAAATGAACACAGCTAATGTAATGATTACGCTTTCATCACAACAATAACAGTTAATCTTCGTATTAATATTTATTAACAAAATAATAATTTAACTTAATAAATCTTTTTTTTATGTTTTAATAAAACAGATCTTTAATATTTCTAAATATTCTGAAAACACATAAAACTAATGCAACTTTGTGTTATTTTTGAAATAATTTATTTTATTGTAACACTTTTTTTACATTTTTGTAGTTGTTGTTTTTGTCTTTGTAGCATCATTTTATTTAACCTTGAATAATTTCTGTTTCAAAATTAAGAGAATAAAAATATACATAAAATCTTAAATACTCTGGTTAAGGAATGTGTTTATCTTGTCATTGTTTTACTAAAATATATTTCAAATATTTTTGAAAAATATCAACCACCACAACAACAACAACAACAGAAAACTTAGAATCCAACAACAAATAGGATTTTAATTTTCTAATGCCAGTCATAAATTTTCCGCAAAATAAAAAAAAAAATAAAAAAAAAGTTCAACACAGTAAATGGAATATAAAATCATCATCAACAACAGCAACAAAAAAAAATTGTTCAAATGGGGGACTATAAAAATACTTTCACTTTAATTTGGAAATAATAAAAACTAAATGCCAAAAGATCTGATGGCAGTTAGGATTAGAATTATTAGAGCAAACTTTAGTAATTGCCCGTAGTTAAAGGCATTTGCAATTGTGTTGTTTATATTTGGGTGATTCAAAAAGTGTTATAAAGTCATAAGTGTTAAAATATAAACATGAAAAAATACGATTGTTGTGAACAACCCATCATTTAAATCAGCTGAATTAAAACAAATATAAAGAATAACCCCCATATTTATAACAAAAAATTTAGATTTTTAAAAGGTTTAGTGAACAAATTTTCATTTTAAATTCATGTCATAAACCTTTTATAAACCTGAAATGTTTTTTATGAATATGGGGGTAAATATTTACCTAACATCAAAGTATTTTTTTAATTCTTAGCCATCTTACCTGACTATTTTCCATATTTTAGACGCAAATCACAAATAAATTTTATTTTGTTTGTTTACCAAACATCAGAGTCCTAAGCCGATATAATTTGACGCCGCAATTGTTTTGATGCCGCAGGTTAAATTCGGATATTTAAGACACTTTTTGTTTGTTTAAAATGTTAGAACTACTGCCCGTCTACAACTGACATGATTTGCTGTTATAACTTGAAGTTATAAAAGCGTTGTTAAAACATTTGCATTAACAACCGTGTTATAACATGAGAAAACTTCTAACATGATGAGTCTATACCTAACACTAACATCATATTAGTGTTAAAGTTAAGCATTTCATGTCAGTTGTAGACTGCAACTTATGACAATATAACATAACGCAACATGTGAATACCCCAATTGTAAAATAGAATCTGTTTACTGTCTACTTTACTTATCCCTAGTAATCGATTGTGTAGTCAATTGTGATTTTACGGCATGTTTTAAGGCGAATTCATGCAGGTGACCTCATCATGAGAGAGAATAATGCTAGCTGTCCATTTTTGTTGTGTGTAGGTTTAGGTATGCTAAATGTCAAACACCTGTATGTATTCGCCTTGGTCTGTTCTTAACTTATTTATCCCAAAGAAATTAATATAATTTTTTTTTTATTTTGTAGTTCTTGTATTTTGAAACGTATTCCTTTGTCTGCTTATCCCCTCTTAGTAATGTTATGTGAAGCCAGTTGTCATTTTGTTCTCTCAATATATATTTTCAAATGCAGTAAGTCATTCCATTTTAAACGGTTTGTACTGCAAAAAAGAGTCTGTTGTCATCTTTACTTATTTATTCGATTGTGGAGTCATTAGTATGTAGCTTTATGATACTTGGGTAATCCAAAGTGTACAAAGTAAACTTTATTTTTCTTAAGTAATTCATTAAAAAAAGGCAAAAGTTTTTATTACGATATGTAGTCCTCTGTCTACTTTATTAATTTCTAGTAATCTATTTTTAGGGTCAAACATTACTCTCTTGTCAGAAAGTATTTCAAAATATTTTATTATTTTTTCCATTCCAAATAACCTGTCTTTTTTGTTCTTAAGTAAACTAGAATAGATGTAGTTGTTGTTTTTAAAAATTTCCAACCCATCTTTTTGTAGTCTATGAAGAGAAAAATTACTTTCATCAAAATTTTGTAAAAACCTGTCGTGACCTTTATTTATATTTAGTTATTTCCCAGACTTGCAGGGTTTTGTAAAATTATTTTTTAAGCATTAAAAAATAAACAATAAATACTATACAATTTTCAAGAATTTTGTGTGCAACTGTGTTTTTAGTAAGTTGACAATTTAGTATGTCATCCTTACCCAACAAACATTCAAGCTTGATATTAAGTTTGGCACGACACACCTTCTTAAAAGAATCGTTTTGAAATTGTTCGTTTTTTATTACATACCTGGGTTCAGATCGTCGCACTCGTGATGGAGTGACTTTGATCGAAATTTTACTTTTTGAAATCGTCCCATTCGTTATCAAAAAACTTCTATCGAAATTTGAGATTATGCCATTCGATAACGAGTAGTCGATCGAATGTCTTCACTCGAAATGTCATTCGATTGGTTAAGAACTTTCGTAAAAACATTTAATTGTTTTTTCAAAAACAATTTACACCCTTTTTGGGAATTATTATTAGATTTCTTCAACAAATAGCTTAAAATGTATGTATTGTACTTTCTTCAGCAATTAGAAACCAAATAGTAACATTCAGTTTTGCAATTTTTCGCAAATTTTAGTCATGTTTGCGAAAGAAGCGATTTTTTATTGTAAGTTTTTTGATTCTTTACCGTCCCCTTAATATGACAATAGCGTATAATTTTTTGGGGTTTTGAGAAAATCATGTTTAAAGTTTTTGTCAAATCGGATGTCTATTAAAACCTCAATATTGGATTTTTCGACGAATACATAATACCGTTTCTTGTCTTTAAATTTACCAATTTTTTTTTTATTCTACGCATCCTTTAAGACCATAATTATGTCTATCAAAGTGCAAGTCCTCCATATAGACTATTTTATTTTTTAAGGAATTCGTATGTTGTATCTGATACACTATTTTATTTTGTATGGTAAACGCTGTTTTATTCAATAATTTTACGGTATTTTTATTAAAATATTTGATCTCAAAAATATCAATTTGTAAACTTATAAAATTATTACTGTAACTGATTTTGGGTTAATAAATTCGTTTTCCGTACTGTTAAAATTTAATATAAATATAGTTATTTTACAGAAAATGAATTTTAATTTGTTTAAAATGAATTTTCGTTTGAATTTAACTTTAATTTTGAGTGTAACATAATAAAACAGTGATTAAGTCATACATAGTTTTATTAATTCAGTGGCACATATTCATTACTTTCCAATTTGGGTTATTATAAACAGAAAATTATGACAAATTAAGGTATACATTGCGTAAATCAAAAATAAGAAGTTCATTCGTCTTCTTTCTCTTCCTCTGCTACATCTGGCTCATCTAAACAATTTCAATTCTTTCCACCTTGTAAGTTAAAGCACAACTTTTGGAGATCGTGCAGCTTTCGATGGTCGGAATGAAACTATTTCTCAAAAAATTGTTTATATTATTATAAGCTATTTTATGAGTTAAAGTTTTCATAAATTGTATTTTTTTCTACAGGCTAAAATGGAGTATAATGCGTATACACTATTATTCTTTTAACAACTTTGGAGTGGCAATTTCAAGTAAAATAGCGCATTTAGGCTTACACACTTATAAAAGGAAAATTTAAAACAAGAAATTATATACTATTTTTTCCAACAACATTTTGACCCGCTTTTTGGAAGACATACGACATACAATATAATACAATAGAATAAATTCGAAAAAAAAATATAAAAAATGTTGAATATTTTTCGGAATTTCTATAGTTTTCCGTATTTTTGCGTTCCTTTGTTGCTCTTTTTGTAAGCGATGCCGTTATAAAAAAGGACCATAAATAAACCATTAACAACACTGTTAATATATATACATAGCGAAAAAGTTTATAAAATGTCAAACGTACATATTAAAATTTTTAAACAATTAGTTTCAGTGAAACGAAAAGACTATATTTTGTGCACGGTAATGTTTTACACCTTTAAAGATTTTTTTAAACTCACATTTGAATTCGATTTATTGTCGATTCGGGAAAAGAGATTGTCAAATACCATTTTTTTTTTTTTTTTTTTTACTTCAAACATTTACAGATATTCGAGACTTATGTATATGCAGAGTTCGAAATAAAACTATACACTAACGTTGTATATTTTTCGTAAACACAAACTCTAAATCTTCTTTTTTAGTTTGTGAATTTGTACACAAACACAATAATTGTGCCCTGGAGAGCACAAATACTAGGATAATGTACCGATTTTACTTAAGAGAACATATAGTGTTATTTTAGTGTACGCGTAATGTATTTTTTAGTGAACACGTAAAAAACTTTAAATATATATATTGTGCGTATGGTCACGTTTTCTTCATTTTGGTTTTTTCTTGACTGATACTGCATGTGAAACTATTTTTAAATAACTGCCAAACCTTTTGACACAATTAAAAAAATGATTTAGCTTCAAATATTTTCTCTTTTCAATTGAAACAGAGTGTTTGCTGGGTTTTAAAACTGTTATTAAAAACCGCTTGAATTTATTTTAGTTGGGCGTCATTATATGAATGTATGCGGTTTTTTTAATGCAACCTAAAATCTGTTTTTATAAAAATTTTCATTTTGTATAGACACATATGGAAAAAATCTTTTATTGTTTTTTTGCATAAAATTTATGGAAATTAAAATAGTTAGAATTTGCAAATAAATATGAGAGATTGTTTTAGGGGTTTTATAAAAATTAAATATGAATTAAAATACAAGCGAATGTTTTAAGTAAATAAACACGGACAAGGATAACAAGCCGTCAAACAAATTCTGTTCTAAGTGCACGTTTACATTGTACGATTTTGTCGCTGCAATTCTTACTTTATTGGCGAGAAAGGAGAGAGGAATTAAAAAGGGGTAATCTTCGATGCGTTTTGTTCTCTCATATGACGAAAAATTTATTTCAGTTCTGCAATAAAATGTGCACAGTGTAAGCAAAAATGCAATGTTAAAGAAGAACCGACAAAAGTTGCTGCGACAAAAATCGTATAATGTAAATGGGCACTAAGTGCAATTTCATGTGTTAAAATTTCCCAACTAAAATTGTTTTTATGATTATTGGAATCTTAATTAGATTATTGGAATCTTAACAACCTGTTCGTCGATTTCGAACGTTAAAGGCTGTAAATCTCAATTAGTAAATGAAAGACATTCTACTTTTTGAACGTAACAGGGATACGCCATCTTAGAACCTTGGGTCAGAAATCTTACATATAGCTTTTGGTAAACACATCAACAATAAAAAAAACAGCTGCAGGCGGATTTCTTCTTGTTCGCAAGCAAGAACCACCGAAAAAAGAATTGACTCAAAAGCTCATCGATAGAGCTTCGTTCCCACAATTGATCCCACTAAAAGTCACATACCCACATGATACCACATGATATCCTACACCACAGCATATACAAATCATTTTTGCTAAGGTACCCTAGTTGGGATCCATGGGCAATCATGGACCCGCCTAAACAAAATTATGTAATGAGGTTAAAAGTTCTTTGTGCCGATTATTATTATTATCATCTATATGAGATTTCTGGATAAGGGTTTATATACATACTCCTTCATTAAAAAGGCACAACGATTTTATGGTTATCTCTTAACATATAATAGTATTTTGGATTGGGGTTTATATATTCCTTCATTTAAAAGGCACAACCATTTTATGGTTATCTCTTAACATATTATAGTCAATAATAACAAAAATATGTTTAACAACACAGTGCGACAAATGGCAGGGGTCATTCTTATCGAAAACCAAACAAATTTTTCTTGTACCGTTAGCGCGCCACCGGTGGGAAATGCTTTCTGTTTTTAGGGAGATTGTCTTTGCGGAAGTTTCGCCTGCACGCTGAATACTTTCGGGGATTTCGTGGTGATTGAGCCTGCTGGCATTTTTTTCAAAAGCAGCTGACCGGAGATCCTATATGCTACCACGGTAGTCAGTGGCCCCAGATAAGAAGGTACCTTACTGTCTATGGGTTAAGGCCTTCGAAGGGATACTTTTGAAAGAAGAATCACGAAAAATAGCTTTTAAATGTAGCGTAGTTTTCTCAAAGAAGATTATTTTCATCGATATCTGTTATGTTGCGATAGTGAAATGAGTGCTGATGTGACCGTTGGTGAAGAAAAAGAAGGCGGAGTGACAAAAAAAGAAGTCGAAGAGGAGGAAGAGGTGGATGTGTTTCAAGAAGTATTGAAGTGAAAGGACAATTAATGAATTAAGTACACCTTCAAGGAATGTACAATTAATTAGAACAACACCCCCCTACCAAGCTAAGAGTAAAGAATGAATGAGTAGAAAATTAATAGGACTGAGCCGCCCATTACTCACGGTTAATGAAGAATGATTTATAACGCATGAATGACTAAATGGTGAACTATTAGTAAGAGAAAGATGAAGATTGAGAGTGAGAACAGTAAGAGAAGGAGGAGATGGATAAAACACTATCTTTGCATACTTAGGCAAAAATTGTGCTTCCTAAACGAGAAGGTTCATTTAAATGAATATTACTTTCGGGGATAATGTGGTGATTGTGGTTTAAGCCCAAAGTCGCAGAAAGGGTTTGTTGGTTGGCTGGTTAACGTGGTAGCATGCCCAAAACTAGGCGTGCTTCAAGTAGAGTCGACAGTGACAGTTTTGACACCACACAACTCATTAAGAGTAGGAGCCCTGGATCAAGCGTGACCCAGGGCAATACCGAGGTGCCCGGTTGCGTTGAGATTTTTCACAAAATTGCAGAGTTTCACCCGTGATATCTCAGAGAGTCCTTGTAATTCCTTAATAATTCAATAATCCGTGCCGTAATGAATAAAACACTGGCCAATCACAGAGGAGATCAAATACTGCCTCCTCAGTTTTAGGTTTTCTGCAGCAGCGGCGGCAGCATTCATTAAAAGGGAGACCGAGTCTCATAGCGTGTTTACCGATCACGGAAATGGAAACCCTGAAAAAAAATTTCACCTCTTGTTAAAGAGCTCGGTCTGAGGTAAGGATAATTCCAAAGTGCTGTTGCTAATGCAGCGGCGGTTAGCTAACTCCAGCTCCTAAGAAAGAGACGTATGCTTAGTAGGGTATTCATTCGGTTAATCGTTAATCGGTTAACCGATTAATTACTACCCGATTAACTCTTTTTTCGATTAACGATTAAACCGGTTAATTTCAGTCGATTAACCGATTAACCGATGTAACAAAATTTTAGATTTTTTGTAGTATTAAACCATATTTTTTGTGTTTTTAATTATGAGTGAGTTTCAAAACGGCAGTTGCAAAGCAACTGGCTTTTTTAAATGAATTCTACAATGCATTCATGTAGAATTTTACAATGTTTAACCGATTAACCGATGTAACAAAATTTTAGATTTTTTGTAGTATTAAACCATATTTTTTGTGTTTTTAATTATGAGTGAGTTTCAAAACGGCAGTTGCAAAGCAACTCGCTTTTTTAAATGAATTCTACAATGCATTCATGTAGAATTTTACAATGTTATCTGTACCAAAGTTTACCAAAAAAGTTACTAAAGTGCACCACAAAAGTTTTGTTAAGAAATATTTTTTCATACAATATATTTCATTCAAGAAACTCATTCTTAAAATACTGACAAAAACCGAAATTAAGGAATTCGGAAATTAACTTTTTCCATAATGCTCGCTGCTGAGCTTTGCCAGGATAAGTTAGATGATGGCACAACAACAAAATTAACCGAAACAATTAGAAGTGTTAAACATTTTAAAAAATTAAAACAAGACTCTAATGGCATAATGGAAGCTTTTATAATTTTAGAGAAGTCCAGTAAAAGGACTGAGAAATTAGAAATTATGTATTATGAGTTGCTATTGATTTCTCCAACATCTACGATAATTGAAAGAATTTTTTCCATGTCAAGTTTTATCAAAACTAAAGAAAAGTGCCAAGATCTTATAAAATAACAAGATTATTTTATAAGATCTCCTTAAATTATTGAAATAAACTGATCACGCAGCTTATTTCTTAATAACATAGTTATGAACAATTTTTTTGTTTGCTCGATTTCAAGAATTGTTATGTTATGGTTTTTTTTACTAATAAACTCCAAATAATAAATATTTTTTCATTATTATTTATAGAAATTACTTAATTTATAAAAAAAATTTTACTAATCGGTTAACCGATCAATAACAAAATTAACCGATTATTAACCGATTAAACCATAACCTCGATTAAATAATCGAGCGGTTAGCCGATTAAAGCAAAAGCCCGATTAAATGAATACCCTAATGTTTAGTCTTGCCGCATTGTACGCTGAGTTTGCAGCCTGTTAATGGTAAGCCCATTGTTTATTCACCCAGTGGCTAAGACCACCTCCAGGTCAAAGGCCCAACTATAATATGAATGAGCTGGCTTAAGTTACGGTCAAAAATTAACAAAAAAGCCTCCAAAAGCATTTAAAAAACAAAAATTAAATCAAAAATATTTTATTCCCTACGGAAAGTGCGATCTGTTACGCACTTTGCTTAAGCAAATGCCAGTTTCATAAAATTAACCAAAAACTTTTCTAAAGTTCAATATGGTTCGACACATATGAATCACATGTATTCGTACAATTGCTTTAGCCAACTTAAGCATTTAAAAGTTGGGCCTCAAGCCAACACGGCAGGTTCTCAAATAAATCGCTTCTACTAATTTCCCAAAGTACACCAAAGAAGTTATCGCTGCGTTCACAATAAGCAAACTGTGCATCGTTTAACTTGAACATGCATTGTTGACTTTGATTGTAAAAGTTATATGATGTTTTGTAACACAGCCATACTTTAAATTTACCTGGCCTATAGACATGCAAGTTCCCTTTCACCTTTCACTAGCACAGACACATTTTTTGTACTTTCAGCCAATCGACTATTTCTACGATTTTATTTTTTGCTAGTGTGTATACACTCCAATCGCAAGTAATTACTTGCATGTGTAAAGGCAGGGTAACGTAAATAAATTTTAATATTTTTTGTTTAAATTCCTTTACTTTTACTCCAAAAATACTTTGATCAGAAACAAAAAATTTATTTTAGTTTACATCTCAAAGAACTTGTTCTATTAAAAATAAAATATGTACATAAAAGGAAAAAAATAACAAAAATAGAAGAAAAAGGAAATATACAAATCAATTAATTACCTTTTAACATTATTGATACCGAATATAATGGTTTATGGAGAATCCAGGTGGTAAATGAGGCAGAACCATGCTGGGCTTCAAATAGGCGCAAGTACGTTAAACAACATACGCACCCCACAATGAACAAACGCACAATCGGCAATACGATATTAATTAGCACTTGAAGATGTTTCGAGCTAAAAAAGCAAACGATAAAGATGATAATGATGTTTGTGGTGCTAATGATGACGATGCAGTAGCAATATGGTTGGTTGGTTGGTTGGTTTGGCTGGATGGCTTGGGAACTTGAAACAGCAACAGCAACTCTTTAAGAAAATATGCAAGATTTTTTTTTTCATTTGCTTTTCTTTATGATTTTGTAAAGCTCTTTCTTCTCAATGATCTTGGGGGTGTTGGAAAATATCGATATTTTGTTGTTTGTTTCTTTGAAATTAACAATAATAAAAAGGGACCGGCCATCGATGGTTTGGATCAAGCATTACGACATAAAAGCATAAAAAGTTTATTAAAATCCCCCTTCTTTAATTTGGTTATTTTGTGCTTGTAGTTGTTGGATAAAAGAGAGAAATTAAAGCCAAAAAAAACAAAAAAAAGTTATATTTTTTTTAAGGATTTTTTTTTTTTAATTTTCGTTTCTTCTTCTTGATTGTGGGTTAATCTTTTTTATTGTTATTTTGTATTTTTTTAATTGAGGGGGCGTTATGGTTTCTATTGAATGTTTGTTTTTGCCATTAACACTGTATTCAATTTACGCTGATGCTGATAACGCTTGCTGCCTCTTTTTTTTCTGCTAATGTTGCTGTTGCTGCTTCTTCTAGGAATTCTGTTCATCTATTTCAACTAAACACATACAGGTAACATACATTTTTTTACAATTCATTATTATTTTCATTGATTTTTTTGTTGTTTTTTTTTTTTTTGTTGTCTATTTTCAAGTTTATGTTTTATTTATTTTCTATGTCTTTCATATTTTCTTTTAAATTTATTTTCTTCTTGGTTAATGGATTTCTTTAGTTAAAACTGCCGTTGCACATTTTGTGACTGAAAAGAAATTTTTTAAAAAATACAAAATATTGAAATTTTTAAAATTTGGGCGATAGATATAAGAAAACTTTTAAAAGTTATACTAAATTTCACTCGTTTTATGTTGTTTAAGGCCGTTATACATTATTCCACAAAGTCTTAAGTATTTTACGAAAATGCTTCCCTGATATAATTAGTGTTTGAAAATTTTCAAAAAACAATAACAACTTCTCATGACAAGTTTGTATTATTTTCAAAATACGTAAGACTTGTGGGATACTGTAAACCAGCTGTAATTAATATCAACTTCTTAAAGGCCGGCTTAATTTAAAATTAAAAACTAAAAAGATACAAACATTAAAAAACGAAAAGAAACAATTTTTATAAACTTTGAGTACAGGATCGTTTTCAAAATTTGTTTGTTTTAAATTTCACTCGAATTCGATTTTCAGAACATTTTTTGAAGATTGAATTATCTCAAGAAAATAAGATTATTTGAATGGGGTTATCTCAAAGAACAAGTGTATGTTAACAAGCGGCAAACTATAGAGCAGCTAAAGCACAACATTGAAGCTGAGATCAAGGCAATAGAGCCTGAAACTTCGCGTGCAGTTATTCAACACGCCTGTTTAAGAGCCCAATTGTGCATCGATGCAATTGGCACTCATCTCTCTGATATTAATTTTTAAAATTAAAATTTCGATCGTACAAAGCTAATAAAAAATAAAAAATTTATTTAATTTATACACGCAGGCGTGACTTTTGGCCCACCCAATCTATAATCTACTCAATAACTACAGTTATGAAATGGATTCTCATGGATTTCTATCTTAAGGTCTAGTCCATGTTGTCTCTTATCCACTTGGGTGACAAATTTTGCGTTTACCAAACGCCCTGAATGTGAGAGCATTCACCACAAACTGGTAGCAATTTGAATGTATAATCCAGTAGAATACTACTCTCGCCCATTGTTTAGGAGCTGGAGCCATCTAACCTCCGCTGCTTTAAGAATAGCCAGTTAAGAGCACCTGGCGATGTTTCGTCTTGACAATTCAAACTTTTACAATTGAAAGCTCTCATGTTGTTCAAAAACTCCTTTCTCGCGCCCTGAATGTGAGAGCATTCACCACAAACTGGTGGCAATTTGAATGTATAATCCAGTAGCATAGTACTCTCGCCCATTGTTTAGGAGCTGGAGCCATCTAACCTCCGCTGCTTTAAGAATAGCCAGTTCAGAGCACCTGGCGATGTTTCGTCTTGACAATTCAAACTTTCACAATTGAAAGCTCTCATGTTGTTTAAAAACTCCTTTCGCGCATTTCTGGGTTTTAATCACAGCAACCACGTGATCCCAAAAAAATATTCTCCCATGAAAAAAGCACTCTCTGTGAAAGAGCATTGTTCTATAAACCACACACTTCATGAGACAGTCAACTTTATTTACATCAGTAATTCTTGACTCTTGATCCACTCCACTCACAACATCCACCAAAGGTACGCCAAACACCCAACTCACTCTTCACCAACCTCTGGACCTCAAACTTTCGTCCGCTTCTAATCCTGTCCCTAGCTTTTACTAACGAACAAATCTTCACCACAACCAGCATTGCCACACACATTCAGGAGCCCATTAAACAGGTTCCGATACTTTTTCTACTCATCATTACGGTGCCTTCACCACTTTAACTTCTTCATCATCAATTCGAATAAAATTGAAAGCGAACAAATTTTGAAAACGATCGTATGTTAACAAAAATTTTCTATTTCATATACTTCAAATCTTTACCAAAACTACATTTAAGGCTGGGCTGTAAAGATCTCATCTAAACTAAGTTTAGTTAATCTGAAAACAGTTTTGTGCCGCCATTACCAAGTTTGTATAAAAAATTTTGACGCAACAGCTTTGAATGTTGGCCTTTTATCAAATAATATTAAAAAAACACAATTCGTCGGAAAATCCTAGTTTCAGACTACGTTAAACTAAGTTTAAACTTAATCCGTAACTCAAAATCCGAGCCTAAATCATGGAAAGCCACGTTAAGTTTAAAAAAATTGTATTGAAAATAAACATCGACTTTAATTCACTTAAACTCGATTTCCAGATCATGACCAAAACTGTATTTTTGCATAATTTGAGCAGAGCATGCCTTAGAAGCCTCAACCGATAGACAGTATGAAGTACCAAAAAGGATTTATGGTCAGCCATGTTCTCAAGAGATCAAATCTCAAGACATCTGACAATTTTGAATTACTGCCGAGTTCCAGGTATTGGCTGCATCTGTTTTTCGAAACTTTTTTCAAAAACTGAGATGCAATATTTATCTAAAAAAATATTTTTTAATTCATTTTGAAACAAAGACATTGGAGTAGAGAGTTAAAATTGAGGCGAATTCATATATCAGGTGAAGGCATCCCTATAACAAGTACAGCAATGAAAAAACAACATCGTGCTTTAATTGTTGCTTTAGACATTTCTTTCTCTAAGGGATAACAAAGCAGTGTCCATGTTCTTTAACTCTCGCGAGAAACTTTTCGATTGAAATGTGTGAAATGAAACAAAAATGTCATATATTGAAAGAAACAGCTGTTTTAATCACTAAACTGTGTCTGTAATTTTTTTTTTTTGGCGAGTACTAGCTGTCACGTAAGAAAATTACTAGCCAATTTACAGAAAAACTATGTCTGTAATATTTTTGTGAGAAAAGTTCCCGCTTCGAACTGTCAAATAAACTCACAAATAAAAATAGGGCGAGAAAAAATGTTAACACTAAAAAACAATTGAAAATGCAAAATGCAAATAATAATAATATTTTGTTCTTGGCACATTTTTTTCATTGTTTAATTATTTGGCTTTTAACATTTTCATAAAATAAAACGAATGTTTTCAAAGATCGTTTGAAAACATTAAAGTCGCTTTTTTCATTTTTTGGTATAGCCGACGGTTGTATTTTCGCCGTTGTCGTTGAAAATTTTTTAATTTTATTAAATTTTGGTCGCCGTCAGCGATGTGTGTTACTGGCGTTCTCAACGCTTGCAATGTCAAAACGGCTTCGAGTGCAATGTTATGACATTTATAACGTAAGTCTGAGTTCATACGGTTCATGTCTTATTGACGAGATTCTTTCTTTTTCTTCTTTGAACATGAAAAGGCGTTCAAATGATTCATGTCATGCTGACGATATGTGCTTTTTTGATATTGAAAACAATAAAAAATTAAGCAACGAATGAAAAAGCAAAACATAAAGACAGTACATGCATCTGTGTACTCGTTTCTTTTCCTCTCGTCCCTCTCGCCCATGAAGTAGCAATCATGTCAATAAGACGTAATCTCTTTTGATAGTTTTCGACATGAGTTGCAGACACACTTATTTCGCGCTTTTCGAGAAACGATGGAATATTTTGTTTCACATATTTTCGACGCAAGTTAAACTCTCTTTTTTGCTTAAAATGAGCAAATCTATAAATAGTTAACATATAAACAACCTTTAAACGCATAAAACTGGGCGTTTAAACTACCAATACAGACCAAGAATTATCGTAGTGCTGCCACATGTTATTTTTTTAACTTCATCTAATACATGTGAGACTGTTTTACAGTTATTGAGTTTAAACTACATATAAATTTAGGTTCCGTTTAACTGAACCAGCGTTTAGACATCCACTAATTTATTAGCCATAAGTATGAAAAAAGTAACTCAACTGAATTTTCAACTTCACCTGTAAATTGAATTTGCCTTAGACAAAAGTTTACGAAGACAATGAATGGAGAAGATTATTGTGTAAAGTAATAAGAAGAAGCATTCAACTTTCCAATCAGTTTTATTAAAAGCACTTTAATATAAAAAAAAAAATCAATGCTTTAAATGTGCCCCTTCTGTTTTCATTCTTATTTCTTGGCTTTTTTTCAATAAAATCATGTAATGAAAATCTCCAAAGGCAAACAAAGGAATGGATATCATTCAAGTTTAAAGGTTAACGAAAAATTTCCAACTGCAATAAAAACCAAAAGTTCCTAAACAATCAAAAACTTATTTCTATACTTTTTTCAATTAAGTTTGCTTTTTTCAAATATTTGCCATATTCATTATACATTTTTCAATAAATATTTATTTTTTTTTTTTTTTAATTTATTATTGCTTAATTTTTTTTCAAGCTATTTCATTTATTAAACATCTTGAATTTTGTAATTGAAAATATACAACGAAGGCAAAAACAAAACATGTTTTGTGATTATTAAATAACTTTTGCCATTAATTTTCTAATATTACATATTTTAATTTCTATAGTACATCAACCGATATCAAAATAAATACCTCAAACTATGCAATAAACTATAAAATTCCAAAAGAAAATCCCAAAAATATAAAAAAAGAAACAAAACCTTTTCTTTATTTCGCATAAACACACAAGCATATTTACTAGTATTAAACGGTTTTAATTAAATTTCTGTAAATTTCTTACAGCCAGCGATGCCACGACAAAAAAAAGTAACCAAAAGAGAAAATTTGTACTTCAGTTGAAAAATATTCAGTGTTTTTATACACTTCACCGAAGGTAAAAAGGTTTATAATAGTTTGTAATTTCTACAATATTGATCTAACCCCTATAAAGTATGAGAAGAAAAGTTGAAATGGGTTTTCCTAAGACTCCAGATGTCATGGGGACCAGGTGTTCAGAGATTCATATCACATATACTTCGGAATGGATTGCTATTGAAATTCAGCCTAAACGATCCACGAATGGCTGAGATGCGAACAAAAAAATCACCCACATACAACTACAATTCTAGTCGGAAAAAAGCTAGCAAATTATAGCTGATTGTAATAAAAGATAAACTCACTGTTTATTGTTGGTGTTTTGTTTAAGCTTTGGGATTGTTACAAGGGGGGAGGGGCTTTAATACCATGTGAGATAAGGCCATGATGGGGTTATCTCTCATTCAATAGGGAGAAAAAGCCTTTTTTTCATTTGAATGGGAGATAAAGCCATCATGGCCTTAGCTCGCATTAGCTTTATCTCTCATTTCAGTTCCGGTGACACTAAAGTTAAGTATTGAAATCTGGCTTCGCATACTAACGCTTTCCTGCGTGGCGGCCTGCGGCCGTGCTTACGGGGTTTTTTCCTCCAGTAGGACGCGGCAGGTGGCTTCGCTGAATAAAGTTTTCCTGTGTGCGTCACAAGAATAAAAAAATGTTTTTCAATGATAACTAAGGATTTTCCCTTTTACAGAATGTTTACACCATTCATAACAATATTCTGAAAAATATGGCTTTATCTCTCATTTGCGAGAAAAAAAATATGGCTATATCTCTCATTTCCCAATCCCAATCAATTGAGCAATAAAGCCATCATGGCCTTATCTCACATGGTTTTGAGTGTTTAAAATTCTTCTTCGCTTTAAAGTTTTATTTGTATAATATTCCAAGTTGTGCTGAAAAAGGTCAACGAAAAAAAGAAAGACAAAAAAAGAAAACAAAACAAAAAAATGTACTTTGGACTTCAGTAAGAATTCTTGACAAAGGTACGAAAAAATTGAAGTAAGGAAAAAAATGTTAAATAAATTAAAGTAGATAAGCATTCTAAGCTAATTTCGATCTACCAAAGGTTAAATACAATTTGGTTTAAGGATTGATGTTTGACTATTGACGTCAGCAGTCGTCGATGGCTGTGAGTGTTAAACGGCAAGCCCTTCTGAAGAGATTGAGTGGTTGCAATCGAAACATGTAAGGGTAACCTGTCCGTAAAAACGCCTGGGTTCGAGCCAAGATTCAGTCAAGAATGAAAAATTATCAATTAATTTCATGTTGTAAAATTCCTTTCTTCATAAAAATAATTTAATGAAAATTAAATTTGATGTACTTTAGCCTAATTAAAATATTAAAATTTGGATTAAAAACCATAAATATTTCAACAAAATTTTTAGCTTTTCTAAAATCTAGGCAAAAGGTTTCATGATGATCTGGCCTAAGCAACCAGTGAAATGCGCGTAGAAGCTAGCTTTCCCTCAACAATTAATTTCAGTGTATTTATCAAATATGGAAAAAATTGGGAATTAAGCACCTCATACAGAAATCTTATTAATAAAAAATCACGCTCGCCTCTAATTTTACCCATAAATCCCTTGTTGTTGTTCTTTTATTTATTTGTTAATGTATATCTTCAGATAGGCTAGAGCCAGATAGCCAGATCGTCGGGTAACTTCAGCCAAAGATTTTAGAAAAACTAAAGAAATTAAACTTAATAAAACTGTTAAGCGTACAAGAATTATAAGCAACAATTCTACTTGTAACAATGACAAAGTTTAAACAAAAACATCAACAATAAACAGTGAGTTTATCTTTTCTTACATTTCCCACAACAATTGGTTGGAATTCTTCCAACATTAATTGTAGTTGTAAGTAGGTTAAGAAAAAACAAAATAAAAACAAAAATAAATTGCTTTATTGTTGCCGTAAAAAATAAAGCGTTCGCCAGTTTAGTTTTTTTAAGCCGTGCACTTGCCAGTTTTTAAAGTTTCAAACAATTTTTTAATTGTTTTAAATAACTGTGTTGATTGAAAAAAATATTTTGATTTGTGTTTAGGTTTAATATAGCCTCTTTTGCTGGCGGTCACTATTTCAATTAAAGCTGTTAATTGAAACTTAACAGCAAGAAAATCTCAATGTTACAAATATGTTAATTGATATGATCAATTTGTTAGCTGGCAGAAAATCAGAACGGAATTTAATTAATAGTACAAATTTCTAACTATCATGTTAATTGAAGTTGGTTTTTAATCTTTTCTGTGTACCCCGAAACAAACAGCTGATAAATACATTACAGATACGGTACAGCAACGTTCGCATAACTCTGCCTTAACAATTAACAGGCTATCAATCTATGTTCATTACAAGGTTTTCTACTGCCCCGGTAGGAGTAGACAATATATACCCCGTTTTTTACTTAAAAAAAAACTATTAAAGATAACTCTTCAAACTATCTGAGTATATATGAGGAGTCGGAGCAAAGTTAATTCTAGCTATAAAAGCTAGATCTTCTTTATTGTTTGACCGTTAATAAGGTATTCATTTGCGTTAAAATTGCTTTAAAATTACTTTGGCCAATTAACAAAGTTAATAACAACTGTCTTTTACGAAAAAAAGTAACCAAAATGGAAAAAAGTATACAGATATACATTGATAAAAACTGTAACCAGTTTTGGTTAAAAGTAACCAAAACGGCAACACTGCTTAGAACCAAATTAAAAAAATATTTAGGTGAAAAATTAAATGAATTTCAATGTGTGTGAGTTTAAGTGTTTATGTGGCTCTAACTGTGTATATTTGTGTGTAAGAGCACGTTTCATTAACATTTTCTTTAACTTCTTCAAAAAAAAAAAAAAAAAAACAAAAGAAAAGAAAAATAAACAACAAACTTTTATTCGCTTTCATGCTTTTTATACTTTACTCGTACATAAAATTATAACAACAACAAAAAGAAAGCTAATCAATACTTTATACTAAGAAATGTGTCCGTACGATTTGTAGATATTTAAATTCACAGATACTGCGTATCAATTTTGGTAGTAAAATGATGGTACAATTTTGTACTTTTTCGCAGGTTTTGCGTAAAAATTAAAAAAGGAACCTCTAAATACGATAAAAAATTTTGCTTTTCGCATCAATTTAGTATCTGGTATAATTGATGTGTATAAAGAAATATTGAATTTGTATTAAATTCTTAATATTTTGACTTGCAAGTAAAAATTTTACCAGTAAAATTTTGCAAGAATTTTTTGTCTTGCAATTTTTACTCTGTTTTGACGCTCTCTAATTGCAAATTTAGTCGGTTACTTGGAGGCCACATGATCAAGTTTTCCTTTCAATTTGCGATACAATCTCACTTTTTAAATTGACCACGAGATTGCTTTCAATTTCACCTTTTCATTTGTTTGGCAACTTTCAATTTAACAGCTGATTACAAGCTTGTCTTTTTAAATTCTTTTTTTTTTTTTGTGTCTTCTTGAAAGTAAATTGCTAACAAATTGAGTGCAGCCTACGTCACAACTTTGAATTTATCTAAATTTTGACAAGCAGTATACATATGTTAAAGACTATCAAGAAAAGCTTGATCGTGTGACTGCAGGGTTAATGAGCACTTTCCAATAACAATTGTTACAAATTCGTAACAATTTTTAGCAAATAAACACATCTAAAGGAGGGTATAGACGACATGTTTTTGTCATCTGACATGTCAAATTTCCCGCTACAAAACACATACATGTCGTGTGTTACCTTTTTAACTTTGCTTCTGTAAAAGTCAGAAGCAAAGTCATCTGACAAAATTTCAATTAGAGCGTGCTCTATTTTCTTCTGACAACCCATCTGACATCAGAAATCTATGCCGGGAAGAAACTGGCAGCGGCGTCAACTATTGACGGAATCATTAGCCGGCTGAAGTTAATATTTTACAATACCAAGATATGTATGCTCATCTTACCATTAAATAGAATTTATGTAAATATATACATAAAAACCGTTTCATTATAAAATTCTAAATTGGTATCTTTAAAATAAAAGAAAAAAATGTTAAGATGGCTAAATTATTTTGCGGCGCAAATAAATATTTTCGTGGCGGCAGCAAGCTATTTTGAAACCGAGAACTACTTTGGTTTCTGCAATAACAATGCGAAAAAAACAGAGACAATGTCAGAAGCAAATTACATGTACGTTTGTGACCGAATATTATAAACCTTATGTAAAACAGCAATTTTGACAGACATGAACAATTACATGTGACTTGAAAATTTGACATGTCAGATGACAAATACATGTCGTGTACGGGCCCCTTAATGTAACAATGTTTTTTTTTTCTTTCTTTATTTTTATGTAATAAATGACTTTTCAGATTTGGCGTGTTAATTTAAGCGATTTTTTATAAAAGTTGTATACCCACCACTTAGCAGACTGTCCATATGTCTGTTGTAACCGCGATAGAACAAGCAATAAAGGACTTAGAAAAATAGCATTTGGTTGAAATAATTTTTAAACAACAGACTCATTTGGTACTGAAATTGCCTTATTCTGTTTCTTACTACACTAACTGAAATATTTTTGGCAATCAAGCGGCCACATGGCAAAAGCTAAAGCAATAACATTTGAACTTAACATTTTCTTTTTACACAAAATAAGTCAGATCGGTCCAGTATTTCGCATAGCCTTAATAATAATGTCCAACAGGTAAACGATTTTTTGCCATAAATACTTAGTTTATAAAAAAAGAATTGACTGGTTGAGGCCAAGGCGAATTCACTACAGGTGACCTTAGCTTGCTACGTAACCAACAGCTGATGACAAACAATGTCGACCCATTTGCGCGAAATTATCGTATATGCCAATTTTTTGAAATTGAGTTTTTGATGCAATCTTGTTCTACATTCAAAGATACGTCGCCTGACAAAATATTGTAGGCGAATTCCACTTCGTTGCTCCAAAAATTGAATGTATATTTTCATATTTATATTGCAAGTGATAGCAGAGAAAAGTATAAAAATGGCTCTCCTGTAAAATTTGGTTTTTGTAACATACGATAATTTCGCGCAAAGGGGTCGATGTGTCAAAATAGTATTCCGTCCTGGTGTTTCTGGGGAATCTTTCATAAATTCTATTATTTTCCCCTTGAATTATGAAATTTAAAACGTTTTTTAATTATAACCTTTTAAAACACCCAATTTAAAAACAAAAACCTAATAAAATGTTCGTTTAAATCAAGGCGATTTCAAACAGGTGATATTTTCGAGTCATCTGTTTATTGTATATTTCTTTGTGTGTATGTATAGTAAATGTCAAGCTTTGTTTACATTTTGTGAAAAAATGAGATAAAATAATTCAATAAAAATCTAAATATGTACTTGAAAAAAAATTTATATTTTATAAAACAAAAAAGTAAGTAAAAAATATAAACACAAGGAATTAAAAATGCGTAAAGAATAAGTGGAGCCACAATAAATTAGCAATAAATGAAAAAGATTTACCTTCTAAAGTTCTCGTCCATGTTATAAAACATTTGCTGCGAAACATTTGAGTTTGTTAATAAAAGGAAAAAAACGAATGGAAAAGTGTACTTTGTTTCGTGTACAAGCAGTTTGTTATTGAACGAAAGAGAGAATGTTATTGATAGAAAGAGAGAAGTCATACAAAATGCTTAAATTCTGCAAAACCAAAGTTTTGTTTTATGGACACGAATTCAGTTTCTAAAGAGAATTGAAGAAAGTTTCTGCAGCATATGTTAAATAATATGGACAAGGACAAAGCAATTGTGTATATTTTATAAATAAAAAAATTCCATTTTTTATATTTTCAACAAATAATTTTGACATTCACTCGTAACTTATTACAAAAACAAAATACATATGGGGTATTCACAAGGTAGTCATAATGTTGTTAAGTCATATGTCTTACAAAAAATATATATGACTGCTGTTGCCCGCTTATTATTTTGATTTCTAATGCACAGTTATGACGAATCAATGAACACAGCATTAAAATTTTTATTTTGTTTAAAACACAACAGTATTTTTTTGAACAATTGTATAATATTCTTTAGGAAATTATGACGATATGACTTAATAGCACACCTTGTGAATCCCCCAATAGTATTTTTCAAAAAAGGGATAGCTAGCTGTATGAATTCGCCTTGGTTTGAATTGCTTAAGCCTAGATTACACTATCTCACAAGTCTTACGTATTCCATAATACTTTGTGAGATAGAAATCTAATGAGTTTTGTTGCGACTGTCAAAAAATCTAATGTAACATAACATTTTGTGTATACACCATCACACAAAGTATAAACACTCACACATGAAATAAAATGCAACCCTGATCTTATGAAAAGTATTACTGTTTAGAAATTTTTCGAAAAACGATGAAGTCGTATGGGATGTCAAACTTTTTTCATAATACTTGTCATTTTCGTGACACATTACTTTTACACTATCACACTTTGTCATATTACTTGAGTTTATGACATGTATTAATACAAAGTATAATAGTGTAATCTAGCCTTTAGTACAGCGTTGTATTATTTTGACACAAAGTTAAAGTATTTCACAGTGTTGTATTTTCACCTTGTATGAATTCGCCTTAATTGAGGACACTAAAAACCACAACTTTAAATACTTTCCTAAATTTAAAGTTTTCAATTCGCATCCCTGCCCACTAGCAGTAGCAAAAGCTTCCACAAACTTATTCACAACACCAGAGATGGATATAAAAAAATGTTATAATACTAAACAACATAAATAAAAAACATATTGGAAAGAACAACAACAATAACAACAGCAATAACGAATAAACTTCGTAACCGTTATGGGAGAAATGGCAAAAACGAAAACACGAGTGGATGTGTTTGTGTTTGTGGGTGTGGGTTGTAAAAAGGCTTGTTGGAGTGAGTCTGGTATAAAAGTGGAGATATGCTGAATAAACTACATTTGAAACAGAGTTGGAAAGTATTATGTAATAATAGCTCTTTGAATTGAAAGTAAACTTTTTTAATTGTATATACATACATACATATATTTTTTAAAAATATTTCCTTATAAAAAAAATATATTTTTTATTAAAAAGCGTCTTTTAGAAAAAAAATATATTTAAAAATTAAATAATTTTATTTTATATACTTGAGGGCTACACGATCAAGTTTTGCCTATCAAGTTTTAGTACACTCACACTTTTTTACCAATACTTTTAAAAATTGATACGAACTTGCCTCTAAAATTCTCTTGCCAGTGAGTGTATCAATTTTCGTTCAAGAAAACATCTTATTACTAATCTTTTGAAGTTGTTTTTGTTTTTTTTTTTCACAAATATTTTGCCGGCAAAAGCTGAAGTTCTTTTTTTTACAAATTGTTGCGGGAATTTTAAAATTTTAACTAAAAACCTAAAAAAATAGTGAAATATGTTTATTAATAAAATTTATTTATAAAATTAATAAGCAAAATTATGTTCTGCGATTCATAGAGCTGTACAGAAGCCATGAAATTTTATGAATCTTTCATCATATAGGCGAAATGATTTGAAAATAAAAGCCTACGAGTCTATAGCTTCTGAAACAAAAATGCCAGTGGAAGAAGTAAAGAAAAAAATAAAGTCCCTTCGAACAGCCTACAGTGCAGAAAAATCAAAAGTGGAAAATAGCAAAACATTTTGAGTTGTTTTCTCGGCGACGACATCTTGAAAAAGTAAATTGCTTTCAACTTGCGCGCAGCCTACGTCACAGCTGCCAATTTTTGCATATTTTGACAAACAGTATATGTAAAAGACTATCAAGAAAAGCTTGATCGTGTGGCTGCAATGTTAGTTCTTTATTCATTTTAATGATTTCGCTATGATGCGCTTAATACCCAATTTGTTTTCTTGATAAATACACTGAAATTTATTATTGGGAGATAAGCTAGTTCCTATGCGCATTTCACTACTTAAGCCTAGTACTCTGTTCAACATTTGTGAGAAATGTTGAGCAACATTTATTATTTAACACGAACATTTTGACATGTATCAATGTTACCTATCTTGCGAGTTTTTACAATTTGACGTTTTTATTGCTGTTAAGTATGCGACATTGTTTTGTGTAATGTAAACAAACCCCACATGTATTTTACTAAAACAAATTTTTTTTGTTTTTAATAAAAAAGAAAGAAAATATGGATAAAAAACTGTTACCGGTTGTGTTATATAAATTTTTTATTTCTTTTTAAATAATCAATTCATATTTTTTTGTTATTTCTTTAAATTCCACGTGAAATAAATGCAGCTAACATTATTTTGCAGACTTTTTTATGCGACTTTATTTGTTTAAGACGACCTTTCGTGATACTTTTCAAAAATTCCTAACGGTAACCCTGTTTCGTTTAAAAAGTACCTTTTTGATACTTTTTTAATAAAAAAATACCTTTTTGATACTTTTTTAATAAAAAATACCTTTTTGAAAAAAAGGTCATAAAAAATAACTTTCTGAATAAAAAATAGCTTTTTGAAAAACGATCATTCTTAAAAAAAAAATAACTTTTTGAATAAAAAAATAATTTTCTTAATAACAACATATCAATAGCAGTACCAATTTTAAATAAAAAGTACCTTTCTACTATAAAGTACATGTTTGAAAACAAAGCCTTTTTTGAAAAAGTTTTTTCAAACCTACATTAAATTCCCTTATGGCCATTTTCTCAGTGTATCGACAAGCGTTTCTTAGTCCCAAACCATATTATGAAACATTTGCTGCGAAACTTTTGAGTTTGTAGATTAAAGGGGAAAGACGAATGAAAAGTGTAATTTTTGTTTCATGTACAAGCAGTTTTTGTAAGTTTGTTATTGAAAGAAAGAGAAAAGGCATAGAAAATGACTAAATGCTGTAAAACAAAATTTTTATTCTATAGACACGAATGCAGTTTCAGAAGAGAATTAAAGAAAGTTTTTGCAGCAAATGTTTCATAATATGGATGAGGACTTAAGTCGGATATATACTATCCCACAAATTGTTGTTATTGCACGCAGAGAAAAAACATGTTTAAATATGGTCACCTCCCACAATACTATGTTTAAAGAAAATTTTAACCATATTATGTTTAATTTAACTATATTATTGTCAACAACAACCATATTATGGTTAAAATAGCCCTTGATCAAGAAGTGACAACCATATTATGGTTGCCTCTAATCATGTTATGGTTAAATATGACAATAATTTGTTTTTAAATTAACAATAGTATTTTCCTCTTTTTTAAGAGCAACATGCTATGGTTGAAAACCAACCATGCTATTATAAATGTTAAACAAATTTTAGTTATTATTAACCATAATATGTTCAGAAGCAACCATAATATGGTTGTGGCTTCTTGATGGAGGACTTTTTTAACCATAATATGGTTGTCGTTGACAATAATATGGTTATATTGAACATAATATGGTTACAATTTTCTTTAAACATAGTATTGTTGGAGGTGACCATATTTAAACATGTTTTTTCTCTGGGTGTGGTTGCATTTTCGTAAAATACTTAATACTTTGTGGGATAGAGTATAACGGTCTTTAATGTCAACATAAATTTATTTTAATGTCAGCATAAATTTATTATACCGATAAAGTGTCCTTTAACGATTTTGAGATTCTCAATATACCGACAAAAAATATTGCTTTCAAGTGGCAGCACCTCTCAAAATAAATGGTTAAATTTTGAGGGCCGATGTTGAACCACACCTAAACGTAAAATTTTTTTCTGCAATTCATTTGGCATTTCTCAATTTCAGACTAATTCAATTTGAACCACGGAAAGATACACAATCGAGCAATGCGTAAAAGATATTCAGGCTTATTATGAAAATGGGCGTTCAAATCAAAATGCATATCGTGCACTCCGTGATTCAGTGATGAGGCACATTTCCACCTCAGTGAATTCGCCAGTAAGCAGCATTTCCGCATTTGGGCGACTGATAATCCAAGAAAGATTGTCGAAAAACCAATGCACCCACAAAGAGTGACTGTTTGGTGCGGTTTATGGGCTGGCGGCATCATCGGGCCGTATTTTTTCCAAAATGATGCCGGTCAGGCAGTTTCTGTGAATGGTGTTCGCTATCGTGAAATGATAACGAACTTCTTATGGCCCGAATTGGAAGATATGGATGTGGGCGATACGTGGTTTCAACAGGGCGGTGCCACTTGCCACACAGCTAGCGAAACAATGGCTATTTTGGCCCACAAATTCAGTAGCCGTGTTATCTCACATGGTGGCGATGTCAATTGGCCGCCAAGATCATGGGATTTGACACCGTTGGACTTCTCTCTTTGGGGTTATTTGAAAGAAAAAGTGTAAGTCGATAAGCCAGCAACAATTCAAGAGCTAAAGGATGAGATAATTCGGCACATTAACGGCATAGAATCTCAATTATACCTCAGCGTCATCGAAAATGTAGATCATCGGATAGAGGTGTGCCGAGGTCGCGTTGGCCACTTCGCCGATATTTTGTTCCATATATAATTGAACCATAGCAATATTATCATAATTAAACAGTAATTTTCCTAAATAATTTGTGTTTTATTCAACATCAACATCGGCCCTCAAAATTTACCACTCTTTACATGTAAATCTTGGGCGACAGCTCATTGAATTTATCTGTACGGCAAATAAAAGGAAAATTAATAAATTCAGTAGCCGTATTCCGTAATTCGCTAAAGCTAAATCTCTATCGCTAAGAATCTATAAAGTTGATTTAGCGATTTTTGGTTACGATTGCAATTCAGTGCATTGCTAAATTTGGCAATACCATAAAAATTTAATTCGCCGCAATTTTAGCTTTTAATGTCATCGCTAAAATTTTTCTATTTTGTATTCTCTAACATACAGTCTACAACAGACATAAAATTCTTAACATTAACACTAAAATGATGTTAGTGTTAAGTATAGTCTCATCATGTTAGAGGTTTTCTCATGTTATAACACGGTTGTTAAAGCAAATGTTTCAACAACGCTTTTTAAACATCATGTTATAACAGCAAATCATGTCAGTTGTAGACGGGGAGTAAGGCATTTTAGCGATCGAGATTTAGCTTTAGCTAAGCGAATTACAGAATACGGCTGCTGGTTAACTTTGCGACAGAATAGAAGCAAATGCGACATTGAGAAAACCAAATTTCTTTAATGTGCAGTTTTTCGTTGGGAAAAAAGACAGTCATGTAATGAGAAAACGGCCGTTAAAGATGAAAGTCTGAGTTCATACGGCTCATGTCTTATTGACAAGATTCTTCCTTTTACTTCTTTGAACATGAATTGGCGTTCAAATGATTCATGTCTTGTTGAAGACATGTTTTTTATTTTGTGTAGTGTGCGTATGCATGTGTGCTTTTTTGATATTGAAAACAATAACAAAACTAAACAACGAATGAAAAAGCAAAACGTAAAGACAGTACATGCATCTGTGTACTCGTTTCTTTTCCCCTCGTCCCTCTCGCCTATAAAGTAGCAATCATGTCAATAAGACATGAGCCGTATGAACACAGACTAACACTCAATTTACATGTTGAATTTTATGACGTCCAATTTTAGACGTCATTTTTTGTTTGGCAGCAAGCGGTGTAGAGAAGAAAGAGGAAGAGAAACCAGAAATCATGTCTATTTTTCTACCCTTCTTTCTTCTCTACACCGCTTGCTCCCAAACAAAAAATGATGTCCAAAATAGGACGTCATAAAATTCATCATGTAAATTGAGTGAAAGTAAATACCTAATCGATAAGTTTTTATTACAAAACAAAATCCAGCCCTGACTTGAATCCATGAATACATACGAAAGCATATTTCCATACACATTAATACAATTTATTACTATTTCATTTTATACAATTGCTGCACAGTGGGAGTTGACACTGCAAAAAAAGCGGTAAGAAAATCGAGATATTTATTTTAAAGAGTTCAATAAAATTTTGTAAAATATATTTGTTTTCCTAAGCGTGTGAATATTAAAGAAAACTTTCGGCATTTTTAAAAATATTAATTGCCAGTGCCTTTAATATTTCTGCAACGAGTGATTATTTGTAAAAAAAATTTCCAGTTCTTTAAAAATTAAATATTGGTATGAAAAGATACTTAGAAAGGCTTTCATTGATGCCAAAGAGATGATCAGTATGTAAAAATGTAACATCCTGATTAAAATTTCTTTAATTTAGTTTACGAACTTATAACTTTCTTATGCTTTTTTAAAATTGTTTATTGCTATAAAATTGGAATTTTCCCTAACCTTAGCACACTGTATTTAAGCTCGTATATTTATTGTATTAGTCTTGTTCATTCTTTAAATGTTAATTTGTTTTTTTCTTTTTCTTTTACTCTGGTTCTACAATTTTTTGTGCCTCCAATTCCTTTTTATTGTTTGTTTATGTTTCATTCTGTTTTTTTTTCTCCCTCCTTTTCCAACCTTTCTTCGGTTGTTTAGATCCTTTGAGAATTTTTATTGTTATTACTGCCAAGAAGTACACAGCAGCCCTTATTGCTTTGTAATAACACTCAAAAAATTAAATTATTTAAAGAATTTGTTTATTAAATGGTTTTTAGACTTTGAATTTTTTGTTTAAACCTGAAAACTGAGCAGGAAGCAGCAAAGACGAAAAAGTGCAGAAAAATTCATTAGTTGTTTGATTTTTTTTTATTGATTTTGCTCATTAAATTGTGTGTGTTTTTATTTTAATTTTTTTTTTTTTTTGTGGCTTTTTTGCACTTTTTTTTTAGTTGCCTCTAAATTTTTTACATTTCCTTCGTCACCTTTAACGGTTCCTACTCATCTCCCACTCCTCTTCTTCATGATTTTCTCTGTCAATTTTGTTTATCTTTTTCTTATTTGTGCTCTTTAGTCTCGTTTTTAACTTTTGAGGTGGGTGTGTGTTGTAATTTGTCATTTTATGTATTTTTTGTGTTGATTTTTTTCAACTTGTTTTTTATGATTTATTGGCATCATTGTTGCACGATTTTTATGTTTGCAAATAATTTTATAGATTTGTTTATTGAAATGTTTACGTACGCCAGAAACTACAACATATAAGTAATATTTAAATATTGGATTAGTATTTAGGTAAATAAAGTGCTAAATTACTAAAGAAATTAATAAAAAAGTCAGGGGCCAAATTAGGGCATTCGATATCGATCGAAATTGCAATACAATTTACATGGGAATTTCAATCGATATCGCCCCCAGGGGTCTAATTACCGCATACGATATCGAGCAAAATTGATCGAAATTTTTTATTTTGGTATCATGGCTCTCGATATCGAATGAATTGTATCGTAATTTGAGATGATAACATTCGATATCGAGTAACCAAATTCATTACATCTCACGAGTTTTCATTCGATACATCAGTATCTGTCGTATGCAGAAAAATACGATAGTTTACTGGATACGATAGCTTACTCGATATCGAATGCGGTAATTAGGCCCCAGGTTTTCTTTTACATTTGTCTGTTGTTCAATCATCTCTTATTCAAAAAATTTTTTAAGTTACTCTTTTTAACGTCGCACTTCCTAGAAGGTTTATGGGAAATCTTTCTACGTTATAATTTCTTGGTGGCCTATTTGTTTATTTATTTATTTATTTTTGGCAATAAGTTTTGTTTTATTTTTATCAAGTTATTTGTAGTTATTTTTGGAAGTAAACCAAAATGTATTTATAAAGTGACCTCAGTACTGCACAATAGAAAAAAACAACAATCATTTTGTTGCTAGAATTGTGATGCAAAATGTCACAATGCCTTTATAAAAATTGTAAATAAACAAAAAAAAAGACACCAAACGTCACACCTCAAAGAAAAAAACTCCGAACAGCTGCGTTACTGAGGTAACTTAAAAGTACATTCTGGAAATAAACATTTATGGCTAATAAATCAATGAATGTTTAAACGTTGGTTTAGTTAAACTAAACTTAGATTTATATGTACTTTAAACTTAACAGCTTAACTTAACAGTTAATCAGTGTCCCATATCTATCTATATATATAAAAATGAAAATTTTTTGTATGTTTGCTTGTTTGTTTGTTTGTTGGCTTATAGAGTCCTAAACCGCTTTTCCTGCCATTTTTACAGTAACATCACGTGAGCCCTAAAAATAAAATAGGCTACTAATTTTTTCGATAGGGGCAGGGAATTGGTACCCCCCATTTGATGCTAATATTAAATATCGCATATCCTAAGAGAGCACCTCTTAAGCATTAAGTTGAACTTTTGGTAGTAGGATCTTCTGAGCCCCAAAATTGAAATCAAATAGCAGCGGGGGAAGTGGTACCCACCATAGGACGCCAATGTTTAATATCGCATATCTTAAGAACTGTTATAGTGAGAATGTTCAAACTTTGTGGAAGTCACTCTTCTGGTATACTACACTTTTGAAAATAAAAATAAAGCGGGTAGGCGCAGGACGGAAACACCCCCCATAGGATGCATATATTAAAAACCGCTCAACTGAAGAACTATTAAAGAGAAAGTCTTCAAACGTTGTTAAAGCTACTATTATGGTAAACTATAAATTTCAATATAAAAATGGGCGGGGTAGACAGGATAGGAGCAGTACCCTTCATAGATAGAATAAAAAATAAGAGCAACTGCACGCATTTTGTTGAACTTTTGGTAGTAGGATCTTCTGAGCCCCAAAATTGAAGTAAAATAGCAGCGTGGGAAGTGGTACCCACCATAGGACGCCAATGTTTAATATCGCATATCTTAAGAACTGTTATAGTGAGAATGTTCAAACTTTGTGGAAGTCACTCTTATGGTATACTACACTTTTGAAAATAAAAATAAAGCGGATAGGCGCAGGGGGGAAATAGCTCCAATAGGATGCATCTATTAAATATATCTCAACTGAAAAACTATTAAAGGGAGAGTCTTCAAACGTGGTTAAAGCAGTGTAGCGAAGCGCACCGGGTTAAGCTATTATTATATATAGTGCAAAGCATAATAATGTGGCAGCACTACGATACATTTTGTCAAATTCATATGGTGTGTATTGGTAGTTTAAACCCTCAATTTTATGCGTTTAAAGAAGGTTTAAATGTTTGCTGTATTATAGATTTGCTGGTTTAAACACATTTTAAGCCATAAAGAAAGTTTAACTTGCACTGATTTATTAGCCCTTAGTCCAAGAGTGGGAGAAGTGTAAAGCATTCCACTATAACATTTTTTTTTTTTGGCTATTGTTGCGTTTTGATCTGATTCATATAAAACAAAGTCGTTTTGTTTTGAACCCTAAAGATATGTTGCGTTTTAACATGAACTAGGCTTCGAATTATGATTTGTTTTTCATTTCAATAATATTGCAATTTTACCTTTTTGTTGTAAATTTTAAAAGTAAAAGAATAACAACGTAATGTTTAATGGCTATGCAGATCTTAATATTTTTATGTTCAGTAAAAATAAAATTAAAAAAAAAAACAAAAAACTAAAAAAATTAAATTGTTGCATTTTGTTATGGAACTCCTTATACGCAATACATACAAAATGTTTTTGTTTAATAACGTGTTGTATTTAACATTCCACTAATCGAGTTTATTTTTGAAGATCGCAAAACGGGTTTAAAAATGAATGTCCTAAATGCACTTTACATAACAACACCATGTATTCTTAAATCATTTTTTAAATTCTATTCAAATAAAACAAAAAACCATTTAATTACACTACGCGACAATTTTTTGACCAAATGAATTTGACACATAATCTTTATGTAAATTTTTTCGCTAAATCCGAATATGAAGTCAGAATTGTTAAAAGTAGAACAGTTTTTGAGATATTCCAAAATAACCGTTATTTGTGTTTTAAATAAAGATGATGTGACTGAATTGCAAATATCTTCAAAACTTTTAAGCGGATTATGTATTTCTTTCTTTTAAGTGAAAGGTTATAAAATTTCTAAAACAACCATGGGTCGTTGGTAAAGATTAGTCAATAAATGGCAGAGTTAAAAAAGACAAAATTTCAAACTTCATTATAAATTTGATGATTTTTTGCAATTTTGCTCTTTTCAAGTTATTTTTTTTTTTAAACCAAACAATATTACTTTTTTAAGTTTTATCACTTACGACATTTCAATACGAACATTTTGTGCCGAATAAGATCCAGATCGGTGTAAAAATTACAAAGTTACAGAAGATTAATTGAATTAACCCACTTTTCGATTTGTATCAAATCAAAGAAAAACACAGCAAATAAATATATAAATATATTAAAAATAGCTTAAAACTATTGAATTTCTATGTGGGTTAATTTACGAAATCTTCTGTAGCTTTGTCATTTTTGTACCAATATATGTCTTCTTGGGCGCAAAATGTTCATATTAAAATAGTTTAATGTCGCAAGTAATAAAACATTAGGATTTTTTAATCATTGGTTTAAAAAAAATAACTTGAAAAGAGCAAAATTGAACAAAATCATAAAATTTTCAATGAAGCTTGAAATTTTGCTCCCTATAACTCTATCATTTTTTGACCAATCTTCACAAGCAAGTAGAACAG
Organism: Pollenia angustigena; assembly: GCA_930367215.1. Classification (NCBI taxonomy): domain Eukaryota; kingdom Metazoa; phylum Arthropoda; class Insecta; order Diptera; family Polleniidae; genus Pollenia; species Pollenia angustigena. Next base: position 283,758,350 of record OV884056.1, read on the forward strand.
TTTTTGAGATATTCCAAAAAAAAACGTAATTTGTGTTTTTAAAAAAGATCTTGTGACTGAAATGCAAATATCTTCAAAAATTTCAAACAGATTATGTATTTCTTTTTTTTAAGTGAAAGTTTTTTTAATTTCTAAAATAACCATGGGTGGTTTGTAAACATTGGTCAAGAAATGACAGAGTTACAGTGGACAAAATTTTAAAATTTATGAAAAATTTTATGATTTTTTGCAATTTTGATCTTTTGAAGTTATTTTTTTTAAATGAAACAACTGAAAAGTTTATTGTTGTATTACATGGGACATTAGTTTATTTTGATACGAACATTTTGTGCCCCATAAGATCTAGATCGGAGCAAAAATAACAAAGCTACAGAAGATTTAGTGAATTAACCCACTTTCGCTTTTTATCAAATCAAAAACGCAAAGGAAGTAAATACGCAGAATTGGACAAACGAACGCTGTAAACATTAGAAACATCGAATTTGTAAAAAAAATCACTTAAAAAGTGCTTATGTTAATAAAAATAATGCGCGAGAAAATATTTTTAAGAATGGAAAAGCGTTAAAAGTTCCATTCATTAAAGATTTTTGACAACAACGCCTTTTTTGTTGACATTGCTTTAATTGTCAGCTTACAATTGCAAATTATTTGGTAAAAGTTTGGATTTTCTTGTAACGTATAATTCTATCTAAAAAGAACAAAATGCGTAATGCACAACGTGCTTTTATCTGCAAGAACAATCCAAGCAAATTTTGTTATGCTTGTGGAGTTTATAGTTTTGCGCAGCCATCAAATTTTTCAAGGCAATTACAAAATGCATTTTGGCTGTATTTTAAAGTCAATCCGGAAAATATTTCGAAATCTTATACCCCAAATACTTTATGCAATTCCTGCAAAACTCGTCGATATCAAGGGCCGTCTGATGAGGCGATGTTGGGCGACTATTGTTGGTTCCGTGTTCGAGAAACAGAAAGCGAAGCAATTCAACAGTTTTAAGCCATTTTACATATTAGTTGTTACTACCATTAGCTTTGTATATTTACTGTTCTGTTCTGTTCTGTTCTGTTTTTTTTTTTTTTTTTTTTTATAAAAATCTCAAAGTGGGATAATTGAATTAATCTACTGTAACTTTGCCATTTTTGCACCGATCTAGATCCTATGGAGCACAAAATGTTCGTATCAAAATAAACTAATGTCTCATTTAATAAAACAAGTTCAAGTTGTTTCATTTAAAAAAAATAACTTAAAAAGAACAAAATCGCAAAAAATCATAAAATTTTTGATAAATTTTCAAATTTTGTCCACTGTAACTCTGTCATTTCTTGACCAATGTTTACAAACGACCCATGGTTATTTTAGAAATTTTATAACCTTTCACCAAAAAAAAAGAAATACATAATCTGTTTGAAATTTTTGAAGATATTTGTATTTCAGTCACATCATCTTTTTTAAAAACACAAATTACGGTTTTTTTGGAATATCTCAAAAACTGTTCTACTTTTCACAATTCTGACTTCATATTCGGATTCAGCAGAAAATTTTACATACAAATTAGATGTCATATTCATTTGGTCACGACTTTGTTGAAATTTTGTCACGTTGTGTTATTAATATGATTAAAAAACACAAATTGCAAGTCCGAACGATGAGTTAGTGATGCTACGAGTGAGAGGCCATTTTGTTCTCTTCGTCGGATAAAAACTTGGCTCAGATAAATAAAGACAGACCGAAAGTCTTTGACATGATGCACATCTTCTTCTTCTTCTATATATAAAAAGAAGTGTACACTTTGATGTCACCACTGGGATACGTTGGGGATAGTCTGTAGATGGTTTATGTAAAGTTTGCATGAAATCGTCCCAGTGGTTCCGGAGATATGGCATTTAGATTTTCCTATATATTCCCAAACAAATATCAACAAAGTGCCCCCATTTTCCATATTATGATTTTTTATTGTCACTTGAAAAGTTACCAAACCGTGTATCGTTATGCTTTATGTGTACAATGACATTCGAAACAAATCATAAAATATATTTAATATCGCTAGAGGGCGTAAAATAGGGCAAAATGGGTAAACGCTGCCCTTCCTATATCTTCCTAACTAATCAACCGATTTTCTTGAAATTTGGCAGGCAGATAGTGTTAAATCTGGAAGAAACTAAAGTCTATAATTTTTATTATTTAGGGCGTGAAATAGGGCAAGAGGGGTAAAAGCTCCTCCTCTCTATATCTTCTTAACTAATCAACCGGTTTTCTTAAAATTTGGCATGCAGACATTGTAACAATTAAAGGAACTTTAAGATATACATTTTTTGGAAATTCCAACATTTAGGGAGTGAAATTGGGCCAAACGGGTAAAAGCTCCCTCTTCTTAAGTAATTATCCAATGATAGCTTTAAGTCTTGAAGGAACTAAAGGCTACAAATGTTAACACTAACGTCGTCAAATTTGATATTTTTTTTTTTCTCCGGCTATTCTACTTCGGAATTGGAACACAACAAGGCTATGCAATGGTACAAGATTGGTCTTTAAAAAATTTATTAAAAACGTTATCGGTGCTACCATTTGGATGATAAATTCCGAGACGAAAATATTTTGCTGTCACGAACTCCGATGATTGTCACAGACGTCTCAATTGCATTTAAACGCGCTTAATTTCCTGTCAGATTGTCAAACGATGTCTGTTTGCGTTTTTAACTTTTTTATGTACCATCCAAAATATCCGTCCAAAAACTTCAGCCAATAAATATTGTTTAATTTAACTTAATTGACCTAATAATAGAATACAAGAAAACATAAGATTATGAAGTCTGATAAGATCACCTTTAATTAAATATCTGAAGAAGAGAAATTTTGTTAGCGACTTTGTAAACTACAGCAAACAAAGGCACAACAAACAGCTACATAGTCTGCATTAGCCAACTTTAATTTGAATAATATTAGAAAAGTTGTTTTTTTTAGGTATTTTAAAAGCAGTGTTCGAAAATAAAAATTTAAAACTGTTCTTTAGTGTGCGATTCGGTAGAAATATGAAAAACATTTACGCTAATAATATTTGTGTAGTAAATACCTTAAAAAACGTTTATCTTTTTATGATATTCGCACATAATAATTATACTGTTCATATCTAACCCAACATAAAGATAAGAACATTTCATTGCGTTCGGGTTTTCGTAAAAAACCAGAAACTTCGTTGTGTTCGATTCAGCACTTTAATGTTCATTCGTTTCTGTTGAGTTCAGCACACAACTTAATTTTTTTTACGAAAACACAATAAATATTTTTTTTACGAAATATATACCAACAGCCAATACAATACACATGCAGGCTGTTCGTGCAAATTTCCAAGCAACAACAACAATACTAGTGAGAAGGGTTGTTGAAATTTTTTGTTTGCTTAGTCCTCATCAAAGTAAATAGATATATCGGCCATGTCACGAGTACAATTCCGTTCGGTGCTTGAGAAAATTACGAAAAAAATTTCGGAATGAAACCATTTTTGTTTTCATTAACGAAATAGGAGTTTTCTGTATCTGAGAGGCCAAAAAACTATCAAAATACACTTTCTACCAATAAGCAAATATGTTTTTTTTTCGATTCCGAGCGGAATTGTACTCTATGACATGGATGTATAAGTTCTTTAAAAAGAACATTAAAATATATTGTATATTCCGTTTAACAACGAAAAACAGAATACAACACGCTGATTGTTACTTTTTGAGAAAAGTTATGAAAGATTTTAAGGGTTGTGACTAATACACAAACACTAAAGAATAGATATCGTTTCTGGTTGTGTGTACCGTACGCTAAATAATGTTCGGTTTATTTTCATGTTTTGAACATAAATAAAAATAAAAATATTAAAAATTTGGATTAAAAACCATAAATAGTTCAACAAAATAACCACAATACTAATTATTGTTTTGAACATTTTTAAAAAATAATTTTTTTAAAACCCCAACTTTTTTTAAAAACCTTTTTTCACAGAATTTACTAAAAAAAAAAAACCCCCTTTTAAAAGTAAATAAATAAACTTTACTGCCAGGCCCATGATATCGACAAGAACATTTCTTTCGCATATTTATATTGAAAACAATAATAAAAAACTAAAATTTGTTTTTGTTTTCAATACAAATATACGAAAGAAATGTTCTTGTCGACGTCGTGGGTCTGCGCCTTAATATTTTGAAATTGTTCCTTAGGCTTGAGTTCATCAAATTTATTTATCATTAAATTATTTTTACTGAAGGAAGGAATTTTACAACATGAAATTTATTTAATTTATTGATAACTTTTATTCTTGGCTGAGCTGGGGATCGAACTCGGGTTTAATTTACATGTTTCAAGAATCACCACATTCTATCATCAAAATTCTTTGACGTTCTAACCTCTGCACCACTGCGGTGCCTGCCAGCCAACAGTCAAACATCAATCTTTAGCCAGTGGTACTGGTTGTTCGAAATTTGCTGTAATTATCATTTTCAATTTTATTTACATGTTGCTTCTTTTCTTCTGTTTTTTCGTATTCTTGCTGTCAAGACTTTGTTGTTGTTCGAAATTTGCTGTAATTATAATTTTCAATTTTATTTACATGTTGCTTCTTTTCTTCTGTTTTTTCGTATTCTTGCTGTCAAGACTTTGAAAACCAAATACATTTTTAAATTTAAAATTTTTTTTCTAAAGATACTTACAAATGATGTGCTAATTTTATTTATTTATTTTCCTACTTTTTACTTTAAACGTATTTAATGTTCAAACATTTAATTTGAATAATTTGTTTTATTTAAAGAAATATGCTTTAAATACAAATCCTTTTAGCTTTAAAATATTTTTTTAATGAACTTTACTTTGATTTTCTTTTAATGTACGCATTTATTTTTATGCCCATCATGTTTCACTTCAGCATAAACACCTTTCAATACAGTCCGACAGACAGCCAGACACATTTTCCTGACAATGGCGCCCTAATTATAATTTTGGTTTAATCGTATAGTAACATAAAACAAAAGTTATTATTACTTTTTGTTTACATTAAACATAAAATTTTTGATAAAAACATTTCATATTTTTATTTCAAAACATCTTCTATTTAAAAGATTCACATTAAAAGTTTTCTTAATTAAATAATATTTTTCTTTATTAAACAAACATCGACAGCTCACTTCCAAAACAAAATAAGTCGAAAAAGTAAGATTTTTAGGAGAAGCGATACAACATTCTTTTGTGCGTAACTTTGGGTTAGATTTCTGGTGCTTAACTTTGGGTTAAGCGATGAACACCAAAATTTTACAGAATTTAAGTTAAACAATTAAAAAGTCAAGAACTTAGAAAAATAAAAAACACGCTAAATGGACTTAGCATGTTTTAGAATTGAGCAGTCGACATTTAAATTAAAATAAAAATTAGGCTGATATTGAAAAATCGGAAGAGTCAATAGTTTTTTTTATGATTTTGATAAATAAACACGAGAACAAACAAAAACGTTCTTACCCACTGCACAGTACAAAAAAAAAACACAACATCATTTGTATATGAAATAAGTAAACAAAGCACCTACAACAGCACGAGCACGAGCTCTCATACACATGCAAAACATCATTCATTATCCCTGCAGGAAAAAGTGGTAAAGAGGCCTTCTTAAAAGCTTTTTAGCAGACATAAATAAGACCTACCAGCGGCATTCCAACTTCTTTTTCAATATACCAACGTGCCGCACAGTGGTTTGAATCATAGTAAAACTAAGGATTTATTCTGGGAAGCTCATTATCATCGATATTTATGTTGTTTTGGAATTCCATATTTTAAAAAATTTATAAAAAAAATTTTTTAAAAGAAAAATGATAATGTATGTGTGTATAATACATCAACAGGGTGGGCCAACTTTGACTGAGTGATTTGAAATGCGTATAACTTTTTTATTTGACAGGTTTAATAAAATTTGTTTTCCAAAACAATTGAATAAGATTTTGTGTCATCATACTCAACGCAAGAACCTGTAAATCTTGTTAACGTTTATCATCTTTCCAAACAATCAATTGTTGCAACACAAAGAAAATACTGTCAACATTTTAATAATGTGGCTGATCCCAGTGTTAACATGATAAAAAGCGTGTTTACCCATTTTGAGAAACGGGGCTCAGTAGGTAATGAACCACGAAGAACCATAATTTTTTATCGATAACTTTTACAAAATTTTTGACAGTTTGCTATTTATCTTATGGCGATTTCTTTTCTGAGAAAAATATGTTACAGTATATACATGTAACATTTTCTAATGTTACCTATAATCACTGGAAGTGTTACATGATGTGCAATTTCAATAGAACACAATTAGCTGCTTTTATTAACAACTATTACACTTTCATCATTAATGTACTTCATGAGCGATTTTTATTTTATTATGGCTTGGAAACAAATATTGACATCACTAATGGCTAAATTAAATAAAAACGATTATAAAATAAATAGAATTTTTTGATTTTAATGTGTAAATATATTTATATTTTGTTTTAAAGCAATTTTTTTTACAAAATTATGAGCGGTATGAATTATGACAAACAAAATAAAACATTGGTTACACAAATAAAGAATTAAGTAGCAAAGTTGTAAAACAGGGCAGTTTGAACACCTTAAGTTAAAGTAAGAGTAAAATATGCAACATGTCTTGCATGTTTTTCATCAACATATTTCTAAGAAAAGAAATCGCCATTAATTCAGCTGAACTCTTTGCACTTGGTAAATGTTTATATTTCATTATATTTGCACTGTTCACCAAAACTTAAACAATGCATAAAAAGTGTAGTTTTAGAAGTACTTTCTAACATTTACTGTTTCTTTTTATCAATTCTATGTGTATATCAATTCAAAAAATTAAAAATGTAGTGTCATAAGGGCTTAAAGAATGCAAAATTTAACAATTTTTAATTAAATTTTTATGGCATTCCCAAATCTAGCAATGCACGTTACAGTATTGCATTTGTAGCCAAACATCGCTTAATCAACTTTATAGATTTTTAGCGATAGAGATTTGCTTAAGCAAATTACAGAATACGGCCACAGGATAGTTTTTAGTTGTACAAAACTTTGAAAATTGTTCAGATAAAGTACTCACAATCTTCAAGAAATGATTTCCGTTCGTATAAATTACACTGTGCAAGAAATTGACACTTTTTTTTGAGACAAGCTGGGCACATGGCGTTTTAACATAATTAGCGTACGCTGAATCCAGTGGTGCTCGCCGTTTTTTTAGATTGGCTCTGGTTTTCGAGATATACCGTTATATATGTTCACGTAACTCAAAAACGGTTTAGTTTATTGAAATTTCTGAAAAACCGAAATTCCACAATAAAATTTACTTTAAGAAAAGTAAAACTTTTTTCTAATATGAGCAGTCGTTTTTGAAACATAAATAAAATTTTAATTTTAAAAGATTTTGTTATTCGTGCTTAATTTCCAGTTTTTATTCTTGACAAAAACACTTGAAATTTATTGTTGATGGGATAAGCTATTCCTATGCGCATTTCACTGGTGGCTTAGGCCAGATCATCAGAAAACTTCATCCATAAAGTTTTTAGAAAAACTAAAGATATTAAACCAAATAAAACTGTTAAACGTATAAGACTTATAAGCAACAGTTCTACTTGTAACAATATCAAAGTTTAAACAAAAACATCAACAATAAACAGTGAGTTTATCTCATCTTACATTCCCCATCAATAATAAAAACTGGGAGTTAGGCACGAATAACAAAATCTTTTAAAATTAAAATTGTGTATACCCAAAAATTATTTTGATCATAAATAAAAAACTTAAATTTGGTCCCTGCATTGCCTAGAATGCAATGGTCATTTATAATACAAATTCTTAATATTTTTAATTAGGCTTAAGTTCATCAAATTGAATTTTCATTAAATTATTTTTATGAAGAAAGGTATTTTACAACATTAAATTAATTAAAATTGTTATTGATAATCTTTCATTTTTGACCGTGGCCGGGGCTCGAACCCTGGCCGGCAGGTTACCATGACATGTTTCGATCGTAACCACTCGATCTCTTCAGATGGATTTGCCGTCTTACACTCGCAGCCATTGACGACTGCTGACGTCAATATTCAAACATCAATCCTTAAACCAAATTGTATTTTAACCTTAAACCAAATTGCATTTACAAATATTAAGAATTTGGATTAAAAACCATCAATAGTTCAACAAAATAACCACAACATTAACTAAATCATTTATTTCTAAAATACCTACCCGCTTTCTCTATTCTTTAAGGGGGCTCCCATACAAAATGTTCAATGCAGACTAGATATATATTGAAAAAAAGTCCCATAAATGCCCAGGAGTCGCCCCTAGTAAGATAAATTGTATGACCGACCTCAATTAGTTTTTTGTCCTTGATATTTTCTCTAGATGGACTTGCCCCTTTTTAGGGGGCTCCCAAACAAATATTACGTTTTATTCAATAAACTAAACCGTTTTTCAGTCACGCGAACATATGTTGTGCAACCTCCTGCATTTTCGAAATAACAGTATATCGCGAAAACCAGAGACAATCTAAAAAAACGGCAAGCACCCCTGGATTCAGCGTACGCGAATTATTTTAAAATGCCATGTGCCCGGCTTGTCTTTTTTTAAACTACATAGTGCTATTGACCAACAAGTGTATGATAAATGGTGTCAACAGATTTCTTAGATTTAAGTGCAAGCTTTTTAGTACTTTTTAGTACAAACTTTGCGAAATTTTGAAAGCTATCCTTTAAAAGTTTATAAAATAAAAAACTGCCTTAATGAGCCTCTGTTTCCTAATTTAAAAACTGTAACAACTTCCATACTTATTCTGTAATTTTTAAACTGTGCAATGCAAAGAGCTTTCAGCAAATTACAATTAACAAAAGCTGACATGAGTTATCAATTATTATCTGGTATCATCGCGTCAATAGTTTTTGCAAAGAAAGGTATTCAACAAAATAGAGGGAAAAGTTTTAGGTGAACGAAAAAACTATTTAAAATGAATTAGTGGAATTAAAAATGTATACAATTATTTATTAAAGTAATTGTTTGTGTTATATACTTATGTATACTCGTTAATAAAAATCGTTACTTAATATCAAACACAAAATTTGTTTTTTCTAATTTTTATAATTTTGGATCATTTTAAAGTTTCGACTGTGTAAAACTAAATATGGATTCTGGCAACACTGATTTCAATTACTAAAAAATGGTGGCTAAACGAAAGAAAGAGAGAACTAGAGAGTTTTTAAGAGCATATTATATAAGAGAGTGAGAGAGAAAGAGGAAATGAAACTCGACATTTGATGAATTGAAATCAACAGAAAACCACAACAACAACAAAATAACTTTTAACTACATAAGAGAAGAAGATAACTTGGCTAAAAAAAAATAGGTAATGCGGGTGAGTCGCTTACTGCCATTACTTGCTTTGTCTTTATGTATATGTAACATGAAATATTTATGTATCTGTATAACTTAAAGGTGTTTTATTTTGTATGTGCATTAATTTTATTATAGAAAAAGCACTAAATTACACAAGTGTATGTTTGGGTAAGTGCATAAGTTAAGACAAAATTTCCTTCATTGTTATTTTTTGCTGCTCCTCTCTGTTCACGAGGTGATGATACTGTTTGCTGTTGTTTTGTTGGTAAAATTGTTTTTGCTTTTGTTGTTGTTTTATTAAATAAAAACCTCCGAGACGACATTAATACATGTACATATATATTGTATACGACCTTCACCTATTTCCCCCATTTTTTACCAATGACTTTTATTCAACATGAAATAAAACTGCAGCTACAAACTCTTCATTAACAAACAACAGCAGCAGCATCCACAACAAGGAACGTCACAACAATCAACCACCCACGATTTTTACACAGTTTGTGTGAGTGTATGGGAGAATGTATTTGTATGCGCGTTTGTGAATATGTGAGTTTTGTAAACTCAAACATTAATACAAAGAGAACCTTTTAACTCTGCTTATTGCACTTTTCCTACAACTTTAACTACTAACGCAGACAGTTTACAAAAGATTGGAATCGTTTTCTTATTTTAAAAATTTTTCTTCAAAGGAAAAATTTATTTCATTTTAACTTTTATTATTGCCATTTTTTTATTAAAAAATTTCCTTTAAATAAAGAAATTTCTAAGATTTTGTTTTCATTAGAATTTATAGAGGACAACCGATTAAATATGTTTCGTAAAGCTTTTAAAAACCACTGATACTATAACATGTAACAGATATACATTTGGATATGCAGAGTCTTATACACCCTACGCCATGGTGCGATAAGAACAGAAAGTTATAAAGTGGTTAAGTGCACGATGTTAACTGTAAATAAAACAAATGGTTTTCAGTGAATTACTTTAAGTTTTATACCCACACCACAATAGTGGAGAGGGTATTATGAATTTGTGCTGATGTGTGTAACACCTTAAAATATTGGTCCTACACCCATCTTAAAGTATACCGATCGACTCATAATCACTTTCTAAGTCGATCTAACGATGTCCGTCCGGCTGGCTGGCTGGCTGGCTGTCCATGTAACCTTGTGCGCAAAGTACAGGTTGCAATTTTGGTGATAATTTGATAAAATTTGGGACATAGGTTCTTGTTGGCACAAGGACCAAGCCTTTTGAAAATGTGGCGAATCGTAGGATAATATGGTCGGGCTTTACCGGCTTAACTTTCTTACTTGTTTTTATTACGATAGAAGGATCCATGACAATAATGTGCGAAACAAAATATCGGCCAAATGCTCGCCACGGCTTCGGTGGCATACTTCTATCCGATGGTCCAAATCTTCAATGACTCTTGAGACATAACTGAGGTTCATTGTAGTTAATGCGCCGAATTATCTCATCCTTTAGCTTTTGAATTGTTCTTGGCTTATTGACGTACAATTTTTCTTTTAAATATCCCCCAAAGAAAGATGTTCAACGGTATCAAATCAATGATCGTGGCGGCCAATTAACATCGCCACAACATGAGATAACACGGCCATTAAATTTCGCGCGCAAAAGCGCCATTGTTTCGTTAGCTTTGTGGCAAGTGGCACCATCCTGTTGGAACCACATATCGTCCAGATCTATATCCTCAATTTCTGACCACAAGAAGTAACTTATCATCTCTCGATAGCGACCTTATTTTCGAAGAAGTACCGCCCGATGACGTCGCCAGCCAATAAACCGCACCAAACAGTCACTCTTTGTGGCTGCATCGGCTTTACAACAATCTCGCGCGGATTCTCATTTGCCTAAATGCTTGTCCGCTTTCTGCTTGTTAACGAATCCACTGAGGTGAAAGTGTGTCTCATCGCTGACGATGATTTATTTTCTTTGTAAAGTCAACATTCTTTTTTATCTGTTCAACCAACCATTGAATTTGTGTACCTCTCCATGGTTGGATTTGTCAAACACTGGAACAAAGAAATTTCAAATTAAGGTTTGCAAAAACTTGACATTAAGGTGTGACTCACAATTAACATCGTGCATTATGTTTAGACTACCCTTTATAAATAGCGTTCTTTAGAAATAAACAAATCTGTTTTGTGCCACGCCCACTTCTTCACATCGTCAAACCAACTTCGCTACTCATAAGGACCCAGAATATAGTGTCTGAGGCATTTTAACAGAACATCTTAAGTCGAGTAAGATAGCAAAAAAGTTTTAAAAAAAACTCGGTGAAAAAATAATTTTTATCAAATATTAAAATAATCCAAAATAAAAGAAAAATTCGTTTAAAATACAAAATTTTAATAACGTAAACAAAAATGTTTTTTGAATGAAAATTCGTATGATTAACCACATTTTTTTAAATTTGACTTAAGATGTTTTGTCAAAATGCTAAAGATATATACATATCGCACCTGTTCATCAAAAGTAACACAACTCAAAAAATTCTATTTTCCACTTTTTTGAAGGAAACAGTGTATGATTACCATATCTAACGACTGTAAAATTTTTGGTATTCTATTTGTAATATTTCATGAGAGAAATGCCTTTATGTCTTTCTTTGCGTACTCATATTGTTTGTTTTGATTCAATTAAAGAGTTGTAATTTTAGTTGCGTTGAAGTGTTCAAGGGTTATGGTGCTCAAATGAATCAGCAAAACTGTATTAATTCGAGTTGTGATTGTTTTCATGTTAAAAATCTGTTTATCAATAGCTGTTGATTTTGGGTTGTGATAAGCATAACTTGAAATAATATTGACATGTAGATCAAAAAATTTCATGAAAACTGTATTAAATCAAAAATCCGTAATAATTTCGGAAAAAGGAAGAAGAGAAATAAATTTTGTGATTTTATTGAAATATTAGTGAGTTTCCTTTATAACATTATATTTGTTTATAACAATAATTCCATCATATTGGCGGAATTATTTTTTTGCCTCTACTGAAAACTTGTAAATTTTGAGCTGTGTTACTTTTGATGAACAGGTGCGATATGTACTTTAAACGATATATGATCAATTGTAGAAATTACAAACGGAATGACAAACTTATACATACATATGTTTTTTCCCAATTCCACCTGTGCTGAAGGTTGTAATAAAGCGTTCAACACAGCGCAAGGTATATTTATAGCAGGTAGTCTCGGAAAGCCAGCTGGTTATTTTTTATTTGCTTGTTTTGTGAAACAAACTGTCAAATGTTGTATAGTAAACAAGTAAACAAGGTTTTATGTCTTTATCTTTTTTGTCTCTTTTCAACCCCTTTGCTGTTTGACAGTTCGTATCACAAAACAACAATAAAAAGCCCTGTTGTTTGTTTTATTGTACAATTGTTGTAATCTCGCGGCTACCTGCTATAAATATACCTTGGCACAGCGTTTAAGAAGCTGCATTTGAGATAGTAAAAGTCATAAGATTGTGCTGTAACTTCGACATCTTCATTTGTCATTGGACAAAATAAACTGTTGCCTTTACTTCTGATTCATTAAATGAAAACAGTCGCAGTGAAGGCAAAAGCAAAAAACCAAATGTTGTACACAACAAAGAACATCGGCAGTCAACATGTTCGGAAGTGTTTGGTTTGACCGACTGAAACTTTTAAAAAATCCCGTAGTTAACGAAGATGGGACGTTGCGTTTGTGTTTTTGTTTTCCATATTTTTTTTAAATAATATTTTATTTATTTATTTTTTTTTTTTATATATTTAATAGATATTTATATTACATATTTACAATCTTAGAGATTAAATATTACTATAGAGTTAAAACACGTCAAACCATCACGAAAAAATGGCATTTTCGGCATCAGCTCCTCCGATTTGAATGAAATTCAACACAAATGTTATATGTAATTGGACTTAAACAAAACATAAATTTCAGACCCCACATTCTTTCGGCATCCGAAATATGACGTCATAAAAATGTGAAAAATGTTTAAAAAAACACAAAAGTCTCCTTACAAAAGGGGATAGAACTCTTGAACTACGCAAGATAATTTAGTTTTTTTGGTATCGTTTTAAAGGTGAAAGTGCACCCTTTAAAATGATATGCATATTGTGTTTTTCTAAGAAAAGGTCAAAGCTCAATTATTGGGGTCTTGAGTTCAAAGCTCCATATCTAGAAAAGTATTTTTTTTAAAATTCTTAAAAAAATATATGTTAAGTATTATACCCTCTTCAACATTTGCAGAAAATTTAAAGGTGGAGACTCGATTGGTGTCAGAGTTATATACCAGAACGTGATTCTAAGTATGTTTTGTGTTCAAAAATCCCTTGTTGTTGTTGTATTTTAATTATTTTTTTCAGTATATCTGGAGAACGGCAAGAGCCAAAGTTTCCAAATTTAGTACACAAATTTTAGTTATCAATACACACCATCCCACAAAATGTGGGCGGGACTGGAGAAGTGGGCGTGGTACCTCCCGTACAAAAAATATCAAAAATTTTTTGTATCTGAACCGATTTTTCCGAGTTTTTCAGAGAATATTTCCTACTAAAGATTTCCGATCTTTTGATATATACGGCGTAACCATAGATCATATGACAGTCCAAAGATTCAGGTTTTTATACAATTTTTGATATTTCTTGTACGGGAGGTACCACGCCCACTTCTCCAATCCCGACCACATTTCGTGGGATGGTGTGTATTGATAACTAAAATTTGTGTACAAAATTTGGAAACTTTGGCTCTTGCCGTTCTCCAGATATACTGAAAAAAATAATTAAAATACAACAACAACAAGGGATTTTTGAACACAAAACATACTCAGAATCACGTTCTGGTATATAACTCTAACACCAATCGAGTCTCCACCTTTAAATTTTCTGCAAATGTTGAAGAGGGTATAATACTTAACATATATTTTTTTAAGAATTTTAAAAAATATACTTTTCTAGATATGGAGCTTTGAACTCAAGACCCCAATAATTGAGCTTTGACCTTTTCTTAGAAAAACACAATATGCATATCATTTTAAAGGGTGCACTTTCACCTTTAAAACGTTACCAATAAAACTAAATTATCTTGCGTAGTTCAAGAGTTCTATCCCCTTTTGTAAGGAGACTTTTGAGGTTTTTTCACATTTTTCTCATCTTTTATGACGTCATATTTCGGAAGCCGAAAGAATCTGGGGTCTGAAAATTTATGTTTTGTTAAAGTCCAATAACATTCAACATTTGTGTTGAATTTCATTCAAATCGGAGGTGATGATGCCGAACGACTTAACGGTTTGACATGGATTCACTCTATATTATCTATATTTGGCATAACATGATAGTTGTGAGCCAGATTGGCATATATAAACCTATGAGTTATTTCATTTATTAACGTTGTTTCCAAATTTATACAGAGTTTATTCAAATTCATTTAATATTAGTTTTCTGTATTTAAGACAAATTTCCAAATATTTATACAATGTAAAGTAATCAAATTCAAAACCATTTAATATATTCAGAACTTCATTCAAATCTAAGGTAGTTTTCCCAAAATATTTTAATCTGTACTCGTTGTATATTGGACATATTCCAATTAGGTGTAGAGTGTTTTCTGTAGCGTCTAGATTACAAAGTGCGCACAGGCCAACTGATGCACTTTTGAAGGTCCTGGCATTAATATCTAATAATCCACCTCTTGCTCTTATTATTAAACTTGCAGCTCGAGAAGACAAATCTAAAGCAGAAAGGGGTTTCATGCAATAATCAACTTGCGAATATAAATCGTGAAATTGAGAGTTTCTTGCGTCAACCAATAGATCGTCTCTTTCCTTAGTTGATAAAAGGTCCAGAATTTGTTTTGAGTATAGACATATAGGGTTTTCAGCATTGTCGGGTACAAATTTAATATTTCCACATAAAGTGATCCATTCCTCTGCCCAATACGTCTTTTTTGCTATTACCTTTTTAGCTAAAATACATGGCAATCTGCAACTAGTCATGCGCAGTGCTTTATTAATGTAATCAAAGTGGAGCTTTAAAGTATTAACATATAAAGAGTTTAAGCCAGTTTCAATATAAAGCATGTAATTTGGTGTATTGCTTGGTAAAAGAAGCATATTTTTTATAAAAAACCTGAACAATTTTTCAACTTCATCATATTTTTTAAAACCCCAGATTTGGGCTCCGTAAAACATAATAGATTTTGATGCTGCATTAAATATTTTTAGTTTGTTGCTGTTTGAAATTTTGGGGTGGTTTATGTATCTTGCCCATGTTGAAGAAATCGCCATTTTAGAAGTAGTTAATTTATTTTCTATATGTTTTTTGAAAGACAAGTTGAAATTAAGGTCCATGCCCAAATATCTGTAGTTATTAACGATTTCTATGTCATCTTCGCCATAATTCCATTTCAGATTACTTGATATTCTTGTTCCACTGCGAAATATTAATTTTAAATAATACATGCGTACATAAATACATAAATATGTACATACATATTTATTTATTTTTAAGCTTAACAAATCTTTTTAATTTTTTGAAATTAAATAAAACTTTAAACAACATTATCGCTTTCATATACATACAATGAACACAACGTCCCATCTTCGTTAACTTCGGGATTTATTAAAAGTTTCAGTCTGTCAAACCAAAAACTTGCAAACCTTGCAACTTTTCGTTTTTTGCTTTTGCCTTCACTGCGACTGTTTTCATTTAATGAATCAGAAGTAAAAGCAACGGTTTATTTTTTTCTATTGAAAAATCAGAAAGTGGAAGAAGAAGCAATTTTTTGATTTTGACTGCACCTTTTTAAACCCTGGTTCAACATTTAATGCTTTCAAATCTCTGCCACTTCTGCTTAGTGTCCCACTCTGGCACCACCCACTAAACCAGTTTTATTTTATATCTCTATTAAACACAACAACAGCAGCAGCAACATCAACAACAAAAACACAATAAAAATCTCATTCGTGCAACATTCTTCAAAAAGTTGTATGTTAAGTGAGACATTATCCATGCACATTTAGCCACCAGCCATGACACTTTTCTTGTAGATTTTTTTTTTTTGTTTTTTAATATTTTAACACAAGCGTTATTTATTTAAACATACAAACCCATGCACACTTATTTTTAAAATTCATAAACATCTGTTTGCATGTATATGTATTTTGTATTTGTTTTATGCAAAAAATATAGTTTAAAATTTATTTAATGCACGCATTTTGTAAGAAATCTGTAGATTCGTTTTGTACTCTTTTAAACATGTTTAAATGTGTATGAGTGCTAATGTCTGAGTTTGTTTTTATATTATTTTTACCGTTATTTATTTATGCATGTTGTGTTGTTTTTGTTGTTGCGTATGATAACATTTGAGAGCATATTTTATTCAAGTACTATTTTATTAATTATGGCAGCAGATACATACACAGATAAAATTAAAACATTAATAAAATTGTTTTTTTTTATATTATTGTTGTGACAGTATGTTTGTATAATTGCAATTTGTTTCATGTTGTTTTCTTTAATAATTTTGTTTTACTGATTCAGTGTAAAATAAAAATAGAATTTACAGTTTGTACAACATTAGGGTGGAACGTAACAATTTTTTTGCAAATTTCAAATGGCACTTAAATGTTGCCTTTAATTCTCAGGTACATGGGAAAAATAATAAAATAATTGGGAGCTGTATTAAGCCCTCTACCGCAGCATCAGTATTTTGAAAATTAGTTCAAATCGATTTGTGAAAAATCATGTGATGCAATAGGTATTAAAAAATTCATTATAGTTGTAATTAATTACACTCAAACTACTTACAATTTTAATATATAAAAGACAAACTTAAGATGATCAATTTTTAAATTCCTAAGTTATTGTCATGTCTTAAATAAAAAAAAAAAAAACATTTTCAAAGCTGAACAGGGATATGAAATTAATTTAAGGGGGTTCAAACGATCACACAAGTTGTACGTTGTTTGACGAAAATGCTTCACTGTTCTTATTATTGTTTGACAATTGCCAAAAAACAATAATAAGTTTTTTATGGGTTTGTTAGTGTTTTTACAGAAAAAATGTTCACCAAAATGTATGCCAATAAACAAATTTGTTTCGAAAATGATTCATACGTTCACGCAATAAAATAAGTTTTACATTGTTTAATACATGTCTCTCCAATCGTTCAGTCAAAACAACAATTGTGCTGATCGGATCAAAATATACTGAGTTACTGGCTTCAAGGGCCAAATACACTTGTCAAATGCTTGTCCAGCGGACGAATTCATTATGTACGTGTGCTGGACGTAAAATTCGCCGTCATATATAAATTTCTTGATTTTCCATCCAGCATCGTCGGTGTGACACATACAAACTTTATACACATCACTTGTGAGACCTATTTTGGAGTATGCTTACATAATTTGGGACCCTATGTACCAAACTTATATCGATAGGATAGAATCTGGGCAAAAACAATTCCTGTTGTTCTGTCTTCGAAGTTTAAATTTCAACCCATTAAGTCTTCCATCATATACCAGCAGACTCGCCCTTGTTAAGCTTAAATGTCTCGTTTCTATTGAATATTATTAACGGTGATGTTTGTTTTGGTTTTCTGATCAACAATATTTCGTTCACCATTCCTCAACGACCAACACGTTACTTCTCACCATTATCCGTTCAGTTTTTTAGAGCTAATTATGCAAACGCTGACCCTCTCAGGAGAATGTGTATTCAATTTAATGAACTGTATAGATTTATAGATTTTTTTTAAATACTAATGTAACTAAAAGTAAAATAATAATTTTTTTAAATTCATAATTAATTATTTTATTTGAGTTATTAACATTTGTGATGTATAAATAGTCTGTAAGGATTAATTCCATAGACGAATAAATTAAAAAAATTAAATTACTGGCCTCAAATACACTTGTCAAATGCTTGTCCAGCGGGCGAATTCATTATGTACGTGTGCTGGACGTTAAATTCGCCGTCAAATATAAATTTCTTGATTTTCCATCCAACATCGTCGGTGTGACACATACAAACACATTTTAACTAATACTACCACAATGCTTGATGATTATTTTGATTTTTGATTTTTTGATTTTTTTTATTCAAATAAATTTTGTCTGCAAAATAAAATCGTCCTTTTCACTAAATTCTCCTCGATTTAAAAATCCTTTTATTCGCCACAAAATTATTTTTTACGTGTAGGCTTAAAAGAAATATTATTTAAGCAAATTAAAACTAAAAAAAAGGGTGGTCCAACCATAATGCAGGTTTTTAATTACGAGTCCCAACTTAACGTCAAGCTTATTTTAAATTTCTTTGTTTCAGTGTTTGACGAATCCAACCATGGAGAGCTACACAAATTCAATGGTTGGTTGAGCAGATAGAAGTGAATGGTAACTTTACAAAGAAAATCATTGTCAGCGACGAGACACACTTTCATCTCGGTGAATTCGTTAACAAGCAGACAAGCATTTGGGCAAATGAGAATCCACGAGAGATTGTTGAAAAGATGCAGCCGATGCAGCCACAAAGAGTGATTGTTTGATGCGGTTTATGGGCTGGCGGCCGTACTTCTTCGAACATGAGATCGGCCAAGCAGTTAACGTGAATGGTGTTTGCTAACGCGAGATGATAGCAAAGTTCTTGTGGCCAGAAATTGAGGAAATGGGCTTGGACGATATATGGTTCCAACAGGATGGTGCCATTTGCCACACAGCCAACGAAGCAATGGATCTTTTATGCATGAAATTCAATGGTCGTGTTATCTCACGTCGTGGTGATGTTAATTGTCCGTCACGATCATGTAATTTGACACCGTTGGACTTCTTTGTTTGGGAATATTTAAAAGAAAAATAAGCCAAGAACAATTCTAGAGCTAAAGGATGAGATAATTCGTCATATTTCTGATATTGATCCTCAATTATGTCTCAAGAGTCATTGAAAATATGTACCAACCGATAGAGGTATGCCACCGAAGCCGGGACGAGCATTTGGCCGATATTTTGTTTTACACATTATTGTCATGGATCCTTCTATCGTAATAAAAAATATTAAAATAATTCTCGGAAAACTATTTGTTTTATTTACAATTAACATCGTGCGTTCTGGTTGGACCACCCTTTAGATTTATCGGTAAAATTAAAAAAAAAATTTGGATATAATTTATGTAGAAGCAAGATTTTGGAGGTATTAAAATTTATTAAATGACTTTGTTTTCCTTCAAACACCGACGCACTACCCTATTGTACATAAATATGTATGATTTTTTATTTATTTTTTCAATAGAACATAAACAACTGTATTTCATTAATTAATTAAAAATTGATGTAGCATGAATATGTCAATAAGGTGGGTGTAGTAACAAGCACAGTGGGCTGGAAGTATGAAAAGTGTTTAGTTTAAATTTCTTTATCTGTGGTTTACTCACTTTGTTTACACAGAGCCAAGCCATAACAGTTAAAAATTTTGCGTTTTTATTTACACAGAAAAAAATAAAAATTGATTTCAATTAAAAAATTTGTGATATTAATTAAAAAATTAATTAAATTTGCACCAGTAAACAAATTAATAGTGTTAATTAAACCAGTTAATAGTATTAAATTAACGTTTAATTTACTTTATTAAATTTTTAATTAAAACTGATTTTATTTTTGATTAATGCTTTAATTGGTGAACAATTTTGGAAAATTTTTTCTGTGTATGAATGGGTCCTAAAAATTGTTTTTTTAAAAATTATACGCCGAAAATAGTTGGGTACCTAAATAGATTTTCTTAATTTTAATTCTTAGTTAAAAAAATTATGTTTCTTAAATTCTAACAAAATCTAGAAGGCTTTAAAAAATTATTTGAATTGGTTTTTTTTTTTGTCTTTATCAAGACACATTCAAAAGGTAAATGTATGTAAATACAGTACGCCCTCGGGTTATGCAACAGGTTGGGTTTAAGGGCTGTTGCAAAATTTAAACAGCCAATTTAGTGCTCTAATCTATTGAAAGTATTTTGTTTCCTATTAAATTATTTATGTATAAGCATACAAATGTTTATGTATATTAAAGTGTACATACTTTAATACATGTGCATATTTATGTATATATACATATCCACAAATTTGGTTATATAATGAAAATAATGGGCATGCATTTTTTTTTTTTTTTTAATTTTATTGTTATGAAAGTGTTTAAAACCGTACATTAATTAAAAAAAAATCTGAAATTTTTAATTTTTCCTCTCGAAAAAAAATATATTTTTGTAACGCAGATTCACGAAGCTCTTAAACAACTAAAATCTCTTTTTACTAATTTTGTTTTCTACGGTCCATTTTATACAATTGGTAAAATAATTATTTATTTATCTTAATTTTGTTTTAGGAAGGCCAGACTCATTAATAATAACTTCTACGTCATCATTACTTTCACTTACTTCTGAATATAAGTCAGCTTCTGTTAATCATTTTATATGCATACACACTTGGTTTAACTTAAAACTAGCGATAAAAACCAGTTTGTATATAAAAATAAAATCAAACGGAGTACACTAAAACGAAAATAAATGTCAATAAGACATGATTGGTCCATAGCTTCCCTGCTAATAATATTGGACTAGCTGATCCATTTTGATCAAATGGACTACTCCTTGGACTGGTCCAATGTAATGCAAGCATGGACCATGTCATTGTTAAAAAGTGTTTGTCGTCTCAGTCTTCGTCTTTTAACGACATGTTTTCGTTTTTAAACGACTTCAAAACCTAAACCTAAAACCCTTTAATGGAAAGTAACAAAGTCTAGCTTTACACGCTTCCTTTTATTTTTGCTGCGCAATTTCTGTTGAATTTACTTTAAAAGTTGCCAGTTTGGTCACACGCAGCAATCAGTTTCAACTTTTTTCTTTCACCATGCAATTAATATTGGACTACTTGCTCCATTTTAGATTAAATGGACTACTTACAACATGAACAAATGATCTAGTGCAAGCATGGACCATGTCATTGTTAAATATGAGTTTGTAGTTAAACGACATGTTTTCATTTTTAAATGACATGTTTTCGTTGTTAAACGAAGCTAAAACTAATCCTCTGCAGTATATCATGGAGTAGTTTCAAAACTAATCCACTAGGAGTATGTATGAACATGGAGTATTTTTAAGACTACTCCTTTGTAATCCAAAGATGGGTTATATGGTCCTGCCCTAGGACATCGTAATGTTAAAAAGACCATGTTTTTTCCATACTTTTGGACTAGTCCTAGTCCCTTGTGGGCTACATTTTACATACGCTTACAACTACATTAAATCATAATAATACTGTGAGGTCAGTTTTTATAAAGACTGGTTCCAAATTTGTAGATTCTATAAAATACGCACTCTTGAAGTATTTTTTCTCTCGGTGGAGGATATTAAAGATTCGGCACAGCCGAATACAGCACTTTCACTTTTTTGAACAAAATTTGTATGGATTTATGTAAGGAAAAACTTTTATGGTATTCTTTAATAAATTCTTTAAACATTTTTTACATATTGGCAATAATCTAATGGTGTCTCTAAAATATTGTTCAAATTTAGAGAAGAAACAATTTTAATTTTCAATACTTGAGCTAATGGAAAAGTTGTTTATTGGCAACAGAAACGAATTCGGTCTTAATACCGGTAATAAATTTTTAACGGAATTTAAGAGGTAGTTGTAATTATAGCAGTGTCAATTGCCAATCTTGATATCACTGGTCGGCAAAAACCAAAAAAAAAAAAAAATCGGGATATATTTTTATTTAAAACCAGTGTTCGAAAATAAACAGTATATTATTAAGCATTCGGCTCACACACCAAGAACGATATATATTTTTTAGTGATTGTGTAGACGAGCACAACCCTTTATACCGTTCGTTACTATTTTCAAGAAAGAACGGATCATTATATAGTGTTCTGTTCTTCATTAAAAAAAAAAAACAATTGGAGTGATACTGTATAAATATATATTTCCTTTATTTCTAAAATTTACAACGTGGTACTTGTAAATTAGATAAAAGTTCACGAACAACATAGGGCATCAACAAATTCTCTCCAAATTACTCGATCATAAGCTAGGATCGTTGATTGGTTCCAAGTCTCATTATGAGATATGCATTCGTTTTTTACCATTCTTATACATGTGTTTCTGGGCCTTCCAGGATTTCTATGGCCCTGTGGATTCCAGTCCCGTGCATGCCTTGCGATTTCCTCAGGTGGCCTTCTTAGGATGTTACCTATCCAAGTCCATTTGCGCCTGCAGATTTCGTACTCGATTGGTTTGTAGTTAGCCATTAAGAGCAGTTATTCGTTGGTTACCCATTTCGGCCAGAAAATTCGCTAAACTTGTTTCAGGCATTTATTGCAGAAAGTTTGCAATTTCCTGCGTGTAGCTTGCGTTGTGCTCCAGGTGCTGCAACCATACAACAGTACCGATTTGACACTACAGTTAAAGATTCTCAACTTTGTGGTGGTGGTTATATTGTTCGCCCTCCACATTCTATGCAGGGAATGGAATGCGGCCCGGGCTTTGTTGATTCTGTCATACTGTAGACAAACATTATTTTTTAGTGTTCAATAATGTTTCATTTTTTACATTGATAAAGAAATGAACAGACAAAAAATTTTAGCAACGACCGCACGACGAACAGCTAGTGTGTGTATTGTGTATATGTCTTGTTTGTGTAAAATTATTTTGCTGGCTTTTTTGCTTTTTTTCGTATGTGTTTTTTGTTTTTGTAAAAAAGTTTTGGTTTTTTTACCAGCCAAAAGGGACGAACATTAATGAGCCGAACCGAACACAATGAAGTTTGTGGATTTAAAAAAAAACTCAACGGAATTTAATGTTCTCATTTTTTGTTGAGTTGGATAAAAACAGCATCATTTTTGTGTTCGCAAACATAGAAACGTTATTTTTTTTTTCTACATAAACACTATTAGCGTTTGTGTTTTCCACAAATCTACCGAGCCGAACACTAAAGAACGATATTAATTGTTTATTTTCGAACACTGTTTAAAGTCTGGGTTCACACTATGAAAGTTTTCTTTCAGAAAGTCTGAGTTTATAGATGAGAGGGGAAGAGATCATGCTTTTTTCTCTCCTCTCTCACCCATAAACTCAGACTTTCTGAAAGAAAACTTTCATAGTGTGATCCTAGACAAAACGATTTTTTGCAGACCAGTGCCCATGTTCTGTAACTCTCGCGTCGAGAAAGTTTTCGATAAATTGAAACAAACAGCTGTTTTTTCTCGCTCAACTGTGTCTGTAACTTTTTTGGCGAGTACAAGCTGTCACGTAAGGAAATTACTCGCCAATTTACAGAAAAAGTGTGTCTGTAACATTTTGTTGAGAAAAGTTCCCGCTTTGAACTGTCAAATAAACTCACGAATAAAAATTGGGCGAGAAAAAATTTTAACACTAAAAAACAATTAAAAATGCAAAGAATAATAATATTAATATTTTGTTCTTGGCACATTTTTCATTGTTTTATTATTTTGCTTTTAAAATTTTAATAAAATATACGAATGTCTTCAAAGCTCGTTTGCAAACAACAAACATTAAAGTCGCTCTTTACACAATTTAGTATAGCTGACGGTTGTATTTTCGCCGCCGTCGTTGAAAAATGTTAAATTTTGGTCGCCGTCAACAATATGTGTTACTGGCGTTCTGAACGTCTGCAATATCACATCGGCTTCGAATGCAATATTTTGACATTTATAACGTAACGACGTAATCTCTTTTGATAGTTTTCGACATGAGTTACAGACACACATTGTTCTCACTTTTCGAGAAACGATGGAATATTTTGTTTCACATCTTTTCGATGCAAAAAGTTCTCACTAAAGTTACAGAACATGGGTACAGTGTAATTAGCATTTGCAAAATCCACCAGTGCGTATGATAATTGCAGATTTAAAGCAGAATTTAAAAACGAAGCTCTTATTTAATTATTACCTTAATTTAGTTTAATTTTATTTAAAAAAAAAAACTGTTTCAAACACCATAAAGAAACATCTACTAAGCAAAAAAAATTTTGTAACAAACATTTTTTGCTTGCTTTTGTTTGTTTACTTTTTATTGAAAATGTTGATAACCTTTAATACTCATACGCCCCAATAGAAACAAAATTGTCATTTAAAGAATTTATTTCGCTTTATATTTTTTTGTATTTTCTTATCACTTTTCTCTAACAACATTTTATAATCCCCCAATGGGAGTTAAATACACACATACAGTACTATGGCGCACAATAAAATTTAAAATTTTTCACTTACTTTACATAAATAGCGTCAGCTAAACTGGGAAAATTGTTTGGCAATAGTTTTTTATTAAAAAAATTTGGTAAAAACATTTATGGTGTTTTCTTTTCTACAAGAAAATGTGACATTTTATTTAAAAAAATGCAATTTGGTATCTGTTTCTTTAAAATTTTACTCCCGAAAAGGGTGAGTATTTTAGAAAAGAAAACACCATTAATTAGAATAAACCAAATTTGCTAAATACTATAAAACTAATAAGCGATTTGTTTAAAATTATAAAATTTTTATTAAATTAACTCCATTTAAGATTACTTTAGGGCTTAATTGATTAGATTAATTCGAATTAAAAGAGTAACAAAATGACTTAAATGACAAAACAAAATGGGACAAGATCAAGCAAGGCGAATTCAAGCAGGTAACCGCATCAGCGAGAGTCTCTTTTTATACCCATATCACAAAAGTGAAGAGGGTATTATGCGTTTGCGCAGCTGCTTGTAACACCTTCAAATATTGGTCCTGAACCCACCTTTAAGTATACCGATCGAATCAGAATTACATTTGATTTAACGACGTCCGTGAACCTTGAGCGCAAAGTAGAGGTTGTTTTTTCCGCAACAAGGTCTTTGTGCCCATAAAAAGTCTTTTTATGTTGTTATTTAGATTAAATTTGGTTTAAACTTTTTGTTATTGCAATCTGAGGCTGGGTTTTTGAAATCTCAGTTAAACCTGGTTTAGTTAATCTGAAAACAGATTTGTGCCGCCATTACCAAGTTTGTATACAAACTTTTGACGAAACAGCTTAGTTTTGCTAAAAATGTTGGTCTTTAATAAAATAATAAAAAAAAATCACATTTCGCCGAAAAACCCGAGTTTCAGACTACGTTAAACTAAGTTTAAACTAAATCCACATCTCAAAAACCAGGCTTTATCATCTTACCAAATTTAAGTGCAATATTTGACGATAACTCCCATAAAAATTTACAGCCGTCATAACTCTCTCTAAGGTCATCTTCATAAATTCGCCTTGAAATCAAGTGTTGTTAGAGTATTTGAAATTCACTGGTTTAATTTCAAGGGCCGATATTGAATGTGAACCACACCTAAACGTCAAGTTTTTTTTTTGCATTCCATTTGACATTCCTCAATTTCAGACTAACTCAATTTGAATCATGGAAAGATACAATATCGAGCAACGCGTTAAAGTTATTCAGGCTCATTATGAAAATGGGCGTTTAAAACGAAATGCATATCGTACACTTCGTGATTTTTACGATCAATTTAATCGTCCAAATGTGCGTACAATCGGAAAAATCATGCAAAAATTAAAGCAAACCGCGTTTGTAGGAGATGTGAAAATACCAGTGGATGTAGTGAATATATTGCTGCTGTTCGCGATAGTGTGGCTGAAGAGCCGTCCACCTCAATTCATCGTCGTGCCCAACAATTGCACCTCTCAAGCTCGTCGTTGAAGAACAAAAGCCTCTTGACCATTCCAAACTTCGTCAATGGTCAGAATGGTGGCAAGAAATGGCAACAGTGGATGATCAATTTTCGAAGAAAATCATCTTCACTGATGAGGCACATTTTCACCTCAGTGGATTCGTTAATAAGCAGAATTGCCGCATTTTGGCGAATGATAATCCAAGAGTGATTGTCGAAAAACCAATGCACTCACAAAGTGTGACTGTTTGTTGCGGTTTATGGGCCGCCGGCATCATCGGGCCGTATTTTTTTTTCAAAATGAGACCGGTCAAGCAGTTACTGTGAATGGTGTTCGCTAGCGTGAGATGATAACGAACTTTTTATGGCCCGAATTGTTAGATATGGATGTGGACGATTAACAGGACGGTGCCACTTGCCACACAGCTAACGAAACAATGGCTCATTTGCGCGACAAATTCAACAGCCGTATTATCTCACGTGGTGGCGATATCATTTAGCCGCCAATATCAAGTGATTTGACACCGTTGGACTCCTTTCTTTGGGGTTATTTGAAAGAAAAGGTGTACGTCGATAAGCCACCAACAATTCAAGACCTAAAGGATGAGATAATTCGGCACATTAACGGCATAGAACCTCAATTATGCCTCAGCGTCATCGAAAATTTGGACCATCGGATGGAGGTGTGCCGCCAAGGTCGCCGCGGCCATTTAGCCGATATTTTGTTCCATACATAATTCAACCATACCAATATTAATTAGTAATTTCCTAATAATTTGTGTTTAAATTTACTCAACAACAAATTATTTGCAGTAAAAAATGTCGTCATTTGAACTCACATATCATTAAGAGGTACTTTTTGTGTTTAAGCCGACGATATCTTACTTTATTTTATATTTGTATGCGTTATAGTTAATAGAGCTGAAATAAAAGTACGAACAAAAAAAATAGTGCCTAAACTTAAAGTTCGTGCGATTCAAAAGTTGAAATATTTTTAAAGGGAAAACAAGACTGTTAATACATTTCTTTAAGAGCTTTGATTTGAGGGAGGAATTTTAATGAAATTTTTTTTGTGTTTAAACGAAATTTTTAAGCAGCAATTTTAAAGTGGCGCTAAATATTGATGCGCACGAAAAAACTTTACGTTTTTCAAAAGGATATTCTGCTGTTTGGCAAATATGTTCTACAAATAAAGGATCTAATGCTTTGTTTACTCTTTTCCGAAGCTTATTTTACATTAAAGTTGCTATCTTTTGAGTATCAAAAATAGCCTGAACAAGGATTTTCAGAATGAGAGCATATCGAGCCTTAACCTCGAAAATAACGTAAGCGACATGATATTAAATTTTCGTTTTTTTAATAAATAACTTTATTGGCAACACTTGCATCATTTCCTTAAATGTCATGGTCACATAAGGTACCGTTACGATTTTATAGCAAAAACAATTTTAATGTAAGCGACAAATTTCATGCAAAATTGATATGAAATAAAACAAAAAGCTCTCTCCTGTAAAATTTAATTTTTGGCGCTTACGCTTACGGGGTGTCCACTTTCGGACCCTATAGGAAAGTCTAGGTTTTAAATTTAAGATCTTGTTGCAATCTAAATAATTAACCCAATTTTATTAGAATCGGAGTTGAGTGCCCCGGTAGGCTAGCTGGTAGTGAGCTAGTCTATCAGCGCCGGGATTGTGGGTTCGATTCTCGCCAGAGACGCTGGTTTATTTCCTGCAGATAAGCGCAGAGCTTCGTGGGGCTAACCTTAGGGAATTAAAAAAAAAGAAGCTGAAAGTTTTCCTTTTATTTTCAGATTATCAAAATTTCTGGGATGAAAAAAAATGGATCAGCATTTTCTATCCTAAAAAAAAGTTTCGATCAACCAAACAAAAAACAAATACTATTTGGATGGAAAATTGAAGTTTGACTATCAATGGCGGTGAGTGTTAAACGGCAAAGATCTCTGAGGAGATAGTGTGGTTACTATCTAAGTCTGAGTTCATGCAGCTCATGTCTTATTGACAAGATTCTTCATTTTTCTTCTTTGAACATGAATTGGCGTTCAAATGATTCATGTCATGTTGACGACATGTTTTTTATTTTGTTTTATTTGATATTGAAAACAAAAACAAAAGTAAGCAACGAATAAGAAAGCAAAACGTAAAGACAGTACATGCATCTGTGTACTCGTTTCTTTTCCCCTCGTCCCTCTCGCCTATAAAGTAGCAATCATGTCAATAAGACAAGAGCCGTGAACACAGACTAAACATGACAGACAGTGATGGAAAATTAAAAAATTAAGATTACTTTAAAGAGTACTTTATTCAAAACTTTGGTACTTTTTATCAAACATATTTTTTTTTTTTTTTTTTTTATTTGAAAAATAAACTTTAAAAAAACATAAATATTTATATTTTGAAAATTAATGGGCGGTTTTCGCAATATTAGTGATCACAAATTGTGATTAACAATATAATGAACACGAAAAGCAGTCAGTCAGACATTACATATGACGAATATTTTGGAATTTGAATTAAACTTAATTAACCATGGAAACTTTACCTTCCATGTGTTTCGAAAACCAGCAACATGCACTTTTGTCTTTCGAAAATTGTAAATCTATGACTTATTAAGCTACACAAAAGTTAATATTCTACCTAAGTAAGATTGACGTAACCGACTGCGTCGTTTTTGTAAGGGATGAAAGTACCACACAACCTATGTTCTGAAATCTACTACAAAAAAAGACCTAGTCGTTTGTTCGTTTACTTACTTTACTTCGTTCACTTATCTCTGTATGTCTAATCGCGAGCGATTGAATGTGCGCTTTTTTTTAAATGTACCATAAGTGCTTCGCAAAATTATGAATTTTTTATTGGGATATCAAACTTTTTGTATCAAAAAACATTAACGAAAAAAGAACAATAAATTGTTTCTATACCCTGTATGCTACGGACACGTAGAAAATGTTGTCAATGCTTAAAAAAATAGCAACGCTGGATTTATAAGCAAGAAAGCATTACAAGCAAAGAGTACTAAAACTGACTTGGAGGTACCGTGTTGAGAAGAAAAAGTACAATAGTACTGAATTTTCCATCATGATGTCAGATCAACCTGTCCGTGAACGTGTGTTTGATTTCCTGGTCAGTCAAGAATGAAAAATTATCAATAAATTTTTATTAATTTCATGTTGTAAAAATAATTTCTTCATAAAAATAATTTAATAAAAATAAAATCTGTGGCATTTTGACAAATTATTTTAAGTTAAATTTGAAAAAAATTTTGTTTATCATACGAATTTTGATTAAAAAAAAAACATTTTTGTTTACGACTATAAGATTTTGTATTATAAACGAACTTTTTCTTTAATTTTTGTTTATTATTTGATAAAAATTATTTTTTACCGAGTTTTTTTTTAACTTTTAATTTAAGGAAATTTACTAGCCTGATTAAAATATGAAAATTAATGATTATATTTTGCTAAAAAAATTTGGTCCAAATAAAAAAAAATAAAATATTTCCATCCCTGGTGTATATGTGTGTAACTATTTGGGTAACAACTAATTTTTAACGAAAATGCGAGTAGTAGGATTGCCAAATTGTATGTTTTTAATGGCTGATGATGATGCTGCTGCTGATGGTGATGCGTGTTGTTGTATTTTAAAAAAAAAAACAAAAAATATGGCGCCCTACTCTGCTTTTTCGACAATAAATACTATAAAAACAATAACAATAGTATTACGAGCCAGTGGCAGCAACAACAAACAAGTACAAAAAAAAACAATAACAAATATATAAAACGGTCGCAATAACCACTTTTGGTAAACTCCAACTTGTCAGTATCGTCATACTATAAATTTCCTTTTATTTTAAACGTAATTATTTTGTTTTGTTCAGCCAGTTTGGCCCCAAAAAGTATGTTACTCGTCTATGGGTAAAAATTTCATACTCGTTTAATAGTTGATTCAATGTTTATTAGACACATATGTACATATAAACATGAATACATACATACAATCATGATAATGATAGTATTTGAATTTTTACTTTTTGTAGATGGATGTGTGTTTTATGTGGCAATGCCTTCACTAAAAATAGCAGTTAATATGAAATAAAGGTGTGTGTGTGAGATTTTGTTGGTAAAAGAGTTGGGCATGGATTTTCTTAACGGTAATAGTTGTATTTTTGTTATGATTCTATTTTAACTCATCGTACTCAAACATACAAAATATACGTTTTTTCTCTCTTCTTTTGTTATTTTTTTATGCTCTATCATATTGATGGGTTTTTCTCTCTCATCAATAGAGTTTGCTCTATTAAATGCACTCTCACTACCTTTTTATAAAACTCGGATTTTATCACTTGTTTCTTTTCTATCCCTCTCTCGCTTTGTTTATAAATATTTGTATACTACATTGGTATTTTCTTACTTTCTTTTAATGTTTTCATTTAGTTTTTGTAACACAATAAAGAGCTGCCACCTAGTTATTCCGGGCGTATGAGTACTTTTAATACTACCATTTTAGTATTTAAATACTTGTATATCTAAAGGAATTAATAGAGCTTTAAGGCGTATGAGTACTTTTAACTAGTGCTGGGAAACTATCGATAGACTATCGATATTATCGATAGTCTTAAAATATCGATAGGAAAAATATAAATATCGATATTTTAATTATTTAAAATACGGCTATGAAGACATCTAACAGCAGGTATACACACAGTTTTTGCCGCAAATTTGTACTTGCTATTATAAATTCGCGCTGAATTACAGCAATGAATACAAACAACAAGCATGGCAAGTGGTATGGATTGATTAGCAGTGCTTTTTACTTTAAGTCGAAATTTTTACATGATTATATAGGGACTGAAATGGCAAATATTTTTGTAATGTTGTAAAAAAAATTCAAATCCAAATGCAATTGCAAGCATAAGACAAAACAATGAACGACCATTAGAGGATAAGTCCGCTAGATTGATTTCCTTTTTGGGTTTAGAATTTAGAACATTTCAAAAAGTAAGAACATTTTTTAAAGTTGCAATGGAATATCTTATAGTCCCTACTTCGGTTCCTTCAGAAAGGTACTTATCAATTTTTAAAAAACTGACATCTAAAATAGGCTGTTGGAAATATCGCCCAAAGAAAAATGGCCCAAACAAAATAATGAAAAATCGCCCAAATGAAGAATCCCCCAAAAGAACATGAAAAATAACCCAAAAAGTTAAATATGAAATTTTGCCCAAAAGAAACGAAAAAGAGCCCAAAATAAAAATGAAAAATGACCCAAAAAGAAAAAACGAATTTTTTCCCAAAAAAGAAATTAAAAATTACCCATTTTGCAAAACAGTGTTTATTATTCATATAAATTTAGTAACTTTCAAATGTAAGAGAAAAACATGTTTTATTATTGTCACCACCAACAAAACTATTTTTAAAGAAACTTATCTTACCATAATGTGGTTGTCGGTGACAATGATTTGGTTAAATTAAACATAATATGGTCAACATTTTTTTAAAAATGGTTTTGTTGTTTTTTCTCTGGGTGCATATATTAAACATATAACGAAAACACTTTTGGGCGCAAGGATTTTCTCCCCTATGTTGTAACAAATACCGGCAGCGCTTACTAAAGCGTCTCGGCATAGACGGCCTTCGGCCGGGCGCAAGGATTTTCTACTCTATAGTATAACAAAAACCGGCTTCGCTAACTAAAGCTTCTCTGCATAGCAAGGATTTTCTCCTCTATGATATAACAAAGACCGGCTTCGATAACTCAAGCTTCTCTGCGCAGACAGCCTTTGGGCGGGCGCAAGGAATTTTTCCTTTATGGTAAAAACTGTCCAACAAAATATTAAAATTTGTTTACAATTTTTCGATTTATTATTTGGTTTGGCAGCGACTGGAAGTAAGAAGTGGAAGAAATGTAATTTTTTCTACTTTGACTGCAGTTTTCTAAACGCTGATAAAATCTGTGCTAAAATACCTTATCACAGACTCTAGATATTTTGAACTATTAAAAAAATTCAGGTTTTTTGAAAATTCGGCTTCATAACAAAATTTGGCTCTCTATTCATAATTACATCGATTGGGTCAAACACAATTTTTGAGCATGTTCCACAAGTCATCGGTCGACCTAAACCTTTGTTAAGGAAGGCGAGAGCTTCTAGAATCCGTTCCAGAGTATTATGGTATCCACCAGTAAACGTCTGAGTTTTATATGGTTCTGCACCAAGTCACGTTGAGTTATTTATGGTGCTCCACCAGAAAAACACTTTAAACAAATACTAAAGGTTAAAAGCAATTGCATAGGGTTAATGCTGAAAACGGCAAAAGCTGTAACTCGGTACAGTTATACGACGTTAAGCCATTAGCCAATGCGAGATGAAATGTAAAACGCACGAAAAACAGACAAACAAAGTCAGCTTGTTTGCTTTAAAGAAGTAACGACAAGGACGTGTAAGCTGTTTTCCCGCCTAGAGCAGTTTTACGAATGAAATTGGGATTCTTATGGTATTAAATAGTACTGTTGTATGGAACATTTTCAAGGCATTGGCATATTTTAAACATCCAATATTATAAATTTTGAAGGTACATAAAGCTATTACACTATTAGTTGGACATATAGAAAATATCTTATTTTGTTATGTTTGGAACTCAAAATAAGAGCTTTAATTTAAGAATTTTTATTGAATATATTTTCTTAATTTTTTATGAATTAAATTATTCCAATTTCATTCAGACCTACATAAAATAATAAATTATTAATTATTTATAAATCTAAGCCAGTGCTCGAAAAGAAACACTCAATATCGCTCCTTAGTGTTCGGTGTGGTAGATTTGTGGAAAACACAAACGCTTATAGTGTTTGTGTAGAAAATCATTATAAAAAATAACGTTTCCCTGTTAGTCATCTTTCGAACACAAAAATAATACTGTTCCTATCCAACTCAACTCAAGATGAGAACATTTAATTCCGTTCGGTTTTTTTTAACCACAACCTTCATTGTGTTCGGTTCAGCTCATTAATGTTCGTCCCTTTTCGCATTTTTTACAAAAACAAAATACACATGCGAAAAAAAACAAAAATAAGCAAAATTTTTTTTCACAAAGAAAACATAAACACAATATACACACAAGCTGTTCGTGCTGCGGTAGTTGCTAAAATTTTTTGTTTGTTAATTTTTTTATCAAAATATAATGTTTGCCTACAGTATCAGTACAATTGTCAAGAACAGAACAGAACACTATATATAATGTTCGGCTCTTTCTTGAAAATCGTTACGAACGGTATTAAGGGTTGTGTTTGTCTACACAATCACTAAAAAAATAGATATCGTTTTTAGGTGTGTAAGCCGAAAGCTAAATACATAATGTTCTGTTTATTTTCGAACACTGATCTAAACTAAAGACCTGCACGAGTGTATCAGTAAGTATTGTTGAAACAGATACACCAGATATATATCTGTTACTACTGATATAAATGAGAGAATGAGTGTAACTGATATTGTATGGTTTTGCTTTTGCCCACTCACCATATCTTAAAAACAAAAACAGATGCTAATAAAAGCACGAAAAGCTTTTTTTTTGTATAAAAAACTATTTTTCTCAAAACATATAAAATCAGATGTAAAAATAATGTTATATCAAGCTTTAATAAGACCGATTTTAACATATGGTTGTCAAATTTGGTTCAACATTTCCCCATCCTATATGGAAAAGTTGAGAATTTTCGAAAGAAAATGTCTGCGAGCCTGCACTTCTCTTTACAGGTCCCCAAATACTAATTATATTAAATATATCTCAAATCAAAGACTATATAATGTTTCCAAAGTTAGCAGGATTGATAACTTTATTATACATTTAATAAGAAACCACATAAAGAAGAGCTTAGTGTGCTATGAAAACAACTTAATAATGGCTCCTTATTACGAGAGTTTTGAATACATATATACAACCTTACAAAGTGGATATGTACCACCTGAGGCTTTTTTGTACCTCGATTATAAGGGATACATTCAAAATGAAATCGGCATCCCAATTTTCTATCACATCTATAGAAGAGCCAATGTTAAAGCTGTACTAAGCAAACAACTTACAATTGACAATAGCAGATTTAATACGAGCATTTATTCAGGAGATAGGAATATGATTCCAAACATAGATATTAAAAAATTTTGGTGGCTCACTAAATAAATCCCACTTTTTCGTTTTATTTTCTGACTATTACTTTTACTTATTTTTTTTTTTTTTTTTTGTGTTATATAAGTAAGGTTTTTCCAAGTTTTTCTTTACAAACTAATTATAGTAAATACGTATAAATACTTGTATTTATTTTGTATAAATTTAAATAATTAAATTTAAAAGATAATGTAAATATTGTATATAGATAAGTAATATACTTGAGAGCCCGAATATGGGACTATGTAAAATTATTTGTTATATTCCTACTGTTTGTTTATTTATAGTTTAAGCTTATACAATTTCATGAAATAAACGTTAAAAAAAAAAAAAAAAAAAAACAAAAACAGATGCTTATGGTTTTGGATTGAGTGTGTCATAACATTTTTTTTTTTTGCTTACAAACATCTGTTGTCACCATAAGTATTTCTACAATATCTGTGGTAATCTGTTGTATTTTTAAATATTGTTGGCGAGTTGATGAAAATAAGAGAGTTTGTAAAAATTTGAATAAGATCTCAACCAGGGTTGCCAGATGGTTTTAGTAAAAAATCGGCATATTTTCAAAAACAAATCGGAAATCAAATTATGAAAAAACGGCAAATTAAAATTACTGTTTTAAACACAATAATACATATTTTTAATGACAAAAACAACAAAGCAAAACCATTAACCATTACATAATGCTTTAAAAAAAATAAATAAAAATAAATGTTTTATAAATAAATTTTATTTAATTAAAAAAATACGGGGTATCTGATAGCAGATTTATATTTTCAAACTTAAATAAAAATGTTAATAATTGACACAAAGTTTTATTAAAAGCATTGAACGGTAGAATGGAAATGCGGGTTTTATTTTTTAAAGAGTATGTCATCCACATGTCTTGTGTCGACTTGAACACACTGTTCAAAACGGAGCCTTGTTTTTCTAGAATTTAAAAAAATAAATGACCCAATTTTCTCATGCGTGGATAAGGCACACCAAACATTTACCCTGGGGCAATGTAAAGGTATTTGATGTTTCAATCGAAGGTTTTAGGTTCTTGGAGACCAGTAACGGTAGATTTGTTTGTTGACGTGGCTATTTAAGTGAAAATGAACTTTGAACAAAATTGTCGACGAGCAATTACGTAAGAATCATTACCCTTAAAAAATATCTCCTCAGCGAACTGTGACTCACAAATCCTCCCAATCGATAATTCCAACGGCGCCGACCTTCCTCCGCACCGTTTATTACTATTTGAAATAATCGCATTTAAAAATATAATTTTGCCACCAGACACCCTTTATATGAATAGATTTTACTTAAAGGTAAATTGCAGGGACCGTTTATAAGAGTGATGCATATAATTTTAGCTTGAAAACTCTCCATATTAGAGTCAGCGGAGACCTATACTGTCTTATACCAAGGTTCGTCTCATTAAGAACCTATGGTGATCTAGAATAAACGATCTTAACTCCACAGTTAAAAATAATTTTTCAATGAAAAATAAAAGTAGGTATGGATGAACTCTTACAAAGAGAGTTTTATTGCGCAGTCATAAAATAATGACAATTAGTTTAATTGCAGTGCTCTGACCAGCTACAAGCTTTGGGTGTCCAAGTACAAAATATGAATTTAAGTAAATGTCGGTTAAAATCAAACTCCTGAAATGAGTTTTAATATATGACGGCTTAATAAAACTCTTTTTTTAAGAGTTAAATTCGACCTTTTATGTTTACGTTGAAAAATAGCTGTTTATATGGACTTTTTTGTTTTTATTCCAAAAATAACTCAGGGACTAAAAATAATTACTTTTATTATTTTTTGTAAAGGTTACGAGAAAAAATTCCTTTATTTTCAATTGGGAGCCTTTAACCATTATCGTTATATATATTTTTTTTTGGTTGTGGTAACCAATTAAAGTAAAATTTATTTATTTTTGGTTATTAATAACCTACGTAATTTTTTGTTTACAAATATCTATTGGAAAAAATTATTTATTTTTCTGGTTACAATTCTTAGCTTAAGTAAAACATATGTACCACATTTCTTTAAGCTTCTCATATGAAGTTGTATATTTTTCAAAATGTGTTTGTTGGGTTAGACGCAATACAAACACTGCATATATAAAATAAATATGTATAACCATTTTTTCCTTAAGTATCAGCGCTAAATTAATAAAAGTTGTCTCTTTGTGTAACAAGTTACCCAAAATTAATAATTTGTATAAAACAAACCAAAAATTACCGTGCTGTAAGTGTTTATCAAAAAATATGCACTTTGATAATTTAGAGGAAAAAAATCGTCAAAATGCAGATTTATCGGTAAACGTGGTAGGCCTGATTACAACGCTTCCTGCTAGTTTTTATTTTTTACAAACACAAAGTATGTACACGTGTTTAGTTCTTTCAGAGTTTTTTTTTCAATAATTTTTGTCTACTTGGCACTTGAACGAAGAAAACGCAACCTTTCAATTTCATGAAAGAATTTTTTACACAAACAAAATACATATCGGTACCGAAAATTTCAAAAATGTTTGCCTTCCAAAAAAACAAGCAACACATTTTGTTCTTGTAAAGTTTTTTTGTTTGTTTTTTTTTTGTGCTCGAAACACATCACGCAAAAATGATTGAAAAAATAACTGTTCATGTGTACATATTTTGTTTTTGTAAAAAATTATTTTTTAGCCAGCCAAAGGGTCGGCTCTTTTGCGTTCAAAAATAATTGAAAATAACGGTATCGTACAATAAGTAACTTATTGTATTCCATCAGCATCCACTAGGATCTGCTTTCGCGAAACAGATATTAGCAGATATGATACTCTCTTTCGCTTTTGTATCAACATCCACTCTTTTACAAATCATATCAAGATCAACTAATATCAGAAACACAAGAGCACTCATTCATACGCATCAACTTTAGAAAAAACACAGAAACAGATACAAACAGATGTATCTGTGCAGGTCTTTAATCTAAACTAAGTATTTTTACAAGGTATCCGTCATGGTGTGAATAGCTGTATGTTAGATTTGGAAAAAGGAGCTAAATTTTCAAAGAACTTTTTTTATTTATACAACTTTTCGTTAATTTAAACAAAATTTTGTTTATACCGTAAAATCTTTTAGTTAAAAACAGGTTTTTTTTTTATTTTCCAATGCATATTTTATCACTGTTCTATTAATTTTTCGAGTGTCTTTTATTGTTTTACACCGACACTATTTTTATCATAAACATTTGTTTAAAACTTTATGAGTCCATAAAACTGTTAAACGTTTATTGCATTTGCAGCAGCTGTTGTTGTTGCTGTTGTCGCTGCATGTTCTCGCATGCCACAAACCGTTTGTTGCAAATGTAAACGTGCACGACGAGTACAAGATTTAGTGTAAATTTGTTTAACTCGTGATCCAAATAAAACAATAAATGATTCTTTAATAAAAATAAACAAATTTTAAATTTGTAAATGTTTGTTGTTCTATCGACTTGGTTGAAATTTAAAAATGTTTGTGTTTAATTTAGTTTAGTTTAAATTAGATGGATGATTTGTTTATTGAGTTAAAAAGTAGATGAATAGAGCTTTTTATGTTTCGTGTATTTAATAAAAAATTTTAAAGATAAACCTTTTACAAACGATTCTAGTTAGAAAGGAATGGGACAAAAAGCATTATCTAAAGGTACCCATACATTTGCAATATTATTAAGTACTTTATTGCTGTTCTTATTGTAGATTTGCTCCACATCGTTCAATTAGATGGGCAATTTAAAAAACAAAAATGTGTCGAAATTTTTTATTGAATACATGTAAAAGTAAATACCCTGCAAATAATATTGGACCACCTGATCTATTTTGATAAAATGGACTACTACATGGACTGGTCCGATTAAATGCAAGCAAGGACCATGTCATTGTTAAAAATTGTTTGTAGTGAGACGATATGTCTTCGTTTTTTAATGACGTGCTTTCCTTTTTAAATGACTTCAAAACTAATCCTCTTGTGTATACCATGGAGTAGTTTTTAAACTACTCCTTAGTATTCCTAGGACATCGTAATGTTAAATTGACCATATTTTTCCATACGTTTGGGTTACTTTTGGACTAGCCCTAGTCCCTTGTGGGCTACTCTTTACATGCGTGTTTGGACTGGTCCTATTAGTTGCAGGGTAAAATCAACGCACACAATTTTCTTCAGTATAGCGAGCCTTTACCGCAAAAACAGCTTCAGCGACATCATTTTAATTTTAATTTATTTTTATAAATAAATTAATTGTCAACAATTGCATCATCTCCTAGAATGGTCACATAAGTTACTGTTACGACTTTATAACAAAAACATTTTAAGCTTAAAGCGGGTCATACACTTGCAATAAAATTGCTCAATTTTACGTATTGTATAATTATATCGCCAATGTGTATGTGATATTCAAAGGTGGCACAATATATTGGCAACAATCAAAAGACTTTTGATTTTTATTGCACAACGAAAAGAAAGTGAAATGTGTCGGCAGCATTGTACAATGCTGTTTATGCTATTCACCTTTTTATTTAATAAAATTTAAGCAATATTCAAATTGAAATCATTGTGCGACTTATTGCATAAATGGGACAAAACGGAAATAATAAGGCGAATTTCATATACAATAATATAGCAAGTGTATGGGCCGGTTAAGCGACAACCTTCATACAAAATTTTTATAATATAAAATTTAGAAAAACTTCTCCTGTAATATTATATTTTTGTCGCTTAAGCTTTTTTGCGGTAACGGCTTGATATTGTACCACCTACTTATATGATATACACATAGTTAATTAAATTGTACAGTTTCCATTATTGAATTATTGATTAATATTGCAAATGTTTGGGTACCTTAAAAAGAAAATTGTCTTTTAAACTAGATTAACAATGAAAGCAAAATTTTCACTGGGTGATTACAAGGAAAGTAAAAAAATTTTTTAAGGGTACTTTACACTATCACACAAATCTTACGTATTTTGACGAAAATGATTCCTTATCTTAGTATTGTTAAATAATTTTTTAATAACAATAACAACTTATAATGACAGGGTTGTATTTTCCTCAAAAAACCTTTGTAAATTTTTACCTGAATTTTAAGTATCAAAATTTTCATTCAAAACTAAATAAATATTATTATTAAAGACCAAAAAATCATGCAATATATGTTTTTTGAATTTTTCGAAAACCCGTTCTACATACATTGCACGATTTTTTGGTCTTAGAAGCCCCCTAGTGAAATTTGATGCAGGAAATATTCGTAAAATGTTTTACCCCTCTAAAGTGCCGTTTTAGTTTACTTTTGTGTAAGAGTTGGGAAGAAGGACAAAAATTACCCCTTAAAATGAGAGTTAAAGGGTTAATGAATCCTAAGAAAAGAATCGCCATATGATTTTTTGACTTAATTCAAAAACTAAAGGGGCCCATATTTCGGGAACCCGAGATAACTTTGCAAAACCCTTTGGCAGATTTGCTCTACTTGTAGTATACTTTTATTTCGAGTGTTGAGGCTGGTTTAGGTTTTCTAGGAAACAATTAGAGGAAATCGCTGTGCACGACAATATGAGCGACAACGTCTTGTTTGGTGTCCCCTGTCAAACTTTATGAAGGACAGAATGAGCGACATTGTATTATAAGTTGTCTTCAACTAAAATCTAGGCGGGACATTGTCTTCTATCAAAATATGTGGGACAGTGTAAAAAGATACCGACGCAAAATAAAAGTCAAAGTCTTCTTCTGTCGTAGTTAAATGCTTTTCAATCACTTTCTTGGCTTGCTTAAAATTCTCACATTCTTTTTTCTAGTTGTTGATTGAAATGCCTACATAAAATTTACGAATTAGCACAAACCAGGAAAACCGAAAAAAATGTTGATGAAGTCACGGGCTGAAAATGGATTACATGCAGCTTACTGTCAATTGAGGGTGCTTATAAAAGTCAAATATTATATAAAACAGAAATTAAAAAAGTAAAATCAAATTTCAGTATACTGAATAAAAAAAATAAAGAATAATTTTTATCGTGGAGGCCAAAATAGATGACATTGTCATGCATAAATGAGGTCGTTGACGACGACATAGGCGATATTGTCCTCTATGAAATCGACATTGTCTTACTTTGAGTCGTGCACGATTTTCACGATAACTGTTCGAAAATTTCGATGACGTTTTTTTTTTGGCTGTCCCTCACAGGCAGTGCATCCGTCTTCGAGGATGTCTTACAGTCGTGGCCAACTGGAAAGCTTTGAGCTTTAATTTGTACTACAACTTTATTTTCTTAGGAATTTTTATGTATCGCTCCTTTGTTGCAATATAGTCATATCTCAAAAATCTAAAATTTTAGGTTACTTAAGCAAAAGGGTTTTCTTTTTATTAAGTTTGTAAATGGTGCATTTTAAAGACTTTAATCGCATTTTGCCGAGTTTGATTCATTTTGAGATATGACTATGTTGCATTAAAGGAGCGATATATTTAAAGTTTCTATTTATTTTAAAAATATGTTCTTTAAAGTAGACGTTTTAATAAATTTTCATACAAAATATTCTAAGAAATTAAAACTTTTTCTTCCAGAGTAAATATTATTTTTCTAATAAATGTCCAATTTTTTTTTTTTAATTTAACATCCATATTTGTGTTCTTTTTACGATCTTGTTTAAATTGCACAAAATTTTTTGTATATGCAAACAAAACTTTTCTGATTTCCAAATACACGGAAATTGATGTGCGATGGAAAATTGTATTTTTATTAAGCCAGCCATAAAAATGAAAAATTTCCAAAAAAAAAAAAAAAAAATACTCGAAAAATAAAAACAAATTAATCAAATTTGTAAATATGGCCATTAATTAAAACAACTCATAAAACTGTTAAATGTTTATCAAAAGTATTAAAGAAAATGACGTATTAATTTGTTGTATACAAATTTGTGTATGTGTTTTTGAAAGTGATTCGCAAAATTTAGATGCGCAGCTTGCCAAGCACTACTAACCGGGGACCGAAAATAACAGTTATTTAAAAATTTTGAAACAAAAAGAGCATATAGAAGAAAAAGTCGGAAAACTGATTCAATTCATTCCTACATATTGATCGTTATGAACTAGTCTATTATTCTAAATATACTAGATTTTATTTTTTCGAGCAGGAATAAGAGTTAACTTTTGGTATTTACTTTTTCGAGCAAAAATCGTTTTGTAAAAAAGTCATCTATTGACAGCAAGAATTAACTTGTACTACCAATTTTTCAAATATTTAATTAATCTCCTCTGCTAATATTTAAGCATTATCCAAATTTGGTTAATGTCCTGTAATTGCACAGTGGTCCGCGAGTGCGGTTTTTTTGCTTATGTGAAGAGTGTCTGGTTTTAAGTTTCGTTTTAGTTGTGCCTATGTATGCCTTCTTCCTTAGTTTTCAATTTTGATTTTGTCTTACTGAATAATTTATTAACTGTATTATTACGGTTCACAACTCAACCCAGTTGAGTTGTAAATAAGACAACTGGTTGTGTTGAGTGGTTATTTTTTTGATGTTTTTTTTCGCCGCAATATAGCAAAGTTGTAAACCATAATACAAAAATTAAAAAATTACAACTCAACTGAGTTGAGTTGTGAACCGTAATAGGGGTCTACATTTAAAGGCTAACTGTAA
This sequence comes from Pollenia angustigena, assembly GCA_930367215.1. Classification (NCBI taxonomy): domain Eukaryota; kingdom Metazoa; phylum Arthropoda; class Insecta; order Diptera; family Polleniidae; genus Pollenia; species Pollenia angustigena. The sequence goes on from OV884056.1 coordinate 283,800,263, forward strand.
CTTGTCTTTATTATAAATATTAGAATCATTTCAAAAAAGTTCAGTATATAACTGATTGACTTTAAGATGTTCTTTTCGATTCTATATTATTAGCTATGGGACATTTTATTCTTACACGTTGTATTAAATCATTAATTGAAGCACAGCCGCGAATAATGTTTTAAGTTACAAAATAATTTTAATTTTTTTATTTGTTATTTTTTTTTCATTATTAAAAATAATGATAATAAAAATTTTTATGCAAAATATCAACAGTTTATAACTTTTTTTTAGTGGAAAAACGTTTCATATCCACAATCACGATGTCATTTAAAACGTTCTTCCACTACACAAAGCATCATGACTGATGGCTTTTAAAACGTTATGCCACGCTTAAAACCATTTACTTTGTATCATTTTTAAGTAACTTACAACGTTCTTCCACTAGCTGACTCTTTGTATGCCCTTTTTAAAGGCTTTAAGGTGCATAATTTTGGGTGATTTGAGGTTTAAACAGTGTACGAGAGTAATGTTAACTGTTATCTGCAAAAAAACAGTTTTTGCAAAAAGTGGTTTTTACAACGTTATTCGCGGCTCTACTTCATTTTTTTTTTTAGGGAAGTCATTAACTTTTAAAGTATCCTTGATTTTATATAAATTTTCTCTGTGAAACTGACTGTCACTTATATCTAAAACCCTGCTGATGAAAGTGGTTGCCGTATTTATAGCACAGAAAAAAATAACAAACGTTATTAAGTAATTAAAAAAAATTTGTAAAATCTTTTTAATATTTTAAACAATTTTTTTTATTAACACGTTTGTAAATTGTCATATACGCAATTTTTTTTTTTTTTTTTTTTTTTTTGTAGATAAAATATTTTGTGTCAAAAAGTTTAACACATAAAATAAAAAATTCTGAGAAAAATTGATATTATGGGTTTCGACAAAACTTATTTAAGCTGGCTAAAGTCATATCTTCTCGGCAGAATACAATGCGTAAAATTTGGGTTTTCAACTTTTAAACCTATATTGGTAAAATCCGATGTTCCGCCAGGTAGTCACCTTGGCCCTCTTTTGTTTCTGCTCTTTATCAACGACATGTCTGATATTATTAAACATTGACATATACTAATGTTCGCAGATGATGTTAAAATTTTTTAAACTTCACGAACTCTTTAGACCATATTTATGTTCAAGAAGACTTGGATACCTTTTATAATTGGTGTAAACATAACCTAATGGAATTAAACCTAATGAAATGTTCTAGAAAACGTAGTATTTTAAATAACTATAAACTCGGTGACTATGAAATCGAGATAGTTGACACAATTATGGATCTTGGCATCTTACTGGATGTAAAATTGGATTTTATTCAACACATTACAATGACTTTCAACAGGGCTCGTTGTACTCTGACTTTTATTAAACGTTGGGCGAAAGAATTCAATGATCCTTTCGTCACTAAACAACTTTACACATCTCTCGTTAGACCAATCTTGGAATACGGTTCGATTGTATGGGATCCACATTATATGGTTCACAGTGATCATATTGAATCCATTCAAAAACCATTCTTGCTTTTTTGCCTGAGAGATACATATCGAGGATATGATAATCTCCCCTCATATTCTACAAGATTATCTTTAATACGTTTGCCAACACTGAAAAGTCGCAGAGTTATGCTAAATGTCTCATTTGTAATTAACTTAATAAATGGAAAAGTATGCTCGAATTTTGTATTAAGTAGTTTATCATTTAACATTCCACGACGTACGGTACGGTACTATAATCCCTTATTTATAAAAACTATCCGAACTAACTATGCTATAGCAGACCCATTTAGAAAACTGTGTTGTTGCTTTAATGAAATGTTTGAATTCATTGATTTTTCTCTAGATTTAAATATCGTTAAACGTTATATTATACTTAAGTTAAATACTCATTTGTATTAGGCTATAAGGATTTATCCATAGACCTAAATATATATATTAAATAATCCAAAAATTTTTTATATTTTTAATTAGGCTTAAGTTCATGAAATTTAATTTTTTATTAAATTATTTTTATGAAGAAAGGAATTTTACAACATGAAAATTAATTAAAATTGTTATTGATAATCTTTCATTCTTGACGTGGTTCGGGCTCGAACCCTGGCCGGCAGGTTACCATGACATGTTTCGATCGCAACCACTCGATCTCCTCAGATGGATTTGCCGTCTTACACTCGCAGCCATCGACGACTGCTGACGTCACTAGTCAAACATCAATCCTTAAACCAAATTGTATTTTAACATTTGGTAGATCGAAATTTGCTTTCCTGAATGATTATCCATTTTAATTGATTTTACATGTTTTTTCTTTTACTTCTGTTTTTTCGTACTTTCGTCAAGAATTTTTCTTGAAGTCCAAGTACATTTTTTGTTTTTTCACTTTGTCTTTCTCTTTTCTGTTGACCTTTTTCAGCACAACTTGAAGGACAAATGTACACATAGAGCTCGTGCCTTAGCTTTAACAATAATTAGTATTGTGGTTATTTTGTTGAACTATTTATGGTTTTTAATCCAAAAATTTTTTATATTTTTAATTAGGCTTAAGTTCATGAAATTTAATTTTTTATTAAATTATTTTTATGAAGAAAGGAATTTTACAACATGAAAATTAATTAAAATTGTTATTGATAATCTTTCATTCTTGACGTGGCTCGGGCTCGAACCCTGGCCGGCAGGTTACCATGACATGTTTCGATCGCAACCACTCGATCTCCTCAGATGGATTTGCCGTCTTACACTCGCAGCCATCGACGACTGCTGACGTCACTAGTCAAACATCAATCCTTAAACCAAATTGTATTTTAACATTTGGTAGATCGAAATTTGCTTTCCTGAATGATTATCCATTTTAATTGATTTTACATGTTTTTTCTTTTACTTCTGTTTTTTCGTACTTTCGTCAAGAATTTTTCTTGAAGTCCAAGTACATTTTTTGTTTTTTCACTTTGTCTTTCTCTTTTCTGTTGACCTTTTTCAGCACAACTTGAAGGACAAATGTACACATAGAGCTCGTGCCTTAGCTTTAACAATAATTAGTATTGTGGTTATTTTGTTGAACTATTTATGGTTTTTAATCCAAAAATTTTTTATATTTTTAATTAGGCTTAAGTTCATGAAATTTAATTTTTTATTAAATTATTTTTATGAAGAAAGGAATTTTACAACATGAAAATTAATTAAAATTGTTATTGATAATCTTTCATTCTTGACGTGGCTCGGGCTCGAACCCTGGCCGGCAGGTTACCATGACATGTTTCGATCGCAACCACTCGATCTCCTCAGATGGATTTGCCGTCTTACACTCGCAGCCATCGACGACTGCTGACGTCACTAGTCAAACATCAATCCTTAAACCAAATTGTATTTTAACATTTGGTAGATCGAAATTTGCTTTCCTGAATGATTATCCATTTTAATTGATTTTACATGTTTTTTCTTTTACTTCTGTTTTTTCGTACTTTCGTCAAGAATTTTTCTTGAAGTCCAAGTACATTTTTTGTTTTTTCACTTTGTCTTTCTCTTTTCTGTTGACCTTTTTCAGCACAACTTGAAGGACAAATGTACACATAGAGCTCGTGCCTTAGCTTTAACAATAATTAGTATTGTGGTTATTTTGTTGAACTATTTATGGTTTTTAATCCAAAAATTTTTTATATTTTTAATTAGGCTTAAGTTCATGAAATTTAATTTTTTATTAAATTATTTTTATGAAGAAAGGAATTTTACAACATGAAAATTAATTAAAATTGTTATTGATAATCTTTCATTCTTGACGTGGCTCGGGCTCGAACCCTGGCCGGCAGGTTACCATGACATGTTTCGATCGCAACCACTCGATCTCCTCAGATGGATTTGCCGTCTTACACTCGCAGCCATCGACGACTGCTGACGTCACTAGTCAAACATCAATCCTTAAACCAAATTGTATTTTAACATTTGGTAGATCGAAATTTGCTTTCCTGAATGATTATCCATTTTAATTGATTTTACATGTTTTTTCTTTTACTTCTGTTTTTTCGTACTTTCGTCAAGAATTTTTCTTGAAGTCCAAGTACATTTTTTGTTTTTTCACTTTGTCTTTCTCTTTTCTGTTGACCTTTTTCAGCACAACTTGAAGGACAAATGTACACATAGAGCTCGTGCCTTAGCTTTAACAATAATTAGTATTGTGGTTATTTTGTTGAACTATTTATGGTTTTTAATCCAAAAATTTTTTATATTTTTAATTAGGCTTAAGTTCATGAAATTTAATTTTTTATTAAATTATTTTTATGAAGAAAGGAATTTTACAACATGAAAATTAATTAAAATTGTTATTGATAATCTTTCATTCTTGACGTGGCTCGGGCTCGAACCCTGGCCGGCAGGTTACCATGACATGTTTCGATCGCAACCACTCGATCTCCTCAGATGGATTTGCCGTCTTACACTCGCAGCCATCGACGACTGCTGACGTCACTAGTCAAACATCAATCCTTAAACCAAATTGTATTTTAACATTTGGTAGATCGAAATTTGCTTTCCTGAATGATTATCCATTTTAATTGATTTTACATGTTTTTTCCTTTACTTCTGTTTTTTCGTACTTTCGTCAAGAATTTTTCTTGAAGTCCAAGTACATTTTTTGTTTTTTCACTTTGTCTTTCTCTTTTCTGTTGACCTTTTTCAGCACAACTTGAAGGACAAATGTACACATAGAGCTCGTGCCTTAGCTTTAACAATAATTAGTATTGTGGTTATTGTTAAAGCTAAGGCACGAGCTCTATGTGTACATTTGTCCTTCAAGTTGTGCTGAAAAAGGTCAACAGAAAAGAGAAAGACAAAGTGAAAAAACAAAAAATGTACTTGGACTTCAAGAAAAATTCTTGACGAAAGTACGAAAAAACAGAAGTAAAGGAAAAAACATGTAAAATCAATTAAAATGGATAATCATTCAGGAAAGCAAATTTCGATCTACCAAATGTTAAAATACAATTTGGTTTAAGGATTGATGTTTGACTAGTGACGTCAGCAGTCGTCGATGGCTGCGAGTGTAAGACGGCAAATCCATCTGAGGAGATCGAGTGGTTGCGATCGAAACATGTCATGGTAACCTGCCGGCCAGGGTTCGAGCCCGAGCCACGTCAAGAATGAAAGATTATCAATAACAATTTTAATTAATTTTCATGTTGTAAAATTCCTTTCTTCATAAAAATAATTTAATAAAAAATTAAATTTCATGAACTTAAGCCTAATTAAAAATATATAAAATTTTTGGATTAAAAACCATAAATAGTTCAACAAAATAACCACAATACTAATTATTGTTAAAGCTAAGGCACGAGCTCTATGTGTACATTTGTCCTTCAAGTTGTGCTGAAAAAGGTCAACAGAAAAGAGAAAGACAAAGTGAAAAAACAAAAAATGTACTTGGACTTCAAGAAAAATTCTTGACGAAAGTACGAAAAAACAGAAGTAAAAGAAAAAACATGTAAAATCAATTAAAATGGATAATCATTCAGGAAAGCAAATTTCGATCTACCAAATGTTAAAATACAATTTGGTTTAAGGATTGATGTTTGACTAGTGACGTCAGCAGTCGTCGATGGCTGCGAGTGTAAGACGGCAAATCCATCTGAGGAGATCGAGTGGTTGCGATCGAAACATGTCATGGTAACCTGCCGGCCAGGGTTCGAGCCCGAGCCACGTCAAGAATGAAAGATTATCAATAACAATTTTAATTAATTTTCATGTTGTAAAATTCCTTTCTTCATAAAAATAATTTAATAAAAAATTAAATTTCATGAACTTAAGCCTAATTAAAAATATAAAAAATTTTTGGATTAAAAACCATAAATAGTTCAACAAAATAACCACAATACTAATTATTGTTAAAGCTAAGGCACGAGCTCTATGTGTACATTTGTCCTTCAAGTTGTGCTGAAAAAGGTCAACAGAAAAGAGAAAGACAAAGTGAAAAAACAAAAAATGTACTTGGACTTCAAGAAAAATTCTTGACGAAAGTACGAAAAAACAGAAGTAAAAGAAAAAACATGTAAAATCAATTAAAATGGATAATCATTCAGGAAAGCAAATTTCGATCTACCAAATGTTAAAATACAATTTGGTTTAAGGATTGATGTTTGACTAGTGACGTCAGCAGTCGTCGATGGCTGCGAGTGTAAGACGGCAAATCCATCTGAGGAGATCGAGTGGTTGCGATCGAAACATGTCATGGTAACCTGCCGGCCAGGGTTCGAGCCCGAGCCACGTCAAGAATGAAAGATTATCAATAACAATTTTAATTAATTTTCATGTTGTAAAATTCCTTTCTTCATAAAAATAATTTAATAAAAAATTAAATTTCATGAACTTAAGCCTAATTAAAAATATAAAAAATTTTTGGATTAAAAACCATAAATAGTTCAACAAAATAACCACAATACTAATTATTGTTAAAGCTAAGGCACGAGCTCTATGTGTACATTTGTCCTTCAAGTTGTGCTGAAAAAGGTCAACAGAAAAGAGAAAGACAAAGTGAAAAAACAAAAAATGTACTTGGACTTCAAGAAAAATTCTTGACGAAAGTACGAAAAAACAGAAGTAAAAGAAAAAACATGTAAAATCAATTAAAATGGATAATCATTCAGGAAAGCAAATTTCGATCTACCAAATGTTAAAATACAATTTGGTTTAAGGATTGATGTTTGACTAGTGACGTCAGCAGTCGTCGATGGCTGCGAGTGTAAGACGGCAAATCCATCTGAGGAGATCGAGTGGTTGCGATCGAAACATGTCATGGTAACCTGCCGGCCAGGGTTCGAGCCCGAGCCACGTCAAGAATGAAAGATTATCAATAACAATTTTAATTAATTTTCATGTTGTAAAATTCCTTTCTTCATAAAAATAATTTAATAAAAAATTAAATTTCATGAACTTAAGCCTAATTAAAAATATAAAAAATTTTTGGATTAAAAACCATAAATAGTTCAACAAAATAACCACAATACTAATTATTGTTAAAGCTAAGGCACGAGCTCTATGTGTACATTTGTCCTTCAAGTTGTGCTGAAAAAGGTCAACAGAAAAGAGAAAGACAAAGTGAAAAAACAAAAAATGTACTTGGACTTCAAGAAAAATTCTTGACGAAAGTACGAAAAAACAGAAGTAAAAGAAAAAACATGTAAAATCAATTAAAATGGATAATCATTCAGGAAAGCAAATTTCGATCTACCAAATGTTAAAATACAATTTGGTTTAAGGATTGATGTTTGACTAGTGACGTCAGCAGTCGTCGATGGCTGCGAGTGTAAGACGGCAAATCCATCTGAGGAGATCGAGTGGTTGCGATCGAAACATGTCATGGTAACCTGCCGGCCAGGGTTCGAGCCCGAGCCACGTCAAGAATGAAAGATTATCAATAACAATTTTAATTAATTTTCATGTTGTAAAATTCCTTTCTTCATAAAAATAATTTAATAAAAAATTAAATTTCATGAACTTAAGCCTAATTAAAAATATAAAAAATTTTTGGATTAAAAACCATAAATAGTTCAACAAAATAACCACAATACTAATTATTGTTAAAGCTAAGGCACGAGCTCTATGTGTACATTTGTCCTTCAAGTTGTGCTGAAAAAGGTCAACAGAAAAGAGAAAGACAAAGTGAAAAAACAAAAAATGTACTTGGACTTCAAGAAAAATTCTTGACGAAAGTACGAAAAAACAGAAGTAAAAGAAAAAACATGTAAAATCAATTAAAATGGATAATCATTCAGGAAAGCAAATTTCGATCTACCAAATGTTAAAATACAATTTGGTTTAAGGATTGATGTTTGACTAGTGACGTCAGCAGTCGTCGATGGCTGCGAGTGTAAGACGGCAAATCCATCTGAGGAGATCGAGTGGTTGCGATCGAAACATGTCATGGTAACCTGCCGGCCAGGGTTCGAGCCCGAGCCACGTCAAGAATGAAAGATTATCAATAACAATTTTAATTAATTTTCATGTTGTAAAATTCCTTTCTTCATAAAAATAATTTAATAAAAAATTAAATTTCATGAACTTAAGCCTAATTAAAAATATAAAAAATTTTTGGATTAAAAACCATAAATAGTTCAACAAAATAACCACAATACTAATTATATATTAAATAAATAAATAAATTTTACCAATCTATACGGTCAGTTAACTTATTATTTTATTATTCATAAAGAAATTTTAGCGAAGCTTCTATAAATTTTATTTTCCAAATAATACTGCTAATGATGGCAAGATTCCGTTTTGTGTTGATTTCAGAAACTCATAGTGCATTGCATGCAGGTCTATTTTTGTTCCTTAATAAGTTATAATAATTTTTGTGATGTCATTTTTAATAAATTTTACTAAAAAGTTAATAAAAACAACTTTTCAATGCATCTTTAATTTAAATTAAGTTAGTAACAAAATATTTTGTTAATATGACAATTTAGTAATAACAATTTATATTTACGTAATTGTTAACAAATATTAAATTCAATATTACAAACTCATTGTTAAAAATATTTGTTGAATTTTAACAATTTTCATTAACAAAATAGTTTTTTGTATTTACAAATTGCCTTTTTAATTAAAAAGTTAATTGTATTGACGAATATGGTATTCAATATAACAATTGATTTGTCGTAATTTTTTTCTGTGAATTATTCGTTCTAGATGTTCGAATAGAAATTTATTAATCTACCCGACGACGATGGTTTCTGGTAACAATCCAGTTTTAGTTTCTGTTAAAGTTCTTTGATAAACCCAATGTATTTTTAAAAGATTTAAATGTACCGCTTTCTATTTGTTTTAATAGAACATAGTAGTTTATCCCTATTTTTTTCTAAATTTTTTAATCTATAAAAAAAGTTCAAACCCGGTTTTTCGAATCGGATCTTAATAAAAAAGACCGGAAGCCGGTTTTTAAAATTACGCCTTTTCGAATTATTTGGAAATCGGTTTTTTGTCTTTGTGAAATATTTGATAACTCAAGGAAGGTATAATAACCTTCACCACAGGTGGCATTCCATATATTCAGGTATGTATAAATTAAACTTGTCATTCCGTTTGTGATTTCTACAAAATTAGCTAATACCGCATTTAGAAATGCACCTTTATTGGGTTTTGCGCAATAAATTGAGTAAAATTAAAATGCAACACTGTCACAAAGTGTGTTCAGTGAGCGAAACACAACTCACTAAACGAAATGTTTTGACATTTAGCAACAGAAACGTCAACAAAACAAACTCAATAAAAAATGTTTATCTAGGGGGTTACCACGTATTTCGATTCGAAAGAAATAATTTACGAGTTCGAACAATTTGTACTGTGTATTACGATTTTCGTACTATTTGTTTCGAATGAACGGAAGTTGTTTATACATTTTGGAAAACAAAAAGTCCCTTTCGTAACGGAAACACTTTATTACGAACAATAAAATTCCTTTCGTAACTCCAACTTTGTATTACGAAAACAAACGTCAGTAATGTAAAAAGCGTTAGGAAATTGGTTGAATGCCATTTTGTTAGTGACAAAGTGCAAATGACAAATTTCAAGGTAATAAAACAAACAAATTAAGCCTAATAATATTAGATTTAACCTAAAATAAATGTATACTAATGTTATTATTGAAAATGTTTTATTATTTGTGGTCTTGAAATTTTAGAAAAATATTAAAAAAAATATATCAAAAATAAAAAGTCTTTAAACCACAAGAAAATACGATAAATTTTTTTTTAAAAAATACAATTAATTTATTCACACACTGAATCGTAATTATTATTTGTTTTGTTTTGGGATATTATCGTCCATTTTTGGTATTTTAATAGCAGTGCTACCAACTTTTAATGAAATTTCCCGATTGTTAATAAATGCAACTCTGTCATCGTTTCGAACGAGTTACGCAGTACGATTTAACTTTCGAAACGGAAATTGCTTTCGAAAAATTTTACTTTTCGAATCGAAATACGCGGTAGCCCCCCTGAACACCATATAACCCTATAAAGTATATATGTATATTCTGGGTATTTAACGGTAGTAACCTTGATTTCACGATGTCTGTCTGTTCGTCTGTTCGTGTGTGTATTGAAATGGGTTTTCCGAAGACCCCAGGAATTATGTGGACATTTATGCCACATATACTCCGTTAAAGTTTGCAATTAAAATTCAGCCAGATATGTTCTTTAAAGGGACCATGTCGAAGTGTTTTAATAAAAGTTTGTTGATATAATAAAGTCTGTGTTGGTCCAAAAAAAAATAAATGGTATTAAGACAGCCTGTTTTAATTAAAATTAAACAATTTTGTTGAGATGTTACTAAGATCTTTTGTTACTACTATCGAAGGTTTTAAGGCCCAACCAGAATGTGCATAACGTGGCTTAAGCAACCGTGCGAATGCATGTAAATCAAACGAGTCAAACCATATTGAACTAAATGAAAACTTCAATTGCTTAGGCGAAGTATAAAACTAATCGCACATTCTGTATGGAGTCAAATGTTTTTTATTTTGTTAGATGCATTTGAGAGGCTTTTTAAAATATCAGTATGTTTCTGTCTGTTTCCGAATATATTTTCTATAGATACCGAAACACCGACACACATACGTTCATGAACCATTTTGCCAATTGGGTATTTACTTCGTTCATCGTTTATTTACCTCCATAATGTCGTAATTCAAAAAGCAAGACTTTTAAGCCATATAGAGTTTCGCAAAAAGGTTTAACAATACAAAATAATTTAAATGTTAAAAAAAAACTCCCTAATCAATGTTATTTGTTTGTTTTTTAGCTCGTTAAATAGTTAAATTCGATCTTTTTACAATTCGGCGGGTGGTTATAAGTTTGCCGCACGGAACAAAAATGTTTTTGCTGAAGGCCGATAAAAGATGTTTGAATTAATTAAAAAAATAACTACACGATAAATTTTTTGTTACAAATAACGTGGGCCGCGACAAATGTGTGTTTCCTATTGAAACTAAAAGTCTTTATAACTTTTGCACAAAATATTAAAAGTTGTTACGACTTAACTTAAATAACACAAACCTGTACCCATGTTCTGTTACTTTGGTGAGAACATCTCGCATAGAAAACACGTAAAACAAAATATTCCATCGTTTCTCGAAAAGTAAGAAAAAATTGTGTCTGTAACTCATGTCGAAAACTATCAAGAGAGATAACGTTGTTACGTTATTAATGTCATATTCTTGCACTCGAAGCCGAGGTGATCAAAATTTACTTAAATTTAAACATTTTCAACTACGGCGCCGAAAATACAACCGTCGGCTTTACCAAATAATGTAAAGTATAGATTTGAAAACATTCGTATATTTTTCAAAAATGTAAAAAGCAAAATAATTAAGCACCCAGTGGGAAAATGTAATCAATAGGAATGAAGAAAGTAATACATATCTTGTATAATATTTGATTCCAGAATTCATTATTCTTAACACAGACCATGTCCTAGGATGGTAATAAATTATTTTAATGTATCCTGCGAATGAATTAGGTAATTCATCCTTGATAATAAAAATTAGTAGACGACATAAAAACCGCAAGAAGTAACGGATTTTTATTAAGAACATGTGCATATAATAGAAAAACACGAATAATACCCACGAGCAAAAACAATTCATTCCTTGTTCTGCCAATGTGGGAATATACGTGATAATCAATTCATAATTATTTTGTCTGATAAAATTACCTTCTCGATTCTAATGAATGCATTATTATTCTTTCGAAAATAATACATTTTTTTTAAATTATTTATGTAATGAATTCATCATTTTCGCGCTGGGCAATGAAAAAACCAAACAAGAACAAAATACTTATCTCTTCCGTGTTAATATTTATTGCATTTTGCATTTTTAATAGTATATTTTTCAACATTTCAACATTTCTCACCCCATTTTTATTCGTGAGTTTATTTGACAGTTCAAAGCGGGAACTTTTTCACAAAAATTTTACAGACACACTTTTTCTGTAAATTGGCAAGTAATTTCCTTACGTGACAGCTAGTACTCGCCAAAAATATTACAGACGCAATTAAATGAGAAAAACAGTTGTTTGTTGATATTTATGCCATTTTTGTTTCATATCTCATGTGTCAATCGAAAAGTTTCTCGGCGCGAGAGTTACAGAACATGGGCACTGTTTTATGTCCCAAAAAGCATAACAATGTTAACAAAGCTCGAAAATGTTAGGGCTTGATTGATATCACCTAATTTATTAGAGAAATCAACAAATGGATTAATGATTCAAAAAGAGGGCAGGCACATTTTTTATATTGAATAGATTTATAACTCATTTTTTGTACACCACCCGACGAATAATCAAAATTTACGACAAAAATTTAGTAAAATTTAAAATAATATCCTTCTTTTACTGCCCCTCCTACTGTTTGATCATAAAGTGTGACTGAATATGTGACTGACTGACTAACCGACTACCTTTAAACAATAATAACCATTGAAATAAACCCAACCTGCCAACCTGTCATTTATATTATTAAACAACAACCAAAAACACGAACACACATACATACATACAAACACATACACAGCACCCCCACCCATTCGTTTACCCAGCAAGGATAATGTTAATAAACAGACAATTCCAACAACAACAACACTAAATCTTATCGTCAACATCGTCACCATAAAGAAAGAAGCTGAATAAATATGTGTGTATGGCTGTATGAGAATAATTCATGTTGAGATTTCGCATCAGACAGACAGACAGCTCAATATAAATACAAGACAACAACAACAGAAACCAACACCAACAACTTTAAGATGGTTTAAACGTATTTGTTTGTGTATGTGTGTGTGTGTGAATATTTGTTTTTGGGATTTAACTGATAACAAATAAACAACAACTACAATACAATAAAGAAAACAAAACAATTGAGAAGGATGAAGAAGAAGCCGAAAAGGACACTGTTCGAAATAGAGTGGGGGTTAAAGAAGGCCATTAAAAAGAGAAGAAAAAAGAAGAAGGACTTTAAAAAAGTTAATAGTGAAATGTTAAGAAATATGTATTGAGGTATAAAGGAGAATTCAAAGTTAAAGTGTTTTTCTGTTTTTTTTATATATGTATATTAAAGGATGCTAATGGAGTTGGATAAAGTTTGGTTTAAATTCTTCTTATAAATGTTGCTTTTTCTTTCTTCTTTTTGTTGATGCTGTTTTATTTTTTGTGTTTATTGTTTGCTGATATTCTCTTTATACATACAAATAAAATTTAATAAAAAAAATAACAGCAAAAACAACATTAAATAAAATTTACAGTTATACACACCTATTGACAAAAAAAAAAAAAAAAACAGCACAGAGATGAAAATTTTAGTACTATTTACATTTTCTTTTATAGTACTCAAACAAACTTTAAGTACTTTATTTTAAATTGAATTATAACAAATTGTTGATTAAATTTTCGATATTTCAATTACTTGTGACTTATTTATAAATTAAGCAAGTAACAAAGTATAGTCAGCCAAGCCCGACCATATGATACCCTACACCACAGCATTTAAAAACACATCATTCTTATGTGGCCATATATATATGGATTTATCTATGTTTATAAACTTCATTAAAATCGGTTTGAAAGTTTGTGAGAGGCAGAAATTGCCCCCTACCTCCCCTTGTGGTCCTATTTTCGAAAAACTGTATAGCTTATGTGTCCATATAGATATGGATCTATCTATGGTTTAAATTTCATAAAAACCGGTTTGAGAGGCAGAAATTTACCCCATCTCCCCTCGTGGTCCTATATTTTAAAAAATGCATATCTTTTGTGTCCATATAGATTTGGTCCTATCTATGTTTTAAATTTCATTAAAATCGGTTTGATAGTTTCTGAGAAAACGAAATTACCCCCTATCTTCCCTTGTGGTTCTACGATTTAGCCCATTTTCAATAAACTTGGTCCTTGAGCCAATAAGAACCTATAACACAAATTTTATGAAATTATCTGCAAAATGGCGACCTGTACTTTGCGCACAAGGTTACATGGACAGCCAGCCAGCCGGACGGACATCGTTAGTTCGACTCAGAAAGTGATTCTGAGTCGATCGGTATACTTTAAGGTGGGTCTAGGACCAATATTTTAAGGTGTTACACACATAAGCACAAATGCATAATACCATCTCCACTATTGTGGTGTGGGCATAAAAAAAAGTTTTGAAAATTTGTACAGGGAAAACTAAAGAAAAGAAGTTTTGTTTTGACAATTCAATTTTTGACATTTAAGTGGTAGTTCCGTCGTTGAAATTCTTTCAGTCGATACTGAAGGAATCTAAATTATCTTTTGAGTGCCTATTTCACCAATTGCATTTAAATAGCAATTTTTGTTTTTCACGTCAAAACAAAATTATATAAAAATATATAATCAAATATGAATTGATATTTAAATACAGTTGGTGAAATTCGTTCTCAGTGTTATAAAAACTAAAATAAATGCTTTACAACACTAAAAAATAATTTCAATTCGCTTAGGAGATATCGACTAAAAGAATAAAATTGCTTTCAAATCGAAAAAATATTCGATTACGACTGCCACAATTATGTGGTATGTGCACAACGATGGCTGCATGTAAAGTTGTTCTTTTCTTTTTCTTTTTTATTCGCTGTAAATTAAATTGTTGTTATTTTGAACCGAAAAAAGTTTAAAACAATTACTGCGTGTGTTCATATTGGCATTTTCAAAAGGGAATTGAAATGAAGTTGAGCATCAAAAGATGAAGCGTGTGAAAGCAGACTATTTTTTTATGTTTTTGTTCGCCGCAAAATCCGTATTATGGGCCAACTGACTTTTATACAGACTGACCACCAATATCGATAAAATACTGATACAATAGCTGCATTAATGCTGAATAAAGAAAATATTCAAGACGTTTTAAAAATTAAGCAATCTAAATTTATATTTAGATTTACATAAAGGAATATTTTAAAATTTAAATTTTGACAAAAAACATAAATAAAGGAGTAATTTTTTTATTTTTCTCCTGGCAACACTGGTACAAACATTTCTCAAAATTTGCGGCTCTAACTCTCCGATCTGTTTTAAACTTAAGGGAAAAAGAAACCACACAAATGGTTTGGCAAACACACACTTTGCTTCCGTTTTGCGTACAATCATTAATTTTTAATTTCTGTTTTGTTGCCAATGAATGCAGACGATGATAGTGCTGCGGCATTATGACCACCTATTTGTTTAAAACGAAGGAGAAATAAATTGGAGTTAAGAGTTAAGAGTGGCTTAAACCACAAGCTGTTTTTAGAATTTAGGATTGAAAATTACTTTAACGTATTTCCATTTAGCACTAGACACCACAAACATGTCTGGAAAATATTAAAAAAATTTAAAATTTCTACAAAACATGCTTCAAATGTTGGTCCAAACAGTAAACACCCCAATCAACAACACAAAATATTTGTACAAACATAAAATTTTATTTTTGCATGCCTTCCGTAAGCGAGATGGTTTATTAAAAAAAATTCATCATGACATTCCCCCTTGAGAGCATAGGGAACAAAATACTTATCTTTAATATTTACTTGATTATTTCTGATAATACAGTAGAATCCCGATAATTCGTAATCGCAAGGGACCGGCCATTTCTTACGAATTATAGGGGTTTTCGATTTAGCGGGGTTTCGATTTAACGGGGTTAATATAAAATAAATACGAATTAGCGGGGTTTTTCAATTTATTTACTAAAACAATAAAAAAAACATAAAAGACAATTGTTAAAAATAAAATATAGAAAAATTATATATCAAAAATATTCATGTAAAAAACTGATCTTAAGAAAATAAACACACACACACACAAGCAAAAGAAAATAGCGGTAAACAAAAAATCATTCTTTCCATGTTTCTGTTGTTTTTATTACGAAGTTTTAGCAAACAATTACCATTTAAAAGAGGTAAAGACGATTTTATTTGAAAAACAAATTACGAATTATCGAGGGGACCAAAATGTATGGAAATTTTACGAATTAACGAGATTTTTTCAAGGGACCGACAGTTTATTACGAATTATCGGGAATTACGATTTATCGGGGTACGAATTATCGGGATTTGACTGTATTGTCATCGAAAACGAAACAAAAAAGTTTAACTTTGTATGTTTTAAGCGTGTCCAACAATTATAAAGAAATTTTAACGAGAAGTGCAGAAAATAATTAAAGAAGAAAATTAATAAAGGAAAAAAATGTATTTTGAAATGCACAAAGCATTCCACTGGTGCACCAAATTCGACATTAAAACTTTACTCTTCACAGGGTTAGAAATATAAAAGTGTTGTACGAGAGTAGGCATGGGAACTACAGCAATTTATGGAGCGATTTTACAAAATTAAGAAGTGTATTTTAAACACTACACAATTCCTACCACTTTGTGGTGGGTATAAAAATGTTTTTTTGTTAAAATAAGATTTTTATGGTTAACTAAATAAATTGATTTAAATAATTAATTTCGAATTCAAATTTGAATTATTGATTCTAATTTACTAAATAAAAATTTGAATAGAATCTTACAAATAAATCAATTACATATAAGTTTGCTCTATTCAATTACAATATTAAATTTTTTTTATTAAGTTTGAATCAACTGAGGTAATTGAATAAAATATAGATTTTATGGTAATTATTTTTAAGTTGAATCAATTAACAGATTGTTAGAAATCGTACGTGGTTTTTTTTATCATATTTTTATTTAAATCAATTATTAATTAAGAAAAAAATCACAATTTTCAATATTTTTAAATGTTAGTAATAAATATAACATTATCTTTAACTTTAAAATAACAAATTAATATAAAACTTTAGCTTGTAAATCGCTTTTAATGACGTTTTTTTTTTAATAAATATCTATAAAATCCCGAAACCCGGGATTTGCGAAAACCAGTCCCGATTGGCATCCCTACATTTCTCCCTTATAAACCTGCTTCAGTGGAATCTCAAATTTTTTATTGCGTACTTAAACAGACAAAGCTGAACTCAAGAAACAGAAGGACATGTAGCCAGTAGGCTAGCTTGTAGTGAGCTAGACTATCAGTGCGGGGGTTGCGGATTCGATTCCCGCCAGAGACTCTGATCACCTGCAGATAAGCGACGAGCTTCGCGGGATTAGCATAGGGGGGAATAAGTAAATGGCAGTGAAGTATCTGTATTAAGTTTATTCGATGTTACTTTGCAGATATTGACCTAGACGGCAGAATTGTGCGATGTCCTGTTGGCCAAAAAGGACCATGTAGGGATATTTTATGGGTATATCTAATGATTATGATTAAGGGTAATTTGAAAGCAATTTAAAGCATGGGTCTGAAAGGAAACAAAGATAAATAATTTTGACTGCTCTATTGAATGAAAAAAATTTAGAAAATTCCGATTTAATGAAATTTAAAACATAGATAGAACCATATTTATATGGACACATTAGCATGATTCTCCATGGGTCCCGTATAGGGTGCACTCTCGTAAATGAGTTTTAAAATAGTTTGGTTTAGGGTATCACATAGTCGGGCTTGGCCGGCTGTACTTTCTTTCTTGTTTGTAGTTGTATTTGTAAATAAAATAAATAAAACAAATTAATTGGGAATTATGAAAAAAAGGAGGCATGTCATAACGTCCAGTGTCATAGTGTCCGGCTTTGCATACTAAAGCTTCTCTGTTTTCTCCTTGATGATATAACAAATACTGGCTTCGCTAACTAACACAGCGTTTACATTTGCCAGTACTGGCAAGACAGTAAGCATATTCATATTAGTTGGCAAAACAATGCAAAAACAAAATAGCTGTAAAAGTGTTTATGTATTAGTGAAAAAGTTTGAATGAATTGCTACTGTCTTTCCAGTACTGGCAAATGTAAACGCTATGTAAAGCTTTTCTGCGAAATCAGCCTTCGTTCGGAAACAAGGCATATTTTAGAAGCTTTACTTAGCGAAACCGGTACTTGTTATACCATAAAGAAAAAAATACTTGCGCCCGCCCAAAGGCCGTCTGTGCAGAAAAGCTTTAGTTGGCGAAGCCGGTCTCTGCTATACCATAGAGTAGAAAATCCTTGCGCCCGGCCCAAGGCCGGCTATGCCGGTATTTGTTACACCATAGGGGAGAAAATCCTTGCGCCAAAAAGTGTTTCTGTTATATATTTAATATATGCACCCAGAGAAAAAACAACAAAACCATTTTTAAAAATTATTTAACCATATTATGTTTAATTTAACCAAATCATTGTCACCGAAAACCATATTATGGTTAAATAAGTTTTTTTAAAAAAATAGTTTTGTTGGTTGTGACCATAATAAAACATGTTTTTCTCTGCGTGTATGTAGATCTTTTTTGTATTTAACGTCTTTAGTAATTATGGACCTTATGACATTTTTAAAATGTCATAATTTCCATTTGCAAAGTGTCTTAATGCCCACGGACATTATGACATGGACACTGTCACACTTTTTGGAGTGTCCATGGACACTGGACGTTATGACATGCCATCAAAAAATTAATTAATTAACTAATTAACTTTTTAAAAAAAAAGTTTAAAAATGTGTTTAAAAAAGGTTAAAACAACTTGAAAACTAGAGATTGAGATTGATTTCTCGTACTTCTAAATAGGCTTGCCAGACGGTCTTAATTTTTTTTTTTTTTTTTTTTTTTGATTTAAAGCCTAACCATAAAACACATTACTTTTTTAAAATAGTTTACAGTTTTCCTTAAATAAAGCCGTGTAAAAAGCAAATAAATATTTAACATGTTGTTTTGTTTAAGTGTATTTGCTTAAAAATCTACTAAAAATTTGTTTTCTTTATTCAACACTTACAAATTGACAACACTGTGATGCTGATTTAAACTGAAGCCTGTATCAACACCTGGATGTTTTCCCTCTTTGCTCAACACAAATAACGCTGTACTAGTTCGAAAATTAATAAATGGTAGAAATATGAACTATCCGTTTTTAGTTGATTCAAACCATAATATTCAATCTTGAATATTTTTAAAACTAAAGCTTACCTAAAATGGTTAGCATTACTGGATTCAGCGTTGTCGAATTAGGTATAACCGTCGGGTGGCCTGCTTGTTACAAATAAAAAAAGACGTTTTCGAGTCTATCACAGTGTAATTTTTTTTGTGTTAATACGTTTTTCAAGTGACTAACAAACAGATTTCCTTTTTTAATATCGTTTGTTGCCCAACTACCAGTCAAGTTTCTTAATGGTGGCTTAGATATAACGGGCCTTTTTAGAATTCTAGCTGCACGCCCTAATAAGTAGTCAGATTGTGGAGTTGCATCAAGTTCCTTAAGATATTTTTCTAGAGAAGCCGTTTTCTGAATCTGCAGTAAATTCTTAAGTTGCGGGGATCTGTACAGTTGCCACTCTCTTCGAACTATCCTTTTCAAGAGCCGCTCGACATCTGTGGAATATATTTCAATCTTTTTTGTTTTTTTTTTTTTTTTTTTGGGCCTATACTGAAATGTTGAACAGCCAGTTTTAGATAGTTTAATTAAAAACGTTAAACAGCTTATTCAAAACAAAAGCGTACAGACGTTCTTGGTGCAAAAAGTGAGTTTATTTGCTTGATTTTTTTGTTTTTATCTGAATTGTGCTATTTTTATAAAAGATTATTTTAAGAAAATTTTTAATTACAAAATTCTCTTAAAATTTAAGTTGTCTTTAAGTGAATGTGAAGAATTTTGCAAATTTGAGTTATAGTCGAAAATTTATAACTGAATCTGATATGGCAAACTTTTGATTATAAACCTAATAGAACAACATTTCCCACTTGAAAGTTAAATAATAATGTTTTTTTTTCTTTGCTTAGGCTCTTTAGATTTCTATTTAAATTAGAAGTTTTTACTTTGCACAGTAGGGACAACGGATATAAGAAAATCATAAAGTTTAACGCAATTTTTTTCTTTTACCTCTAAAAAAAACCCTTTAAAAACTTACGTTAGTTACTCTCGTGCGTGGTTCTCCACACATATGAAATGTCTTTCTACTTTGCTGTAGCGCCATAGTTCATTTGTAATCAAAGTCATAATTTACGTAACATTAATGATGTATTTATCCCGTTGATGATCAACAACCAACCACATAAAGCTTGTATATATTTTATATAAGCACTCATTTTATAAAACATACATTGCTTGCAGTTCGCAATAATATCAAAAATATTCACACTTCCTGACAGAAAATTTTGCATCTGGTGCAAATTACATAGAAACTACATATGTGTGGAAAACCACACACGAGGGTAACTTACGTCGGTTCTGAAATATTTCGTTGCTAAAAAATATTTTTTAATCGTGTGGAATTTCTCGAAGTTCATATCGACACTGACAAAACCCAATTTGGATTTGCCAGTTTTGCTGCCTTTCGGATTTTATGGCCTGATGCATAGAAAAACATGACATGCTTCATTCATGTTGTTTGCCTTTCGCTAATATTTTCAAGCAATTTTAGAATTTTTTCTGTAAAATACAGCGGGAAAATGTGAAAAAAGCATTTTTCAGTACTAAAGGGTTCTGAGGAATTATGAACTTTATTATTAGGAATATTTTTTTCTGAAAATAATTTCACTTAATTTTCCACAATCTGGACCAAGAATAGTGAAAATAGATATGAAAAATTAAAAAGGGTTTTGCTTCTCCGATTAGTACTTTTAAGAATTTCCACATGTGAAAGAGTTTACACTCGATGACTTCAAATATGTTACAGAGTTTTTTTTTTAAATATTTCATTTTATAATGGTACATTTCATTAAATCAATGATAGACTAACTAGTTTATTCTGGTCGAAAAAATATTTAAAGAGTACACTTTGATAATAAATTTGCAGGTGCCCGTGCAAAAAAAAACTGAACTGGCAAATTGCTTTATTTTGATTTTCTTGCAAAAACAATATAATGAAGCAATCAACTTTTTTTTTCTTTACCCACTTACAACTCACTTTCTTGTTGGTGATAGCTTTGATATCGTTACAAATAAGACTAGAGTGCTTAAAATTCTCGTTTGCTTTACAGTTTTATTTGTATAATATCTTTAGCTTTTCCAAAGTCTTTGGAAAAAGGTATTTTGATGAGCTGGCCTAAGCAACCAGTGAAATGAGCATAGGAACTAGCTTATCCCCCAACAATTTATTTCAGTATATTTATCAATTAAAAATTAAGCTGTTGATTTTCAAAATGACTTTCAATGTTGTTTTGATGAGTTGAAATGCGACAAAGTTGTTTATGGCAAAATTCTTCAGAAGGGCAGTATGTTTTAATGTTTCTTCATAAGGATTTATGGAAGCAGATATTTCGTCTACAGACTGACTTATCTCCACCACTGCACTTGAATTAAATATTTCAATACGGTCATCTTCAGTGAAGGCGCTTTCATCAACTTTTCAAAACTCATCAAAGCATCGACTGACGACAATATGTCATAGTCGTAAGTTCTTTTTCACATTAATTATACAATTATAGTACTTATTGTATTTTTTGTTTTTTGAAAAAATAAAGAACAACTAGCTAACTAACTCATCAAAGCCATTTGAGTGACTGGAAAGTCTCGGCATCAAAATCCGGAAGATTTTAGTTAGATGATAAAACACGTTTTTAAATAAACACACGAGTATGTATGAAGGCGAATTCACAACAGCTAAGTTTAGCTTGCTACGTAAGCAGCAGCTGATAACTAACCATATGTCAAAATGTTATACCGTTCTGGTAGTTCTGGGTAAATTTTCATAAATTCTATAATTTTTTATGAACTGAATATTGAATTATGAAATTTAAAAAGGTTTTTAAATTATAAAATTTCAAAACACACAATTTGAAATAAAAACAAAATGAAATGTGACAGCATAATATGCTATTATTGACAAACAGCCAATTTGTTTACTACAGTATTGCATTATTTTGACACAACGTAAGAGTATTTGCAGTGTTGTATCCGTTTTCAAAATAAGACTACATTGTATGAATTAGCTTTGGTATGTATGTACTAGGTTATGTCAATAAGGTTTTTTATTAATCGATTAATCACCTGAATAATTATTCGAGGTAAAAATTTAATCGAATAATAATCGAACAATTTAATATTATTCGGTCGATCGAATAATTTTAATTTTGTCTTTATATGGTGAGTTCCCACTTTGAAGCAATACATTTTTTGTATATAAAAAATGGAAATAAAATTCTGTTTAAGGAGAAATATTTGTATAATATTTGTCATAAAATTATTTTATTACAGAATTCTTATTTAAAAACGACTTAAAAATTTCATGCGTTTTACGTTTTCGATTTCCAGCACACCCCTGAACAATTTAACAAAAGGTACTTCATGTAATAAATGAGGAAAACTTTTAAAATAAAAAATAGCTTTTAAATTTAACCTAATCTTCTTAAATAATCTTTCAAAAAGAGTATACTGTTTAAATATTTATGTTTCAAACGAATTCATTCTTTTGTTTTAATGAAACTTGATTTAGAACATATTCTTTTACTTATTATTGACGTTGGAGATATTGAAAGTTAAGCGTTTTAAAATATATCCAATTTCTCTGTTCTTATTATATTCCATTATACCAGCTGAATCTCTTTTTGATTCTTGAAAAATTTTAATACTTTTAATAGTCTTGTTAAGGTCTGGTAAAAGGTAGTTTCTATTCGTCTAAAAAATCTTCTTCTTCTTCCAAATCATTGTGGTAGAAGTCTGTACTTAAACATTCATAAAAATAGATAATTCCCAAACTCTTTGGTTTTATACAGCGTTTACATTTGACAGTACTGGAAAGGCAGTAAGAAAATATATATTAATTGCAAAAAACACTAATAACTGTCTTCGTGACGTAGGCGTCCAGACTGTAGTTAAGACAGTTCACTTTTTAAAATATGTCAAACGTGAATGTAGCAGTGCAAGTCCAGCTAAACGTATTTTGTAGAAACTAAACAAATTTAAAAAAAGCTTAAAATAACTATATTGTTTGAACAAAAATATAAAACTTAACTAAAATATAAAAAATCAAAGCAAAATATGTTTAATTTTTAGTTTACGTTTTGATTTTTTTTCCTTTTTGTAACAAAACTTTAGATTACTGTTAGCAAATGTCAAATCACTGTCCAATTTTACTGTCTGCAAAATTAGCTAGACAGTAGACAAGACAGTTGGTATAGTGTGCATGTATTAGTGAAAAGGTTTGCATGTGTTGCCAGGGCTGTCAGATATGGCGATTTCTCGCCAAACGTGGCGATTTTGAAACCTGTTTGGCGATGGGATTTCCCATTTGGCGACTGGCGACTTTTATGGCGATTTCTGATATAACTGGCGATTAACTTGGCTATTTTACCATTTTTATTATTTCGGCATTTTGTTTAACAACTTGTCATTTTTTGTTATCATTACTAATATGAAAAAACATATTAAGTGAATTTTATATTCAGTCACTATTTAATTCTAATAGAATGTATGTAATTCTAATAGTGTGTAGGTCAAAACACCAGTAATTAAATCGGTGAGGCTGAAGTGTACGATTTTATAGATTCGTTTACTTAATTTAAGTTTTTAACTGAATACATATGGGCATTTCCTGGGGTTACGAACGTACGTTCGTACGCTTTTGATGTACAAATAATATAGAAAACAAAACTTTTCCTAGCATTTTTTTTTTGCGATTCGATAGCATTTGGGTAGCTCTATGTTTAGTACAAAAGATGGATTTCATAATAAGAGTTATAAACGTGTGGTCACGAACGTACGCAAAATAGAAGTCAACTTCGGCTGACAGTAGTGAAATGTAAAAATCTGCGTAATGAAACGGAATTTTCAAAAGTGATTAATTTGTTTTAAAAGTGTATTAATGTAGGTCTCCATCCAGTTTTTACAACATAAAATATCTCTCTTGGTTTTTATTTAATTGGCTTATGTACCGGTCGCGAACGTACGGTTCGCGAACGTACGATTTTTCCATATGTTTTTTTTTATTATTATCACCATGCATTTTACCATAAATGTCTTCAAATTTCCTTAACAAAAAAACTTAATACTCCTTTTACAATAGATTGTAATGGAGAGATTATGAAGAAAGAGTGTAAACATAACATATTTTTTGCAGGTAAAATAAGTTTATAAAAATGTCTTTAGAAGTAGAAAATACAGGAAATTATAAAATTATCCAGTTTCCAGCCCAATTTTCTCAAGTAAAACAGCTCAGATATGCTAGGAAACCATTCTTTTATAAGAGCATAGACTTTTTTTCTAATAATAAACAATAAAAGACGATGATAATCAATATTTTATTTTTTCATCCTGGTAGACCATTCTGGGGAGATGCCCATATATGATCTCCATTTTATGTTATTTAAAAAAAAATTACAGAAACAAAACAAAATTTACTTCGGCGACTTTTTTGTATTTTTTTTTCAGTTTTTGGCGATTTTTGACTGAAAAATTATACTAGCTTTTTTTGTATGCAAAATTTAATTTAAAAAAAAGAAAATCTTACAAATACTGAACAAAATCGACGTTTGGCGATTTTTGGCGATTTCTCACATCCGGTTTGGCGATTGAGCTCAAAAAAATCTGACAGCCCTGTGTGTTGCTACTGTCTTGCCAGTACTGGCAAATGTAAACGCCAGGTTAGTCTTTACATTCTGTATATTTAAAAAAAATTTTACTCCAAGAAAATGTTCCTAAGTAAAGAATCAATAAAAATGTATTTTAAACGACTGTGAAAAACAAATTTTCGATTAATCGATTAATCGACATGTTAATCGAATTATTCGTTAATCGAAAATCGTTTGAATACCCTAGTATGTACTTTTGTGTTAACAGGCGAATTACCAATTTTATAAGCATTAACACAATTGTGAGTTAGAGTTGCAAAAAGACGAACTGCTAAAAAATTACCGCTCTTGTTGGCGTATTTCAACCAGTGTTGCAAGTGAAATTTCGAGAAAGATACATTTTAGTTTCAAAAAAGATACACTTTTTTCCAAAAAGATACGTTTTGAAAATAGTCCACTTTTAACGTTTAACATTTATTGTAATGTTAAAAATGTTTTATTTCATATTAAATGAATATTGTAAAGAAAACAAGTAAGAAAGTATAGTCGGTCAAGCCCGATACCCAGCACCACAGTACTTAATAACACATCATACGTTTGTGTCCAAAAAAGTATGGATTTATCTATGTTTATAAACTTCATTTAAATCGGCTTGAAAGTTTGTGAGAGGCAGAATTTGTCCACTACCTTCCCTTGTGGTCCTATTTTTGAAAAACTGTATAGCTTATGTGTCCATATAGATATGGATCTATCTTTGTTTTAAATTTCATTAATATCGGTTTGAGAGGCAGAAATTGGCCCTATTTCCCATCGTGGTCCTATTTTTTAAAAAATGCATATCTTTTGTGTCCATAAAGATGTGGTTCTATCTATGTTTTAAATTTTATTAAAATCGGTTTGATAGTTTCTGAGTGGAAAAAAATTTCCCCTTATCTTCCCTCGTGGTCCTACGATTCGGCCCATTTTCAATAGGCCAATAAGAATCTATGTCCCAAATTTTATCATATTATCTCCAAAATTGCGACCTGTACTTCGCGCACAAGGTTACATGGACAGCCGGACGCACGGACTTCGTTAGTTCGACTCAGAAAGTGATTCTGAGTCGATCGGTATACTTTTAGGTGGGTCTAGGACCAATATTTTAAGGCGTTACACACATCAGCACAAATGCATAATACCCTCGCCACTATTGTGGTGTGGAAATAATGATATCACATAAATTCATTTTCATATTTATTTAAGTCATAAATATTAGCCCCCATATTCATAAAAAATATTTTTATTTTATTGGAGGTTTATTGAACACATTTTCATAGGAAATTCGTTCAATAAACCTCCAATAAAACAAAAATATTTTTTATGAATATGGGGGTTGGTATTTAATTCTTAAAAATATAATAAGCAAACATTCAAATTAATTAAATGTAACTATCTTTGGATGTTATCGAAACAAATTCAGTTTTGTAAAAATAATATTCGAGTTAAAGGAGCATATAGACGACATGTTTTTGTCATCTGACATGTCATTTTTCCCACTGCAAAACACATACATGTCGTGTGTTACCTTTTTAACTTTGCTTCTGTAAAAGTCAGACGCAAAGTCATCTGACAAAATTTCAATTAGAGCGTGCTCTATTTTCTTCTGACAAACCATCTGACATCAGAAACCTATGCCGGGAAGAAACTAGCAGCGGCGTCAACTATTAACGGAATCATTAGCCGGCTGAAGTTAATATTTTACAATACCAAGATATGTATGCTCATCTCACCATTGAATAGAATTTATGTAAATATATACATAAAAACCGTTTAATTATAAAATTCTAAATTGGTATCTTTAAAATAAAAGAAAAAATGTTAAGATGGCTAAATTATTTTACGGCGCAAATAAATATTTTCGTGGCGGCAGCAAGCAATTTTGAAACCGAGAACTACTTTGGTTTCTGCAATAACAATGCGAAAAAAACAGAGACAATGTCAGAAGCAAATTACATGTACGTTTGTGACCGAATATTATAAACCTTATGTAAAACAGCAATTTTGACAGACATTAACAATTACATGTGACTTGAAAATTTGACATGTCAGATGAAAAATACATGTCGTGTACGGGCGCCTTAAGGCGTTTAAACCAAGGCGATTATATCAAAAAGTTTATATAAATTTCCTGAAAATAAAAGATGTTCATATTTCCTCCGAACAACTTCGCACTACTTTTAATCCTCGATTTAGGTGAATCGTAAGTTGAAACATCCTTAATGTTTTCTTTCACCACTATGCTATTGTATAATTATTGAATCGGTTACGATGATCATTCTTAATAAGTTTTAGTACATTTTGCATACGGATTCAAAATGTCAGGATTATACATGGTACGTGAAGCCATCAAATGATATGAAAAATGTATTTTTCGTATCCTAATGGCAACACCGATTTTAACGCTTCTGTCTGTTTATGAGAGATATTTTTGAAAAAGAAATGTTTAAATTTAGTTTCCGCTCGCGGTTATGAGAGTGTCCGGTCATGGAAATACATTTTGTAAGGAAAAACTCATAAACAACTTGGATGAACAAAATATGGCCAATTATGAGAGGTATCCGGCTATGTATGGTTTCACTGTAATCGGTTTTTTCGTTTTTGTTGCATATCAATCCAAGTTTTGCTTCAGTTTTTACTTAAAGTCGTCTTTCTTATATATAATACTTTTTAGTTTAAACGACAGTGAAAAATACATGATGTTTCTGCTATACTGATTTGTAAGCGTTTGTTTTTATATGAAATGTTCTTATTATATCCATTAAGTACTGTGCTAAAATCAAAAACTCTTAAAAACTTTAAAAAGTACTTTTTTATTATAAACTTAAGGTCCATTTGCCACAATGCCTTATAAACACTCCTCACAAATGTAGCAATTATACGAAAAAAAAAACAATTGAAACTTTTATCTAATATTTTCAGTAATTTTTTTTTTTTTTTTTTGAATACATAAATTCAAATATTTTTATTTAAAATATTAAATATTTAAATAAAATATATATTTTCAAAATTCAAAAATCTAATAAAAAAAATTTATATATTTTTATTTAAAAGATTGTTTTTTTGTGCAGAAAATTCTTGAAGTTTTATGCAAATTTTACAAAACAAAAATCAATTTTACAGAAAGATTTTTTTAATAACAAAAAGCAGAATATTATTAACTTTGCTATAAACTTTACTGTTAATTCTTGTTTTTTTTTTTAGTTTCATTTCAAATTTAATTTTTTTCTTTTAATATAATTTTTCTTTATATTTTATCATTTGGGTTTTTTTCTTGTTATTGATACTTTTTTTAAGCTGTATTTTATTATTTTTGTTAAAAATCCATTATTTAATTGGATTTTATTTATTTCAATTAATATAAAATTTAACAAAAAAAAAGGTTTTTTTTTTAATTCACTTATTTTGGTAGATAAGTAAGTGTACATACATACATATGTATATGTATTAAGTAAGTATATACACACAATTTTGACATTTTTCAATATAATATTTTTTTCATTCTTTTTTTCTATATAAATCTATTGAAAATATTATTACCATTTTTTTATGTACATACTTCTTGGTATGTGTTTGGTTATAAGGATTTGTATATACATTATTTAAAACTTAAAAACACATATTTTTACAATTTCTTTAAGCTTTTCTCACATTTTCCAAAAGGTTTTAGCTCTTAAACAATTATTTATAATTCTCTATTTAAAATTAACTTTGTTTTTTTTAATATATTTTTTTTGTATCGTATAGAAAAATTTCTTAACTTGAATTGTTTTTTTTTTTTTTTTTTTTTTTTTTTGTTTGATAGTGTATATCTATATGTATGTAAAGTGTAGAAAAAAAATATATATATTATGTTTTAAAAAAAAAACGCGCGCCCCGTTTTATTTTAGTAGAGTAGTATTTGAACGTTTAGCGTTTGTATGCGAACTATTTTGGCCAATATCGTTTAGATGCTGAGGATGCTGTTGATGGTTGAAATAATAGAAAAGAAAAAAAAAACATAACAATTTCTGCTCCTAAAAGAAAAATCATGGCTCTCATTTTCATTTTTCTCGTACATCTTTGTCGAGTAATTCGTGTGTCTGTTTATTTGTTTGTATTAAGTTTTTCTCATTTATTTGTAACTGTGTGTATGGCTGCAAATTTGAGTGTGTGTTTGTTTGGATATGGGGGAAAATATATTTAATTTTTCTTTTTACTTCTCCACATGGGGCTGTCAAATATTTGTTGACGTTTGTTTTGCTCTGTTGTTATATTTATTGTTGTTGCTGCTCTTATTTACATCTCAAGAATCTAGAGAGAGCGCAATTTTCCCTTTTATAACGAGTAAATCAGTTGATTTAACAAGTACTTATTTTCACTACATAATTCTAAATAAATTACTAAAAAGTGTTGTAGAAATAAGTATTTTATTAAATTTATTTATAAAGGGTGGTCCAACCATAATGCACAATGTTAATTGTGAGTCACACCTTAACGTTAAGTTTTTTGCCCAACTTAATTTGACATTTCATTGTTTGACAAATTCAACAATTAAGCAGTGCGTTAACGAAAATGGGCAATCAAATCAAAATGCATTTCGTTCGCTTCGTGATTTTTTTGGTCAGCATAATCGGCCAGATATGTCCACAATCGGGAAAGCTGTACGCAAATTTCAGCAAACCAGTGCCCATGTTCTGTAATTCTCGCGTCGAGAATCTTTTCGATTGAAATGTGTGAAATGAAACTACAATGCCATATATTGAAACAAACAGCTATTTTTCTCACTAAACTGGGTCTGTAAAAGCTGTCACGTAAGGAAATTACTCGCCAATTTACAGAAAAAGTGTGTCCGTAACATTTTTGTGAGAAAAGTTCCCGCTTTGAACTGTCAAATAAACTCAAGAAAAAAATGGGGCGAGAAACAATTTTAACACTAAAAGCTATTAAAAATGCAAAATGCATAGAATAATAATAATATTTCATTCTTGGCACATTTTTTCATTGTTCAATTATTTTGCTTTTAACATTTTTATAAAATATACGAATTTTTTCAAAGCTCATTTACAAACAACAAATATTAAAGTCGCACCTTACATTATTTGGTATAGCCGACGTTTGTATTTTCGACGCCGTCTTATAAATTTTTTCAATTTTAATAAATTTTGATCGCCGTCAACGATATGTGTGACTGGCGCTCTCAACGTCTGCAATTTCACATCGGCTTCGAGTGTAATATTATCCCATTTATAACGTTACGACGTAATCTTTTTTGATAGTTTTCGACATGAGTTACAGATACACTTTTTCTGACTTTTCGAGAAACGATGAAATATTTTGTTTCACGTCTTTTCGATGCAAGAAGTTCTCACTAAAGTTACAGAACATGGGTACAGGTCTGTATGTGCGGCTAATGGGCTGGTGGCATCATCGAGCCGTGTTTTTTCAAAAATGAGGTCAGCCAAGCAGAACCCTGCATAGTGTTCGCTATAGCGAGATGATAACGGACTTCTTGTGGCCAGACATTGAGGATATGGACCTGGAGGATATTTGGTTCCAACAGGATGCTGCCACTTTCCACACAGCCAACCAAACAATGGCTCTTTGGTGCAAGAAATTCAATGGCCGTGTTATCTCACATCGTGGCGTGGTTAATGGGCCTTCCTTTGGGGATATTTTAAAGAAAAGCTTTACGTCATTAAGCCAAATACAATTTAAGAGCTAAAGGATGAGATAATTCGGCACATTGATGGCATTCAACCTCAATTTTGCCTCAGGGCCATTGAAAATATGGCCTATCTGATAGAGGTATGCCACCGAAGCCGTGGCAAGCATTTGGCTGATATTGTTTTTCTAAAAACTTCTCTGAAAACTTTTTGTTTTATTTGCATTTAGCATCGTGCACTTTGGCTGTATCACCTTTTATTTAGAAAGTTATAATTGCATTAAGTAATCTGTAATTTAAAATACTGCAAGCTGCAAAAATAAATGTATTCTAAATATAAATTGCTTATGATTAATTTTCAAGGTTGGCAACCGATACCGATACCAAGACCGTTTAAATACCGTTTAAATTGAATACCGGTATTGATACCGATACCGAAATTAGTTTTTTGCATAAGATATCGGTATACGTCTACCGTTACCCTTAACGCCGGTATTATACCGGTACAATCGTTTCGGTATTTAAGAATAATATAATTTTTCAAATAGAAAAAAGGGGAGTGAATATAGAACTTCCTCCAAATATGAAAGCTCCGGGAGCAAGAGCGTGCACTAATTTCTATAACTGATTTTAACATTTGATTAATTTCTTTGGCTTGGTGCTGAATTCCTGTTACTGTAAATTAAGATATTACATTATAGTCTTAAGTTTTTTCCTTCTAATATTATATTAGTTTTAAGTTTGTTTTCAAAAAAGAATTATGAAAAGTCTCAAAAAATTAAAACTTAAAACTTTAATAGAAAAAAATTAAAAGTTCAACACTTGTGCGTATGTATAATATATTTGTTAACTTGTCGCTATATTACTCCTACACTGTTATTGTTTTGTTACTTACTGTGATCCAGTGTTCGAAAATAAACACTAAATATCGTTTTTTAATGTTCGGTTCGGTAGATTTGTGAAAAACACAAACGGTAATAGTGCCAAATACACTTATCAAAATACTCATCAAGCATTGTGGTTCTATTAAAGAAAATGTGTTGCTATTTGTGACGCCGACGATGCTGGATGGAAATTCAAAAAATGTATATATGATGGTTAACACACATCTAGCACACAAGTGTATGTGGCGCTTTATTGATTTAAGTTTGTATTGTTATTGTGATGATTCTATTTTTAGTTGAAATCAGGGTTTAAAAAACTGCAGTCAAATCCAAAAACTGTCGAACAAAAAACGAAAATTTGTGTGCAGCTTTTCGCTTTTTATGACGGTTTGACAGCGACTGTTTACATTTAATGAATTAGAAGTAAAAGCAACAGTTTTTTTTGGTCAATGACAAATGGAACAGTGGAAGAAATCGCAGATTTTCTTCTTTGACTGCAGTTTTTTAAACGCTGGTTGAAATCAATAAATAATCTCCCAGTTCGTCATGTTTTGAAGACATCCTTAACGATGCGTGTACGACCATATAAAAACCTTGACGACGCGTGGGCGACCGTCCAAACAAATCGTTGACGACTTTTTCTCACAAATGTCCGCAAAATCGTTCACGACTTTTGAGCGACATTATGACTTATATGTAGTTGCCATCATATGGGCGACGCATTCGTTGACTATCATATGGGCGACACTGTCGTTGACGATATATGGGCGACAATATAGCTTATTATATCATGTGTGGTTATTGCCTGGGCCCGCCCGGGTTAGGGCAGATTGTATGAGAGATTTGCTATTTTTACTGATGGTTTAAAGAGGCCTGTCTACCTTGAGGATATAGATTAGGGCTATAACTTTTTCACACTTTTTGCGAATATCAAAAACGGCATAGTATAGTCGTGTATTATAAGTTATTAATAAAAAATATGATAATTTTTTCGGATTGTTAAAAAAGTTCACGCAGGGATCGGGTTGAAGTTTAAAAACAACCATTTTTATCTCACGTAAGTTTCAAAAAAATATACAACTGATATTTGTATATATTCCTATATGTATCACTTAAATGCTATTTTGGAATTTATCCACTGCGTTAGATTTAAAAATTTTCCTACGGCTTACAATTCATCGCGGTTCAAAATTTCTTGGAAGGTTTTAGAAATTTGCTTCCCTGCGTGAGGTTTTTTTCGCAAAACGACGGAAGACAGGTGTTTTCATTACTAAAACATTATTGGCCATTCCGTGGTACTATGCCAAAAATTTGGTTATAGCTCTAATATAGATACTAAAAGGTTATAGTCTTTCTGACGACTGCAGTTTATTTTTGACGGAGGTTTTAGGGATTTTGAAGGTCGAAGAATTATCAAGCAGTAACATTGCCTGGGCTCACTGTATATGTGGAAAGCTTTTAAGTCCTAAATGGTCTGTTTTGTGAGTTTAAAACTAGTGAATGATTGTGGAAAAGCTCAAAAAAAAATATAAGGAGACTATGTAGCTAGTATACGCTAGGTACCTGGTCACTGCAACAATACCGGTAATGAAATGGCCGTTGAGTTTGCGAAACTTTTCTCGAAAAAAGCTGATATTGGCTGTGTGAAGACAGTCAGACCTCCAATAGGCTTTTGATTTATTATGGAATGGGTTCTGAACTTCACATATGGCAATGTAGTCAGGAGCATGAATTTGTTTATGCTTCTTGGCCCATCAAATTCACGTACATATGTCCAATTTCCCAATTGAAGTACAGCCGCGAATAACGTTGTAAGTTAAAATAATTATTTTTTAGGGGAGCAGAAAAACGTTTATAACAGGCAGGAATAATTCATTTCATTTTCATTTTCATTTGTTTCTTTCTTGAATTACTATCACAACAAGAATAAATCTTATAAATAACAGTGATAGTAAGTAACATTTTGTATATTAACATTAAGTAGATTTCATTTGGATATACATAATAAATTTAGTCATACACATTTACATACACTTACATAACACATTTAACATTAGACATACATATTAAGATTCAAAATAATTTTAAAACAATTTTAAAAGTTCCTTTTTGAAAAGTAATGCGTTGCTTTGTACTTGGATATATGATGGTAAGTCGTTCCAAAGACACGTTGTGTTATTGAAAAATTGTCTTGTAGACATTAGATATTTATATTTTTGTGATCTCAAGTTTTTTCCACGTAGTGATTGTGCAAAAATAATTTTGTTAAAAAGATATTCTCGGTTCTTCAGGTATATAATCTTATGCATCATTATAAGGCTTTTTTATTTTAGTAAATTTTTAAACCTTATATTATGTAACTGGTATGAATATGATGATATACTATCTCGTATACTTCTGTTGAAAACGTATCTGGCGATTAAAGTCAACAGCATCGCAATTGGCAAATATATTATTTTTTATTGCATGCAGTTTGTCGTCAATGTGGTTTGAAACACGACAAAATGCAATTGTCCTCAATAAAGTATTATTTAAGGCAAATTGAAGAAATTCACCCTTATCGTGGTTGGCGAAATAAGTTCACGTTCTCTTTAATCTATTACCAAACAATCGTAGACGTATTTTAATTTC
Organism: Pollenia angustigena; assembly: GCA_930367215.1. Lineage (NCBI taxonomy): Eukaryota > Metazoa > Arthropoda > Insecta > Diptera > Polleniidae > Pollenia > Pollenia angustigena. The sequence goes on from OV884056.1 coordinate 283,834,036, forward strand.
GAGCCACGATAAAGGTAGAAGTACATAACACGCGTTAGTGCGCGCGCGCTCTGTCGTCTTCTGTCAAAAAAAGTTAAACTAGTGTATTTTCATAGAACAAGCTACATGCAAAATATTTTGAGGCGCTTGCGCCAGAAAGTTGGTTAACTTTGAACTTTTTAACGCGTTGTGTATTTTTGACAAGTAATCAGCTGACAATAAAAAAAATAATTTAACAAATTTGTGAATCATGAAAGAAAAACTTATTGAAGAGCTTAAAAAACATATACAGCCTGTTCATCGATTTCGAACGTTAACGTTCGCATAGAAAATTACATTTAAAACAAAAACAAATTTAAGAATTTGTTTTGTTAAACAGGCAGACAATATTTATATAAAAAAAATAAATTCAATAAAATAATAAAATCTTGATATACTTTCGAATCCGTTTTCAATGCACAAATAAGTAAACAAATAAAAAACAGCTGACAGGAATGGCTTTGTAACGCGCGTTGTGTAACTTGCAATTTTTCATACGCTAAAGTTTTTAAACGCAGGACGAACGTCGACTTCTACCTTAAGGGTGAATGTCTTAAAAAAAAGTCGTAAATACTATTTTAAACACGACAAAATACACGTTTTGTTACCTAAGTTGTCGTCATCAACGTTATATAGGCGACAAATTTAAAAATGTCCTTAAGATATCGTTGACGACATTTGCGTCTATGACCAACTGCCAACTGGGTATTCTAAAATAAAATCATACACTAAAAACAATAATGAAGTATGAAAAAATATTGCGGGGAATTGTCAAATTAATTTTGCTTTATTAGTCCTTATACTGCAAATAAAGCAACGTTACGTTTTTCCTTTAATAAACGCGTTTGAGTTCTTTTAATTGCAAATCCAAATAAATACACACACACTTATTCGACTTAACAAACTTTATTAGAATTAATTATTTAGTTCACAAATTTATCCAATATTGTAAGTTACGAACAGAACCGTTTTATGTCTCAAAACAAATTAAACTAACATTTACAAACCAGCCTGTATTTATAGTCACGACTGGTAGTAGTTGTAGACTAGCAGATTCAAGAATCTTCTATTCGAATCCAGACTTTTCGGTTCGAATCCGAAATTCTACAACTAGCAGATTCAAGAACCTTCTAGTGGATTCCAGAGCATTATAATCGAGATTCTATAATTATTGTTTTTTTTTAACTAAAAATAGGAAAAACAAAATTTATCAGCAAAACCGGAAAGGGCAATTTAAATTGAATTATTTTTACTTTGACACTTTCATTTTATTTTATTTTTTACCAAAAATAAGTGTAGGGTGTCGTTTGTCGTTATACCGTAACATTTTGAGAATGGAATCTACATATGTCTGAGTTCATACGGCTTATGTCTTATTGACAAGATTCTTCCTTTTTCTTCTTTGAACATGAATTGGCGTTCAAATGAATCATGTCATGTTGCCGACATGTTTTTATTTTGTATAATTTGATATTGAAAACAAAATTAAACAACGAATGAAAAAGCAAAGCGTACTGACAGTATATGCATCTGTGTACTCGTTTATTTTCCCCTCGTCCCTCTCTTTAAGGGCCATTATTATAACTTGGCGTTAGCTGTTATCCGACAGTTAACAGACGCTTTTTGACAGATAACACATTATTATCTGTCAATTTAATCTTAACTTTAGCTAACTTCAAGATGTAATAATGGCCCTAAAAGTTATACAAATATCTTAACACGCACTTCAAAACCGGAAGTGATCACTTTGAATTCCAATTTTTCTAACTTAGCCCCAATGTTTTTAATTTTTTTTTTTTTTTTTTTTTAATACAAGATTAGTTTAGAGTATACTCATAATACTGTAAACGTTTTAAATCAGTGCTGCCATAACTTTTTGATGATAATATGCCAAAACTTCAACAAAAAAATGTAAAGTCTGGGTTCACACTATGAAAGTTTTCTTTCAGAAAGTCTGAGTTTGTTGGTGAGAAGGGAGAGAATCATAGCACCTCTCCCAATAAACTCAGACTTTCTGAAAGAAATCTTTCATAGTGTGAACCCAGACTTAGCTCTGCTAAATCTTTAATATGCTAAAAATTAATTATAATTAAATCTAAGTTCTAAAATACAGTGTAGCCAATAATAATTCAAACTAATACGACATAAATTATAATAATACAAGACAACTTATAACTAAAACTACAAATAATTCTTAGATAAATCTAATTTCGTAACACTATTATAAAATTGAATAAAAATTAACTAGTTTGGCTCCTATGACAACCCAACTAGTTTAAAGTAAATACCAAACGGTATATTTCTAGCTAAATACTAGTTACTTTGTCTGTAGGGAATCTGTGTACATGAAGTTTTTTAGCTATTAAGTTTCATATGGACCCGTTTCGTTACATCACTGTGTCATTTATACCTGATGCGTTATTAAATGTTTCCTCAATTTCAGAGGAATAGAATTGTTGGCGTCAAAAGGGTCAAAGAGATTTTAGTACCATCAGAAAAATAAAAGTGTCCTTTTTAACCCCATATATACTTTTTCAAATGTTTGGAACTGTCTGTTGAACACTTTTTTTCATTTTAATGAAATTTCTTTTTATTTTACTAAAAAATAATACAATGGTTTACGAACGTTTTGTTTTGAAAAATTATGCTGCAACTGATGCAATTCTTGAAACTGTCATAGCCGGGCAGCTTTTGAGTTGATTTTTTACCCCAAAGCTAATCCCGCGAAGCTCTACGCTTGTCTGCAGGAGACAGACTAGTGTATCTGTCGGGAATCGAACCCGCAACCCTGGCACTGATAGACTAGCTCACTACCAGCTAGCCTTCCGGGGCACTTTGAAAGAACACGAATCTATAGAGGGTCGGGAGAGTGACTTTTGGACCTCTAAAATTGGTAACCTTGGATATTCAAACTTGTATTTATGGATTGCAAAACATTTAGACTCAAGCAGGCCTACAAAAAATATGCTCAAATGTTTAGTTATATCCTTTGTCTTTAGAGATATTTGGATAAAACTGATTTTTTGTTTGATTTTGTAACGAATTTCGAGTTTTTTATCGGGTGGATTATGTTTAATATTTTCTTATTTAGTAGGAAAGCAGACGTAAAGCAATGGTGTGTTGTATTCTTAAAAGACTATGGGTTATGGTTAGGGTTTTTTCCCGGGATTTCCCGTCCAAGGTATTTCAATAATTATATTTCCCGCTTTCCCGGGATTTTTCATGCGGGATCCCGGGAAGTAAAAAATTGCTCATAGTTTAAGAAAACAGCTATTTATACTTTGAAATTTAATTTTCTATTCTCTTAAAATAAGCATCTGTGGATGGGTTGTCGATTAGATCAATTACAAGAAGTGAGTACATACGTAAATCAATGTCTCCTGATGCAATAAATCTACTTAAAGCAGAATAGGCAGTAAATTTAGTGAAGTGAAAAGTTAATAAAGAACATTAATTCAAAATAAGATACAGGTAGTAAAGTTTAATTGTCCATGGACAAGTCTTTAAAATAGCAGATACCTAAACATATATACAACAGTGGCATGCCACTACTTGCATGTGTAAAGGCAGAGTAAAGTGTTACCTTATTATTGTCGCCTTAAAAATTATTGTTTTCAACTAAAAACAGGAAAAACAAAATTTATCAGCAAAACCGGAAAGGGCAATTTAAATTGAAATATTTTTTACTTTGACACTTTCATTTTATTTTATTTTTTACCAAAAATAAGTGTAGGGTGTCGTTTGTCGTTATACCGAAACATTTTGAGAATGGAATCTTCATATGTCTGAGTTCATACGGCTTATGTCTTATTGACAAGATTCTTCCTTTTTCTTCTTTGAACATGAATTGGCGTTCAAATGATTCATGTCATGTTGCCGACATGTTTTTATTTTGTATAATTTGATATTGAAAACAAAAACAAAATTAAACAACGAATGAAAAAGCAAAGCGTACTGACAGTATATGCATCTGTGTACTCGTTTATTTTCCCCTCGTCCCTCTCGACTATAAAGTAGCAATCATGTCATTAAAACATGAGCCGTATGAACACAGACTAAGTTTAAAAGTTATACAAATATCTTAACACGCACTTCAAAACCGGAAGTGATCACTTTGAATTCCAATTTTTCTAACTTAGCCCCAATGTTTTTAATTTTTTTTTTTTTTTTTTTTAATACAAGATTAGTTTAGAGTATACTCATAATACTGTAAACGTTTTAAATCAGTGCTGCCATAACTTTTTGATGATAATATGCCAAAACTTCAACAAAAAAATGTAAAGTCTGGGTTCACACTATGAAAGTATTCTTTCAGAAAGTCTGAGTTTGTTGGTGAGAATTAAAGCAACACGTTGGGTATACAGATAGATATTTAAAACAGAAATGCCATCTGAATTTCGAAAAAAAAAATATATTTTCCTACGACGAAAGATTAAAGAGGCATCTTAAAAAAAAGAAAATGTATCAAAATATGCCTTAAAAAGGCATAATATGCTCTATGAACTTAAAAAATGCCGCAAAAAGGCTCTTTTAACCAAATTATGCAAAAATATGCTCCAAACGGTAAAATATGCCAAAATATGCACTTACAAATCGATGCCAAAATTCATGAAAAGTTCTAAAACGGATAGATATATTATTTCTGCCTTCATTGGACGCAGAAGGAAAAACATGCAATTGCATATTTGTGGTTTCCCTGATCATCAGTCTCAGGAGAGAACTTAAAAACTCGGCTACGAATGCTTTTACTAAAGAACCGTTAAATTAAAATATATTGAGTCTATGAGTTTGTTTCTTTATTTGAGCATTAATGTGTATGTGAATGCGTAAAATTAAACACATTACAAATAAAATCCACCACTTGTAGTGAAGGGTATAAAAAAACAACAAAAAAACCCACATTACCAACACGGTATTACCATAGCCACTGTATGACCGTAGAAACCAAAATTTAATTGGTTTGTATGGTATGTTTATGTCGTTTTAGTAATACAGTGTTGGTATGGTAATGTCACGTCTAAGTGGACCTTTAAAGGAAAAATATTAGGCAGTCGTGGTTTTTTACTCATATCTCAGCCATTTGTGGACCGATCTTGCTGAATTTCAATAGCAAACAATTCCGGACCATATGTGACATAAATGTATAAAAACCTGGCCCCCATCATATATGGGGTATTCGGAAAACCCATTTCAACGGACAGACGGACATCGGTTAATCAACTTCGCTCCTCAAAAGGACCCAGAATATATAAACTTTATAGGGTTTTACATGAATATTATAGAAATTACAAACGGAATGACAAACTTATATATACCCTATTCACCACCTGTGGTGAAGGGTATAAAAAGGAATTAAAATATATTTGGGCATTTCCTGGGGTCACGAATGTACGTTCGTACACTTTTGATGTACAAATAATATGTATAGTAAGTCTGCTTTTCTAAAAAGTAAAAATAAAACTGCTTTTGGACAAGGAAATAAACTTGAAAGCAGTTAGCATATTTTTTCAAAAAAACTATGCAAATTCCCAACTCAATCTGCTAAATCTAGCAGAAAATATGCTACAATGGGAACACTGTTTTGAATAATAGAGAGTGTACAAATTCAATAATTCAGCCTACATAAACAAGTGTGTACAGACAAGTACTACCCTTCAAATAATAGGACCAGTCCAAACACGCGTGCAAAGAGTAGCCCATAAGGGACCAGGACTAGTCCAAAACTAACCCAAACGTATGGAAAAAACATGGTCTATTTGACATTACGATGTCCTAGGGGAGGACCATATAACCCATCTTTGGACCACTAAGGAGTAGTTTTAAAACTACTCCATGGTATACTCAAGAGGATTAGTTTTGAAGTCGTTTTAAAACGAAAGCATGTCGTTAAAAAACGAAAGCATGTCGTTAAAAAACGAAGACATGTCGTCTCACTACAAACACTTTTAAACAATGACATGGTCCATGCTTGCATTACATCGGACCAGTTCATGGAGTAGTCCATTTTATCAAAATGGATCAGGTGGTCCAATTTTATTTGCAGGGTAGTGGTTTAACGAATGTACGTATGTACTAGTGATGCTGCGAATGAATTTATGTTATGAATGTACGCATGTATTAGTGATGCTACGAATACCCATTTTTAATATTCGCGAAAACGAATACGAATATCTGTGGCAATATTTGCCGAATTGCCAATATGAACTAAAGTTTCACAAGATATTTCAAATTTAATTTAAAAAAATTCCTGTTTGCGTTGATAAAAATAATTTTTAACTGCCCGTCTATACCAGAGAAAACTATTGCTACATATTTGGCAGTAAATGTCAAATTTCTGTTATCTTTAATGTAGACAGAATTTTTTTGTAAATATTTATTAACGGCAATTTATGTCGCAATAATTGTTCGTCAATTTTCTTTGACAATTATTGCTAGCATAACATGTCAAATTTGGTTGGCAATTGAAAAAAGATGCAAAAAGAAAAAAACAGAAGCAAATTGTATGGGAAAAAAGTTAAGTTTGTGAAATATTTTTGGAATTGTTATTAAAATTCAGAAACATGTTTAAGATTAAAATATTTTTAGATCATAAGTATTTCCCTGAAGATGACCAACAAAGTTGGTCGAAATATTGGAATTAATAAATAATAAAAATTAAAACAAAACAAGAGTTTTTATTTTTATTGTTTTTTATGAAACAGACCTCAAGCCGAAAAATATAAACATAACACATTTAACAAGTGAAAAGGTCTACATAAACACAGAACAAAAAGCATACTTTGGGAATCTTTATAAAACATGCCAAATCTAGTTTTGAGGGAGGTACATCAACAACAACTTGAGTCGGCCTAATGTACATACCATTTCAAAACTTTTACAATATAATTAAGACATCGTAGGCTAATTTCGATTAACAATAAAAAACAAAAAATATTGGGACTAAGTTAGAAAAAATTTTGCTGAAACGGTCACTTCCGGTTTAACAGTGTGTCATGGTGGACAATTATTTACGAGTCTTTCAAACTGAAGTATAACCCAATTCAAAATGTATTATGAGTAAACTATTGGCTAATTTCGGACTTTAAAAAAAACAAGAGTTTTTATTTTTATTGTTTTTTATGAAACAGACCTCAAGCAGAAAAATATAAACATAACACATTTAACAAGTGAAAAGGTCTACATAAACACAGAACAAAAAGCATACTTTGGGAATCTTTATAAAACATGCCAAATCTAGTTTTGAGGGGGGTACATCAACAACAATTTGAGTCGGCCTAATGTACATGCCATTTCAAAACTTTTACAATATAATTAAGACATCGTAGGCTAATTTCGATTAACAATAAAAAACAAAAAATATTGGGACTAAGTTAGAAAAAATTTTGCTGAAACGGTCACTTCCGGTTTAACAGTGGTCATGGTGGACAATTATTTACGAATCTTTCAAACTGAAGTATAACCCAATTCAAAATGTATTATGAGTAAACTATTGGCTAATTTCGGACTTTAAAAAAAATTGAGCCTAAGTTAGAAAAATTGAAATTGAAAATTATCGCTTCCGGTTTTGAAAAAAAAAAATGGAAAAAACGGAATTAACTCTGGATTTTGTGAGTGGTTTGTCCGATTGGAATAAAATTTCAAATAGAAATTAAGGACTTGTATTCGAGTTTAAGTTTTAGACATATCGGAAGGGCCGCCATCGTTTTTCCAAGTAGGGCACCTCAAGTATGACAAAAATTATACACGATCCAGAATTCTTAATTTAAACCCGATCTGAAACAATTTTCAAAATAAACTGTGTGACGTTGGTTCGCATAGTGTATGCTGAAAAAATTGGAAATATATTTTTGTTAGCAAATTCCTAAGCCACACATTTGATAATTAGTATTTTTTCGATAAATGTTAGTTACCTTTAGCGAGATTTTTACGAAGACCCGTTCTTCTTGATCTTTAACCCGCGTAACATTTTAAACTGCACTTGGATCGATGGGAATTTTTGGGATGTTGGGATGGAAGCTTCATGCAAAAAATAAGTTCAATATCTTTTTTCCCTGGATTAAATTCAATCAGCCTTATTACTTTTCTCGGTGTCGAAAACGGCTCTGTAGTAGACTTAAGTAACAGACAACCTGTACCCATGTTCTGTAAATTTAGTGACAACTTCTTGCATCGAAAAGATGTGAAACAAAATATTCCATCGTTTCTCGAAAAGTGAGAACAATGTGTGTCTGTAACTCATGTCGAAAACTATCAAAAGAGATTACGTCGTTACGTTATAAATGTCATAATATTGCACTCGAAGCCGATGTGACATTGCAGACGTTCAGAACGCCAGTAACACATATCGTTAACGGCGACCAAAATTTACTTAAATTGAAAATTTTTTAACGACGGCGGCGAAAACACAACCGTCGGCTATACCAAATTGTGTAAAGTGTGACTTTAATGTTTGTTGTTTGCAAACGAGTTTTGAAAAAATTCGTAAATTTTAAAAAAATATTAAAACAAAATAATAAAACAATGACAAATGTGCCAAGAATAAAATATTATTATTATTATTATTCTTTGCATTTTGCATTTTTAATTGTTTTTTAGTGTTTAAATTTTTTTTCGTCCCATTTTTATTCGTGAGTTTATTTGATAGTTCAAAGCGGGAACTTTTCTCGCCAAAACGTTACGTTTCCTTACGTGACAGCTTGCACTCGCCAAAAAAAGTTACAGACACAGTTAAGTGAGAAAAACAGCTGTTTGTTTCAATTTATGGCATTTTTGTTTCATTTCATACATTTCAATCGAAAACTTTCTCGACGCGAGAGTTACAGAACATGGGCTCTGGATACCTTAATAATAATATTAAATTTTTTATCGTTTTACTTTTTTTTAGGAATTTGAAAGCTTTTCGATACTTTTAAATTAAAAAAAAATAAATTGTATTTAAATATTATCAAATAGAATTTCGAATGCGTTGATTTTATTAAAACTCTCTTTTAAGATATCTTTTTTAACATTTAATAAGCCTTAAATGGGTTAATTGAAAATTGATATTTTAAGAAATTTCCGTATTTAAAAAACACTTCTTAGTTGCTTGTCAACAAAATCTAAAAATAATTTCAAAATATAAAATAAATAATTTTACGCATAAACATTTATGATCATGTTTCGATTAATAGTTTTTGTTTTTATTTCTTTTTTAATTTTTAATTGCTATTATAATTTTTGTTTATTTCAAAACAAATACCATCCCACTCTCCAGATTTAAATATCACGTGAACGAAAACATGAAGATTATAAAATCATTTTCATATTTTGTACAGTCGTTATGGAGATACACGTGCACAAATATTGTCTTTTAAAAATTTAAATCTAAAAACTTAGTCTTGGTTTCATAAGTCTCGAGACTAAACTGGATGTCTGTACAAATACTGATGCAAACATGTACATACTTATCTTATCAGCCAGCGCTTAATCCCGCTCATAAAGAAAACATGTTTGAAAAGAAAAACACTGATGTTTTGCTTGCCGCCTCTCAAATTGTTGTTGGCGTTGTTGTTCTTGTTCGCATTTCAGTTATCAGCTAAATAATACAAATTTTCCAAATATTTAAAGATTTCGGTATAAATAGAAGTGATCGGCAAAATTTCGTGTTAGTCCTAAGCTCAAGTTGAATTTTTGAAGATCTCGTTTCTTTTTGAAAATAAATTTTTGAAAAATAAAAGTTTTTTTTTTTTTAATTTTTGTTAAGTAAAATGTGGTTAATTTTGGAAAATTTGTTAATATTTGTTTTAATTATATCGCCCGCTGTTAATGGTAGAGGTAAGTTTAAAGAAAAGCTTCTTAAACTCGAAATTGAATTCGAATCAGGGGCCTTTTTAAGACCATCTTTTTTTAATAAATTTTAATAAGATACATAAATGTGGTTTATAAAACTAATAAATGAATTAATGATTGCACAATTTTTTGTTTACAAACTATGTATTGCAATAGTTTTTATTGATCACTTTATATTTCTAAAAATAAATACGGATTTTGTAATGATGAAATTCTTGTTTAAGTTTTCAATAGTTTCTTAATATAAGATTAATTTTTGCATATATTTTTGTTTTTTTTGTACATTTTAGTTTTTGTTTCATCAGTAAACGATGATCATCGTATGCATCCCTTGTTTAATTTCAAACGTGAACGTCTTCACAAACGTGCCATGCCCTCGTTACGCTTTGAATCGTCTAAATCCGAAGAGGATTTCTCCGATTATTGGAATGAAGTCGGTCAAAATATTTTGGATAAGCAATTGGAGAGTAAGACGAAATTGAATACCAACTTGGCTAAAAATGTTATAATGTTTTTGGGCGATGGCATGTCGATACCAACAATTACGGCGGGACGTGTTTATTTGGGCGGAGAAGAGAAACAATTATCCTTTGAAAAATTTCCCTATGTCGGTTTGAGTAAGGTAAGTTAAATCCGATTTTGAATATTGTGTGTTTAAAGGGCAAAATAAACCATACAAATGGCTTGACAAACATGTCATAACTTAACGTTTGTACAAATGTTTTGTTAATTAGGGTGTTTGCTGTTTGGGCAAACTTTTGAATGTGGAAACATTAAAAATGTTAAACATTTAGCAGACATGTTAAATATTTGTCAAATTGCTTGTGGTGTATAGTGCTAAGTTTAATCATGTCAGCGAAAACTTTGCAAAGTGAAAAAGTAGATGAAAACGAAGTAGAAGCATAAATATCATTTTAAGCCGTAAATTCCTTTACACTGAGCGATTTAAGTCGTCACAGCTCTTACTTGGTAGCCACACGATCAAGTTTTGCCTTTCAATTCCTTTCCTTTTTTACTAACACACGCATACTTGACTACGAGATTGCTTTATATTTTACCTTTCCATTTGCTTGGCAATTTTACAATTTAACAGCTTAATACAAGTTTTGTGAGAAAATTTTTTGTTTGTCTTTATATATTGTTTTCTTGATGACATCTTGAAAGTAAATTGCTTAAAAATTGAGTGCAGCCTACGTCACAGCTTTAAATTTATGTAAATTTTGACAAACAGTTTATGTAAAAGACTATCAAGAAACACTTGTTCGTGTGGCTGCAGTGTTTAAGGGGTGCCCTCATTCGTTCTCTAGTTTGACGAAAAATGTATTTAAGGTCGGTTGTTTATCTGTTTTTCATGTATACCCACCAGAGAACTGCAAAGTCCACTATGTTTGTTGATTTACTCATACGCTATAATTTACATTAACTCTATGCCTGCAAAACAAAGTTCAAAGTTGGTAATTTTGACATCGTTTTGTACACATTTGATTTGTGCATGTGTGAGTTTTTTATTGAAAGTGCTTTGTTAGCATTTATTGTTGCGCACGCAATAACACAATTTCTTAAAGTCAAACGGCATTTATTCTTTTGCTTTTGCATTTAAGTAGTCATTGTCCAATCGATGACACAACGACGAATGTAAATTTGTATGAAAACGAGTCGCTTTGTTGGTATGATTTTTGTAGGCATAATTTCAAATAAACTAGTTGTATTGTCCAATTTGTTTTTGTGTTTACCCTGCAAATAATATTAGATTTTGATCAAATGGGCTAGTCCGATGTAATGCAAGCATGGACCATGTCATTGTTAAAAAGTGTTTGTAGTGAGACGACATGTCTTCGTTTTTTAACGAAATGTGTTCGTTTTTATACGACTTCAAAACTAATCCTCTTGAGTATACCATGAAGTAGTTTTAATACTACTCCTTTGTAATCCAAAGCTGGGTTATTATTTGCAGTGTATTTTTTTAAAAGCGTAATAAGCAACATTAACAACAATACCAACAATACATTGTACATACAGAACTATTGTACTTTTTAAGAAATTATAAAAAATAAAAACGTCTTCTGTTTCTATGGAAATTATTTCAGCTGCTGAATAGCAATGATTTTTGTGTATTTTTCTTTGTATATGTTTTTTACCAAAGCAATAATTGGCGAACGAAGCTAAACATGGTATGAATGGCATAGCCAATACGCTGTGCATGACTTGAATGAATTTTAAAACAACACCGATGTGTGTGGCTGAGAAAGTTTGATTGTATGAACACAAATGAGTGTATTTGATGTTGTTGATTTAATGCGAATTTTTTTATACATATCGCACAAAGCCGTTCTTTGATTCCCACCTACAAAGTTGCTTATATCAAAACTGCCCAACGTAAATGCAAAAGCAATTTTTAAGAAGAAACGACAAAAGTTACTGCTACAAAAATTGCTTAATGTAAAAGGGCACATTGTTTGCCACAAAACGGCTTTTAGCTCGCTTTACTCAAATTTCTTTTCCTTTCTCTTATACTTTTCCTCAGTGAAAATTAACATTTAAGAGTGCTTTATATATTCGGCTACGCTGAATCATATATGCCCTTCATCATTTTTGTAGGGTGGTGTCGTGGAGTAAAAATCAGTGTTCTCAGAAAGGTAGCGAAACCGGATGTGGTGGTTCTTGCTACCTCCCTGTTCAGATATAACCACACACAAAAAAACCAAGATGCTTGTACACAGGTGGTGAAGGGTAAACAAATTAATCTTTGTATGAAATATGTTTGTGTTGTTTATCTGCAAACAGAAACAAAGTTTGTGTTTGCCAAGCCATATGTGTGGCTTGTTTTGCCGTTTAGTTTCAAAAAACTGAATAAAATTGTTATTTTTTTGTATTAATCAGATTATTTTGTTTTCTAAACCTGAAAAAACTAAATTGCTCTTATTAATCTGACTAGTACTAGAAAAAATTACTAATTGAATTCTAATCGCAAAGCGATCGATTTCACGAGTTGTGATTTAATTCTCTATGACCATTACCTTTGAATATATTTGAAAATAACTTCGCTCTCTATTTTTTTTTTTTTTTTTTTTTTGCATGACAAGGAAATTGCTTGATAAGCAAATTTTAATTTCACTGCCCACAATCACTTTCACTTACCAACATTTTTAAATCGTTTTTATAAATTTTAAACTAAAATGGAAATAAATTTTACTCTGTCTTGCTTTTTCTCTTTCTCTTTTTAAAGTAAATATGAAATTTCTGTTTAAATCTCAAAAACAAAGCTGAATGAATGTATTTCACTTCGTAATAAGATCCCTTTCTATTGGTCGACAACCGATAAGATTTCAATTGAAATTATTAAGTTCTAAAACTAAATATCTAATTAAAACTATTTATTATATTACAGACCTATTGTGCCAACACACAAGTAGCCGATTCGGCCTGCACCGCTACTGCTTATTTGGGCGGTGTTAAAGCCAACTACGGAACTTTGGGTCTAACGGCGGCCATTGAATTGAATGATTGCCATGGACAAAATATCACCGAACACAATGTGAACTCAATAGCTGCATGGGCTCAAGCTCAGGGAATGGCTACGGGCTTAATAACCACAACATCTGTGACCCATGCCTCGCCTGCTGGAATTTATGCACATGCAGCAAATCGTGATTGGGAAAATGATGCAGAAATCTTGAAAACCCATAATGATCCTAAGGTTTGCATTGACATAGCCACACAATTGGTTCACGGGGAAGTAGGACGTAATCTAAATGTTATATTAGGAGGAGGACAAGAGCATTTTTTACCAAGACATCAAGAGCCCGGTAAACGTTTGGATGGTCGTAATCTTATACAAGAATGGCAGCAAATAAATGGTCCCAATGCCTATTATGTTTCAAATAAAAGGCAACTCTTAAATCTACACGCCAACACAGAGAAAGTAATGGGGCTTTTTGCCTCCAATCACAATCCCTATCATTTAGATGCTGATCCCGAAGTAATACCAACCTTAGAAGAAATGGTGCAAGTAGCCCTAAATCTCTTGGAAAAACAAAGTCAAGGCAAAGGCTATTTCCTGTTTGTGGAAGGTGGCAGAATTGATCATGCACATCATGATACATTGGCTCTGAAAGCTTTAGACGAGACTGCTGAATTTAGTAAAGCTATTGAATTTGCCCGTCAGAAAACCAGTATAGAAGACACTCTTATTGTCGTTACCTCAGATCATTCTCATACCATGTCTGTTGCCGGTTATTCTAGTCGTAAAAACGATATAATTGGTATTAATAATGGTCAATTGGCTTTGGATCAATTGCCCTACGCCACTTTAAGTTATGCCAACGGTCCTGGCTTTGAAGATAACATTTTGAAGCACAGTGCTGGAGTCAAGCGCCGAAATCTGCTGGAAACCAATATGAAACATAAAAATTATAAATTCCCAACCACTGTACCTTTGGAGTCGGAAACTCATGGTGGTGATGATGTGGCTGTTTATGCCAGTGGTCCTTTTGCCCATCTTTTTACCGGTGCCTACGAACAAAACTTTTTACCCCATGCTATGGGTTATGCCTCGTGTTTGGGTAGTAAAAAAACTGCCTGTAGCGATGGTTTGCATCGGGGGAGACATTATAATAGAGTCTAATTGAAGACATTTTTTTTTAAAGGGTGGGTTTAATATTTTAAGGGGTAGAAGTTTAAGTTATTTATAATATAATTTTGAAAAGGTACTTAATGAAGAAAATATGTTACAACTTTTTTGAAAAAAAAATAAAAGAAAAAAAGAACTTCTTTTGCAAATTTTAAACAGTTGAAAAACATGTTTTGAGTTTTTTTTTTAATTTTATATACTTAGTATCGAAAAAAAAGTATCGATACTTACTTGTATCGATACTTGTATCGGTTTGTATCATAAAAGAATAGAAAGCAGCATTTAAAAACGTTCCTATTAGTGTTAAGGTATTATACAATACAATAAGAATTAGAATTTTTGTGCAAAACAAAAAGTGTAAAGATTGAGACTCGCGAGATGATAACGGACTTCCTATAGCGAGAAATTGAGGAAATGGACCTAGACGATATGTGGTTTATATGTGGTTGTTTACTGTTCAAACGGTTTCTTGATACCGTAACTGCTGCTCCAGCTTTGGAAAATAATCAAAAATGTAAGATTAATTTCAATACCAAAGTAAAACGATTACTTTTGACCGATACCGAGTATTTTTTTACCGATACTACTTGGTACTCGGTTGCTAAGTATCGATTACAAAAATACTTGGTACTTATATAAAAGAATCGAATATGTACTTGTATTTACTCGTATCGTTTCATCCCTCTACAATTACGGGTTAACCCCTTAGGGTCCGAAAACAAACTTCGGCCCAGAAAGGTTTTTTGTACGGGAGAAACATTTGAGCTGTAAAGGATTTATAGTTTTTGAGTAACTCATCGTTAGACCAATCATAGAGAACGGTTTGATTGAATAGAATCCACATTATATGGTACATCATGAATCCATTCAAAAACAATTTTTAATTTTTTGTTTGAGAGATGTACATATATCGCGGATATGATAATCACCCCTCATATTCTACAAGATTATCCTTAATAAGTTTGCCGACATTGAAAAGTCGCAGGGTTATGCTAAATGTCGCATTTTTATGTACTTAATTTAATAAATGGAAAAGTATGCTCCGATTTTTTATTTAGGCAGTTTATCATCTAACATTCCATGACATACGGTACGGTACTACATATAATATTTATGTATGTACTTTGTTAATAAAAACTTTCCCAACTAACTATGATATGACAGACCACTGATGGGATTTGTGGTACAATTGTACCAAATTTGGTACAATTGAAACTTTATTGGTACAGTGGTACAATACATCATTTTTTGGTACAATTTAAGAAAAAACAAATACCAACGAAATTTATCATTTATTTGAAGTGAATTAACTCACTTCTGTTTTTTATAATAAAACTTCTAATAACTTATCTCCAGCCCTGACCAGTTCTACCAAAAATTGAATTATTTGATCAGAATTGATATATTAAAAATTTATGACATACATACATAAGTATTTGTACTCGTATCCCTGTAGGAAACCTGCCATCAAGTCTATACAAATCGCCACTTTTGTCTGTCTATGTAACCTTATGCGCAAGGTACAGGTCGCAATTTTGAAGGTAATTTGGTGAAATGTTATACATAGGTTTTAGTTCATAATCATGAAGACTACTGAAAATTGCGAGATTCGGTCTATAATTGCACATGGCCTCAACGGACTAGTGTCTGTGCCTATAAACTTGTTGATAGGTCCAAAATTAACCAATCTCATATAGATGAAGATATCTTAATAAAATTCTACACAAATAATTTTACATGAATCTTAATCTCATAACATAATTTTGTTCTGGCGGGTCCATGGTTATCAAATGGTCGGGCTTGACCTACTATGCTTTCTTAATTGTTTTATTAAATAAAAAACTGTTATAAATTCTTACTATATATGCGTTTTTATTTTGTAGCCAAAATTTGGTACAATTTAGATCAATTTGATACAATTTTGCCATTGAATCAGAACAACTTAAGAGTTTTCAGATCCCAACAATGTGGCAGACCCATTTAGAAAATTGTGTTGCTGATATTGATGAAACGATACGAGTAAATACAAGTACATATTCGATACTTTTATATAAGTACCAAGTATTTTTGTAATCGATTATTACCAACCGAATACCAAGTAGTATCGGTAAAAAAATACTAGGTATCGGCCAAAAGTAATCGTTTAACTTTGATATTGAAATTAATCTTAAATTTTTGATTATTTTCCAAAGCTGGAGCAGCAGTAACGGTATCAAGAAACCGTTTGACCAGTAAACACTAGGGATGCCAATCCCGAATACCAAAAACCCAGGATTATTCTAAAAACTTAAGTCCCGAAGCCCGGGGCTTGATATAAAAATCCCGAGATTTTGGGCTTAGTAAAAATTCAACATTAAATCATACTGGCCATGAATCTAATTTTTAACTGGTTACGAAAAAGTCACAAGTGAATAAATGTTACATGCAATGCATTATGTACCACGAAAACAAAATCAGATGGTGGGTCTTTTTTCTAAGTGGATGATAACACAGGCCAACACTCAATTTGCTTCTTTGAATTCATCAACTGATTCTAGTTAATTTGGGTGCGCTGAATTCAAAACTGTAATCACTTTGTCTCTATCAGCTCTTGTTTTCATGATATAACTTTTTATACCCTCCACTTATGACCTCCTTTAACTTCAAATTAACTAGAATCAGTTGATAAATTCAAAGAAGCAAAAATCTTTTTTAATTTTGTCGGGCTGTGTAATAGAACTGCGCACGCAAAATGCAAGTTGTGCAAAAAGGTGTTAACAACTTTCGTCGGCAGCATATGTTTGCGATTAAATAAGGTATCAATTATCTGACGTCATTAATTTGTTTAAGAGTCTTTTTAAAATATAAGTTTTAATAAATAATACTTCCATATTACTTTAAAAGAATACATTAAACAGTTTTATTTTGTAATGAGTTTAATTTTCTTCATGAATTAATTTGTTTTAATTCTTATACATAAACATTAAATTATAATTATATGACTTTTAAAATTGGCTTTTATATAAGAAATCCCGAAAAACCCGATCTGTCCCGGGATCCCTTTTTTGAATTAAAATTCCCGAATCCCGGGTCCACACCTATAAACCACATATCGTCTAGGTCCATTTCCTCAATTTCTGGCTATAGGAAGTCCGTTATCATCCCGCGATAGCGAACACCATTCACGATAATTGCTTGGCCGACCTTATTTTCGAAGACGCCGCCAGCCGCAGAACTAACTGGGGGGCATGCTGTTTGCTGAAATTTACGCGCAATTCTGCCGATTGTGGAAACATTTGGTCGATTATACTGACCAAAAAAATCACGATGTGCATTAAATTCATTTTGATTGAACGCCCATTTTCGTAAAAGGCTTTATTAATCTTTACGCGCTGCTCAATTGTGTACCTCTCAATAATCGAAGTTGTCAAATACTGAAACAAAGATAGGTCAATTAAAGTTGCGCAAAAAACTTGACGTTAAGGTGTAACTCACAATTAACATTATGCATTATGGTTTTAACACCCTTTATTATATATTTATCAATTTTAAAATAAAATATATAAATTATTTAGCTTAATTTCTTCGACCTTCTTAATATTATTTCCTTTTTTTAAAAAATTTTTTTGAAATATAAAAAAACCAAAAAATCCCTGAAGAAGCTAGGTATTCATTGAGATAGCGAAATATTGGATACATTTTAAATAATTATTCTTTTTATAAAACGGACCTTGAGCTCGGGAAATTATTGAAAGGAAATGAAATACATACATATTTACATTTAAAATAAATTCATAGTGACATTGTTGATTTCTGGAATAAAAGGTGAATGAAGGTTGCTATCCTGACCGTTCTATAAATTTTGTTTCCTAAAATAAAAAGATTTTTCGAAAGGAAATTGGTACTAGGTGGTAACTAAAAGTGGTCTCAATCTTCACACTTATCGTTTTGCACAAAAATTCGAATAGGTCGAAGTTCTTATTTTATTATATAGTAATAAATAGGGATGCGATTTCCATGCAAATGCATGTTTTTTGTCGACAGTCTAAAATCGATGTCGACCAATTATCTTTCCGAATCATTAGATTTGCTTTAAAATGGCATTGATTTGTTTTTTTTTTTGCATATTGTTGCATATTTTGGTGAAAATGCATATTTTTGCATATTTTGGTTTTAAATGCATATTTTTGCATATTTTAACGTCTTTGAGTGATATATTTTTTTAAATATCCATATTATAAAAAACAATTCAAAAAAAATTATTTTTTTAAAATCAATTAATAAATTTGTTTGAGCTCTGCTTAAAATACAAGATTTCGACAAAAGATCTCTGAATTTTCATCCAAAGCAGCACTTAACATGGTTAAGGCTGCCAATTGTCCTAAAACAATTTATCCAAAACTGTTACATGTTACTTGCTTGGCACATGGGTTACACCGAGTTGCAGAGGAAATTATAAGCCAATTCGATAGTATTGATTTATAGGTTTCTTACGGAAAATATATTTTTAAAAGCTCCTTCACGAGTTGCAATTTTTAATAAAATGTTTCTCTTGGTAGCGTCACCACCGCAGAAAGTATTAACAAGAAGGAGAAACTGGAGAGATGCTTCAGAATTCTATTCAAAAAACTTTAAGCAATTTAAGAATGTTATTGAAGAACTCGTTGCTACCGATGCTTATGCAATAAAAAAGTAAAAGAAATATTAAATTTAAATAACATCAAAAGTCTTTAAGCATTTGTATTTTCCAACTTCGGATATATTGGTGAAACAATAACTAAATTGGAAGGATTTAGTTCACTTAATAGTCAACTCAAATTAATTGAAATGGCAGAAAGTAAAATTAACATGTGGAAGGAAAAATAGCCCGACAAATTAAAAAAAAAAAAATCCAAAACGTGTTGCAAAAACATACAGGATTTCAAAAAATAAAACAAATTTTAACTATTTTTGATCTGGATAAAATGTGGGATCTGAATTAGAAAAGTATTTATTTGATTATGCAAACAAAAATTTAAATAATGTAGTTATTGAAATTAAGTTTTAAACAAAATGTTATACCTTTGAATAACAATAGAATAAAAACAACAATTGAATTTTTTATTTTGTTTTGTTTTAAATAAAATAAAAAAAACAACGCTTTTTTTATTGAAAATGGTCAAGTTTTTAGTGAATATTTTTTATTTTTTTAATGCATATTTTGGAGTTTTTAGTACATATTTTATGCGCATATTTTCGATTTTTTAGTGCATGAAAATCTCATCCCTAGTAATAAAACACTAATAAGAACGTTTTTAAATGCTGCTTTCTATTCTTTTATCATAAAAACCGATACAAGTACCCATACAAGTAACTAAGTATCGATACTTTTTTTCGATTCTAAGTAGGTATCGATACGTTACGAGCGATACCACATCGAGTAAAAGTATCGATACCTTAGAGGTATCGTTTCATCCCTAGTTGCTGATTTAATGAAATGTTTTAATTTGTGGATTTTCTTCTAGATGTTAACATTGTTAAACGTAATATTATACTTAAGTTAACAAATTAATTGTACTAGGCTGTAAGGATTTATCCATGGACCTAAAATAATTAATTCCCTAAATAATAGATTAAATTCTTAATTAAAAATGATTTTATTTTTAATTGAAAAAAAATGGCGAGAATTTTTACTTTAAAACGATATTGTTATTAAAAAACATCAGATTTTTTGGTAACGTAGCAAGTCATCTCAGATTAAAGCGTTTATCTTGATAGGCATTTTATGTAACACACAAATCTTTTTTTTACCCTTTGTATTAACAAACATAATTAAACTTTTTTAAGTAAGTTTTTAAAATAAAATAATTTAAAAAAAATTACCCCTACATTCAGCCCAATTATGAATAAAAATTCCCAGGGAGTTTTTTCCCTTTTCCCATTTTTACCATTGAATTAACATAGGAAAAATGGGAAAAGGGAGAAAACTCCCAGGGAATTTTTATTCATAATTGGGCTGATTATATTTGTTATAACAAATTTTACCTAGTAACTTTGATAAGGAAAATGCTACATTTAAAATGTAACGCACAAAAATTGTAAAAGATTAACAGAGTCGTAAACAAAAAGTACTAAAAATACATATTAACTACATATTAAAGCGGAAGTCTTGCACAGACTTGCTTGATTTAGCAAAAAATAAAAAAAACAACAAACATTGTGCGCCTTCTTTTATTTGGTTATTTGGGAAAAAAATTTAAATTTTTAATCATTTACACTTTACAACGAAAAAGTTCTTGAGCATTTAATTAATTGTATTAAACATTTGCTTGCGAAAATTACCAGGAAACTAGTGCTTAATTTTTATTTATATTTTTAAACAAGAATTTTTGTAATATGTACTTCGTACTCACATTGTGAGTTATATGTATATATTTTCTTTTAATTTATACTGGTTGCATTAAATTTAATTATAAGTATATGTAAGTATTTGATTTTTCATAAAAACACTCGTGCCGCTTTTAATACGCGACTCATCACAAGCAGTGTTGCCATGAAACTTTTGTCTCATGTTCCCTATTTTAATTTTGAAGTGCCCAAAAATTCCACATTTCAACACAAAAATCCCCAACTTTGCTCCCATTTTTAAAATTCATGAAAAAATTTGGGATAAAAATTAAATTATGTATAGGTATTAATCAATGTATAATTTTTAAAATTAAGATGTTTTTATTCACCCCTATCGTAAATAAAAATTCCTTGGGTGTTTTTTCCCTTCTCCCATTTTGCCTATGTTAATTCAATTGAAAAAATGGGAAAAGGGAAAAAACTCCCAAGGAATTTCTATTCACGACAAGGGTGATTAAAGTATAACATTGCCGATTCTGGACCGCTTGTGAATTAACAATACAAAAGTTGTGTATTTGAAATACAAAAAAAAATTAAGTCGTGCATTTAAAATACAAAATACATTATTAAGTATCTTAAATATGAAATACAAAATATTTATTTTTATTTTAAGTCATCGATTACCATGGCTTGACAGCTAGGTAGAGATAGAAGCATTTTTGTCGATTTCGGATCATAAGATCCCCACATAACTTTAGAAACCTTGCACGTTTCAGTGTTTCCCCAATCCGCCTAAGATATATGATCAGTATACTCTAGAAAATAATAATGAGTAGATTTACCGCTTGAATTACGCTCGAAATTATAAAAATGTTCTTTGAAAATCAGTTATCGATTTGCGCTACTTATAGACGACTTCGTAGTTTTTCTGGCTCGCGGTACATGTTTGGCTTAAGGGGTTTGGTAATAACAAGCTTTTATTAACTAAAATTTTCTTAGAAAATTTGTTTTGTACCTTTTTTAAAATAAAATTTTTTTTATGAATACGGCAGTAGACTTATTGTGCCGCCACAAAAAGAATTTATGAAATTAACTCAAGTTAATGTTAAGCATTCCTTTCACTTGAAGCAATTGTCTAATTATCTTATGAAAATTAACGACAACTGGAATGGGTCCATGAAATATCAAGACAATTCCGATCCCATTACACAAATTAGAAATGCGTTCGCAGCGTTGAATTGAACAAAATATATCATCTATCAGCAATAAATTGCAATATATCACTGAAATGCGTGAAGCATTTAAAGAAATTCGGAAAGATATTTTCGTTCTGCTTATTATACAATAATTAGTTGTAAATACACTGTGAAAAACAAAGTTAAGATGAAAAAAGTTAGGAAAAATCAAGAAAAACTCCTTAATTCTGTGGTTTTAATGGGAACCGCGTATATCTTTAAATCAAATTTTTCAGGAGACCCAAAAAACCATTCCAGATCAAACTATGGACTAGGTATTGAACTTTTTGAACTTGTTTGTTAATTTTTTAAAAAATCGGAATTGGTCCATCTTTTGAAGTTGCTTATTATTTTGTAAAAAAATCTGAATTGGTCCATCTTTTTTTAAAAATTGTAAGAACCATGTAAAGAGCGTTTAAATTAAGCAATATGGTACCAACATCTCAAAATCAAAAAAAAAAAGACATGTGCGATTTCCCTTGAAACCACAGAATTAAATATGTAGGTGAAAAACTACCCATATAAGTAGATGCAGCATCTTCGAAAATATTTTCTTCCAAACAACACTGACCCAGCAGGAAAATGTTATCAATAGGAATCGAGAATATAATACATATCTTGTTAAATATTTGATTCCAGAACTCATTACTCTTAACACAAAACATATCCTAGGATTGTAATAAATTATTTTAATTTAGAAAGTATCAGTGTGAACATTTTACCATTTTTCCAGCTAAATTTAGCAATTAAAATACAAAACAAATACATTTTGGTAAATGTACTTAAAAAAACTTTCAAATAATTCAATTCAATGTGTGCGTAAATGGAAAAGATTTGTATGTAGGCTTGTTGCAGGCTTCTAATGCACACATGTATTTGAAATACGTACGTAGTTTTCTCAGAGAAAATCGATACTTGGTGTAAAAATTTAATCTTATAGTTTCTAAAATTTCTTACTTACAAGGCAAATCCAGTTTTGTATTGAAAACATAAATGCAATTTTAAAAATGTTTTTTAAGAAATTAAGCGTAGAGGAAGTGTTATAAAGCTTTAAAAAGAAAATAATACTGAAAAACTCTAAAACCCGAAAATTAGAATTTGACATCTAAAACGGCAATGAAAATTACATACGTGCAAATCAAAATCGTATACAATTGTACAAAAGCAAACATTCTTATTTATCAACTTAAAGCCTTTAAATAATTTTTCATTTTTCTTTATGTCAAATTATTAAAAAATAATTGAACTAAATAATATATTTTATATATTCCTACATTTTCGAAAATTCCCCAAATCTTAGTTCTCAAAAATCTGACCCCAATTTAATGTTGAAATTCCCAATTTGGGGAAAATCCTCTTATCTGGAAACACTGATTATAAACAATAACGGAAAAATACTAGCAACAGTTTAACTATACAATGTGAATATAACAAAAAAAGTACTAAATTTTATTGTTTGAAATTTAAGTTTCTTAAATTTAAAACTTATTGTTTTTTTTAATAATAGAGAAAAATACATTATTATTATTTAAACATTCTTTGTTTTTTATTTTTTTGCTGTGGTACTTTTTAGTAATACTTGTTTATCCTTAACATCCCTGTTTTTCTTAGCTACTTTAAATGCAACCCTGTTTGGTTTTCCCTGCTTTGCCAATCATTTTGCTACTCTTTTTGCTCAACTGTATACAAAAACAAGAATAATACTGAAAAAATACTTTGGTGTAGAATTTTGCAAAAGAAAAATTTTAATTCTTTAAATTTCTTGCTGTTATTTACTATTTTTTTACTTTAAATTAAACTTAATTTGTGACAAAGGTTTAAAAACATCAACCATGTAAGTTTATTAAGAAAATTTACTAGAAAAACTTAAAAAAAGATATCATTGCGTTTGTATTGATGTGGAGGAATGACGAAAAAAGTTTCTTTTTGTTTTAATTATACAAAATTAAAATTTTTTCCCCAACTAAGGGGCAAAGTATTAAAGTGCAAACTAATGAATCTAACTCCTTTGGGTATATATTAAAAGAAATTACAAAAATGTTAATGTTTGTAAAAAGTCATAACCCAGTCCTCCTTAAATTAACAGAAATAAAAAGTACATGCCTAGTGTGTTAATAAAATTTTATTGACGATATTCTCTCGCTGCCAGTCTGACGCTTAATTTTCCTATGGGTCGTCAAATGTGTGCAGAAATTATTTAGATATGTGTAGTTTATCTGAATTGGCACTTTTTTAACAAATTTATATTTTTAGCCAAAACTTTTTGTGTAGTTGACAAACTATTTTTGTTGTTTTCATTTGTACCTGGCCGTCCAGTTGGCGTTTTTTTTCGGTTATTGTTTTTGCTGGCATGGCCAATTTTTGCAAGCTCTTTATATTTTGCATTTAAACTGCATCATAGTGGTTATTAAAATATAATTGTTTTATAAATCTTTAAATTTTCTTATTTATAAAACAAAATGACCAGCTTGTGGATAAACTTAGAACTCGTGGAATTGAGGTGTTTGTTATCAGTACTAAAATGGTATGTTGAATAGGTAGCAAAAGTTTATTATACATTAATCATTTGAAACATCTGTTACTAATAAACATAAAACTGATAAGAAATTTCATATTTTTAAAAGGGCAACATGTTGTACTTGTAGTATCGAGATTACCTGGGATGAATTCGCCTTTGTATGTATGTACACTAGAGTGTCCCTTATTTTTAAAATGTGGATAGGTATGTTGACACGGTACCTGCTAAGTTATTTTCTATTTGACATAATTTCAACTCGTATGTTATTTTACTCCCCTACGGTCGCACCTTCTCTAAGCGACGGGGCTTTTCTATTATCGTAATGTTTTTAGATTAAAAATTGTTCTTTTACTTTTTTATGGTAAAAAAGAGATCTTACTAAAAATGACATGAGTTTTTGTGGAAATGTCAGAATACCCACTAAATATTCAGAAATAGTGTAGAAGCTTGGCAGAATTTGCAACATAAAAATTCAAAGAAGACCACCTCTCAGGTGCTTAAAAATAAAGAAAATTTATTTGTAGTACACACTTTGAGTAATCTCTTAGACTTAGCGCTCGCTGAAGCTTTTAAGTTAATGAAAATCGATGAAGACAATTTTTTGCAGCGGCAACAGGAATCTAGTAGACCAATCTCTCTGATAGGAGTGGATTAAAATCTGGATAAAAGAAGGAACAAAATTTCGGTTACTGAAGGAAAGAAAAAGATAGGAAAAGGAAAATACAACAACGTAACACTAAATTCAAGTTTCTCATCAAATTCATCATCATTAATTTCCGTTGTGCGACTCAGTGTATATTTAAGAAGCTGCTCTAGATTCACTTGGTCATAATGTAAGCGAATACATAGTTACTTATTCTTCCATGCAAAGAACATAAAGACAGATACGAAAAAAGTGCAGAAAATACTAAAGCCTGTTGTACAAATAATATTTCTAAA
Source organism: Pollenia angustigena (assembly GCA_930367215.1). Taxonomy (NCBI): domain Eukaryota; kingdom Metazoa; phylum Arthropoda; class Insecta; order Diptera; family Polleniidae; genus Pollenia; species Pollenia angustigena. The sequence continues at coordinate 283,859,510 of OV884056.1, forward strand.
ATGGTCTCTGTTCGTTGTTGTTGTAACAGCTCGACCTGAAGAACAAGCTCTGTCCATCCAACTCAGCTAAATCAAGGCCCAGTAGCTGTGCTACCTCACGAGGGCGGGTCCATAAGGACACTGCTTCTAGCTGGTTTGGGTTTGCACTGCAGTTGAATAGGTGTCGTATGTCGTGTGGGCCTATTCCACATGTCTCTGTTCGTTGGGATGGTAAGTTATTACCTGCATTAAATGCGCTAAGTGTATGGAAATCAGAGTTACTTTTTGAGCCAGCACTAAAAAGGAATTTACTTTTATTAGAACATGTACATGAATTGGTATTAAATACTATTTGAAATCAAAATTCCTCAGCTTAAGGTTAGCGTTGACGTACCGCTTTTGAAAAAATTAAAAAAATATTGGAATGACATCCATTCCAAGCCAGCACTTTGGTTCATTGCATATTGACAACTAGATCAGCTTTTGCTAAAAAAAAAAACCAATTGTAAGAGGTGACTGTTGTGAATTTATTGAGCTTTCGATATTATTTTTAAACAGAAATGATAACAAAAAATTTTAAATAAGGGCTCGGGCCATTCATCAAACATCATGGATGGCAAGAGCTTTTTATGCTATAAAGATGTTTATTGTCCGGGATCAGCTTAAGTTAACAAGAGAGCAAAGGTTTGCAAAAAGTTTCTCTTTTCAATGCAACAATTTTAGTTTAACAATGGATACAAAGTAACTTGGCCTTAAAGCTTCATATCAAGATTTGAGTTTTATAAAAGCTGTTACGAGGTATAGGTATTTGTAAAATAAGTCGTCACTTTATCCCTTTTTGATAATATGGTTGATATTGAAACAAAAAAGAATATTGTGTTTAGTGCGACAAAAGAATATTTACAAAAAAAACTTCTAAAACACGAATACCTTTGTAAAACAAAAATCCATAAATTTTAGTTGTCCGTGTCTTGCATTTAAAAAAAATACTCGAAAATAAAACAAAACTGCGTTAACAGATTTAAAAAATAGTGTGAATTAAAGATTTTAGCAAGTTTTTTCCAGGGTTTAAAAAACTGCAATCGAAATCAAAAACTGGCGAACAAAAAAACGAAAATTTGTGCACAACTTTTCGATTTTTGAGTTGGTTTGACAGCGACTGTTAACATTTAATGAATAAGCAGTAAAAGGAACAGTTTTTTTTTGCCAATGAAAAATGAAGAAGCGGAAAAATTGGCAGTTTTTCTACGTTGACTGCAGTTTCCCTCCCCCCCCCCCCCTCCGCCTCTTCTGTAACATTTTGACCTCCATTTTCACAACTTACCGATAGCTAAAGGTAGGATTTCATCGGCCATATAAAAGGTGTTCCATTATTAAAACTTTACTTTAATCTACCAGGTAGGATGAATCTTCCTGTAACTTATCGGTCACATTAGGCTAAAGTAAACTTGTAACAATGTAACACTTTTTATACGGCCGATAAAATCCTACTTTTAGCTATCGATAAGTTGTGAAAACGGGCCTAAGACTTTGTTCCTGAAGAAAACTCAACGAATATCGAAAATGCAGTTCTAACTGTGGTTTAAAAAAAAATCTTATATTTTTCGATAACTTTGTTAATAAAAACATATTTGCATTAGAAGCTCTAAGGGAAAACAAAGAATTTTAATTCTTTAGAAAATTTAAAAAAAAATCGCGAAACAAATTTTACCAAACAAAAAGAAAACAAATCAAAAAGTATTTGCACAACCAAAAATAATATAAATTTCTTTGCCAACATAATATTCTTTTAAACACATATTGCATAAATAATAAATTAAATGATTAATTAAAAAAATAAAAAAAAATTAAAATGTAGAATACAAGGTTTAACATCATTTAAACTATTATTATACTATAATATTAAAATAATCCCATTTAATTTACCCTTTCGACAATAATTTTTTGTTTAGAGCATTTTATTTAAACAATTACTTGCTAAACCATGACATATTTATAAACTCAATGGTTTAAATACATACATTTCTATACACAAATATAACATTCTTTATAAAACAAAACGTGACTAATTTTAAAATTATAAAAAATTTAATTTTTGACCGAAATAGATCAAATCTTTATTATAAATTTAAAATTTTCTCTAAATTCAATTACAATTAAATTCAAAAACATATAAAAAAATCAAAATGTATGATCTGCCCAAAAAAAAATCCTTTTTGACCGAAATAGATAAATAAATTCTTTATTCAAAATTTTAAATTTCCTCTAAATTCAAAAACAAATAAAAAAAATCAAAATTTATGATCTATCTTAATACATTGCCAAAATAAATTTATAATTATATGCCTTAGACTATAAGGCATGTTTTTATTAAAAACAAAAATACTCCGGAAACTTTCAGAATTAAAAACATATTGCAAATTGTTCTAAATTGTGAGATTTTCATTATTTGCTTTCTCTCTAAATCGGAGAGTGTTACTTGTGTACGTTATTGTCATTATTTATTGGGTATTAATGACCTTTAAACTTATTAATTATTTCTTTAGTCTGTTACATCTCAGCACTTGTACTCGTATTAATATAGAAATATTTTGATACAAACAAAATTTCTAAAAACAAAATTTATTAATATGTTTGTACAATAAAAAAATTGTGGCTGAATTTATTTTCTCTATTACTCTCCCTCTCTCTCTTTCTATTTGTTGAAAATGTAGCTATATTTTTATCGTATAAATGTTTTTTTATATATTTTTTGCTTTAAAATTTTTAGCAATTGTGATTAGCTTTCAATAACACTTCAAAATACGCGGTCAGATAATAATAGTGGAGGGTAGTTGCGATTTAAACCTATTCAAAATAATATTTGAAACTATTAAATTATTTTAGAATCGTTTTCTACTTTCAAGGCTTTATTCTTAATTAATCAATAACAAGAGTGTGTTTTTAAAAATTAAATAAATAATTATGGCTGTAGTACATATAAATAAAGTTTGTTGCATCTTTTTATGTCTAAAATTTTTCAAATTTTTTTAGGATTTTCCTTTCCCTGTAAGCAAAAAAAATATCGAGTTACACCATATTTTGTATTAAGCCATCGACATTTACTGCCTAATTCACTTAATGAACTCTTTCTTTTGCACAATTACATTTGAAACAAAAATAAATTCTCAAATCAACATCGTGAAATTGGTAGTAAATATTTTCATGAATTGATCATTAAAATAAATTATTATTATGTCATTTTAACATGAAAAATATAAACGACTTTTACTTCATGCAAAAAAAAAAACCTTAACGAAAATTTATTTTATATTAAATTTAACAAAATATTTTTACTCTAAAAATACCAAAAAAATTTTCTTTGTACACTGAAAAAAATTTCTTCACAGATCTAATGAAATTTACATTAAAATTCAACCTATGTAACCTTTCATTGGATTAATGAAATGTTTCATAAAATCAATGAAAATTTTGCATTAGTTTAATTATAAACGTTTATTTTATCCATTTTTTCAATGAGGATTCATAAAATCAATGAAAATTTTGTCATTGATTTTATTAATCCTTCATAAATCCAATGAAAGGTTACATAGGTTGAATTTTAATGTAAATTTCATTGGATCTGTGAAGAAAATTTTTTCAGTGTAAAACACACATACCACATGTTATATATAGAAAAATTATCTTTAAAAAACTCGAACTAAAATCTTTTATAGAGTAAATTGAAAGAACAGTTAACTGTGTAGAAAGTAATTTTTAAAGGCTTTTTGCGATTGCAAAAAATTCGCATTAAATCAGCAACATCAAATACACAGTTGAGTTCATGCAATCAAACTTTCTCAGCCACACACATCGGTGTTGTTTTCAAATTCATTCAAGTCATGCACAGCGTATTGGCTATGCCATTCATAGCTTGTTTAGCTTCGTTCGCCAATTATTGCTTTGGTAAAAAACATATACAAAGAAAAATACACAAAAATCATTGCTCTGATGACTATTCAGCAGCTGAAACAATTTCCATAGAAATTGTTGCTTGTTACGCTTTTAAGAAAATACCCTGCAAATAATAGGACTAGTCCAAACACGCGTGTAAAATGTAGCCCACAAGGGACTAGGACTAGTCCAAAAGTAACCCAAACGTATGGAAAAAACATGGTCTATTTAACATTACGATGTCCTAGGGCAGGACCATTTAACCCAGCTTTGAATTACAAAGGAGTAGTATTAAAACTACTCCATGGTATACTCAAGAGGATTAGTTTTGAAGTCGTTTTAAAACGAACACATTTCGTTAAAAAACGAAGACATGTCGTCTCACTACAAACACTTTTTAACAATGACATGGTCCATGCTTGCATTACATCGGACTAGTCCAATGAGTAGTCCATTTGATCAAAATCAGGTGGTCCAATGGATTTTGCAGTTCTCTGGTATACATATATATTTTGAATACCTCCTTCCTGAATCCAAAACCTGTTTCACGAAATTTTTTATGGTTTCTGAGATATTAAGCATTAGTTTTGCTCCATATCAACCATTTTAAAGTTTATTGTTTTGCTCTAAGCGCCACTGTTTGGCAAATGATTGCAAAGTCCTCATACAAAAACGTTTAAAATAAATTTCACTATTGCTTTGCTTCATTGCCGTAAGAAAAACAAGTAGCTAAAGCGAAAGCAAAAAAGAATGACTACAAGAATAGAAATTTTACTCATACTTCGCTTTATTGTCGTAAGAAAGAAAGTAGTAAAAGCAAAATAAAATGTCAAAAACTCGATACACAACAGTAAATATACGTACATATGCAGCACAAGAAGCTACTTTTTGGGAAAAAAATTAGGAAATTGGCGTATGCGGCGCAAAACAATAAAATACTTTTAACTTCTAACTGAGCTACCTAAGCAAGAGCGGCAAGCGTTTTTTAAACATGAAAATTCTATTGCCAATACATTTTCAATAAAATAAAACGTCCAAGCGATTTATGAAATAAGATTTCCCAGGGTGGTGTTAAATTCGCCTTCTAAAGGTTTGTTTCGTATAAACTGTGTAAAAATGAAAAGTTTTGACATAAAACAGACGCTTGCCGCTCTTATTTAGGTAGCTCGGTAAGTTCGTTCATGAACGTTCAAAAAAATTTAACTTTTGCCTTAAAAACATATGCAAACAATTACCAAAAAATGTATATCGGGTATATTTTCAGAAAACTTCATGTAAACATTCTTTGTCGTTTTTCTCCACTTCGACTTTTAAGCATATGCGGCAAACCAATAATGAGCTGACGATTAAGCACTTTATTTAAAAACAAATTTTCTAAATTGGTTTCTTAAAAAAGAATCAGTTTCTGTCTTAAAAAGCTGATTCCTCCTAAAAAAAAAAAAGTATATCTACTTCAATAAAAAGCACTTGTTCATAAGGAACATTTTTTAAAAAAAAACTACACGTAATATTTATATCTACCCGCCGCAAAAATATCGTGCTTTACTTTTTCCTTTTTAAATGAAACGGTTGCTTTAAAAATTACACTACGTGACAATTTTTTGACCAAATGAATATGACACCTAAACCTTGTCAAAAGTAGAACAGTTTTTGAGATATTCCAAAATAACCGTTATCTCTGTTTTTAAAAAGGATGCTGTGACTGAAATGCAAATATCCAAAAATAAAATTTTAGCCTATTTCAATACGAACATTTTGTGCCCAATAGGATCCGGATCGGTGCAAAAATGTAAAAAATTACACAGGATTAACTGAACTAACTTGAATAGAGCAAAATTGAACAAAATCATAAAATTTTCAATGAAGCTTAAACTTTTGTCCCCTGTAACTCTGTCTTTTCTTGACCAATCTTCACAAGCAATCCATAGTTATTTAAGAAATTTTATAACCTTTCACTAGAAAGAAATAATTACATACCCCGTTTAAAATTTTTGAAGATATTTGCATTTCAGTCACATCATCTTTTTTAAAAACACAAATAACGGTTATTTTGGAAAAACTGTTCTACTTTTGACAATTCTGACTTCTTATTCGGATTCAGCGGAAAATTTTACATAATGATTAGCTGTCAGATTTATTTGGTCACGACTTTGCTGAAATTTTGTCACGTAGTGTTATTATTCATATGCCTTTAATATAATATTAAAACCGATTTTACTTTTAGTAGAAATTTTCAAATTTTGTGTTAATCGGTCGGGTCTGTTCTGAAAATCCAGTGCTTTTTAAAATTACACGTGTGATTTAGTGGTGGTCTGAAAGTCATACCGTTTTTGTGTTTCTCGGAGTGCTTTCGGCAATTGAAAATCACACCGAAACACACAAAAACGGAACACCAAAATATCACAGTGTGATTTTAAATCACGCGATTTTAGATAAAGTCATTTTCAAAACAGGCCTGAATACCCTATTTATGATCAAGTGTATATAAAGGGTGATCCAACCATAATGCAAGATGTTATTTGTTAATAAAACAAAAAGATTTCAAGAGAATTATCTAAATATATTTTATCATTGTAGAAGGATCTATGACAATTATGTGCGAAACTAAATATTCGCCAAGTACTCGCCGCGGCTTCGGTGGCATACCTCTATCCGATGATCCATATTTTGAATGACTTGAAACATAATTGAGGTTCAATATCAGAAATAAGCCGAATTATCTCATCCTTTAGCTCTTGAATTGATCTTGGCTTATTGACGTAAACTTTTTCTTTTTCCCCAAAGAAAGAAGTCCAGCGTTGTCAAATCATATGATCGTGACGCCCAATTAAGATCGCCACGATGTAAGATAACACGGCCATTGAATTTGTCGCGCAAAAGAGCCATTGTTTCGTTAACTGTGCAGCACCATCCTGTTGGATCCACATATCGTCCCGGTCTATACCCCCAATTCCTGGCCACAAGAAGTCTGTTATCACCTCGCGATAGCTAACACAATTCAGGGTAACTACTTAGCCGACATTCTTTTCGAAGAAGTACGGCCCCGCACCAAACAGGTGTTTCCACATTTCCTACAATTCTCCTGATTGTGGACATACTTGGTCGATTATGCTGACAAAATAGAGTGGAACGCCCATTTTCGTAACAGGCTTCAAGAATCTTAACGCGCTGCTCAATTGAAACACTGACACCATGAAATGTCAAGTTAAGTTGGGCAAAATACTTGAAGTTAAGGTGTGACTCACAATTAACATTATTGTTGGACCACCCTTTAGCTAGACATAATTTTGTTCTCTTCAAAAATTTACCCCATTTTCAAAATATTTTCATACAAATTTTTAAAAATTCAAAAAATTGTATATGAAAAATTTCTCAAAGCTAGATGAAGAAATTAACAAAATAGCCCCCTTAATTAATTTAAAAAAAAAAAAGAAAACTTTTGAAGAAACTTTTATCAAGTTTGAAAATTCACATTTTCATTTGAAAACTTTTTCGAATACTTTTAACTAATACTGTACTGTTTAGATTATTGTGAGATTGTATATATTTTTTTTCTCATTTTCCTCCTTTGAAATAATTAAACAGTTTGCTAAACGCTTAGTTGCCAATGTATCGAGGTATTATGAACATTTGTTTGTTCGTGCGAAATCAAACGATCGTCTTTGTTTTTTAATACACATTGTTTTCTTCTTGTTGTTGTTTGTTAATTGTATTTAAATTATTCCTACGGACTAAGCGTTGTGTTTAATCATTATTAATAATAATAAAAAAAGTATTTATATTAACAAATTAATGTCAATTCTACTACAAAAACCTAACGATATGAAACTATTCAACGAATTATTATTGCAACTTAATTAACAAAAAAAAAAAAAAAAAATAAATATCATAGTGAATTGGAATTAAAACGAAAAAATATAAAAAGTACTTTTAAAAAATACACAAGAGCTTAAAAAAAGGTGCAAATAATATTTAATCACTTCAATGTACTTTTTAAAAAAAAAAAATTTTATGTAAAGTTTAGATGTTGCTAAAACTATTTTTAACATCTTCCCAAATCACTCAAATAAATATAAAATATACATATTTAAATTAAAAAACATTTTGAATCATTTATATACATACATATAATATTTTTTGTTGTTGTTTTTTTATAAGAAAAATATTGTGTATGTATTTATTATTTTAAAAATGTTTAATAGTCAACATCATTATAATGATTGTGTTGGGGATTTGTGAACCATCTGGTAACTCTTAACAATGTGAGCGTCGTTAACGTTAGTTTTTTCTTTATCTTCTTGTAATTCATTCCTTTTTAATACGCACTGAAGTTAAGACGTACATTTTATATTTTATATTTAATAAACATTATTTATTCAAACGAAATTTAAACAGGTTATGGGCCCAGGACAAAGTCCATACCAATTGTGAGCCTTGAAAAAAAAAAAAAGAAAATATTGTACGAGTTTTATAAAGTGGTGTTCGATAATGGCGTCTATGTATCAAATTGATAAACTTGACGACGCAAACTACGACAGTTGGTGTATTCAAATGCGCAGTGTGCTTATTCATAGCGGTTGGTGGAAAATCGTTAATGGAGATGTGAAAAAGGAATCTGCAAATGATGATGCTGCCAAAACGAAGTGGGAGGATGATGATCAACGTGCACTGGCCACGATAACTTTATGCGTAAAACCGACCCAGTTAGGTATATTCAAGAATTGTTTAACCTCTCATGAAGCTTGGAAGAAGTTAGAGGAAACCTATAAGCCCAGGGGACCGATACAGAAGGTTTCATTGTACAAACGAATTTTGAACCTAACTATGACGGAAGGTGACAATGTAAGTCAACATATAAATAAATTCACAGAATTATCGGAGAAGCTTGCAGAAACGGGTATACCTATTAAAGAGGAACTTTTAACCATAATGCTGCTCTCCAGTTTGTCAAGTGACTTTGAACATTTCGTCATAGCCATTGAAACCCGTGATACACTACCTGGTTTGTCAATGGTGAAACAGAAGTTACTAGAGGAAAGCGACAGGCACAAGGAAAAGGGCCAACGTGAAGCATCGGCTAATACACAGCAGGCTTTTGCAATGAATTCACAGAAAAATAGAAACAAGAAAGACGGTAAACTAAGCAAAAACAAATTCAAGGGCAAATGCTATAACTGTGGTCTAACGGGACATAATGAAACAATTTTGTTGGCAGGCGAACACAAAATTTTAGCTCAAGCAATAGGTGATGTACAAATTAAAAATGGTAACGGTCTACAAATTAAATTTCAGAAAGTTCTTTATTCACCGGAATTGCAAATGAATTTCTTATCGGTCAGTCGTGTCGTTGAAAAAGGGTTAACCGTTATATTTGACTCATCGGGTGCAGTTATACAACGTACGGATGGTACAGTCATATTAAGGGCAAAGAAACAAGGCAATTTGTTTTTGGCATATGGCGAAACTGAAAAACTCTTTACGTTAACCGCGTCAGATCGGGTGTGGCATAATCGATTTGGCCACGTTAACTACGGGTCTTTAAGGCAGTTATCAGAAAACTCAATGGTGGTCGGTATGAAATTAATTGACGACAAATCGATTTTAACAAAGTGTGGAACGTGTATGGTGAGTAAAATTCACATAGCTTCATTTCCAAGAGAATCTAGTACAAGAACTAAATCGCTATTGGAAGTAATACATAGCGATGTGTGTGGTCCCTTCAATGTCAGCTCGCTAGGTGGCTCAAAATATTTTGTCACATTTATTGATGACTACTCTAGAAGAATGTTCGTTTATTTTCTGAAAGCGAAAAGTGAAGTTTTTTCAAAATTTAGAATATTTAAACAAATGGTAGAGAAACAGACTGGCCACAAAATTAAGACCATCAGGAGTGACAACGGCCGTGAATTTATAAATAAGGAATTTAATGATTTCCTAGAAATCGAGGGCATAACACGGCAGCTTACAGTACCACACACACCCCAACAAAATGGCGTCGCCGAACGAGCCAACCGTACCTTGATAGAAATGGCCCGGTCGATGATGGTACACGCTAACATTCAACAAAATTTATGGGCCGAGGCGATTAACACGGCGGCATATCTACGTAATAGATGTCCAACTAAGATATTGGGCGATATAACGCCATATGAAGCTTGGTTTGACCGCAAACCAAACGTGCAGCATCTAAGAATTTTTGGATCTCATGCAGTGGCCCTTAATAAGACTGGTACTCGTAAATTTAAAGCCAAAGGCGAACATTTCATCATGGTTGGTTACTCTCAAGTGGCTAAGGCTTACCGTCTATATGATGGGAACGACAGGAAGATAATAGAACGACGTGATGTTCTTTTCGACGAAAGTAACTTCGAAGTCCAACTTCATGAAGAAACAACTAAACCCGATAATGATTATCTTACAATTGAAGTCTCGAATCCTGGTATACAGAAAGTAAACAATAATATTGATTTTTTGTTAGATGGAGAATCTGAAGTTGACGATGGCGAACGTAAAGGAGATTTGGTTTCAGGTGATTCTGATTTTGCTGGTTTTACGACCGCTGATGAAGCTGAATCTGGCGCAGAGGATTGCATTCAGAAGGAGCAAATTGGTGCAGTTACGCGTAGTAAATCAAAGATCAGTAAATCTGGTAAGCCAGGTAGACCACCAAAGCGCTGTTCCGAACTAAACAACATTGTTGCGGAATATGTACCGACAACTGTAGGGGAAGCTATAAGTAGTGCACACGGTGCTAACTGGCGCCAAGCTATGCATTCGGAGATGTCATCATTGCATAATAATGGAACTTGGTCGTTAGTGGACTTGCCAAAAGGTGCTAAGGCAATTAATTCGAAATGGGTATTTGCTTTAAAGAAAAACGAGCTCGGGCAAGTTGAACGCTTTAAGGCTAGGCTGGTGGCAAAAGGCTGCAACCAAAAATTTGGTATAGACTACAATGAGACGTTTTCTCCTGTAGTCAGATACTCTACTATCCGTTTGGTTATGGCTTTGGCAGTACATTTAAAATTGCATTTGCACCAAATCGACGTAAGCTCAGCGTATTTAAATAGCGAAGTGCACCACGAAATATACATGAGACAACCTGAAATGTTTGTAGACTCCAACCAACCAAATAAAGTACTTAGACTACATAAGGCAATATACGGTTTAAAGCAATCTGGTAAAGAATGGTACGACAAGTTGGACTGCGTACTTAAAGAAATTGGTTTTGACCAATGTAAACATGAACCCTGCTTATATAAGATGACAACTAAGGGTGATTTGGTACTACTAGCAGTATACGTAGATGACATCCTTATCGGTTGTAAAAATGTATCAACAGTTTCTGAAATAAAGAATTTATTGGCAAAAAGATTTCCAGTCACTGATAAGGGCAAGTTACATCATTATCTTGGCATTGAGATAGATCGTGAAGGAGACATTGGCACGATAACTATATGTCAGTCACAATACATTAAAGAATTGCTTCAGGAGTATGGAATGGAGAACTGCAAGCCTGTGTCAACGCCATTAGAAGCAAACTATCAGGTAACCTGTAATAAGGAAAATTGTGAAACAATTAATCACCAAGATTATCAGTCTGCAATAGGTGCTCTTATGTACCTAGCTATAACCAGTAGACCTGATATTCTCCATTCAGTCGCTAAGTTAGCTCAGCGGAACGCCAGTCCACATGTCGAACATATGCAGTCAGTAAAGCGTATCTTGCGCTACCTTCGTGGCACAATTGACAGGAAAATCATTTACAAGGATGGCGAAAAATCAGTAACTGGGTTTGTTGACGCAGATTGGGGTGGCAATGCTTTGGACCGAAAGTCATATACTGGATTTATCTTTTATGTTGGCGAATGTCCAGTTTCATGGGAATCCAGAAAACAATCATGTGTTGCCTTAAGCTCAACAGAGGCAGAATATATGGCCATGTCCGACGCAGCAAAGGAGGCGATATTTCTAAGACAACTACTTTTAGAAGTTGGTTTTTCATCTGGTGAAGCTGTTTTGTTGAATATTGACAATCAAGGCGCAGAAAAACTGGCAACGAACCCTGTGTACCACAAAAGGACTAAGCACATCGACATACGGTTCCATCACGTGCGAGAGGTGGTAAAGCGAGGGGAGATAACATTGAAATATTGTCCGACTCAACATATGGTTGCCGATATACTTACAAAGAATCTTGCGAAGACTAAACATTTGGGTTTTGTTGAACTGATGAAATTTATATGAATTTTTATTTTTAATATTTGTGAAACGCTACTCACATTGAGAAGGAGTGTTGGGGATTTGTGAACCATCTGGTAACTCTTAACAATGTGAGCGTCGTTAACGTTAGTTTTTTCTTTATCTTCTTGTAATTCATTCCTTTTTAATACGCACTGAAGTTAAGACGTACATTTTATATTTTATATTTAATAAACATTATTTATTCAAACGAAATTTAAACAGATTGTTTTTAGTTTTGTGCAATGTTTGGCTCATTTTAAGTTTTTGCTTCTAAATCTACAAAAGTTACATATTGTCTTAAGAAACATCTTGTAGTTTTTAAATTGTTTTTGATTCTTATTTTCTTTAATGTTTTATACAAATAATTCGATATTTTTCAAAAAAAATTTAAAATGTTAATGATGAATAATTACGTAAATCGTAAAAAAGTCTGATTGTATTGAACAATTTGGGTATATTCATTTTTACGTTTTGCTTAATTAACATATAAAGAAAAGGAATTATTAATAATTTTGAGGAAAATTTGTTGAAAAATGTTATTAAACTGTACCTCTCACTCTCTGTGGGTATATATTATAAAAACAATTAATTTGAATTTAAACAACTATCGTTGGCCAAAAATTATATTGTTAATTTAAAACCAAAGTTTCCCTTGATTTATATAGCGTCAATTAAATTTTATACACATTACGTTTCCAGTACTTACGAGTTGTTGTTGTTTATATCATGGTTCAAAGTTTGTTTATTTTTTTTTTTTTTTTTTAAATTCCAGTCTGCTTGTTCTTTATTTGTGCAAGCAGCAATCGTTTAAATTGATTGCAATTTCTTGATGTATCACATTTTTTTAGACATGATTTTTCATTTTTCCATTTTACCTGCTTAAAATTTTTTTAAAAAACTTCATTGATATAGTTTTCAATTTTACCAACATTTTGCAATTAATTCAAATTACATATCGCACTTAATCAACAAGAAGGGATTAACTCAAAATTTAAAAATTTTTTGTAGAAGCAAAACAAGTTTTATTAATATTATAGGCATATCGTCAGCTCATTACTGGTTTGACCTACCGACCATTTTTTAAAAAAATGAGTTAGGTATGAGGAATATATTTTTTTAATACCCTCCTTCTAAATCAAAAACCTGTTTTGCGAAAATTTTTGTGGTTTCTGAGATATAAAGCATTAATATTGCTGCATATCAACTGTTTCAAAATGTTTTAAGTACTGTTTTGCTCTACAAGCCATTGTTTGGCGATTGCAGCAAATTCTTCATACAAAAACGTACAAAATAAATTTTACTGTTGCTTTGCTGCATTGCCGTAAGAAAAAAAATGTAGTTAAAGCAAAAGCAAAGTAAAATGACAACAAGAAAATAAATTTGTGAAAAATAGTTTTATAATGGACCCAACCAAGTGTACGGTTTGCTATTATTTGTGTTTTTAGCCTACCTAAGGGAAATGCTTCAAAATTTTACTACAAACGAAAATTAAATATGTTTAATCTTACAGCAACCATTATTATGTCATATATACCAACTTTTACTTATTGTGCCTTTTTGACGGAAGCTCATAGTGGTCGGAGTGGTAACAATATTGCTAGTGCTTAAATTAAAATTTTAAATGAATTAATAAAAGATTGTCCACTTATTAAGACTTTGACATTATGGAGCGATTCTTGCGTACCTCAAAATAAAAATCAAATTAACGCAACCGCAATCAAAATGTTCTTTAAACAAAATAATATTGATGCCGTAATACAAAAGTCTTCAGAACCAGAACATTCTTTAATTCAAGAAGTGGACTGTGTCCATGGTGTTATTGACCGGTACTTAAAGAATATTGAAATTCATAGTCCTCTTCATTTACTAAATTTGCTTAAAACAATGCCAAATAATAAAACAAAACTTAAACTTATGGAAATGCTTCTGGAATATTTTCGCACATACTCGTTGGAAGCAAATAAAATAAACTTTCGAAAAGTCCCTTTTGCTAAAATTAAAGTTAAAATAATGATTTATGTATATATTATAAAACTTCTACCAGAGAGGAAAAATATAAAAATGCAATTTTGGTTAAGTCTGCATCAAAAAATTGTTTGAAAACTCCTGAGAATTTATTGACGAATGTTTTGAAAATATCGAAACCATCATTTATTTCCAGCGATAAAAATAGAGACATAAAAGACTTGCTTATATATCTTCCACGTGTTGATAAAGCTTATTATAAAAATTTACTCAATATTAAGTTTTAAATTTTCTTTTTACTTTTGCATTATTTAAGTTGTTTAATTTGTGGCTTTTTATGTAACTTTTCATAACAGTAGAACTGTTTTTTCTGTTTGTGTAAAGTAAAATCAAATAAAAAAAAACTATAAAAAAAAATTCATCTCAACAAGTTACTCAATACACAGCAATAAGTATACGTATGCAGCACAAAAAGCCACTTTTTTTTAATTTTTTTTTTAGAAAAGTGGCGTATGCGGCACAAAACAATATTTTAATTTTCAAAAAAATACTATTAAATTCTAACTTTATTCATGAAAGGGCGCAAAAATTTGCATTTTTCTTCAAAACATATACCGGAAGCAGTGGTAAAATATAAAAAAATTCTATCGGGTACAATTTGAGAAATCTTCATCTAAATCTTCTTTGTCGTTTTTCTCCACTCCGACTTTTTGGCATATGCGCCAAACCAATTCTGAGCTGACGATATGAATTTTTAACCCAAACTTTTCGTTACAAAAAAGTAAACAAAATAGCATGATATTTTTACAGCGGATAGATATAAATATTATGTATCGATTTCTTCCAACAAGACCGCATTTACATCTATGCAATTAACGCCGAGTTTTTTTTCTATTTTCTTTTAAAGTAGTTTCTATGAAACTCTTTTCACATTAACATTTACATTTTTTTCAAGCATTTTTCAACTTTTTCAACCCCGTTTTCTTCCCTACACCTCTTGCTAACAAACAGAAAGTTGCATGCGAAAGTTGCGGCAAGTTGCGGCGTTAATTGCATAATGTAAATACGTTTACGTACACCGTTTTTTGTGTTTTTCGGTGTGATTTTCAATTGTCGAAAGCACAAGAAAATACAAAAAGTTAAAATTATAGCTAATTTTTAACGCTTTTTATGTTATTTTCCAACAATTTGTTTTTTTAACCGATTTAGCGATCTCAAATTAAGTTTAGGGTGTGCTTAAAATTTTGCAATTTTAGCCATGTTATAAAATAAATTTGTTTCTATAAGTTTTCGATTCTTTATAGCTTTGACGATTTATAATAAATAATAGAATCATGCCGCTGATAGCAAATTTTTGCGAATTTCCGCTAATTAAGAAATTTTTACCGAATTTTTGCCATTCCTTATAGTTTTAAGGACTTTCAATCAATTTTATGTCTCGTTTGAAATATAAAATTTTTTCGCGAATTTTCGCCTTTTTTGCAATTTTTTTTTTTTTTGTTATTTTTTTACCCATTTAGCGATTTCAAATAAAATTTAGGGCTTGTTTACAAGCTTGCAATTTTTCGCGAATTTAGCCATTTTCGCGATAGAAGCGATTTTTTCCTGTGATTCTTTACAGCTCTTACGATATTTCATAAATATTACACTTTGCTTTCATGACGCTGTTAGCAAATTAGCGATCTTTAATTCAACTTAAAAAAAAAACCAAACTGAAATCACAACAGAAGTCTGAAAAGCAAATATCATTTTTTTAGTGTCGTCGAATTTCAATTTCAATTTCAATTTATTGCAGGTAATATAAAAGCCTCATTATCTTATTTTTAAAGGATTTGTTGCAAATAAAATAGTTTTTTGCATAAACAATTAATAAACAACACATTGAATATTTTATTTAAGTAATTTATTATGACGGCCATCTTACAATAGTCGCAAAAATAACAAAGTGATTTCAAAAAGTTGTTTACGTAGCAGAATGTTAAAGGAATATACCCAGAACACCTTTCTTGTGATTTCAAATCACTTTCATAAAATGTGATTTTCAGAACAGGCCTGATTGATAAGATTTTTGTTAAGAAAACGAAGTATAATAAGGGTATTCACGTCACAAGTTGCACCCTTGCAAAAAAGCAAAAGTGCAAAAATATAACAACCACACAGACAGTTAGTTGTGCGTAAATAATTCTCTTTGTGGTTGTTGTTATGTTTTTGCACTTGTGCTTTTTTGCAAGGGTGCAACTTGTGACGGGAATACCCTTAATAATTTTTGCGGAGAAAGACGATTTCGCAAGTCCGTCTGAACCAGACCAGCAGTGGAAAATAGTTTGGCAGATGCGACAGAACTGCTCAAATGAATAAGAATTTCTGAGCCATTTTCTTCAAGTTTGGGTACAACATGTCATTGCGCCAGTAAACAAGCGAATCTGCGTCTCTAGAAATATTAGAAGATCAAACTAAGGTATATTTCGACTTCTTTTTTTTATCATAATCACAGCCTAGACTGGAGAGAGTCTCATCCTCCATTTCTTAAATTTTTTTTC
Source organism: Pollenia angustigena (assembly GCA_930367215.1). Lineage (NCBI taxonomy): Eukaryota > Metazoa > Arthropoda > Insecta > Diptera > Polleniidae > Pollenia > Pollenia angustigena. Next base: position 283,876,171 of record OV884056.1, read on the forward strand.
CAACGCTTCAAAGGCCAGTTCTTTTAGACTTATCAGAACTTTTGACCGTAATTTCAACACTTTCGGAGTGCAAAGACATGTTAAGTAGCTCAATAAGACGTTTTTTCGATAAGATTGAAGTCGATTGTTTGTCTTTGAAATATTCGAGCATTGTATCGAAAGTCAAGAATTTTAAATAAACAATAGGTTAAGTTATTTCCTAAAGCTCTTTCCTCTTTATGTTTTTTTTTTATATTAAATAAATGAATTGTTGGTTATTTTTTAAGCGAGTTTGGGCTAAGTTTAACACCAAGATTCAAAGTTATGCGATTTTTTAACTTTTCGAAACGAATCATCCGTTTTGTGTGAAATGGAGATTTTTTTAAGGCGGTTTTTATGGAACGCATCTACCGCAAAAACAGAACAAGGTGTATGTTTATCATCTACAGGGAGTCCGCCGGGTAGATATATTACGGCGGCGTCATCTGAATCTTAAATGAAAAAAAATGCAAATCCTTGTGCAAAATTGTGGCCAAAGTAACCAAGCTCCTAAGCACGGCGTCGAATTGAGGTTGATGGATTGTTTTGAACACATTTTTGAGCAGCAATAATGTTTTCAGCTGATCTCGCAGTACGTTGTGGTCCATGCTTGGGCATATCACCTACAGATCCTACTTCTTCGAAATCATTCACTACACGATAAATAGTGCGTTTTGTTGGCACGTTGTTTCTCCCAAAAATTTCACGTAACTTTCTCATCGTCACAGTAATCGATAATTGATTTTGATAAAATGTTTAAACGATTAAAACACGTTGGTTTATCGAATATTTTTCCATAATAAATTTGCCACGTGTCTACTTCACGACGGCCAAATATGAACTGTCAAGACTAATGTTTACCAAAATGGCGGCAAAACAAAGTAGTATACCTTCCCGGCGGAAGGTATAAACGACGTATTAAAATTAAATTCAAATTAATCAAATTCGAAAATAAACATTATATACCGTACTTTAGTGTTCTGTACAGTAGAAATATGGAAAACACAAACGTTAATGGTGTTTGTGTAGTAAACACCTTAAAAAAACGTTTTTCTGTTTGTGATCTTCGTAGATAATAAAAAAAACTGTACTTATCCAACTCGAAATTTTAAGATGAGAACATTTCATTGCATTCTGCTTTTCGTAAAACATCACAATCTTCGTTGTGTTTGGTTCAGCACATTAATGTTCGTTCGTGTCAGTTGTTCTCAGCGCCCTTTTGGCTGGTAAACACAGCAAAAAATTGTTAACAAAATATGTTCATGTGTTTTTAACGAAAAGAGAGAGAGAAAAAAACACAATACAAAAATTTTAACAAAAACAAAACATGAACACAATACAAATACACACACGGATATTCGTGCAAATTGCCAAGCAACTGGTAGGAAGTATTGCTGGAATGTTTTGTTTGCTTATTCATTCATCAATGTTAAACAAACACTACAAAACATTTAAATATAATGTATGTATGTGTACAGAATCACTACAATTGTACTGTTTTTTATAACGAAAAGCAGAACACTACGTAATGTTTGGTACTTTCGTGAAGTTAGTTATTAACGATATTGAATATTTTAAAACAAATAAAAAGAGAGAAAAAACAAACTACAATTTCAATAAATTTGGATTTGTCTTATATTATTTTCAAAGGAAAGCAAAATACATCTGCGATGGGATTGTGAGTAAATTGTTTTAAAAATTTACGGCGTACGACCCAGTTGCAGGGTTCCCAGTTTTATTTTAAGCCTTATCCCCAATTTTCCATTTTTCGTACCCAAAAATCCCTAAAATCCCACATTTTCTTAAAAATAAAATACATAATCAGCCCCATTATGAATAAAAATTCCTCGGGAGTTTTCTCCCTTTTCCCATTTTTCCTATGTTAATTCAACGGGGAATTTTAATTCATAATTGGGCTGAATATTATGTCAATGGGAAAAATATGCATACATCGATTTATATAAATAAATCCATTTGTGTAATATAATTAAAACTAATGTTATTTATTCTTTGAGTTCTACTTATCTATGTACACATGCTTAGTATGTAACAAGGGTAACGTTTAAACGCAAAAGAAAAATAATTATGCGTCAATATTTATCATTTCAAAAACTAGGGAATTAAAATCCTCTGATTCATCAGCCAGTGCAATTTTGTACGTTGTTTGTTGAAAAAGTGCATTTGAGATGATTGAAAAAATTTGTCACAGCAAGCTGCATCATTTTAAAGTGTGTATTAAAGGTCTGCATGACTACATTTAAAAGGCATATGAATACATTCATTTGTTTTTTAAGTAGGTAAAGTTAAGTACAACAAACGATTTAAGTACGCAGTGCTTTACATTTTATGTTAAAAAAACAAATGAATAAACACACAAGGCAAAAGAGAAAAGAAAACAACTGTATTTAAACAGAAACAAATACTACCACATTCAAATAAAACAGACATAATACAATGTGTATAAGTTTCGAATATAATATTATTTGAATGTTTTACTCATAACATGAATACATTAATATTATTACTAGCAACTTTTGTTATGGAAATCGAAAACGTAAAACGCAAGAATTTAAAAGTCCTTTTTAATATACTTTTAATCCAATTTTTATAATTTTTGTTACAAAATTCTGTTTGATAGAGATATATTTGTAATGAGAATAAACATAAGTACTAATTTTACTATGTAGTATTTCTTGCACACAGGTAACTGTTACCATATACTTGTGTGTGTTTGCATTTTCAAATTGAGTAAATAAATATTCAAAGAAAAAGAGTAAATAGAATGTGTGCCTTTGTTGTGATAAAGTAAAACACAGACTACACTCTCTTTTATGTTTTAACTCTTAAACTCTGTAAACCAGTACTTAACTATTTAAATATTTGAATGAATATTGGAATGCTTGTGTGTAATAAACAAATGAATGTATTCTTGCAGCCCTTTAGTGTGTATTTATTCTTATTTGTAATCCCAATTACAAAAAAAATTCCCAATTTGGGGATAAATCCCCAAAACTGGAAACACTGCCCAGTTGTGTTTTCCTAGTATGAAAACACAAATACATATTTTTAATTTTTTATGTTTTTATTGTTTTATGTTTTTTTATTTACATCATTTACAGTTTTAAAGACTCTACTAACTAAACTACAAATATGACATATAAACTTATAATGTTTAAAATTATTATAAGTTGTGATTAAAGCTTTTTCCATAAGCCCTACGATATCATCTTACCTAACTTAGATTGCAAATTACACACATTTTTTGAAAATGTTAAGCACTTTGTAGAAAAGTAAAGCAATTTACTAAGTTAAATAATTTCTCACCTTTCCCACTTTTTTTAATTCTCAACCTCCAACATGGGCAAATAGAAGGGCAATGAATTAAGCACATCATTTGCAGCTGGTTCTTTTGGTGAATCAAAATTTAAGGCGTGACGTGGTGAGGTCATTAACTGGCGAACATTTAAGGTAATATCTTCAAAATTAACACGGTCACTGGGCTCCAAAGTCCAGCAGTTTAATAACATTTGATAGAGATCTTCAAAAACAAAAGACGGCTGTGCTGGTCTCGAACCACTCTTAAGGGCATCCAAAATTTTATTTGAATTATTGATTTGAGCATACGGAGTGGCCCCTAGCGAACAACATTCCCAGGCCACCACAGCAAAAGACCAAACATCAGACTTGGAGGAATTATGTTGATAACGTAAAACTTCTGGCGCCAACCATCTAGTGAGATCAATTTTTTTCTGATTGTTCACATATGGAGTGGGACCAAAAACCGATACTTTCAATTTCATTTCTGCAGTCACATAGATGCAATGTGATGATAAGTGTTTGTGGATAACTTTGGATTTTGCTAGATAATCCATGGCACTGGCTATTTCATAGATCCATTGTAGAATTAGTTGTTCCGATAAGGCAGTTATGCGTTGCATAATGGCTGAACTAGGAGCTCTTCTACTCTCTACAAGTCTACGTTTCAAAGTGACATTTTCATGTTCAAATACCAAGTAAAACCAATCGGTGCTGGACGACAGCCCATAGAAATCCAAAACATTGGAATGTTGTTGCAATTTCGTTAAGTTTCGAAATTCCTGTAGCAATTTGCCCTGATCTGTACTGGTTAACTCGTCCAGAGATAAAACATGCAACTGACAGTCTGCACTGGATTCAGGCAAACTGTTGGCCAATAGTTTTCCCGTTATTACTTCACCATAATTTCCCTCAGCTATTACATCATTTACATTCATACGCAAATTATTACGAGGTATTCTTTTGTTGACATCCAATTTATCTACTAAAGCGTTTAATTGTTCTTTAAAATTCTCTACAGTTGGTGGCATTTCGTCTTCTACAACAAAACCATTGTTTTCTCTTTCTATTATGGGCTGTTGCATTGTCATTTCATGAAAATTGCCTCGACCAGTACCTATTTGACATTGTTTGTAGCGTAGATAGAAATATGTTATGACGGAGAGTATGAAACATATTCCGAAAACGGAACAGGTTACAATCAACGCTACCAAAGAACTCTGTCCTGCTTCGAAAGTGGCATAAGTAAAATTATCCAAAGAAGAAGTATGTTGATCATGATCACTGCGGGTGTACAAAGTCTTGGTGATGCCATTTAAGGTACTGACCTGGTAAAGACAGGGAAATAAAGTTAGTTTATATGTATTTTAAAACACGTCCTAAATATCATTAACTACTCACCACGCCCAAACTTATATGATAATCCGAGCTTTGAGTATTTAACGCAGGATTAGTGTAACGTCCATAACGTTTACCATCTCCAACCACAAATTTCCTAGTCTTATTATCCCCAGCACGGTCATAATCCAATTCAGCAGCTATATAATAAGGTAAGCCATCTTCGTCGGCTTTTGTCCAACTTCCCAACAAACTGGTGTCAAAAGGTTGTGACAGCGACTCATCTACTCTTTCCACTATAACTAAAACTTTGGTAACAGGGCCATTATCGTTTCTTACGGGTTTAATTTCAATGGTCATGGTGTTATCAGTTGTCTTCAGGACTCTAGGTTGAGCTGGCTTGGGACTGGGCTCTGCCACTAAAGTAGTCCCCACTATAGACGAGGAACCGCAGTTTTCCGCCTCCCCGTTTGAACCTTCGCAAATAGAACGTACTGTTATATTATATTCGGTAGCTGGTAATAAATCTGTTACTTCCAATTTATTTTCTGTGCCTTGTACCACAAATTCTGGTTGTGCGAAGAAGGCCTGCGAAGAGTAAGTATGTAAACGTTGAATTTGTATTAAATAATTGGTTATTTTGAATAGTGGTGGTGTTTCCGATCCAGCAATAAACATTTTCTGTGGCTCATAAGGCCTCCAATTAATACTCAAGCTATTTTCTGTGGCATTTTTCAGCTCAAGATCTTTCGGTGTGGCGTCTGTATTAAAAGTGTAATAACTATGTACACCCACACCACCACAGTATTCCGATTTTATGGCCATACAAGGTGTATTGCACAAAATATCATCTTGTCTATCCTCCACCACAACATCCCTGGAACAATAACATTTCTCAGCCGCTAAGATGGCATAAGTGTTATTCTTTAATTCACAAATTTCCACACAGGTTTGAGGCATTCTCGCAAACACAGATTCGGTAAGAACTTCTGTACGCATCGTAAAACAACCAACGTAATAGTAAGGAGCAAATGTTTTCCCTAAAGACTCTTGCTGTAGTGTTACTTCCACATAAAACTGCAACACTAAGATTAGGAAACATACTTTTACTATTCCAAATTTAGGGCGGTGGCCAGGTGCTGCAGCTGACTTTGTGTAGTTTTTTATATTTTTAAAACATTCTTGAGACCGTTGTTGCGCCATACTTGTATTTTACTTTGCAATTATTTTTAAAAATGTGAATTAAACTGCTGCTGTGAGTGGTTCATTCATAAAAATTTCAGCAAATTCTTAAATTACCTTGTATTGTAATATTGTGTGTAGTTTTTTTTTCGTATTTTTTATGATGTTCTTTTTTAAATTTACTACAAGTAAATCTATTTGTAATGTTGTGTTTAATTAAAATTTGTATTCATTTTCCTCTTCTTTTCATATTGTTTTTTTTTTTTTTTTGTTTTTGTTTTAGCACAGCACAAAAATGGGGTTTATTAGTTCATGTAGTCTTGAATTTTTCTGTTTTTAATTATTTCTATGAAACCACGATCACCAGCAGTAGAAGCAACAGCAACAGAAATTGTAGTAACAAAATACATTTTTACTTTCAAACCTACCAGTACAAAAAATAAGTTTTACTCTCCCCTAATACACATTGTTAAGCCAGCATAGTTAACAAACATTTTTAATCTCTTGGGCACCGCCAGGAGAAGTCAGTAATTTAAATAGTTAACAATGAAATTTATTTAATTTGATTAATAACTTTTATTTATTTGATTTATTTTTTTAAAGTTATTATGAATCATAATTTGATTAAGATAATTTTGCAGTCTCAAACTCATGGGTTAACTCTGACTAAGCTAAGTTGAATCTCTTTTTTGTCTCTCTGATTTATTTAAAAAATAATTTTTTTTCATTATTTAAATGACCGACGTTGTACTGTTGAATACAATTGTTGTTTTCTTTTATTTTTTTATAATGTTTGTACAATTTCAATAAGGCAAAAAGAAACAAACATTGTTTTACCTGGTTTTTTAATTTTAACCCTAGAATTTAATGCTCTCTTTTTACAGACATGCATTTCTACTCTTGTTTTGTGTTAACGTTTATTTGCTTATTCTACCTGTTTCTTTAGCTTAAAGGAAACTCTCAAATTGTGTTAACGTGTTTTTAACGTTCTTATATTTCTATTTTCTCAATATTTTAAGTGTTGTGGAACGTTTTTATTTAGATTTGATCGTAGGGGGATTATAAATTTTGCAGTTAAAGTTAAAAATAAACATTTTTTAGGAAAGAATTCACTACTGTCTTCTTTTTTTGTTAACCTTTTGAGAATAAAATGTATTGGGGTATTAAATTTGGAAGCTGGAAATAAAGCTGTAATTTTTTTAATAAATCATCTGAATTAGCCAAGCCTGCTTTTACTAAACGGAAATATACAAAATTATTTATGTTTGGAAAAAATAAACAAATATTCTGTTGTAAAGAAAATTGAGACGCCAACTAGAATCCGAAATCTCTCAAAACGGAGAATTCAAACATCTTTCATGAAATAGGACCGAATCGAAATGATTCGTTGTGGCCCTTTGTTTCTTTTACACAGAAAGAAAAAACTCGTATTAAATTTAGTGTTTCACATTTTCTACATTTTTGATGGTAGATGGTAGAAGTTAGGGTATTCATTTAATCGGGTTTTTATTTTAATCGGTTAATCGCTCGATTAGTTAATCGAGGTTTTGGTTTAATCGGTTAATAATCGGTTAATTTTTATAAATACGGTAATTTCAATAAATAAAAATGAAAAATGTTCTATTCTTTCGAGTTAAGCCTGGTACTCTGTTCAGTATTTCGTGCGAAATGTTTTCAAACTCAATATAAAAAAAATTTCTGTGGAATACAAACGAAAAAATGTTTATAGAGTTGTACTCTGTTTATATACGAAAAACATGCGAAATGTTTCTAGCAACATTTTTATTTTTCGTGCGAAACAAGTGCAGCTCCTATTATTTCGCACGGAATTTTAAGCAACAACTAATCGTTTTTTGTAATTTTTTATTTTGTTTTTGTGAAGTGGGGTTTATAACAACCGTTTCAAAAAGAAAAATGTAGAAAAGTGCAAAAATTAATAATCAAATTAATTTTTTTTTGATTTTTACTATAGAAAATAATTAATATAAAATTGTTTTAAACTTTTAAATGACATTTATCAAAACACATGGTTTTGTCATAGATGGGGGTAGTGCACTTGTTTAAAATTATTGCAATAATTTTGTTAATGTTGAGTGATGAATTGAAAATTGGCAATCTCACTACACATAAGTGACTATAATGTTGTGGTTTAAAAAATAGTTTGATTTAAAATCAAGCAATCATCAGTTTATTGTAATTTTTTTTTTCTTCAGTTATTTGACTAAAAATTTTGCACACCATTTAAAATACAAAACTTGGGTTGCATGATTAAATCCAAGAATTATTCCGTTATTGACAGAATTTCATTTAGTTTAATTTTCTATGATTATGCATATCATCGGAAAAATCAAAAACCATGCACGTACAAAATTAAATTTAATTTTTTAAATTTTAGTGATATTATGTTTTCGTACAGCTTTTTGATTGCAAGTTCAAATTTTGAACTACAAATTTGGATTGAGTGCAGATTTTATGCATACAATCACAGTTAGCGATAGTGAAAAAATTTACAATACCAATTAATTTTTTTAGTGCTATTGAAAAAAATACCAATGATCACTAAAGCTGGTACAAATTTGTAAACAATTATTTTTTGCAGTTTTATTTAGGGAGAGTGGAAAGTTGATTTAAGTCAACATTTATTGTGCTACCCCCATCTATGGTTTTTGCTTACCTTCAAAAATAATGTTGCATACTTGTAACTAATGAAAACGGTAAGTTTTTAAAAACCGCGGGATAGATAATATTGATACATGACAAAATTTTCGTGTGATATAATCAATGTTGCTCAACATTTTTCGCAGGTTCGAACAGAGAACTAGGCTTTAAGTAGTAAAAAAAACAATAACATAACAATTCTTGAACTAAAACGAGCAAAAAAAAATAATTCATAACCTCGTTAATTTTGCATGTGGTCGAACGTTTTCAATGTTAAGGAATCTGTGGCAAACCCAGTATTGTACTCCAATTAAAATAAGAATACTCATTGCTAAAGCATACTTGATACCCATCTTATTGTATGGCTGTGAATTATTTGCCAGCTGTGACAGCGGTAGTAAAAGGAAACTTAATGTGGCGTTTAATAACATTGTTCGGTACGTCTATGGTTTAAGGAGATATGACCATATTTCCTCCACGTTACCTTGCTTTACGGAATCACTTTTGATGATTACTTAAGAGTGCGTATTTTACTGTTTCTGCACAAAATTATATACACACATCAGCCTGAGCATCTCTACACACGTTTAAACTTTTCAACACTTGACAGACGTAAAAGACTTCTAGCATTTGGTCATCGAACACTGATTTCTAAATACCATTTCTTTATTCACGCAATCAGTTTATGGAACGGAATCCCCTATATATCACAAAAAATAAGTATTGCACGTCAATTCAGGAACTATATTTTTTGTCATTTAATTAATTTCGCTAACTTTATGTAATAAAGCATAATTAAATTTTAAATTTTATTTTTAAAACTACTAAATATAATTTTACACAATTTTGTTATTTTTTAATTTCTGATTATTTTCTGATTTCCTATTTATTGTATTTGCATATGCTCAGTTCCATACTGCAATATAAGACTTAAGTCTTGTGTACGGAACATCGAAAAAAGAAATAAATAAAAAAAATAAAATAAAAAAAATGTAGTACATATTATTTAATTAATACATATTCGGCCACGTTCTGTAAATCGAAATCACGTGAAATTGAAATCGTAATATTTTTTTAATTCAAAGTAGCTTTTCCTAATTTCAAAAGTAGTTTTGTTAAAGAAATGTGGTCCTCAAGGTATGAGGTAATGAAAAAGAAATATTTTTATCAACTTTAAACACATTTGATTCGATTTCCAGAACAAGGCCGATTATGTTTTTATTAAAAAATAAACTGTGTTATCATTTTATTAGTAATTTAAATAGTTTAAGAATAAAATAAGCTTTTAGATAAATAATTTGTTTAAAATGTTTAGGATTTAAGCGACTCTTTTCTTAATTTTTGATAAATTTTGACTTTGAAGAAATCGAAAGCAACTCATAATTCCTTAATTTCTGTTTTTGTACTGTATTTTAAAAATGTATTTATAGAAGGATAAATATTGTATAAAAAAATAATTCTAAACACAACTTTTTTGGTGCACTTCGGTTACTTTTTTGGTGAATTTTGGTACGGATAACGTTGTAAAATTGTACATGGTTGCACTGTACACTAATAGAAAAGGCGTCATAACGCTGATGTATTTTGACTTCAGTACTATAACAAGTGTCTTGGTTTTTGAGCCCATGACACTTGTCATCATGTTGATGTCAACCTTACATCACTTGGCCAAAGTGTCATCAGGGTCAAAATGAAATTATGTCATCAATGGGATGACACATCGGCATCACAGAAATGACGAACATTTCCTAAGTGCGATGACGCAGTAAGATCGGAGAAAGGACACATTAGCATCAATTTAATGACAGTTTGTCATAAAGTCAAAGTCATTGGAATTGACTTAAGTCAAAGTGAGAGAATATTATTAATTACTTACCCGTTACACATGTTTGTTTCACGTTTGTTGAATTACGACCTTTGTTTACAGCAGAACTCTCAATAATAAGACACCAGCACCATGTCCCATATGGTTTTGGTAATCATTCTACTTTCTATTATACATTGTTATCATAAAAATAATGTTGATAATATACAAAATGTGGCATCGAATTGATGTCACTATAGTCATAAAATAGATGACACGTAAAAAATGCCAAAATTTTACGAAAACGTTAGTCATTGGATTGATGTTATTTTTTGCTTTATTGATGCCATTTGTAGTAACATTGATGTCACAATTCTGATATTAGGGCATCATCAATATTAAGATGCATTTTTTTATCAGTGTAGAATGCATTTAAAAAATCGAGTTGCGATGTTTTGGAACTCACCCATAATTTTAAACACAAAAAAATATGGTTTTACACTACAAAAAATTATAATTTTTGTTACAACGGTTTAATCGTTAATCGAAAAAAGGCAATTTTTAATTAACCGATCAGTTAATCGGTTAACCGATTAACGGTTAATCGAATGAATACCCTAGTAGAAGTTGATCAGTGTAAAAAGCCTATAATGCTCAATATTCTAATTTGTACGATTAATTGCAGTGAATTTCAGATTTTAATAATAGGTCTTATTGAGTGCTATGACCCTACACTACCCCCTTAAACTTCGTAGTAGGGTTTTGTCCGCAAAATTTAAAGTAATTTGTGCCACATTTGATCTCAGTACAAACGTTTTAATGGGATTTTAAAAATGAAAACGGATTTTGTTTTATCTCAAAATAAATTTTTTTTTCTTTTAAGCAGGGAATGGAAGTGTTTAAAAGCTGCAGTAATGTTTGTCTGAAAATACTTTATTTTTTATTTTTGTTAGTAAAAAGTTTATTTTCCAAAAAATATTTAAGGCTGAAAACAATAATGTTGTTGTTAAAAAACATAAATAAAAAAAATATTTTTTTAGGTTTATTGCAAATACATACTAAAAACAAGTAAGAAAGTATAGTCGGTCAAGCCCGACCATATGATACCCTACACCACAGTATTTAAAAACACATCATGCTTATGTGTCCATGTAAATATGGATTTATCTATGTTTATAAACTTCATGAAAATCGGTTTGAAAGTTTGTAAGAGGCAGAAATCGCCCCCTGCCTGTAAAAACTGTATAGCTAATGTGTGCCTATAGATATGGATCTATCTATGTTTTAAATTTCATTAAAATCGGTTTGATAGTTTCTGAAAGGAAGAAATTTACCCCTATTTTCCCTCATGGTCCTACGATTCGGCCCATTTTCAATAGGCTTGGTCCTTGTGCCAATAAGACCCTATGACCCAAATTTTATTAAATTATCTCCAAAATTGCGACCTGTACTTTGCGCACAAGGTTACATGGACAGTCAGCCAGCCAGCCAGCCTGCCTGCCAGGCCCCCAATCTGCTCGATAATGTTGTTTTTAAGCCATTGAACTATTGTGGGTTTATTTATATACATATATGATTTCAAACAACCCCACAAAAAATAGTCCAAAGGTAACAAATCGCACGATCTTGGTAGCCAATTCACTCCTCCTCTACGAGAAATAATGCGGTTTTTGAACTTTTCAAAAGATCCATTTCTCTTGCTGTGTGTCCAGTGGAGCTATCCTGTTGAAGCTATCATCTCCCTGTAGCGATTTTCGTGGACCATTGGTACCTTAAATTTGGACAAACTTTATTTTTAACGTTTTAAAATATTATTTTAAATATTTTAACCAAGTTTCTTTTAAGAGTTTGTTATAAACATAGTTATTTGTAGTAAATATTGTTTTTAAAATATTATTTTATAAAAAAAAACTTTGCTAAAACCATGTGCATTGCATCATACTTAAAAGTTTTAAGTAAAATCAATGGGACCGAAGATAGTCGTTTGACCTACCGACCATTTCTGAAAAAATTTACCCACTTTCTGAATCCAAAACCTGTTCACGTTATTTTTTATGGTTTCTGAGATATTAAGCATAAGTTTTGTTCCATATCAACTATTTTAAAGTTTATTAAGTATTGTTGTGCTCTACAAGCCACTTTGGCGAATGCAGTAAATTTCTCATACAGAAACGTACAAAATAAATTTCACTCTTGCTTTGCTTCATTGCCGTAAGAAGAAAAAGTAGTTAAAGCAAAATAAAATGACAACAAGAAAATAAATTTCACTATGCTTCGCTTCATTACTGTAAGAAAAAATAAAAAACAATTCAATACACAACAATAAGTATACGTATGCAGCACAAAACGCTACTTTTTAGAAATCAATTTAGAAAAGTGGCATATGCGGCACAGAAAAATAATTTTCGCTTTCAATAACATACTGTTAACTTCTAAGTTCGTTATTGAACTTTCACAAGAATTTACATATGCCGGAAGCATGTAAGCCTTTATTGTCGATTTTCTTCGCTAGGAGTTTTTAGGATATGCGCCAAACCAATAATATGCTGACGAAGAGCTTCGCCTAAAAAAAAAGCTTATATGTCCAATTTAACACTAGTTCTTCCATAGGGATGTACCTAACTCGACTCACGGATAAATAAAGAAATGATTAATTTAGTAAATGCAATCGATATTTTGTAAACAAATTTCATGCAAACACTGTAAATTAAATTCGCTTTTTTATAAAATTTTTTTTTTTTTTTTTTGAATCACTTTTTGTTTTTCTAAACAATTCAGTTATGAGATCAGTAATTATTATTATAAAGTTAAGATATTTTCAACTCAAAAATACTCTCACTTTTAAAATCTTAATTGCTCACAACACTCATTTTATTATTGAACAACAATACCGGCCTTTAAACAATTCAAACAAAAAGCAATAACAAAGTCGTCATGATGATAAATAAAGGTTTTTGTTCGTCTACATATGATCATATCGTTTTTACACGTAATCTACGAGTACTTTGCCTATCTATACAATGTATTTTTTTTTTTTTTTTTTTATTCATACAATGTTACATTTATTGTTTTACCTTTAAATTTAAAATATGTACATGTAAAAATACTTATAGGTATTAATCAAATTTTTTTTTTTGTTGTTTTGTTTTCTCTTGAACTGTATGAGAGTGTGTTGGAGCTTTTCAGCTGAGATTTAAATTTAATACTCGATCAACCATCCATCCATCTATGTACCACGTCTGTTTGTCTGTCCACACCACATCCATCCATTCAACATTTACATATATATGGCTCATTTAATGCAACAACGTCATAACTCAAAAATATTAGTTTTACAGAAAACAAACTTCAAAGTTTTAAATTTACACCCAACACAATGGAAAAAGAAAATTTTTTCTTCTCTCAAGAGTTGAGTTCACAATATCTTCATAAGAAATGATAACGATTCCATAAAACACCTGATTTACAAATTTGTGACTTTTGACTTATGAAGTTGTTGCAGCAAATGAGCGAGCTATGTATGTATGTACAGCTGCGGTCAAAATAATAGCACCAATTGAAACATTTAAATAAGTCTTCTAACATTTTCCAAGAGGTTGGTGTGATTCTAATCAAATTAGAAATCAAATCAGCTCATTATTGGTTTGGCGCACTTGCCAAAAAATCGTTAGGGAGAATAACCATAATATAGGTTTACATGAAGTTTTCTGATAATATACCCGATAGATTTATGTTTTGAAGAAAAATGTAAATTTTTGTGAACAATTATAAACGAACTTAGAAGTTAATTGCATTTTATTGAAAGTGAAAATTATTGTTTTATACCGCACTTTTCTAAATTTATTTCTAAAAAGTAGATTTTTGTGCCGCATACATAAACTTACAGCTGTGTATTAAGTTGTTGACATTTTATTATGCTTTTGCTTTAACTACTTTTTTTTCATATGGCAATGAAGCGAAGCAAGATTGAAATTGTTTTCTTGTTGTAATTTGGTTTTGATTTCGCTTTAACTACTTGTTTTTCTTACGGCAATGAAGCAAAGCAAGAGTGACATTTATTTTGAACGTTTTTGTATGAGGAATTTTTTGCGTTCGCCAAACAGTGGCTAGTAGAGCAAAACAATGCTTAATAAACTTTAAAATAGTTGATATGGAAAAAAATGTATCTCAAAAACCATAAAAAATTTCGTTAAACAGGTTTTGGATTGAGAAAGGGGGTTTTCAAAATAAACATATATACCCCACACACAATTTTTTCAATAGTCGGTAGGTCAAACCAATAATAAAGTGACGATATTTCTTTATTGCAACATGTAGTTTAAACGCTAAAGCCGGGTTTTTGAGATTTTTATTAAGTTTAAACTTAATTTAAAGAAGTCTGAAACTCGAATTTTTCCGGAGAAATGCGATAATTTTTTTTTTTTTTATTATTCATTAAAGACCAACATTTTAAGCAAAACTAAGCTTTTCCGTCAAAATTTTGTATACAAACTTGGTAATGGCGGCACAAATCTGTTTTCAGATTAACTAAATCTAGTTTAACTGAGATCTCAAATACCCAGCCTAATTCATTTACACATAGAAAAACTAATCAGTCAAAATAATAGCACTTCGTGTCATTTTTATGCAGAAAGTTTGTAGGCTAAAAAAATTATTAAAACTAAAGCCATTTGTAAATTTCTAGTGCAAATTCCATTGATCGTGAGCATACCACTTTTATTTTTTGTGCAAATGTTCTATTTTCCTAAAAACTTATTCTGGCAACACAAAAAACTTCTGGCAGCACTGTAAAAAAATCTGCATTTGTTTACAATTATACATAAGCAAATTAAAATAATTGTTTTCTTTTTAAATTATTTAAATTGAATTCTCTATTTTATATTAAAACCCAAGCAAATTTTCAAATTAAAAGTGTCCTTAAAAAACAATATGGCGCTTAATATGTCAAAAGTTATTGTTTACATTTATTTCCAACTGACCAAATATGCACTATTAAGTTTGCTTATGTTTTTTTTAGTGCAAACGAAGTAAACTAAAGCAAATTTGTACATTTTGTTGTTGTGTTGTTCAAATGTGTGTGTATTTTTGCACGCATTTGCATCGCTTGCTTACTTTGCATTACCCATCGTGATTTCCCTTAATATTAAAAAAAAAAATTTTTTTTACCTTGTTGCATGACCTTTGCTTTCATCGAATTAACAAGGTTCTGACCGGGATTGAGTTCCATATTTCGGGGACAGTTTTCCAAAGATCTTCAGCACTTTTTGCTTTCATCGCAGATGCTCGCGTTTTTACGTCTGCCCGGAGATTTTCGATGGGGCTTAAATTTGGCGATGGAGCTGACCGTACCATCACATTGATTGAATTATCAACGATCCACTTTTTTCCAATTTACTGGTGTATTTGGGGTCATTGTCCTGTTTGGAAGGCTTACACCAGGGGCATTTCATATGATGCATATGATAGACATTACCTCCTAAAGGACTAGACAAGAAAATCAACCCCTTGCATGTTTTTTGATGTTTTTGTTAAGCGCGGGTCGCATTTACTGTTATGTGGTCTTCGGGCAAAAGATCTAAAACCCTTTCCAACAAAAAGGGCAATTTTTGATGCATCTGTCCATAGCACATTCCCATTGTTATTTAAACTTTATTTATTCTTCTTATAAAAAATTGTTGGAACTTGTGCTATTGTTTTGACCGGCACTGTATGTATGTATGTATGTATATCGTATTTACCTACATATCTATCTACATACTTGTTGTGTGTTCATATATGATGAACACAACACTCGAGTCAAAAGCACAAATTTTATACATACCAATTTCATTGTTCATTGACTAGCTTTATTGCTGGGTTTCAATTCTGTTTACTCGTAATATCTAAATAGAATCAAAATTCAAAATAAATAAAAAAAAAAGTTTGCTGAATTAAAAACAGTTTCAATATTTTTCTGACTTAGTAAGGGAGAAGTAATGTTAATTTTTAATTAGAAAAATTAACTTAGTACTAAAAAATTATTATCTTATAGATGATCATTTAATTAAAAAATGAAATGTGTTTGTGTGTGTGTGTCGTCGTCTTATATTATCTTTATCGGTCCTCCTCTAGCTGTAGGCTTCACTTTCTATTTTGTTTAAAATTTTGATTTAAAATACAAAACACATTTTAATGAGCAGAAAAAAATGTCAACGTCATCAAAGGCCAATCTTTCATTAAAAAAAAAAACAAAAATAAATTTTTTAATTAAATTTCTACATTTAATGTGCAGTTATTGTGTGTGTGTGTCATTTTATTTTATTTTAAACTTAGTTTAAATGTCAGCAAGACATACAAACATACATACGTGTGTATTTTCAAGCTAAAATTTATTTGTTTATAAACTCTTCATATTAAATATTGTTATTATTGATATTTGTGCTGAATATTATTTATTTCACATGGTAAAATCATTATTTTGCGTCATTTTGGTTTTGTTTTTTTTTTTTTTTAAATGAATATGTGTAAAAAAAAACGTTAATTGAATTCCATTTTTCAAAACCAGTTATTTAATGAGAGAACAAAGAATATTGCACACCAGTATTTTAACAATTTGTACTTTTATCTGTTAGATATTTATCTATATTTTTTTTTTTTATTAATCTCGAAGATTTACTTATATGTAACTGATGAATCTAGTATGTAATTTAAAAAATAATTTCTTTTTAAAATACGGGAATTTATGTATGTATGTATGTATGTATGTATGTATGTATGTATGTATATAAATTAGGGTATACATTTAATCGGGCTTTTGCTTTAATCGGTTAATCGCTTAATTAATTAATCGAGGTTTTGGTATAATCGGTTAATTTTTTTATTGATCGGTTAGCCGATTAATAAAGTTTTGTTATAAATTAAGTAATTTCAATAAATAAAAATGCAAAAATTATTTATTATTTGGAATTTATTAGGGGAAATCACGATGGTCATTGTGCAAATTTGCAATGTGTAAATTTGCAGTGCATATTATGATTAATCGTGAGCATACCACTTTTATTTTTGTGCAAATATGCTATTTTTCTAAAAATGTATTCTGGCAACACTAAAAACTTCTGGCAGCACTGTAAAAAATCTGCATTTGTTTACAATTATACACAAGCAAATTAAAATAAATGTTTTCTTTTTAATTAAGTTAAATTTAATTCTCTATTTTATTTTACAATCTGCGAAAATGTTCAAGTTATAAGTTTTCTTAAAATCAACATGGCATTTAATATGTCAAATGTTATTGCTTACATTTGTTTGCAACTGAGCAAATATGCACTTAGTAAAAAAGAGAAAATTGCAAATACGTACATTTTGTTGTTGTGTTGTGCAAATGTGTGTATTTTTGCACGCATTTGCACACTTTGCACTACCCATTGTGATTTCCCTTATTATTAACATAAATGATTAACATAACAAACAAAACAATTATTGAAATAAACCAGCAAAAAAAAAAGTAATTCATAAATATGTTATACTACATATTTTATAATTTATACATATTTATGCATTTAATAAGAAATAAGCTGTAAGATCATTTTATTAATAAATTTTTCAATAGTTTAGGGAGATTTCAAAATATTTTGCTATTCGTGCTTAATTCCCAGTTTTTATTATTGATAAAAACACTTGAAATTTATTGTTGATGGGATAAGCTATTCCTATGCGCATTTCACTGGTTGCTTAGGCCAGATCATCAGGAAACTTCATCCATAAAAATTTTAGAAAAATTTTTGATGTGTTTTGTTTAAACTTTGATATTATTACAAGTAGAACTGTTGCTATAAGTCTTATACGTTAAACAGTTTTATTTGGTTTAATATCTTTAGTTTTTCTAAAATCTTTATGGATGAAGTTTCCTGATGATCTGGCCTAAGCAACCAGTGAAATGCGCATAGGAATAGCTTATCCCATGCGCATAGGAATAGCTTATCCCATGAAAACACACGTGCGGTTTTCTGGTGTTCTGAAAGCCATACCGTTTTTGTGTTTCTCTGTGTGCTTTCGGCAATTGAAGATCACACCAAAGCACACAAAAACGGGACACTAAAATATCACACGTGTGATTTTAGTAGGCACATGTGATTTGAAATCACGTGATTTGAGTAAAAGTGATTTGCAGAACAGGCCTGATAGATTATCTAATTTCTCAGTTATTTTCTTGTATTTCTCTAAACATATAAAATCTTCCATTACGACATTGAATTCCAGTTTTAATTTTTAAAATTTGAAACACTTCTAATTGCTTCGGGTAATGCTGTTAAAAGATTGTTTGTGTTACAATCGAGAGTTTCTTTTATTGTCAGCTCATCATCTGACTTATCCTGGCAAAGCTCAGCATCGAACTTTCTGCAAAAAATTTATTTTCCAAATTTTTCGAGTATATTACATACAATTCGAATATAATTTTGAAACAACAGGTCAGCAATTTTTAGCTCAAAATCAAGTTTTTTTAAAGTGAAAATAAGAAAAATATATTAAAGCTATTTAGTAAATGCTCGACAATTCAAACAATAATTAGAACTAAATATTTGAAATTTGTTATTTGAACTTGTTTATTGCAATTTTAAACCAATTTTTATATTATAATAGAAAACTGGACCGTAAATTTAAGTACGTTGTAAATATTTTTTGTTATATCGGAAACGAAGATATTACAATTTTAATGATTTGTCAAAATTTACATTTTAGGAAAGTTTAAAACAGAAAGAAAAATTCCCGAATCCTTTTTATTAAATTTAAATTAATTTACTTCAAAACTTTAATGGAAATTAAATAGTTTTTATAAAACGTGCTATGAAAGTTCGGACATAACTTTAAATTATAATTTTTGTATGTCTTTTAACCAGGGACCGTAGCGGTTATAAGTTTTGATTTTTTTTTTTTTTTTTCTTTGCTTTCAAAATTAATATTAACCTATTAAGGCCGAATTTATCCTCAGAGTCCGAGCAAAAACTCTTATTTATTAAACTAAATTAATTTTTTGTTTTATTTAATTGAATTTAAAATTAACATTCATAAATAACCTTTGTAGGAGTATGAAAATACTTTGTAATATTATACAGAAATTTAATCACTATAGTTTTCAATGCTTTCATTAAAAAATTTTCATTTTTGGATATATGTATGTATGTTAATAAATTATTCATTATTGAATTTGGATTAATAGAATTTTCAAAGGATAATAAAAATGCACCTAAAGGATTATCTTAATGATTCCTTATGCACGAAGCACTTCTATTTTAGTTTAATTTTGAAAAATAATCGTAATTTGCAACCTTACATTTTTGACGTTTTTGTCTGGTGGAGAACCTAAAATACCTCGATGTGACTTGATGGAGAACCATTTAAAACTCAGACGATGTACTAGTGGAGAGTCCTTTAAAAAAAACTAATATTGATTACTGATGGAGACTTAAACACTCTAGAGCGGATTTTAGAAGTGCGCCTTCCTACACACGATGGTTAAAGTCGACCGATGACTTTTGGAGGTGCCCCTTGAATTTAGTGGTACCCTGGCAATATAACTAAAAATAGTTAGCCAAATACTTGAATTTTAAATCAATAACGCTCTCTGATGCATATTGTATCTTGTGAATGTGCCTTGATACACTCTTAAACTAATTTTTAAACATTATTTATTCTCAAATAATATTTTTACACTATAGCCAAATAGAAACTGTAAATTAATAAAAAAAAGAAACAAAAATTTTACTTTCGTATTCGAATAAGTTGGGACTGTAAATAACGATAATTTTTTAAATTTAAACTAAAAATTATCAATCACTTTCTTATTGTTAAGCTTGTTAGGCCTGGAGCTTCAATGTAAATAAAACATCAATTTTTTAAGCTTTTTCCAAAGTTTCGTAGAGTATTTTTCTACTTCTTTAGTTGGGGGGCGTAAATTTTTTGATTACATTAATATCTAAAATATTTGATTTTATTCTTAAGATTTTTTGACCTTCCAAACACATCCTATTCTAATATCACAATAATCAAACTAAACGAGAAGTGCTACGTGCATAAGAAATACACAAAGAAAATCCTTGTACATGGACTACATTAAAATGCTTCAATTTTTATTTATTAAGTTTTATTAAAAAACTAAAATTTACCGATTATTTTGTGAGTTTTATTTATTGTGTAGAAAATAAAAATTATTTTTAAGTTTTATTTTTTGCTTAGGAAATAAATATTTGGGTTGTTTACGGAAGTCTGGTTATCAGGTTATATGGTTATTTCGTTATATTAACGACAACAAAATACATTTATTAAATTTTTTGAATATATTTTGTTGATGTGTATATAACTTCATAACCCGATAATCCGCCTTTCCTGAACAACCCAGTTATTTCTTGATTTTTATTTTCTCAGAAAAAAAAATTAGTTTTTTGAATTTTGTTTAGAAAAAAGTCATTTCTAAATTGAATAAAATATAAAAAATTTAATTTAATTGACCAAGTAAGAGTTTTTGCAATGACTCTGGGGATATAATTTTTTTATTTTTCGAATTTATTCAATGAGCCAAATTTCAGTCATGTATTTTATAAAGCTTTTTTGTAATAGTCCTATTCCTTCCGTTTTTAGGAATGACTTTATACACTACCAGACTATTGTCTTGTATCTTCTTGTTAAATTTTACCTTAGCTACCCTTTGGAAAGCAATAAAGTATATTGTATGTACAGGAATTTGCAATTATTAGACACAAGCAGAATGTATTGAAAAGAAATAATTCCCAGTTTCTATTTGTTTAAATTGTTGGGTGTATTTATACATTCAACTTATAAAGTATCACTATCCAGTGTGACACAAAGAATGCTGACGAAGGCCGTAGTGGGCCAGAAAATTCATTACATTACATAATTGTAAATTTTTAGACATCAGGCGTCAGCAGGCGTCGAGATGTGAAGTCTTAAGTGCACTCTACGGTTCTGATCTCTTGGGATGATGTATGTGATAAATACATCTTCGCGGGAGGTCGATAATGTTGAAAGGGTGTGCGACTAAAGGTTACTCATGTTGTCATGTACACTTCCTGTCCATTATCAGTAAATATAGCAATGCGTGCCAGCCCGCGAGTTCGCCCCTTGCAAGGTGGGGGCTTTACCAGTGGTTGGGGCGCGAAATATGCGAAATTTATATAACTTTCTGCTATTATCGCACCATTGTGAAAGGTATATAAGATTCGGCATAGCCGAATATAGCACTCTTCCTTGTTAAAAGTCTTATTGATTTGCCTTTTCGGGTTTAATAGGAAATGGTACATTAATGCTTATTTTAATGTGTGCTCTCAAAAAGATTTATAAATAACAAAAATAATTTTTCTTTAATTATTCACATACATATGTACATAAAAATATACACACATCCATACTAACATATATACATACATACTATATGTCAACATTTCAATGCAAAATTTCTCCTTATTCACATTATGCCGTCTAGATGGTTGCGTTAGAATCTATTTCGGTAGTTCCTAAAATAAAAATAAACATAACGCTTCCTCCTGAGAAAAGACTACAGCAATTGTAATTGTTGATTTTTATTTATGTATTTTAAAGGTAAAACCTATTTCAACCAACTAAATTTTAATTTTATTTTCCTTTACAGAAAAAAAGCCTTGATTGTTTTAAACCTTTTAATATTTCCTGATTACAAACAAAATACACACAACTAAAGCCATTATAATTGTGTCTCAAAACCACCGTTAACAAAAGCCAATATTAAACTAAAATTAAAAAAAAAAAACAAAACAAATTTTAATATGCCGGGAGAGGCGGTTCAAGTAATCTCCACTTCGGAGGAACACACATTCATATTAAATGAAGATAATTTAAGTGAGGTGCTGATGCGAGAAGAGGTTAAAGATCGTTATGTGTGCGTGGTATCAGTAGCGGGAGCATTTCGCAAAGGAAAAAGCTTTCTTTTAGATTTTTTTCTACGTTATATGTATTCAAAAGTAAGTTTTTTGT
Source organism: Pollenia angustigena (assembly GCA_930367215.1). Taxonomy (NCBI): domain Eukaryota; kingdom Metazoa; phylum Arthropoda; class Insecta; order Diptera; family Polleniidae; genus Pollenia; species Pollenia angustigena. The sequence goes on from OV884056.1 coordinate 283,898,489, forward strand.
TTTGTAAAGAAACGTTTTTATTTTGTTTTTTGTTTATAAACATTTTTTTAGTATGTCCGCCATGATGTAAGCGACTGGTTGGGTGATGAAGAGGCCCCTCTGACAGGTTTCTCTTGGCGCGGTGGTTCTGAACGTGATACAACTGGTATACTTATGTGGTCGGATATATTTTTGCATGACTATCCCAATGGTGATAAAATAGCCATTATTTTGCTGGATACACAAGGAGCCTTCGATAGCCAAAGTACCGTACGTGATTGTGCTACGGTTTTCGCTTTAAGCACCATGTTATCCTCCGTTCAAATCTACAATTTGTCACAAAATATCCAAGAAGACGATTTACAACATTTACAACTGTTCACAGAATATGGCCGCTTAGCTTTAGCTGACTCTGGTAAAAAACCTTTCCAACGTTTACAATTTCTAGTGCGTGATTGGAGTTTTCCCTACGAAGCTGAATATGGCGCCTTTGGTGGAGACCAAATTCTCAAAAAACGCCTAGAAATATCGGATAAACAACATCCCGAATTGCAATCGCTAAGACGTCATATTTTCTCATGTTTCCAAGAAGTTGCCTGTTTTCTTATGCCTCATCCTGGTCTAAATGTAGCTACAAACCCCAAATTTGATGGCCGTCTAAAAGACATTACACCAGAATTTAAACACAGCCTTAGAACTTTAGTGCCCATGTTGTTGTCGCCCGATAATTTGGTATACAAGGAGATTAGTGGTCAACGCATAAGAGCCAGAGATTTAATACAATACTTCCAATCGTATATGACCATTTATAAGGGTGATGAATTGCCGGAGCCTAAAAGTATGTTGGTAGCTACAGCCGAAGCTAATCATTTAACTGCTGTAGCCACAGCTAAAGAACTGTACAATCAGTTGATGGAAGATGTATGCGGTGGCACTAGACCGTACTTAAGCACTGTACATTTGGAAACTGAACATTTAAGAGTTAAGGATAAAGCTGTATTTCAGGTGAGTAATTATGAATGTTTTTTTTTTCATTTTTTCTTTAAAAAGATGAGATTGGATTTTACCAAATATTTTCTCCTTTTTGTAGTTCCTTGCCAAACGTAAAATGGGCGGTGAAGAATTCACCGAAAAGTTCCGTCAACAATTAGACGCTGATCTTGAGGAGATCTTTAATTCTTATAAAGCGCACAATGAAAGTAAAAATATATTTAAAGCCGCACGTACACCAGCTGTCTATTTTGCCCTCGCTGTTGTCTTTTACATTTTAAGTGGCATCTTTGGCATATTGGGCATGTATACCTTTGCCAATTTTGCTAATTTAGTTATGGGCATTTCTTTGCTTACCCTCGCATTGTGGGCATACATAAGGTAGGAAATTAAAGCATTCAAAAGGCCTTATAATAATAAAATCCAAAAAAAAAATTATAAAAGTTTTCAAAACTAAATATCCGAATACAAAAATCAAAAATCGAGAGAATTATCAGAAAATGTTGTAAAAAAAATGTAAAGTTTGGCAAATCGTTGAATGATAAAACTACTAAATTTATACTACTAGAACGACTAACGGTCGATTTCACCAAGTACAGTTAAAACTGTTAAAACATATTATATCCTGGAAGTTAAAGTAAAAGCTGGTTTTAACTGAACTTGCTAAATCAGAAAATTTTACAAAACAAAAAACTGTAAAATCGGAAAAAAATTGTTTCCAAATCGTACAAGAACTTAAAAAACACTCACAGATTACACTGGTTCACAAATTTTTAACTTTTTGCCATAACCTCAAAAATGAGGAAAATGTCATTATAAATACGCTTACTACGTTTGACACAAAAAATTATTAAGGATACATGTTTTTTAAATTTTTTTTATCGTATTACTGGAACGAATTAAAATGCAAAACCTAAAAAAATAAATTTTTTTCAAGTTTAAAGTCATGTAGCTCAGTAAATCTTTATCAGACCGAAAAGACATATCTATGCAAAAGTTGAACAGTTTTCGAGATTTTTCGAAATAACTTAAACAACTGCAGAAAAACACGATTTTCTCGTATATCTCGAAAACGCTTCTTGACAAAAATAAATGAATGCAAATTCGTGTTCAGCAGCTACAATTAAGTTTAGAAAATAGATAATTTTTGAGGTTATTTTTTTTGGCATAGTGTTATTAGCCATGTTCTGGAAATCGAAAACGAGTGAAATTGAAATCGATGGAGATTTTCATTAAATTTTTTTGGAAAATTACTGTAGATTTCCCTGATTTGAGAAAGATAAGATATAAAACGGAATATTTCAATTAACTTTAGACACTGGATCATGTTCAGAGTTTGTTCGATTTTAATTTCGAATTCGATTTCCAGAACATGGTTATATGTATTGACTTTAAAATTGTTGAAAAATTCCAAAAATTCTGAAAAATGTGTTTGATTAAGTTAAAAAAAACTCCATAAAAGGATTAAGTTAAAAAGATACTCAAATAAAAAAGGCAATAAATGCCTAAAACGAAAATAATGAAAATTCCTTACATGATCCAAACAATAAAAAATACTACGAAAAGAACTAAAAGTTTACACAAACTTGAAAAACCAAAACCTAAAAAGCAATGTTCTGGAAAACGAATTCTAGTGAAATTGAAATCAAACAAATATTAAAAACTTTACTGTGCTTTAAGTTCATAGAAATATTCCATTTTATATACCTTATACTTTGAGGACCACTTACCTTTATCAGAACTACTTTTAAAAACAGCAAAAGCTACGAACTTTTTAAATCTTCATCGATTTTAATTTTACGTGATTTCGATTTCCATAGCATTACTGATTAATTGTTTTTTCAAATTTAATATTTTATAGAAATTATTTAACAAATAGAAACTGGGAATTATTTCCTTCCGAAGGTTACTTTATATTATATTCAACATTATTCATTTTTCGAATTTATTCTATGAGCTAAATTTCAGTTATGTATTCTAAGGAATTTTTTTTTTTTTTTTTTTTTTGTTATTAACAGGTACAGCGGTGAATTAAGTGATTTTGGTGTAAAACTAGATGAGTTTGCGACGTTACTGTGGGAGAACGTAAGTCAATACCCATTCTAAAAAAAAAGTTTTCCAGCAATTTCAATAAATTTGTTTTTCTTCTTTTAGTTTATGAAACCAATATATCAGGGCTGCATGGAAAAGGGCATACAACATGTTGCCACACATGCTGCCGAAGCGGCAGTTGGTGGTGGAGGTCGCACATCACTTAATGGCAAAGTGAAAAGTTCATGAGAATACGCCAATATGCAAAATAAACATAATGCTGCAAGTGGCTACAAAAAGCCAAAGGCAACAAATGATAAAGAGCCATCAACATCCTCAACATCATCGGCAAAAATGGTAGTTAATACAACTTTTAACAGTAAACAATTGGAAAAGCAAACAGCAGCAGGAACAACATCGTCTTCAACGAATAACAATTACTTAGCTCACAAAGTAAAACCACAGCAAACAGAAACCACAGCTTTCAATGCTGCCAATACTACATTATTTGCCTCCATATGGAGTAAATTTTCTGCCACCTGCAACGAAGCTAAACAACAAAAACTCTTACAAAAACAAGCTTCACAAAATTCACACACAACATCTGCAGCAACAACATCCGCAACAACTTCGAATGGCAATGCAACTGGTAATAATGTTACCAATCGTAAAAAAAGAAAATCCAAGAAAAATTCCTCCAACTTAACTTCGAATATGGCAAAGTAAATTATTAAACATTTTTTCACATTTGACCTTAAGTAAATGTAAAAGCCTTTCTACCCATCCAAACCTCCAAATCCAACAAAACCTATACTTGTTTTCCTATAATTTTTTCTAACGATTACATTTTTCCTTGTGTATGTTGTTTTAAAACAAACAAAAAAAAAACGAAAAGAAAAATTCTTAGCCAAGTAAATTTATATTAAATTAAATAATTAAATAATAAAAAACAATTTTAAATATTTCTAGTTTAAAAACATTAATTATGCTTAAAATAAAAATAATTAATTAATAAAAATATACATATAAAAAAAGTCATAAATGAAAAAAAACAAATAAAAACCAGCAAAGCGCAGGCGTTATTAGGGATCGTTACAATTAAACAAAATCACATTTATGGGGGTTTTTCTATAAAAAAAAATTACTACAAAATGTTTATTTAAATAAGGCTTTTTTACAAAAAAAAAAAAAAAAATAGAATACAAGCATTTCCCACTATTTTGATTTTTTGAACATTAAAACACTTAATTTCACAATTTCAGAATTATCATTTTAATTAATGTTGTCTTAATTTGTGTATGACCACTATGCTTTAAATTTTTTTTAATGTGTCATTAAGTATATTATATATTTTAACTTGTTTTTAATAAGAATTTTATTTTGTATAATTTTTTGTTTAGTTTTTCTGTTATTTAAATACATAATTACTTTTTTTTAATATAAATAATTTTTTTTTATACATATCCTCTCATGGTTAAGGTATGATAAAATTTTCCGTAGGAAAAAATATTAAAATCGAAAAAAGCAGTCGTAAACAAAAGTAAAATGCAACAGTAACTGATGCAATGAATGAATGAATTTAAAATTTGTTTTAATTGAATTTTAGTAATAAAGAAAAAAATTAATAATTAATAAATATAAAAAATTAAAAAAAAAATATATAAAACAAAACTATTTGGTTTTTTATTTGAAAACGTCTTAGTTAAGGGTTGAACACATTTTTATAAAAAAAAAAAACAAGTTAGAGTGCTTTATTCGGCTGTGCCGAATCTTTGATACCCTCCACCGACAGTTCGAATGTTTAAGGAGTAATATCTGTATGATGTTATTATTTTCTTAAACTGTGACGATTTGTTATTAATTATGGTTTTAGGCGACTAAACTGTTTTCCGGTAGTAGGGTTTATATTAGCCCTAGGGTAAATTATAGACCGTCATTTCTAGTCCTTTAAAACTGTGACGTACAAATTTCTGTTATGCTAGCATTATTAATTATGGTTTTAGATGTACTCAGGGTTGTTAGATGTGACGATTTTTCGTCATTTTGACGATTTTTTTGTGAAAATACAGTAAAATGACGATTGACGATTTTTAAACTAAAAGTAATAGTGTTATGACGATTTTCTGGCATCAGTAAAACACTTACAAAAAATATTACAATTATATTGGGAACAGTTCAAAACGTAAAAAGCTTTTTTCGATACACAAAAATGATGAGAAATTAAACAAAAAAAGTTCTTCCCCCATCACAAACCAGGGGTTTCATTAGAAGCACTAGTTATTCGAATTCTACAATTAAATGAACGCCATCGATACGGCAAAAAAGTATACACTAGAGCCCCGATTTGCGTCGGTCCTATTTTGTCCGCTTTTTAAAAATTTGTTAAATCTGCTTTGCGTTTAAATGATTTCGATTTGCGTCGCTACATACGATTTCATTTTTTAGCTGAAGTCATAATCATATTTGAAGAATTTTTCTATTTGCGAGTAAAAAGCTGAATTCCCATTTAATTCTGTTAGGTAAGTTATTTTAAGTATAGTTAAGTGTTAGGAAGTAGGAAGTTAGTTTTTAATAAGAAGTTGTGTAGAAAAATGAATGCAAAGTGAAGAAAATGCACTCGTTTGGAACTAAAATTGGACGTCATAAATCGTTTCAAGTCGGGTAAAAAGACTGTTGATTTAATTGGGTTTATCACCTTCAACAGTAAAAACAATTTGCATTAGTGACAGCGCTAAAAATTAATCATTTAAAGATAGCTCGAGTTATAAGCAAATAAGATTTTATTTTTTATTCAATGTTTTTGTGAATATGGATAAATGAAATAAATAAATGTTTATGTTTTTATGAAAATATATTTTTTATTATGTATGTACATATTTCTTTTCAAATGATAAATATATTTCAGCCCACTTGTTGAAATAAATAGAATAAAACTTTACAATATCACTTTCTTTATCATAAATATAATTTCTTGCTAAAAATTTAGATTTTTGAACCACTCAATGCAATAAATTGTCTCCAATTTGTAAAATTTAAATATTTGACGATTTGTTGACGATTTTGTTAACTGTTCATGACGATTTTGACGAATTTTGTTCAAACTTTTGACGATTTTTGAAGAAAAAAGCCTAACAACCCTGGGTGTACTAAACAGTTTTCCGGGAGTAGGGTTTCTATGTGGCCTAGGGTAAATTATGCACCGATCTTCAAGAAATTTCACAGTGTTATTTCTAGTCCTAAAAATTGTGATGTACCAAATTTTGTTACGCTAGCGTTATTTTTTACGGGTTTAGGCGTACTAAACTGTTTTCCGGGAGTATTGTTAATATGGGGATTAGGGTAAATTATGGACGGATCTTCACGAAATTTAACAGCGTGATTTCCAGTCAAATAAAACAAATTTTTGCAAAATCTTATCTCATTCCGTGCCTTGTTCCACAATTAGTTGTGAAGAGGGTATATTAAGTTTGTCATTCCGTGTGAAACTTTTTTATTATTCATCTCAGACCCCATAAAGTATATATACTCTGGGTTCTTGAGTAATTCTAAGTCGATTTAGCCATGTCCGTCTGTTGAAAACACGCTCACTTTCGAAGAACTCAAAAGAAATGAACAAACTTGATGCCAAATTGCTTGTAGTTATCCTAAGCTGTTTGGGATTGAAATCCAGCAAAATCGGTTCAGTAGGACCAGAGTTATGAATCAAAATGTGGAACCACTACCTACAAAAATTGATAATTTTGTTACAAAAAATAAGATAAATGCTGGAATAAGGCACGGAATGAGATAAGATTTTGCAAAAATTGGTTTTATTTCACTGGAAATCACGATGGTAAATTTCGTGAAGATCCGTCCATAATTTACCCTAAGCCCCATATAAACAATACTCCCGGAAAACAGTTTAGTACGCCTAAAACCGTAAAAAATAACGATAGCGTAACAAAATTTGAAACGTCACAGTTTTTTAGGACTAGAAATAATACTGTGAAATTTCGTGAAGATCCGTCCATAATTTACCCTAAGCCCCATATAAACAATACTACCGGAAAACAGTTTAGTACGCCTAAAACCGTAAAAAATAATGCAATCATAACAAATTTTGGCTCGTCACAGTTTTATAGGATTATAAAAGATACTGTGAAATTTCGTGAAGATCGGTACATAATTTACCCTAGGCCCCATAGAAACCCTACTCCCGGAAAACAGTTTAGTACACCTAAAACCATAATTAATAACAAATCGTCACAGTTTAAGGTAATAATAACATCATACAGATATTACTCCTTAAACATTCGAACTGTCGGTGGAGGGTATCAAAGATTCGGCACAGCCGAATATAGCACTCTAACTTGTTTTTTGTAACAAAATTATCAATTTTTTTAGGTGGTGGTTCCACATTTTTATTCATAGCTCTGGTCCTACTGAACCGATTTTGCTGGATTTCAATCCCAAACAGCTTAGGAGAACTACAAGCAATTTGACACCAAGTTTGTTCATTTTAATATACCCTCTTCACAACTAATTGTGGTGGAGGGTATAAAAATAACGTTTCCCTGTTAGTCATCTTTCGAACACAAAAATATTACTGTTTTTATCAAACTCAACAAAAGATGTGAACATTTAATTCCGTTCGGTTTTTTTTTGAAAATCCACAACCTACAATGTGTTCGGTTCGGCTCGTTAATGTTCGTCCCTTTTGGCTGGTAAAAAAACCAAACATTTTTTACAAAAACAATACACACACGAAAAAAACATTATAGAACATTAAAATATAATGCTTGTCTACAGTATCACTACAATTGTTCTGTTTTTTAACGAAGAACCGAACATTTCTTGAAAATGGTTACGAACGGTATTAAGGGTTGTGTATGTCTACACAATCACAAAAAAAATAGATGTCGTTCTTGGGTGTGTAAGCCAAACGTTAAATAATGTACTGTTTATTTTCGAACACTGGCTACAACCTTATTTCCTAATGCCGTGTTTATAATAATTCTATACCGCTACAACGCTGTATATACAAAAATTTAGTTTTATTAATTTAATAGAGTCGTATTAAAATGAAAACACAACAACTATTTTAGGTAAGAAAATATAAAAATTTTTGCTTGTTTATTTACCGAATTTATATTTGTAACAATATTGAAAATAAGAGTCGGAAGACGGTTGTGACTACGTTGTAAATTCGTGAATCCAACACTGTAAATTTAAGTTTACAGTACTGTGACAACACTAAAAAAAAGACGCACATTTGGCGTTATCATTTTAATATTATGACAACATTGTAAATTTGGTAGACAGTACGTTGTATTGATGTTGATAGTACCAAGTCAATGGCTCCAGAAATTATTGGCAGTTCATTTACTCAAACTGAAAATATTCTCCAATTTTCTTTTTTGACTTGTTGCTTCATTTCAGCTCTGAGCACTCTATTAACCCTTCGCCATGGTGCTATAGAACTAGAAAGTTACATTAATAGAAACCCCGCTTTGCTACCTTTTACTGTTGCTGTTCTATTTTTTATTTGTGTGGGAGGTGACACGCCCACTTAATAAATAACACCCATTTTTTGACTAACAATCGCACGATTTACAGAACACCTATTATGCAATTTCAAGTCAGAATCACAAATGTAAAGCGTTTCGGAGATTAACAGAACATCCCCGTAAGTATAGGAAATTTTTCTCCAACCTTTCTCCAGATATAAAGAAATGTAGTTTTTGCCACGCCTACTTCTCCAATCAAATTTTGAGAGGTTGTGTTTTGATTACCCAGGTGGTCTACTCTCTATTGCGATGCGAATACAACTTCGATGCGAAAGCTAAATGCCAACTTGGTACTCTCTTCCACTATCGCAAAAATTTTTTGAAAATGAAGGAACCCATTACGTTTTACAGCTCAACTCAGTTGAGTTGTAATTTCATAATTTTTGTATTATGGTTTACAACTTTGCTAAATTGCGGTGAACAAAAGCATAACAAAAATTACAACTGATCGCAACCAGTTGTTTTTATTAAAGATGGCGAAAAAAATTTGTTATTGTGATGAGTTTCGAAAACAAAAAAATGAAAAGATGCGAAAGACGGATTAAGGAGTACGAATCACTAGACATTCTTTCTTTCACATCGCAATAGAGAGTAGCCCCCCAGCTACATATGTGTACCAAACTTAGACAATTTTGCTCTTATCGCTCTTTAGATATACATAAATAAATTGATTTTGTGCTACTCCCACTTCTCAAATCCCGCCCCAATTTTGTCTATCGATAACTTAGATGCTTGGAGATTTTTGTGTTTTTCGCTCTCCAGATAAACCAAAATCTATTATGTCTTTATTAGGGTGTTCAATTAATCGGGTGTTATTTTTGTTCGATTAACCGATATTTGGCATTTTTAACTTATTCGATTAAACGAATAAAATTTTAAAATGAATCGATTATTCGAATAATTTTAAATCCAGGGGCCTAATTACCGCATTAGATATCGAGTAAGCTATCGTATCGAGTTAACTGTCGTATTTTCCTGTATACGATAGTCACTGACGTATCGAATGAAAACTCGAGAGATTTAATGTCTTTGGTTACTCGATATCGAATGCTATCATCACAAATTACTGCGCCAGGGATTAGCCTTTACTCTTCGCACTTTTGTCCACTTCTCCACGTCGGACAAAGTTTTAGGTCTGCTAGAGGGTGGAAGTTCTTTAACATTTTTCACATTTTTGTACTTACCTTATACTTTTTTTCACATTATTATGACATCTGCCAATAGTACTGCCAATTTCTCTCAAAGATTTGCCTTCAGATGCCAATTTTACCACTAAATTACGAGTTTCTACTGTAGTCTGCTTACTCATGTTAACTATTATTTACAAACTAAAGTTAACATGATTTTTAATTGATCAGTATAGATAGAAAAGATAATTAAACATCCGTAATATGATTGTAAGAAGAAAAAACCAAAAAACTAGGGGTCAAATTACCTTTACGACGCAGGAACATGGAAATAATATGAGATTGTACACTTTTTTTTGACGCGTAAAATAAGGCGTTTTCTGAGATTAATGTTAATTTGAACATGAAGAAGAAATAAATGATAATTTTTTTTTATTAAAATAAACAAGTACTGAATACACTTCAAAAACATAAAAACAGATTTTTTGTACTCTCCCCCTTTTAACATCTACGGACTTATAAATGTGGAACTGATCGGTGTACACTTTCTTTTGACGCTGACTGTATGTAGCTCTCATACAAATACTACTCCCGCTTTTGATGCCATAAATTTCTTTTAAATGTTGGTACTGATGTAAATTTGGCTTTAAAAACTTTTACGATAACTACTATGATATAAAAAAATGTTGTGCTGGTAGGTCCAAAATTAATCATAGGTTCACTATATGTCCCCTTCCAAAAATCACTTTAGGGCAAACCAATCTCATTTATATGTAAATAATAAAGTACTTTTACAAGAACCTTAAACTTTTAACAAATTTTTGTTAGGTTACATTCTCGAAAATTCGGTTTATATACTGTGATGTAGGGTATCAAATGTTCTGGTATAGTCAGTTAACTATACTTTTTTACTTGTTTTATTTTTATTGAATAATAAAAAAGTTTTATGAATTACTATGTTTTTATTTTATAGCGAATTTTTGGTACAATTAATGTCAATTTGGTACAATTTTTCCCTTAGGACGGAACAATTTAAGAATTGTAAGATCCCAACAGTGATGTGTATGTATGTTTATGCAGTTTTCCAAGTTTAACGTTAAAATTTTACATAATTACCTTACTTGGTATACTTTCAACTTTAATATAAGGGCTCTTTTTCTTAGAAATTAAAGCAACGATCATCACGCTATGCCCCCGGGGGCCGAGCACTTTTCGTGAATTTCACACACACACAACACGAAGGTTAACGAAACAATTGTAAAAAGCCATAATTTAAAAAAACAAGAACAAAACACATAGTTAATGTCTCAAACGAGTAAATTTATTTTCCTCTCTTTGCACAAACAACTACCCAGCGGGAAAATGGAATTAATATAGGGCTGCCAGATGTTTGAAGCTATCAACCAGGACACATGGAAAAAATGGATAAAAAATTACACCAACAGAAAAGTTTTTTTTTAATACATATGTATGTATGTAGTATATCGCACCCTAAATACTAAAGGGTCACAACTCAAAATTTTTCAAAAATGACTTTTTTTCATAAATTAATTCTCATAAGGCATAGCAAAACTTTCTTCAAAGTGGACTTTTTTAATAAGGGAACTAATTTGTTTTTTAAATATTATCACCATTTTTACATAAACTGTTTTTTGGCTCTCCTGAAAATTTAAGAATTGTGAGTTGTTACAGTTAAGTATTTAGGGTGCGATATGTAAGAACCATCCAGTTTTTATTTTTAAATCCAACAATATATAGAAAAAAAATTAACGTGTACTTCATGTACATAAAAACGTTGAAAAATAATAAAAAGTTGAGCTTAAAATGTTCTAAACTAAAATAATTTTCAGAAGAAAAAAGAAAAGATTGCACTTTTTCTAGAGCTTCATTTCGGTCTTTGATATAGTTATAAAACAGGTAGCATGTCATATTAAAATCAAACTTACATTGAATAATACTCTCCAGTGATTCAGTCTTTAACGAGTTTCTTTCTTTAGTCCATTGAGCAGACTAAGTACTCAACTTGAAAAAAATCATACTCTTTTGATTTTTCTTCAACCAACTGGACAACTGTCAAACTAATCAATTGAAAAAGTCAAGCTTCGTACAGACGATGGTCAGATCTTACAATGTTGTCATTAAAATTGCCTAAAAATGTCTTGTAACTGTCTGAACATTATAAGCTCATTTTCATTTGGCAGATGTGTAAAATGAATGTATCTGACAATGGCACCATTGTCAGAAAAATGACAATATTGTAAGATCTGACCATCGTCTGTACGAAGCTTCATACACGCTTTGATTTGGACAACGACCGACTTAGTTGACAATTGAATTGAAACGTGTATGGGCTGCCTTAGAGAAAGAAATTTGTTATCGGTTTTCGATTACTTATAAAAGTTGTTTACACGGTATAACTTTTTACAGCCACTAGTTGAAACATAATTTGAAAGAGGATTGACTATCATCTAATATTATTGAAAGCTTTTACCAGCTTTACACCAGATAACAGTTGAATTTAATTAAAGTTCTTTATAGAATTACCTTATGTTAGCACTGTTATAACAGAAATCTTAACCTTTGTTAACAATTTAAACCAGCAAAAAACAAATTTGTTTGTCTTGACCTGTACAAAAAACCAGGACAATTTAATAGTGGACCAGGACACCAGGACAAGTAGTCTAAAACCAGGACAATCCTGGAAAACCAGGACGTATGGCAGGCCTAAATTAATAGGAATCGAGAAAGTAATACATATCTTGTATGATATTTGATTCCAGAAATCATTATTCTTAACACAGACCATGTCCTAGGATTGTAATAAATTATTTTAATGTATCCTGCGAATGAATTAAATAGTTCATTCTTTGGAATTAATTATATTATTCAAAAGTCTTATAATAAAAGTCTTCTCCAATGCCGTTTGGAATACATTTTTTAATACCTGTTTACTTTAAATAACTTTGACCCACAGACATATAATTTGTGCTTTGACCGTACGCTTTCAAACACAAACTGCGACTAAAATAAAAATTATAAGTAGGCGACATAAAGGCAGCAAAAAAATAACGGATTTTTATTAAGCAAATATGTATGTAAAGCAAAAACACGAATAATTGTTACTAACAGAAACAATACATTCCTTGTTCTGCAAATGTGGGAATATACGTGGTAATCAGTGCTTAAATTTTGTGTCTGATGAAATTACCTTCTCGATTCCAATGAATGCATTATTTTTCTTTCGAAAATAATGCATTATTTTTTTAATTATTTACGTAATCAATTCCTCATTTTCCCGCTGGGTACATACACATTTTTAACTGTCTCTCTTTGTGATGACCGCTGAATTAAAGTCATTAATGCACAGTGAACAAAACAGTTCTAAACATATCTTACCGAACCATACACTGAAAGTCAGCTTTGTGAAAATCAACATAACATAGAAACAACAGGTGAATAAAACCAGGGCATTCCTGTGGAAATACGATCGGAATTGATTTATGTGACAGGCCTGATTGACAACACAAGAACACAATTTTATGTATGTGAAATGTATGTACATACATATTGCTTTTTGCAGGAAATTTATAAACAGTAGTCAAATCTACCCACTGTTAACATCTTAGTACAATTTCTCTAGCAGTTTGCAAAAAAAAAAAAATTACTGGTGTATCCCCCTTTATGATATAAGGAAAAAGTTTGTTAATTAATCTTTAACGATTTTGAAATCGATTTTAAAATCGATTTTGAGGTTTGATTAATCATTTCAAACACCGAAATAAAAAAATACGATCGAAAAATCGAAAATCAATTTTGGAATCCATTTACCATTCCCTAGTATGCGGTAATTAGACCCCAGAATTTTTATAAATTACGAGATTTTTTAGATTATTTTAGAAAAAATTAGTACTTGAGTAAATAAACATTCTTCAGGGTTTTATTTGTACTAGTGTTCGCCTAATGGTCAAAATTCGACCATAAATTTGTATGTAAATATGAAGAAAACATAATTCATCTAAGTACATATGAATTTATTTGTTTCGAGCATTAATTAATTTCCTTCAAATTGGATCGATTTGGCGAGGGACCAACCTCCGATCCATATTTTATCTTCAATATAAAAAATACCAATTGAAAAACTAAAAAGTATCAAAAAGTCTTCTTTATATCTGTGGCTTGGTGCTTAAAGGGCCAATGTCAATATTTTGCTGTTTTGAGTTAATCGTTTCATTATGTGTATTATTTTTCTGTATCAGCCAATGCCTAAGTTAGCCCAGAACAGTTTAATGAGGTTTTTTAGACATTGGCTGATACAGAAAAATAAAAGATAGTTAAATAATACACATAATGAAACGATTAACTCAAAACAGCAAAATATTGACATTGGCCCTTTTAGCATCAAGCCACAGATATATTGTCATCCACTCATGACGTTGCACGTTTAATTTTATGTTTATATGTCTAATATTAACGAAAAATAATCAAAGTACCAGCTGTTGAACGAAAAAGTACCAAAAAGCTCCCCTTGCATGTTCTTATTCACCCACTTTAATGTATAATTTTATCTATAAATTATGTATTTTATTCGACCTTTATTATTTAAAATTTTATTACAATTTTGTATAATTTTATCTTTATAGGTCGAATATTAACGAAAATTAAAAAAGTTCCAGATGAAAAACAAAAAGTTCCAACATATTTTATCTTATAGGTTATCACTCACTTAGGACCCTACACCTATAATATTATGTTTCTAAGTTCAATATTATAGAAAATTTAAAAATTATCACATGAAACACAGAAAAGTAAAAAAAAAATAAATTTAGTTTCCCGTATTGGCTGAAGTGCACTTTACGGGGCGTACGAAAAAAAAATAAAAAAAATATGCAACCCGATTCAGAATAAAAAAAGAAAAAAACCATAATTAAAATTTAAGGGGGCTGAGGCCCGTGGTGCCCTCTGGACCCAAAAAACTGTCCCGCCCACTTTGAGATATGTGTGGGTACTCAAATTTAAGGTAATTTGCTCACGATTGCAAATATGTATTTTGTTTTTGTGTTCGCATATTATTTTCCTCTCTAGGTTAATTTAAGTATCTTTTAGGTGCAGAAAAGCTTTAGTTAGCGAAGCCGGTGTTTGTTATACCATAGAGGAGAAAATCATTGCGACTGGCCAAAGGCCGGCTATGCAGAGAAGCTTTAGTTAGCGAAGCCGGTATTTGTTATACCATAGAGGATAAAATCCTTGCGCCCGGCCGAAGGCCGGCTAAGCAGAGAAGCTTTAGTTAGCGAAGCCGGTCTTTGTTATACCATAGAGCAGGAAATCCTTGCGCCCAGCCGAAGGCCGGCTATGCAGAGAAGCTTTAGTTAGCGAAGCCGGTTTTTTTATTCCATAGAGGAGAAAATCCATCCGCCCGGCCGAAGGCCGGCTACGCAGAAAAGAATTCTTTAGCACATCGGAAATAGGCTATTAGTTACAAAAAAAATAAACTTTTTTTTTTTAAATCGAACATAAAACATTAAAAAATACAAAATAAAACAAAATTTTTACAATCGTGAGCAAATTACCTTTAATTTGAGTACCTACACATAGATGTGAGTGGATGGGTGCACTTTTTTTTACCCAGAGGGCCAAAAAAGTCCCGCCCGCCCTAAATTTTATTATTTTCGTTTTTCTTGTACAATTACCTTTAATTTGAGTACCCACACATTCAACTAAGTGGGCGCGTCGGTTTTTTGGGTCCAGAGGGCCCCACGGGCCTCAGCCCCCTTAAATTTTAATTATGGTTTTTTTTTTTTTTATTCTGAATCGGGTAGCATATTTTTTTTATTTTTTTTTCGTATGCCCCGTAAAGTGCACTTTTGCCCCCGTATTTCTCCTTTTTTCTCCCCATAGAGGTTCGGTTGACAAACAAAGGAAGAAATCGTTCTGAACTGTTTTGCCTGGTCTGATTGATACATAAGATTTATACAGTCGAAATATTTGAAAACCGGTTTTTGAAAAATGTCGAATAATCGATCACCCTAATTTTTTATTATTTGCTAATTGGAAAAAAATTTTATTTATTTATTTTGCATTTGTGTTAGTAGCAATTTTGAACGCTTATAACTCTGAAATTATTGAACAGATTTTAATTTTATATATATTGTGCACTTCTTTGAGTAAATACCTCTCAAATGGTATATATTTTGTTCAAATCGGTTGACATACAGAGGAGGAAAGTGTTCTTAACTGTTTTGCCTTAGCCGATTTATATATAGATAATATTTTTGGCTTTTCTAAAATCTTTGGAAAAGGTTTCCTGATGAGCTGGCCTAAGCAACCAGTGAAATGCGCATAGAAGCTAGCTTTCCTCAACAATAAATCTCAGTGTATTTATCAAATATGAAAAATTGGGAACTAAGCACGTCATACGGAAATCTTATTAGTAGCTCCAAATTGTTGCTTCACTTTCGGGTACTTGGATTGTAAAGGAGTCAATATAAATTTGGATTTTTTGAAACTTTTCACGAACATTCCATCCCCTGCTATGCTTCTACAAATAATTTCCTCTAGAGAATCGATCGAAATGCCTTGTTTTGCCTTTGATTTTGTTGGTGGAGCATCTTCTTCAAGTACCTAGCAAAAACTTTGCCTACTTTTTCAAAAGAATTAGCTGCTTTCACTCATTATTTAGTAGCTTTCTTCTATAGCTACTTCTAAAACTACTTTTTTTTTTTTTTGATGTATGTGGGTAAAAAAATAATGACTTATTTTTGAATGCTTTCATTTTGGGATATTCCTTGTAAAATTCATTAGTTATTTCAGTAGAATTGTAAGTAGTGCTTTTATGTTTTTCTGATTGCTCAACACATTATTTTGTAGGCGAAGTTTTTACTGGGTACTATGTTATTGTCACTGTGTAAATGGTAAATTCGTGAAGTTGTTGACGAACAATTACGTTAATACATTTTTGGACACCTGTTACATTTAGCATTATTAGTTTTATCCCGCGTACAATATTCTTAAACCAAACTCTTTCTAAAGAATGAAACGCATGAACTAAAAATACAGGCGTGTTCTCTATCTATTATTTTTGTATCTATTATTTTTGCAAGAACAACACCACGAAAAACTACTATATAAATCATTGAGTTAACATAATTTTGTCGTTTTTTCTTTTGTAAAATGAATTATTAAATTGTGTTGAAAAAATGTAACAAAAATATAAGCTTAAATTCCAACGGACACATACATTTGGTTTGTTTGTTCGACTTAAAACTTTAAACAAATTATACATTTAACAGATATATATATTATTTTATTCGATTAATCGGTATAAATTCTTCGATTAATCCTTTAATCGAAATTAGCAATTTTAAATTATTCGAACAATTTATCGCCTAAAATTGTTCGATTAATCGACTGCACACCCTAGTCTTTATAAGTGAAGTACCACGCCCAATTCTCCAACCCCGCCCACATTTTGTCGGATAACCTAGATGCTTTTACCTAATTTGATATTCAAATTAGATACATATAAGCATCTTGGTCATTAATACACAACATCCGACAAAATGTGGGAATGGTACGAAGTACATTCATTTCTTTATATCTAGAGAATGGTAATCGAAAAATTGCCCAAATTTTGAATGCATAGCTAGGTTGTCAAAAACAAGTAAGTGTTATAGGGCAAGTGGGCGTGGCACCTCTCATGCAAATAACAAATAAATCAGTAACAGTAAAAGTAAAAAAATTTAGTACAAATATCTTCGATACCAAAACAAGACATCCAAGAAAAGTAGGCGGATTGGAGAAATGGGCGCGGCACTAAAAAATTTTGTATATCTTCCCTCTAGATTCTTGAGTAGTCGCAGGGATGCAAAGCACACCGGGTGAAACTAGCACAAATGTATGTATTTATTTATAATTACAACTTTCTGTTCTTAACGCACCTTGGTTAAGGGTATATAAAAATCGGCACAGCATTCAAGCAAGTAATGCTTTTATTTAAATTTTAAGATAAGTAGCGCTTAAAAAAATAACCGTTTTTCACAAAAGTGTAAATTTATCTTTATTTTTTTACCACAAACATTTTCTATGACTATTCTTTAAAATACATAGCAATTCGAATTAACTACTCCCCTGGTTACATTTTAATCACTTTTTGTTTGTTTGCTGCAACAAGATTTTTCAGTTGTCTCGGAATCCTTCTGGCCCGACATGCAATTACATTTATTGCCCTGAGCACACTTGCAACGTTCATCACATTTTGTGGAGGTGCATTTGCAATCTGTAAAGAAATTTATTTGTTTGATTTTTACAAACAATAAAATTAAATAAATGACTTTTTACCTTTTTCGCATCCTTTACAAGGCATTTTTTCTAAATTTTTTATGGTTTCTTTCAATGAATCAGCTGAATGAAAATTGTATGTATTTAAATGATTTTTGTATGGGTTTAAGTAAAATGAAATGCGCAGGACTATAAAATTAGTTATCGATAAGTTGCGACGACAAACCCGAACCGGATATACAAATTTAGGTTGTCCTATTTAACAAAAAACCAACAGGTGGTTGATAAGAAGATGTTTTTGCTGCAATAAACATTTTTGAAATATAATTTTGTATTAACATAGTAGAGATTTAAATAAAAAAAACTGACTTTTTGCAACAAAAAAAACAAAGTGATATTCTGCCTTGTTACAGTAGTCGTTATCGAAATCGTAGATGGTTGAACTTTTTTCGATGTCGTTTAAACTTTACGACAACTACAACACAGGCATGCAAGGTTTTAATTATATGATCAAAAAATCAGTACAGGGTTACTCATTTAGTGGTTTTAAAACCGCAGGTCTGGCAAGGCTGTCAGCTGTTCCATATCTGTCATCTGAAGTGTCATTTATATAATGAACGGTTTGCCATTTATGAATATGGCTCGTTTTACAAACGAAGAACGCGTAAAAGTAGTGGTTCAAACGTGGCCACTTTTCATTTATCATTATGGGACGATACTGTGCAAGGAATTGGCAAGATTATAAAGAACATTTTAAGAACCGTTGCCGTCAATTCAGGTCGCTTTGGGCATATGATAACCGACCTTTTTGGCCTGTAATTGAAGAGAATAAGCTGGACGATATGTGGTTTCAACAAGACGATGCCACAAGCCGCAAAACATGACAGATTTTGGCTTTATTGCACAGACAGTTTCCAGAATGCGTAATTTCACGTTTTGGCGACACCAATTGGCCACCAAGATCTTGCGATTTGTCGCCGTAATTTTTTTGTGCTGCTAAGACCGTGTCTACGTGAATAATTCCCGAATGTTGGAGCATTCGAAAGCAAACATTCGTCAAGTTATCGCCAGAATTGTCCGAAAAGTAATTAAAAACTACCTCAAAAAGATCAACTGCTGCAAGGTGTGCATTGTCGTTGTCATGTCTTTTGGCAACATTATTAAGCTACTCGTAGCTTCTTGCTGAAATATGGCCAACGTCCAGCCAATCCAAAAAAAGGGTGAGGCTACAGAACCTGAAAACTACCGCCCAATAGCAATTTGCTCTACGCTCTCGAAGGTCACGGAGAGCATGATCAATCACCACTTGGAAAATTATTTGGAGTCCAATTCACGTTTTGGTGAAAGCCAATTAGTTGCTCTGGATATTTTCAAAGCGTTTGATCGTGTGGCAGGGTGCACTCGTTTTAAAGTTTATTGCGTTTGGTCTCGGTAGTGATTTCTCTCGAGTTTTCTCAAGAACAGCTCTATACGTGTTGTTAAAGATCGGAGAAGTGTCATTTGAATTTAGTTGTACCGCCGGGCTCTGTTCTTTCTCCTACACTTTTTCTTATTTTCTTAACGACCTCCTTGGTCTAACTTCCAATCCTATCTTTTATTCTCAGAAGGCAGCGTTATTTGTAACTCATTTTCCTTTAATCTTAGACCAAGCCTTACTGAGGTTGAAGCTGTGAGGCAGAATATGAACGACACACTTAATCATTACCCAACGACAATCTCCGAGTGGGGTCTTGCGAATAAGGTCGATTTTAATGCTTGTAAGACCAAATGTTGTCTTGTGAAGTCAGCGTCGTCTGTATCCATAGTTGGTAAAGCTTTTAAAGAATCAGACACTCTTGATGGTCTAGACATGAAAATCCAATGTGATATTCGTTGGAACCAACGTGTTTTTCCAGTGTCGAAGAAGCATTCAAGTGTCTTGGTTTCTTAAAACTGTGCAAGAACTTCTTCACTCCGATAGACCTTTCCACTATTTATACCGCCTATGTCCGGCCGAAAATGGAATACAACTGTCATATATGGGCGTTGAAGCTCATTTACGGCTGTAGGGCATCCAGCTCTATTAACTTATTGGATCATCCTCTGAATGTGGGTTGTTCGTCATTGTTCTATCGATATTACATCGGCAACTGTTCAGCTGAGATGGGCGAACTCATTCCTGAGACGAGGGGGCATGCCCGAAGTACTCGCTTTTCCAGGAGATCACATCCGTTCGTTGTCGACTGCACAATGCATTACAGAGAACATTTGTTTCTCGGTAGAACTCCCGGCAGAAGACTTCCCAGTCGGCTACATTTTGGAAAAATTCAAATTAAATGCCCCCAAACACTACTCCCTCTTTCCTTCTCCTCGAAACCTATTTTCCTAATACCAACACAATGCATTGCATTAGTAGGGCGCATATCTAGAGTGGTGGCTCAAAGTAAAAAAATATACATGTACAGCGAAGTTGTCCGTCTATTTTTGTATATATCTGGAGAACGGAAAGAGCAAAAAATTTAAAAAAAAGTACAAGCATATTGGTGAAGTGGACGCGGCACTTGCCATACAAAGACATTATAGATTTCGGTATATCTGGAGAACGGCAAGAGCTAAAGTTGCTGAACTGGGCGCAGGCATCTTTGTTATCTATAGACAACATCTGACAAAATGTGGGCGGTATCGTATAGGGGTCAGGGTCGACCGAAACTGCACTTCACTATTGGTAATTTCAAGTAATTGTTGATGTGTTTTGTTTAAACTTTGATATTGTTACAAGTAGAACCGTTGCTTATAAGTCTTATACGTTTAACAGTTTAATTTGGTTTAATATCTTTAGTTTTTCCAAAATCTTTATGAATGAAGTTTCCTGATGATCTGGCCTAAGCAACCAGTGAACTGCGCATAGGAATAGCTTATCCCATCAACAATAAATTTCAAGTGTTTTTATCAAGAATAAAAACTGGGAATTAAGCACGAATAACAAAATCTTTTTAAATTAAAAGTTTGTATTCCCAAAAATTTAAATTACTTTTTGATAATTTTTAAAATTGTTGAATGTGGACGAAAAGACAAAAAAAATGACAAAACCGGCGATGATTAATGCAAACTGTGTTGTATTTTTGAGAAATATAATGTGGCATCATTAAAATTCAGAGTTGATTTATTAAAAGTTAGCAGATGGAGAAAATTTCGTTATGAATTAACTCTGTGCTAACAAGCTGCTAGACTTAATCGGCATTCCAGTTAACAGATTGTTGTACGTAGTGTACAAACTGTGGCTAACTTTTTTTTAATGAAATTGGAAAGAAAACGGTCACTTTGTCCTTATTTAGTCGTTGTTCGTCGACGTATCACAGAGCGAGAGAGAGAGAGGGAAATTGTTGCGAAAAATGCGTCTTTCGTACCAATTATATTTTTACTATTGATCAGTTTTTATTTATAGATTTTATTACAAAATCGTAAAATTGCTCTGGGCGGGGAAGCAGCTCGCGAGTCTTTGTCGTTATCATTTAAAGATAAACAGGAAGTGTTTGTTTGCTTTTCGTGCGTTTTACGTTTCACCCTGCATTGGTTAGTGGCGTGGTGTCGCATAACTGTACCGAGTTACAGTTCTTGCGGTGTCAGCATTTTCCATATGGGCATTTCCATGTCATCGTACGTGACATTTGTACGCCTTCAGAGAGATAGAAATTTTGCAAAAATAGTATTAACTGGAAAATTTCTTGTATCATTATGTTTCATTTAGAGGGAACTATATATGAAAACAAAAACTTTCAAATTCGGAACCTTGTTGTCCAAAATATCGGGCAAAATTAGTGCATATCGTACGTGACATAAAACGGAAGTGATATTTGGGTGAATGTAAAAAAATACGAAAATCTGCAAATTGTGGGAGGTTTTTCTCCTTTTTTTAATTTCATACATTAAACACCATATTTTTTCTTTATAATCCATAATTGGAAAAAAAATAATTTTTTTGGATGGTTTTATAATGAACAAAATGTAATTTCGTTCGTGACATACCGTACGTCACAGATTTTTCTCTTATAGTATTTACATTACATGAAATATATGTATATAAAAACTTTAAACAGACAAGTAAGAAAGTATAGTCGGTCAAGCCCGTCCATATGATACCCTATATTATAATATATAAAAAAATTTTTTTTTGAGAGTGTACCCTACTTGGGGCCCATGGCCAGTCAAGATCCCCAGAACAGAATTATGCTATGAGGTTAAGAATTATATAAAAGTTATTTGTGCCGAATATTGTTTAGTTATCTCCACCAATATAAGATTTGTTTGCCCCTAGCCGATTTAAGGAAGGGGGTTTATATGGGACCTATGGTTAATTTTGGACCTACCAGCACAACATTTTGTCATAGTACTATCGTAAAAGTCATATTCGGACATTTTTATGTAAATACCAACATTTTTAAGGAAGTTATGGGTCTAAAAGCTATTTTCGGGAGTAGCACTTGTATGGTCAAATATAGACCGATTCCAAAAAAATTTTTAAGATGATTTTGATTGTAATAAACAAATGTAAACTAAATACCAACATAATAAGATGATGCATTTAGTTGCATTTTAGTACTTAAAATATCGTACGTGACGAGCTTTAAAGGCTTATAAAATTTGTATTATACCAATTTAAAACAAACTTTAAACTTTTATTTTAAAATATCTAAGACTTACCAATTTCATATGACAAAGATAAATGATGTTTTCGCACCACGTACGTGACATTAGAATAGCATTAAAAACAAACACAAAATCGAACTATAAATTTGTTCTTTCGTCATGGATCTTGTTCATTGTTGTTGTAACATTAATTTTAAAGTATAATTGCAAAATTACCGGTATCTGTATTTAATTGGCAGAATATTAAAAATTGTCAATTGCAGTTACTAAAAATGAATCAATAAGAAAGTGAGTTGAAACTATTATTTTTTTCTGTTTAAAAATTGTAATAAGCTATAAGTACCCCGGCATAGTAAAGTTTGGGTGTTTTTTTTCCTATCTACCATATTTGAAAAAAAGTTTCAGGCGTTTTAATCTTTTAAGTCCTGGTTGGCATTCTTATGGAAATGCCCATATGCAATCGTATTATAACCTTAAAATTTTAACGTGTTTTACTGGTGGAGATTCTCCACAAGAAAATTTACTGGTGGAGAACCAAGGAAATAACTCAGACGTTTTACTGTGGAGACAAGATATACTCTGGATCTTATTCTGGAAGCTCTTCGCCTTCCTATACGAAGGTCTAGGTCGATCGAGGATTTGTGGATAAGGCTCCAACAAACCGTGTGATACCCTGGCAATATAACTCAAGATTGTTAGCCAAAAATATTTTAAAATCAAAAAAAATAAAAAATATAGATTTTATTATTTCCATAAACTTCTTATTTCAAATACGTAGAATCCCGATAATTCGAAAACGCAAGGAAATGGCAATTTCTTACGAATTATAGGGGTTTTCGATTTAGCAGGGTTAAGATTTAACGGGGTTAAAAAAAATAAATACGAATAAACGGGGTTTTTGAATTTATTTACTAAAACGATACAAAAAACCTGTCAAAAATAATATACAGTAGAACCCCGATAATTCGTAATCGCAAGGGACCGACCATTTCTTACGAATTATAGGGGTTTTCGATTTAGCGGGGTTTCGATTTAACGGGGTTAAAATAAAATAAATACGAATAAGCGTGGTTTTTGAATTTATTTACTAACACAATAAAAAAAAATATAAAAAACAATTGTTAAAAATAAAATATATAAATATTATACACACAAATTATTCATGTAACAAACTGATCTTAAGAAAATAAACCCACACACAAGCAAAAAACCACGCAAAAATAAAATACAGTAGAATCCCGATAATTCGCAATAGCAAGGGACCGGCCATTTCTTACGTATTATAGGGGTTTTTGATTTAGCGGGGTTTCGATTTAACGGGGTTAAACTAAAATAAATACGAATAATCGGGGTTTTCCAATTTATGTACTAAAACGATAAAAAAAACACACAAAAAATTGTTAAAAATAAAATACATAAAATTTATTCATGTAACAAACTGATCAAACTGATCTTAAGAAAATAAACCAAAACAAAAAATCATTCTTTCCATGTTTCTGTTGTTTTTATTACGAATTATAAGTGGTAGTTAGCAAACAATTGCGATTTATAAGAGGTAAGAAGATTTTATTTGAAAAAAATTACGAATTAGCGAGGGGACCAAAATGTATGGAAATTTTACGAATTAACGAGATTTTTTCAAGGGACCGGCAGTTTATTACGAATCATCGGGAATTACGATTTAACGGGGTACGAATTATCGGGATTTGACTGTAGTGGTAAACAAAAAATCTTTCTTTCCATGTTTCTGTTGTTTTCATTACGAATTATAAGTGGTAGTAAGCCAACAGTTACGATTTATAAGAGGTAAATATTTTATTTGACAAAAAAATTACGAATTAGCGAGGGGACCAAAATGTATGGAAATTTTACGAATTAACAATATTTTTTCAAGGGACCGACAGTTTATTACGAATTATCGGGAATGAATTATCGGGATTTGACTGTATATAAAAATTATTCATGTAACAAACTGATCTTAAGAAAATAAATCCACACACAAGCAAAAACCCACGCAAAAATAAAATAGTGGTAGGGCACTGCTACACGTTCAATAAATATCGTGATATTTCTAGTATCACGATATTTATTGAACGTGTAGCATGCAATACTGATGGATCGCGATCCATATCGCAGAATGGCCTAAAATATGAAATCCAGATCGCGGATCTTGGATCGCGTGATAAATATTGAACGTGTAGCATTTTCATGATATTTAATAATATTAATAAAAATTAATACGTCAGTAAAAAGTGTTAAATAAAAGAAATAAAATACGCAGTGGAAAAAATTAAACAAATAAAAAGTAAAACAATTGACACAATTTGTTAAAAGTTTATTGAAATAAATGGTAATGGCAGAAGACAGTGAAATCGAGCAAAATAGCTAAACAGGCTTTCTTTTGGTTTTCTCGCGACATTGATAAACGACCCGCACAGCACAAAAATAACATAAATACTGACGCGATAAATATTGAATATGTAGCATACGCTCGTGATCCATCAATATTTTAAAATGGATCGTGATCCAAATATCACGATATTTATTGAACGTGTAGCAGTGCCCGTAAACAAAAAATCTTTCTTTCTATGTTTTTGTTGTTTTTATTACAAATTATAAGTGGTAGTTAGTAGAGTTGTCAATTATTCGACTTTAAACTTCGTTCGAATAATTCAAATAATTGTTTTTGTTCGTTCGATCAAACGATTAAATTTTAAAAATTATTCGATTAATCGATGAGAATAACGAACAAAAAATATAGATACATCCGTCCCACATCTACAACTATGGAAAATCGTCCATTTTCTACTTTATTTTTTCTCAAATCCGCTTTGACTTCTACTTTTTTAATGCGTAAAACTTTTCATGTTAACTCCGATAATATCTTGGATTTTCGAAAAGCCTTTGCAGACGTTCCATCTTCAACTTCTGCATACAGTTTCTTCTATAGAACAATTACTGTCTCTCGTTATGTATTTTTCCACTGGACTAAGTTCGGCCATTTTTGATGTCTTTGGAAAAGATAAAATATATTTTTGAAATACTATGAGTACTTAACACGGTTTTTGCTTACTAAATATGGAGATTTATTATAATCAGGGCTATGGCTACAATATTTTTTAGCTTTCCTACATTGTGTAAAGGGAGGTCCAACCATAATGCACGATGTTAATTGTAAGTCGCAACTTAACGGCAAGATTTTTGTCGAACTTTCTTTGTTTCAGTGTTGAACAAATTTAACCAGATGTACAAAATTGAGCAGCGCGTTAAGATTGTTGAAGTCTTTTACGAAAATGGGCCTTCAAATCAAAATGTATTTCGTGCACTTCGTGACACACACATTTACCTCAGTATATTCTTTAACATGCAGAGTTACCCAGGGACCGCAAATAACAGTTATATTGGAATTTTAAAACAAAAAAAGCACATACAAGTAAATGTCGAAAAACTTATTCAAGTATACCATATTGTTCCTTATGCACTTGTCAGTGATAAAATATATTGATTTTTATAATTTTGATTTTTATATAAAAATCAAAAAATAACAGTTATTTTTTGATTTTTATTTTTTTTTTGAACAAAAATAACTGTTATTTTTTGATTTTTATTTTTTCGATCAAAAATAACAGTTATTTTTTGATTTTTATTTTTTTGAACAAAAATAACAGTTATTTTTTGATTTTTATTTTTTCGAGCAAAAATAAAAGTTATTCTCTAAATAAATGTACGTGATTTAATAATTTAGTTGACTTTAAATTTTTATTTTAGTGTGTAATTATCATTTGAATTCCTTATGCACATTAAAATAATTATTAAAGTCATCTAAATTAGTAAAACACGTAAATTTATTTCGAGAATAACTTTTATTTTTGCTCGAAAAAATAAAATAAAATAATAACTGTTATTTTTGTTCAAAAAAATAAAAATCAAAAAATAACTGTTATTTTTGATCGAAAAAATAAAAAAATAACAGTTATTTTTGTTCAAAAAAATAAAAATCTAAAAATAACTGTTATTTTTGCTCAAAAAAATAAAAATCAAAAAATAACAGTTATCATCTGACTTTTATGAAAAAAGGCATAACTGTTACGGTCCCTGGAATTACCGCATTTGGGCAAATGAGAATCCACAAGTGATTGTTGAAAAGAGGATGCTTCCATAAAGAGTAAATGTTTGGTGGGGTTTTTGGGCTGGCGGCGTCCTCGGGTCGCACCTTTTCTAAATTGACGAAATTGACTATCGCGGGATGATAACATAGGCCACGATCCGATAAAACAATAATTATAATTTTTTTTATTGTGCGACTATAATTTTTGTGGAGTATTTGACAATTTGTTGACCCAAATCTACTTCACTGATATAAATATATATAAATACTAGCAAACCCGGCGAACTCCGTTTCGCCACCAGATGGCTTCGTTTTATGTAACATTTCGTTTGGTGATTAAAAGATGAAGAAAAATTTTTTTTGTTTTATATTTGAAAAGGAAACATTTTATTTCATTTCACAACAGTAATGAATTTATTTCGATTACAAAAATGAAGTGTTATTTAATTGAATGGCGTTAAAATTGAATGCCATGTCGGTTGGAATCATTGGGATCCGAGGTATCAAAACATTTTCTCCCTTGTACTTTCCTTTAAGCATTGTTGCTTCGATGACGTTATTCATCAGTTTTTTTACCGTAAGTCGGGTGCCATTACAAAGACGTGGTTGGTTTATATTTCGTAACATTATGGTTACCGATCCATCTTTTAGTTTGAATTTATGAGGAGGTAATCCGGGTAATCCCAAGCAGTTCGATTGGATAGTTGACGACATCGTTCTGAGAAGTAATGGAATCTACCGATTTGTACGTCTCCAATTTGCCAGCGATTTCACTTTGAATCTTAAAATTCAGTTCGTCGACATCAACGTAGCTAATATAGCACGTTCGCTCAACAAATCATGATTTCTGTAATTTTGTGTAATGTTTGAAAACACCTTTCGGATGAGTTCGGACTTTGATTCGGTGAACCGGCAGAAATTTAAATATCCACCGGGATTTTGTCGTTTCCTTTGTCCAGCAATTGTTTGGAAAATACGTCTCGAGATTGATTGTTTTGCAGCTCGACCCGCACTTTCAGAGTCAATTTGAGCTTCCTAACGTGTTTCCACAAAGCAGACGACTTCAAACATGCATTTAATTTATCGGCGGGCGTTGATCGTGGTATCACTGTAAGTGTTTGCCAAAAATCACCTGCCAACAAATCATCGTACCTCCAAATCGGCTTTGATTGTTTCGTAGTAGGCGTAAAAGTAGGCGTGGTAAATTTTTCTTTCGATGAAAACTTAAAATGGAATAATACGAACATTTGAAAGAAAAATTAGTCAAATCGATGGAGCCGTTTTCTGATTTAAGGTAAATCGAAAGAAGTGGGCGTAAAAGTGGGCGAGGAACAATTTTCTTTCCGTATAAACCTAAGTTGGACCATGGCGATCACTTTAAAGAAGAAATCGTCCAAATCGGTCAAGCCATCCTCAAGCTATGTGCTTAATAGAAAAAGTGGGCGTAAAAGTAGGCGTGGTAAACTTAAAATGCATTGATACGAACATTTGAAAGAAAAATTTGTCAAATCGATGGAGCCGTTTTCTGATTTTAGGTAAATCGAAAAAAGTGGGCGTAAAAGTGGGCGGGGAACAATTTTCTTTCCGTATAAACCTAAGTTGGACCATGGCGATCACTTTAAAGAAGAAATCGTCCAAATCGGTCAAGCCATCCTCAAGTTATGTGCTTAATAGAAAAAGTGGGCGTGAAAGTAGGCGTGGTAAATTTTTCTTTCGATGGAAACTTAAAATGCATTGATACGAACATTTGAAAGAAAAATTAGTCAAATCGACGGAGCCGTTTTCTGATTTTAGGTAAGTCGAAAAAAGTGGGCGGGGAACAATTTTCTTTCCGTATAAACCTAAGTTGGACCATGTCGATCACTTTAAAGAAAAAATCGTCCAAATTGGTCAAGCCATCCTCAAGTTATGTGCTTAATAGAAAAAGTGGGCGTAAAAGTAGGCGTGGTAAATTTTTCTTTCGATGGAAACTTAGAATGCATTGATACGAACATTTGAAAGAAATATTAGTCAAATCGATGGAGCCGTTTTCTGATTTTAGGTAAATCGAAAAAAGTGGGCGTAAAAGTGGGCGGGGAACAATTTTCTTTCCGTATAAACCTAAGTTGGACCATGGCGATCACTTTAAAGAAAAAATCGTCCAAATCGGTCAAGCCGTCCTCAAGTTATGTGCTTAATAGAAAAAGTCGGCGTAAACGCGGGGAACAATTTTATATGCTATAAACCTCACGGAGCTCGAGACTTTTCCAACGAATGCAACGTGGAAATCGGTTCGTGCGTTCTGGAGTTATAGCGTCAGGAAGGAAAACCCGACTTATTTTTATATAATAGAATATAAACATTTGAAAAAACTTATCCAGCGCAGTGATACATTTACGAGCATACCCGGACTTATTGTAGCCAAACATTGAGGATATGGACATGGAAGATATGTGGTTCCAGCAGGATGGTGCCACTTGCCACACAGTCAACGAAACAATGCACTTTTGCGCGAGAAATTCAATGGCCGTGTTAAAAGAAAAAGTGTACGTCAATAAGCCAAGAACAATTCAAGAGCTTAAGGATCAGATTATTCTGCCTATTCAGGATATTTAACCTTAATTATTTCTCAGTCATCGAAAATATGACCATCGGAAAGAGGTATGCCACCGAAGCCGTGGCGAGCATTTGGCCGATATTTTCCTTCACCCATATTTTTTATAGATCTTTATATAATAATAAAAAATATTGAAAAAATTCTCAGAAAACTTTTAGTTTTATTTACAATTAACATCGTGCGTTTTGGTTGGACCACCCTTTATAAAATCACTAAAAAGGTATAAGAATAAATCAAATTCTAAGCTTTTTTTTTGTTCGAGTAATCGACATAATTTAATCGATTTATTCGTTATTCGCAAATCGCCATTTTAAAATTATTCGAACAAGATTTTGGTTTTGTTTGATCGATTAATCGAATTATAAGAGGTAAAGAAGATTTTATTTTAAATTAAAAAAATGAATGGAAATTTTACGAATTAACGAGATTTTTTCAACGGACCGAAAGTTTATTACGATTTATCGGGATTTGACTGTATTCCCTTTTTTTTATTTTTTACTGCAAAGAAAGTCTTCGTGTTTATTGTTTGTGGTTAGAAATGTGTTGAGTTCTTCGTTTTTATTTATTTATTTTTTCAATTTAATTAAAATGAATGAAATGAGTGCAGAGTTAGTGAGTGGTACATAATTATAATTTTTTTTATGTAAATGTAATATTTAGTTCTTGATTTTTTTTTTTTTTTTTTAATTTTTATTACATTTAGCAAGTATTTTAATTAGTTTATTTTTAAAGGAGAAGGGAGGAGTTAATTTTTAGCCTAAATTTTAAACATGGTTTATAATATTTATTTTTGATTTATATATTGTTTATTTTTTTAGTTGTTTATAATTAATTATGTTATTTTATTATTTTCTATTTATTTTTGCTTAAAAAATATTTATTTTCAAATATTTCTGTTCGTTTTATATAAAATTCTTAATTTGTATTATTATATTTTTTTAATTTGAAGATTTTCTTTAAACAATTAGAAATACACTATTTTCGAAGAATTGTTTGTTTTTTTTTAATTCTAAAAAATATATTTTCATTTTATGTATGTGTGTATGTAATTGTGTACATAATAAAAATAAAACAACAACCTTAGGTTGGCTTTTATTTATTTATTTTATTAAAAAAAATGTATAATTATTTTATTTAAGTTATATTTTATGCAATTTTTTTTATTTAATCCGTTTCTTTTAATAAATTTTGTATGTATTCCCAACTTCATATTGAATTTTGTGTTGCATAAGTTAAGCCCTTAGGACAAACTTTAGCAAAAAATTAAATAAAAAACAACTTAAAGCTTTGTAGAACATTATTATTAAATACAGAGGAGTTAAAGTAGTTCATATTAAAAATAGGAGAGCTTAAGGAAAAAGGAAACTAATAACAATTATAATTTTAAATTTAAAATAAATAGACTTTATTTGTATCTATATCAAACAAACAAAAGTTTAAAATTTAAAATATTTATATGTATGTAGAAAATTGGAACAAAAATATACAATACTGCCTATTTGTTTTACATGTAATTTGTGCGAACGAAAGCGTTCGAGTGACATTGTAAAATAGGCAGATAATTTTTTAGTAACCAATGTGCTGTTTCCAGGTCACAGGCAATTAATTGATTGTGTAGAAAAATGTACGGCCTGTTCGTCGATTTCAAATGAAGACTTCGTTCGCCTAACTTACATGTAAAACAAAAACAAAAACAGTTTTTAATAACTTGTTTTTGTTTTAAATGTAAGTTAAGCGAACGAAGTCTTCGTTCGAAATCGACGAACAGGCCATTATATGAAAACTACTCAGTTTTTTGAGTGCTCATATAGCACGTATGCGAAATAAAATATGGACTGAAACATTAGCTGTAATAAAAAATTTATATCAGGTATTAAAAAATCAAAGTTAATATGCAATTGTTAAAATACACAACTTAAACTTATTTTTCATAAAGATATCCTGCCACATCGATGGGCTTTATTCATATTTTGAGGCACCCTACGGATAGCCTCTTAAATCACCTTTGTGTGCATTTTCTATAATATCCATTTAATTTGAGTGATAAAACAGTCTAGGTTTCTTGGTTCCTATCCCTATTTATAGAAATTTCTTTTAACATTCCTCTAAAAGACGCCAATTCAGTCCATTCATGAGCGTCCATTGTAAAGAAGCTCCCAACATCCATGATAAGATTCATGGCCAGCCAGAAGCAAAAAAATATTGTAACAAAGCCCGTATTAGATGTTTGATGATAACTGACTCTTTTCTGAGACTGCTGGAACGGTTTTCTTTGCATATTTGACTACTTTGATATGTGCTACGTACTTCTAATTTTTAACTCTTCATTTATTTGCCAACGCATGGTAAGATTTTGAAGTATATCCGGCAATTGCAACCTTCAACATAGCTCAAGTTTGATTGCATTGTATTAAACCTTTTTACCGGATCGTCGTCTTCTATTAAACGGTTTTTTACTTTCGAAAGCTTTTACGCCTGCGACTGTTTGGTAATTGATTAAAGAGAACGTAAACTGATTTCATTTAATCTTTAACCAAACAGTCACAGGCGTATATGATTGAACCTTTCTGAACCGATCTACATATTTTCACAAGAGAATCTAGCCATATTTTGAAATTGTCTAAATAAAATCAAATAAAATCACTCTTGGTAATTGAGAGAACCCCTAATTTATCAAGAATTTGATTGAATGATTTTCGAAACGTATTAAAATCGGAAAATGTTTTGTTGGTTTAATGAATTCGAAAACCCATTCTCGAAATTGAACTAAACTTTTCTTAAATTTTAAAAAAACAGAAATTCTAAACAAGTCGAAAAGAGTTTCAAACAAGTTTTTCACGAATACTTTGATTTTTTTCAATATGGTTAAATCCAAAGTGTTGAACGTGACAGTCGTACGCATCAAAAACGCAATAACATTTTAAAAAACAAATATTTTTACGTTTTCTTAACCCTTAAATTAAAGCAATAAGAAAGCTCTGTTATCTATGCTAAAGTTTATGGAGGGCGCGATTCTAGGCCAAAGATAATGGCAAAAGAAGTAGCGCTTCGAAGGTGAAAAAAACAGAAGTAGTTTTTGTGGCCATGTATAAAAAGGCGTAATTCAGCGAAACCTGGCACAATTTTTTAGTCAAACTACTTTAAGAATTTTACGTAGCAATGTTACATTAAAATGCCTTTGGTTTGATTCCAAAATCTTCTGTATTTTCTTTTTTTTAAGCCAAAATCTTGGTCGATACGTGACATTTCGAACGTACAATTTTTTCCATAATAATTTAACTGAATATTGACTAAAACAATAAAAATTTACCGTTAATCCGAATAACATATTTCTCTTTGAACTCTTCCATAGATTACAGACCATGTAAGAACATATATAATTATGTTTTATCAAATACATATCACCTTTTTGTTAGGAAGATAATATTAAAGAAAACATACAATAAAACATTCTCACAAATAAGAAATTACGTTTGCACAACTTTGCAGTCTGATTGTTCATCTAAGTGAACAAATTTATGGGTAAATTTATAAAATTAGTAAAATCTAAATATGTATTTCTCTATAATAATATTGTAAAATAATCAGCTTTGAATAACTTTTAAATTTTCGGTCACGGTGGACCTTTTGACGGATATGCCCATATGTAGTATTTGTAACAAAAATTACACAAGGGAACAAAATTGAACTTTTTTGTGCGGCCTGGAACTTAGTTGGAAATTTTTACTAATTTTAAGTCGCTGATTTCAAATCGAATCTCCGTTTTTCTTCATCAGCTCGCATTTTTAAGTTACAGGTACTCATGTTATTTTTGACTTTTTCTCAAAAATTAAAAATGCAAAAAATCATAACTGTAATCTTCATTATGCGATTTTCAAAATTTGTATTTTTTTAAGATGTAATTGTTAGCTTAATTTAAAAAATCATACAAAATCCAAAACGGGAAAAAGTTAAAGTGTTATTAGATTTACGTAGATTCACATAACCTAGAAACAAAATGAGGCATAGAGCATACAAATGATGAACGCGTTTCGCTTTCATTCACAATTAAGTGAAGAAAAAAAACGTCCATAAATAGAACACAAACACAGAAAAATTTTATTTTTGTATGGCACATGCATTTCACTCGTAAAACTGCTCTGAGTGGAGAAGCAGTTCGCGCTTTTTGTCATTATTTTTTAAGGGTCGTTTTTGTTTGTCTGCTTTTGTTGCGTTTGGCGGTGTCACCCCGCATTGGTTAGTGTTTCGGCGTCGTATAACTGTACCGAGTTACAGTTTTTGCGGTATCTGAATTAACTATATGCAATCGTTTTTAACCTCAATGTTTTGATGTGTTGTCTGGTGGAGAACCAAAGAAAAAAAACTCATGTGACTGGTGGAGAACCATATATAACTCAGACGTTTTGCTGGTGGAGTACCAAGAAAATAACCCAGACGTTTTACTGTGGAGACAAGATATACTCTGGAGCTTATTCTGGAAGCTCTTCGCCTTCCTATACGAAGGTCTAGATCTATCGAGGACTTGTGGATGAGTCTCCAACAAACCGCGTGATACCCTGGCAATATAACTCAAGATATGTAGTTGCCAAAAATTTTTAGTTTTTAAGCAAAATCAAAAAAAAAATATTTTTGTATGGAAATCAATTTAGTTCAGTTTCAGTTTTCTCAATAAATTGTGAATACCTAAAAGCAAAAGTTGTGCACCGATTACAATGAAATAAAGCTCATTTGATTCGAAGTATGTTAAGCTAAATGTTTTAAAACCAAAACTGTGATTTTTGTAGTTTTTTTATTTTTTACGAATGTTTAAACAATATAATTTTTTTTTTTTTTTTTTTTTTGAAACTAACGAATTCTCTAAAACTACTGGACAAATTTAAAAACAATCACCCCTATCGTGAATAACAAGTGGAAAAATAATAAAGCAAAATATTTAGTACTAGTTTAACCCGGTGCGCTTCGCTACCCTACAAAGTTAGTTTTTTGAACTTTTTCCAAAATTCTGCCACCACGTCTTTCGAAAGCTTCACAAATCCGCAGGTAATCGACCTGTTGTTTTGCATTTTGTTGACCAATATATCGGTTTGTGCCTTATTAACGGCAAACGCCCTTAATATTCGACTTATAGGAGAAACTACTTACATAGATGTTCTGTTCCCTAGCGAAAATAAAGTGAGAAAATCTAAGGGAAATGTGAACAAATTATGAGGGAAAAAACTCTTCACGATAAGGGGAATTTTTCCCGTGAAAATTTTTTCACGTTATTATTCTCCTTTGAATTACCTTTTTTCATGGGAGTTTTTCATGATCGCAAATATGTGAAAAGGGGAAAAAATACGAGGGAAAAATTATTCACGACAGGGGTGAATGTAAAAATGCCTTTAAAAAAAAATTGTTGCCAAGTTTAAGATTTTTTTAACTGAATATGGTGAACCGCTTTCAAGTTATTCCAAAATATGTAGTGAAAGTGCCTTATTTTTGGACATACTTTTTATAACAAAAATCACATTACAAGAAAACGGGCCTGTTCGGAAATACATTACTGCGCTGCAGCTGATGCGCATCTGTGATTAGTTTGCGAAGCTCAAGCAAATCAGCTCGGCATCAGTTTTTTTGCTACGCAGTTTTGTAACTTTTTATTTTTGTGTGCAGACAAGCCAAAGAGCTTTGCAAGTTTTTAGCATTGAGAATGTACTACATTTTATTTAAGAAGAAAATAACAAAAATCTGCTTTTGTTATGTTTATTTACAGTCATGCTTTTACGAAGGCGCTGCACATAAGATGCAGCGCAGTAATGCATTTTCGAACAGGCTTAACATTCCACACGCAAAATCAATTGAGAAAAAACTTTTGAAAATAAGCGCCGTTTTCACTGAAATCGTCAAATGGACACTTCCACAGAACTGTCACGTTGCGCCACCAAGCAATTAATCATTTATTTAAGACCCATGTTGTTAAAATTTTTTTCACTAAATTGCGCTTTACACCAAAATACAAAAAAAAAAAAAAAATTAAATAGATAAATTATTCTTTGAGGAACAATTTTAAATGCTTGGTGCCGTAATGTTACAAAAAGTAGACTTTCCTGTGAAAATACCAATATTTGAAATAACAAAACGTTCTCTGTCAAAAACCAATTTTTGTAAAAAAAAAGTGTATGTATGTAAAATATTTTCTTTTTCTTGCAAAAAAAAAAACAGTTTTTAAACTATAAATTTTTTTTAATAATCCCATTTTCTAAGGAATTGTATTATTAAAAAATTGGGTTTTTTTTTAAATCCTGAAGTCTAATCAACGCATACGATATCGAGCAAAATCGATCGACCTTTTTTTGTTTTGGTATCATGACACTCGGTATCGAATGAAATCTATCGTAATTTAAGATGATATCATTCAATATCGAGTAACCAAAGACAACCGTATTTTTCTGCAAGCGATAGACACTGATGCACAATACTTTGATGTAGAACAAAATTGTACAAAAATAGAAGGAGTTAACCCAGACTAATAATATTTTGAAAAAATTCATGTACCTCCCATATATCCTTTTTTTAAAAAATTTAATTCGGCAACACTTTTTATGTTGAATTGTTGAAAATTACCAAATCTATCTAAATGCAATGTTAAAATTGATGTTCTTAATTTTGAATAAATTCTAGCAAGAATACAAACAATTTAAATATTTCATAATTAAAATATTTCATACAAAAATAAAAAAACAAGTAAAATTTGGTGTTCAGGAAAAAGCGCAAAAAATGACTCAAAATGTGGTAAATTTTTTTCTTTACATTAATAGTAAGGGCAACCAACGGAGCATCTATTCTTTAAAAAAAACTGAAAAAACGGTGCACTCAGTTTTTTTTTTTAAATTTAATGTAAATATTGACGGTTATAATAGATATATATATGTCTAATAACGTTAGAGATTTTCTTGAAGTTAATTTCTTTAGAACGTTAATTTTTAAACACAGTACAAAGAAAATAGGATCATTTAATCGTACAGAAAAATATTTATAGCTTTTAATCTAAAGTACTAAATTCTAAAAAATAATAAGGGTATTCACGTCACAAGTTGCACCCTTGCAAAAAAGGCAAAAGTGCAAAAACATAACAACAACCACAAAGACAATTATTTTCGCACAACTAATTGTCTGTGTGGTTGTTATATTTTTGCACTTTTGCTTGTTTGCAAGTGTGCAACTTGTGACGTGAATACCATTAATAAATGCGTTTTGGGCCTCTAAAAAAGATAATGTATCTCTAAGTTAGAACTAAAATGTTGTTAGTTTCTATTTTGATTCTTAATGGCGGAAACTTGGTTTATTAAACGGCAGAGAAAATTGGAAAAAGTATTCACTCCGTTTTTTATTTATTTGTCAATCAAAAATTTGTTTTAATTTTTTTTTTTTAGTTACGGCAACACTTTTTTAAGATTCATCCAGAGCATTACCAATACATACTTTAAATAAAGTGTGGGCTCATATCAAAAAAGAATGTCTTTTTTACCAAATACTAACTTAAAAATTGTGGCACTCGTAAAACTGCTCTGAGTGGAGAAGCAGCTCACGCTTTTTGTCATTATTTATTAAGGACAAACAGGTCGTTTTTGTTTGTCTGCTTTTGTTGCGTTTTGCGTTGTCACCCCGCATTGGTTAATGGTTCGGTGTCGTATAACTGTACCGAGTTACAGTTTTTGCGGTTTCAACATTAACTATATGCAATCGTTTTTAACCTTAAATAAATAATGTGACTGGTGGAGAACCATATAAAACTCAGACGTTTTACTGGTGGAGTATTAAGGAAATAACTCAGAAGTTTACTGGTGGAATACCAAGGAAATAACTCAGAAGTTTACTGGGGAGACCAAAATACTCTGGAACGGATTCTGGAAGCTCTCGCCTTCCTTTACGAAGGTTTAGGTCGAACGAGGACTTTGCGGTTGAGGCTCCAAAAATTTGTGTGATACCCATGCATTATAGCTATAAATAGTTCGCCAAAAAATTTGAGTTTTAAGGAAAATCAAAAATAAAAATTAAAATTGTGGTACATCTTTAAAATAAATTTTAAATAATTTTTTTCCTAGTAAATGAATTAAGTTTAATTTTTCTTGTAAAGTTTTATAAAAAATTAGGAAAAGTTTAGCGACCTCTAGCAGCGGTGGAATGCATTAAACATAAAAAAGGAGTAAGTTAAGTTGTATATAAAACAACTGGTTGTGTTGAGTTGTAATTTTTGATATTTTTGTTCGCCGCAATATAGCAAAGTTGTAAAAATTCAACTCAGTTGAGTCGTGAACCGTAATAAGGGCCTACATCTCTCAAGTTTTCATTCGATACGTCAGTGTCTATCGCGACTGAAAGAATTAGAAATAAAATTGCTGGGGCCAAATTACGGCATTCGATATCGATCGAAATTCCCATTTAAATTGTATTGTAATTTCGATCGATATGGAATGCGGTAATTTGGCCATAATTTTTTTCACAAAAACTAGGTTATTTTTTAAAGAGTTTTTTTCATCTTTTTATTATTAATATGAGGTGAGTAATGGAATAAATTCATTCAGTTTATAAAGAATAAATTACAATTATCGGTTCGAACCATTAATTGTTGAATTTTTTTCGAAAACAAAATACATTAAAAAAAAAAAAAATTTTTTTTAAGCTAGAATTATTTCGTTTTACATATTTGTATCTATTTAACTTCATAAACACAATGAAATCAGTGAGTTTTTAAAAATTGTGTTAACAATTTTTTTTTAATTTTATTAAACCTGCCTGGCCCACAAAGTAATTTTATGTATATTGAAAACAATAACAAAAAGTAATTTTTTTTTTGTTTTCAACGTAAATATGTATACGAATAAAATTATCTTTTAATCAGTTAAACATTTCGCTAATTGGCTGAAAAGAGCATTTTACGAAGTAAACTGCCAAATTTAAAAATAGTTTATTTTTGGCAGTTAACTTGGCATTATAACTAAAATAAAATCGAACATTTCAAAATTTACTTTCGAACAGCAGAATATTTTTTTATAATTTTTAGTTATATGTATGTATGTACTTGGTTTTTAACCATGGTAGAATAAGTACAAGGTACAGTCATTACAAATTTTTTTTCTCAATTTTAAAACCCATATAACGTCAAGCAAACGAAAATAAGGAAATAAAAATTAAAACAAGCGTCAAAAATTAAATAAACTAATTTGATATTACATGGGTAAATAATGACAACTCTCCCTAATGAACCTACAACTTCTTGTTCTTATTCGACCATGGTGTTTAACAACGAAAATTTGTTAAAATAAAAAAACTGGCACTCATCTTTTAAAATATGGATATCAATGTTTACGTGTAAATTTATTTTTTTTTTTTTTTTAATATTCTTACAATTTTATAAAATACAAATATCTAAATAATCAATGTTTATCAATGATTACATAGAAAAAATTTGAATATCTCAATAAGGTTTTTCAAAACATTTTTGCATCTACTACATACAAGAAAACTTAAATAAAAAAAAAAGAGACCGACTTCTTAAAGCTTAATAAAGATGAACTAAAATAAGATGAAATAGGAAAAAATATAAGACCAAGATAGGAATAGGATAGGAATAGTTTTAAAATAAAAAAAGTAAAAAAAAAAATAAAAAAAACTCTTAAACCTATATGTAATTATCATTATAAATAATTAATGTGTGCTTAGCACTGCTAATCTAGCATTTTGCCAAAAAATAAAATATTTAACAAATCATTAAACGATAACTAAATTTGCGGCGTATTTGCAGCCGTGGACGTTGAGGCCATATTATTAGTAGACAAAGAAGATGAAGTAGCAGTAGCAGAAGTAGTATCTTCACTATTACCTTTTTTCGTTTGAGTTTGTTGTTGGGGGTTATCGGTTATTGCTGCATCTACCTTTGTTTGTTCTGTGTCGTCTGGGATTGTGGCGGCATCGCCAGACAAAGCAACTACCGTTGTTGAAGAGATGGGTAAATCATAATCTCCAAAATCGGCATCATCGAATACATTAAATATAGATTGCCTTCTCTTCCTTTCTTGCTGCTTTTTTGGTTGATCAGGTGATGACGAATAATTTACATTAAAAGCACTGCCTTGTGAAGTATTGTTACCACCTCCACTAAGGCCGCTAGCACCAACACTACAACCACCCTCATCACTACTCTCTGGTACCGGGGTGGTATTTCGTTCACTCTCCATGGTATCATCCATATTGGGCTGTGTGCTAGCTGTGGCATTTGGAGGAGAACTGCTTTCGTCTTTTTGCATTAATACCAAAATGCTTTTAATATACGTTTCCATAGTAAGTAAAAGTTTTATACGTTTCTCATGTTCTTCCATCAAACGATCATTGGCAGTTTTCTTATTAATATTTTTCGGTGTTGCAGCCGAATTGGTGGTAGTCTCGTTTGCATTAGCGGCTGCAGCTGCTGCAGATGTGCAGGGTGCTTCTCCTTTATTTACATCCATTTTTTCCTTTGCAGGTGATTTTAGAGCCTCTTTTTTCGTAGCCTCGTCTTTTTTTTCTAACTTACCTCTTTCATTTTCAGACGACTCTTGTTGATCTTTTAACTTTTTAGAATCCTTTTTTAATTCTTCATCTTCATTTTTGGCTTTGGCTTTATCCGTTTCTTTATCTTCCTGTTCGACTGGTTTTGAATACGTTGCTTGACTGGCGTTCTGTTCTTCGTCTTTATGTTTTTGACTGTCATCTTTATGTTCATCATTTTTCGTTGTGTCCATGACTTCTTTTGTTAGTTCTTCTGTAATCTCTTTTTGTGGTTGCTTTTTTGTTGTTGCTGCTGTACAGTCATTTTTAGATGCTAAAGAATCAGACTTTTCATTAGATTCGTTGTTGTCTAGTTTCAGCTTTTTATTTGGAAATAGTTCTAAGAAATTAAAGGGAAGAAAATGAAGATTCAATTCGATTGTAGCCTAAAATATGATTTAAGTTTAAACAAAAAGAAAATTACTACTTTTTCGCCAAGATAATGTTTTTGAAAAAAAAATCCCACACCAATTTTAAAAAGTTAAAACTTTTTGTTAAAATGTATGCTTTTAAGAAAAAGTAGAACTAAAAACTTTTGTGATAAAAAGCCAAAATTTTTCAATTTTTACACAAATCTCGCATTTTTCAGAAGTTTAGCTTCTTTAAAAGTCGCACAATTATTATAAGCCGAAATTATAAGCCGATCATTACAAAATTAAACAGCATTATTTATCTTCCTTCAACACTGCGTCGCGACGTACCAAATTTTATTACAGTAGCAATATTTGCTTCGGTTTAAGGCGCCCTAAACTGTTTCCCGATCTTCACGAATTTTAACGGTATGATGTCTATTCTTATAGCACGAATTTATATCAATCCATACATTAAACCATCAGTTTTGCTTGTTTTTGTAGCAAAATTATCAATTTTTTAAGGTGGTAGTTCCACATTTGGATCCATAACTCTTATCCTACTGAATTGCTGTTTGTGATAACTAGAAGCAATTTGACACTAACATTGTTGCTTTCTTTCGAGTTTTTCGAAAGTGAGCGGGTTTTCAACAAACGGACAGACACACGGACATAGCTTAATCAATTTGAATTACTTGAGGAGCCAGAATATACATATATACTTTATGGGGTCTGAGATGAATAATAATACAAATATCGCTCTTTATGTGAAAAGCTTAATTTAAGTTCTGGCAAAATTCTTAAAAAGTCGCTGTTTTCGTTAAAAACGAAAATTTTATTTGGCACTTACCATTTTCAGCGATTTCTTGATAACGAGCACTCTTATAGAGCAAAGCCTTTAGAGATCCCCTTAATTGTTTGCGCACTGAGGTTGGTATACCAGTGCATTGAGCAATTACACGTATGGCAAATAAATCACCACATAACTCATCAAGGTCCTCTTTCGAGTGCATTGAATAACTTATGGAATACAACAAACGAGCAATGGGCAATTGAGAGGATATCTATTTAATAAAATAAGAAAAAATAATATTGTTAAAAATATATAATTTGATTAAAAAATTTTAAAAATAGAAAATATTTTGAATATATAATATTCACCCTTATCGTGGTTGGCGAATTTAAAAAATGGTAATAGATTAAAGGAAATAAGTTTACGTTCGCTTTTATATATTACCATGCAGTCGCAGGCGTATTTTAAATTCGCCAACCACGAAAAGAGTGATTTTAAGCTCACCACCTTGGGATAGTATATTTCCAAAAATGCTCTTATATATTGATCGCTTAAGGAAACTCTGCAACCACGTAATATTATATGTATGTATTCAACTAAATATTGATTATTAACCAGTAATTCCGCATACCTTTGAAGAATTGCATAAAAAAAAAAATGTTAATAAAATAATCAAAAAGGTTAAATGTTTTAAACATACTTATTTGTGCTTTTATTATTATAAATGCCAACCCAAAACTTTGGGAATAAATTGAAATGCAAAGGTGCCGCTTCTATAGCCACCAAACACGACAACTTCACTAAAGTATCATTTAATTGATTGGTATTTACAGCCATACGCATCATAACATCCAAAAAATCATGGTAGGGCCTGTAGAAGGCATCAATTTGAGCATCATATTCGGGATCTACACCACGCTGTACTTCCAAAAACTCACTGTGTGGAATACACATTTGCACCATAGGCCTGGGCGGTCTGGGCATATTTTTTGTTATCGTTGGCCAATTTGTTTTACCTCTTCGAGGAAAGTATGAGCCTATAGTTCCAATAGCTGTGGGAGCATTAGCCACCGATAAATGGCAATTTATTAGGATCGGTGCTAGTATGGAGGTTACATCTAAATTGGGATTACGTACAAGTTCCTTAAGTACTTCCAATGAAAGTCTACATATTTCGGGAGGATTGTAGGTATTTAAGAATGTGGCCAGTCTTTTGACGGCATCTGGTAAGCCTTTTAGTAAAGCTGTTTGTTGTTGATGCTGCCTTAAAAAATGTTGTTGCTGTAGTTGCTGTTGCATTTGTTGTAATTGTATCTGTTGCATTTGTTGTTGAATTTGTTTCTCTTTTTGCTGTTGCGCTGTCTGTTGTGGCGTTTGTGGGGATTGCTGCTGCTGTTTTAACTGCTCCTGTTGCTTTTGCAATAGTTGCTGATGTTGCTGTTGTAATTGTTGTACCTGTTGCTCCAGTTGTTGCTGCTGTTTTTTATTAGTTGGACTATCTAGGCGTGTACTTAAGCGTAAAGTACTTAAAAGTAAAACCATTTCACTGAGCAATTCTTGTAAATCACCTGATACATGACAGGCAGTGGCTTCATGATGCATGGAATGTAGTGTGTGTAGGGCTTCAAAACACATTTCAATGCCGCCGTTGTAAATAACGAGAAGACGATCCTCATCGTTGTCAACTGAAGAAAAAAAATTAAAGATGATACAAATTTGAAAATGTTTACATTTTGTAAAAGAACATTCAAAAACTAATTCATGTACAAAATCAGTAAAAATTCACATTTCTCGAAACTACAAGTTACAAATATACAACTAAAATACATTAAAAAAGCAGCAATTTTTGTTTTTGTTTCAAATGTATTTAACTTGTAGATGTGTTACTTTTAGTTTTGAGAAACAGCCCTGATGTAAAAAAATGTATACACAACAGATAAGAGTTCTAATTCGCCGCCAAAGCGCTATTATTCTTTGGCGGCATAATTTTTTTTATTAATCTAGTATTTTTGGCTCCACGAAAAGCCCCCAATGAAATAACGCCCAGGAAATAGCCCCCAATGAAATAATCCCCAAAAAATAGGAAATAACACCCAAAAGCAGTGAATGAAATAACATCGAAAAATAAATGAAATAAACCCCAAAACGAAAACGAAACAACCCCCAATATTTTGATGTTATTTCATATGAAATAACACCCAATGATGAAAATGAAATAACCCACAATTAAATTAACCCCATCAGCAACAAAAATGAAATTATGCCCAAAATTCATAAAAGAGTCAGTTTCACCAAGGATTTCATGAAGTCAATATGGACCAACAGCAAAGTCGCAAAATTATTGAAATGAATCGTGTGGAGGCCCGCAGGCGTCTTCTTAATAATAAGGATATATTCGGTTCAAAAATATTGCTGTAGTTATTTTACCCGCCCGTAGATCCTTGTAGCCCTGCTCTATTTTTGCAGTTCGGAAGACAATTTGCCTTCTACGTTTGGCCTTTACACGGGGGGGGGGAGGTGCTTTTTAACCATGGGAGGTAAGGCCATAATGGCTTTATTGCTCAATTGAATGGGAGATAAAGTCGGTCTTATCGCCCAATCATTGAGAGGTAAGGTCATATTTAAAATTTTGCGAAATGAGAGATATAGCCATATTTTTTTTCACAAATAAGAGACAAAGCCATACTTTTCCAGAATAGTGTTACGCATGGTGTCAACATTCTGTAAAAGGGAAAATCCTTAGTTATCATTGAAAAACATTTTTTTATTCTTGTGACGCACGCAGGAAAACTTCATTCAGCGAAGCCACCTGCCGCGTCCTACTGGAGGAAAAAATCCCTAAGCACGGCCACAGGCCGTCACGCAGAAAAACTTTAGTATGCGAAGCCAGATTTCAATACTTAACTTTGGTGTTAAAAATGAAATAACCTCCGAATTAAAAATGAAATAACACCCAAATTAAACACGCTATGAAACAAGCCCCGAATTGTGTTATTTCATTGGAGATTATTTCATAATTTGAAAACCCCAAATGAAGAATGAAATAATTCCCAAAAAAAATGAAAAACGGCCCAAAAAAATTGGGAGTTTTTTCATATGAAATAACACCCAAAAATGTACGAAAAAAAAAATTGGGGAATATTTCATTTCTCGTTTGGGCGTTATTTCATTGGGGGGCTTTTCGTGGAGCCGTATTTTTTCAATTGTGCTACAATAAGATTGTAGTTCATTAATTAAAATGATTTAAAACAGTTATAGAAAATCCCATTTTTCATATTTTGCATTTCTTTTCTTTATTAAAAATCAAGAGCAGCATTGCTGCACCAAAAAAAGAAATATTTTAAGCAAATTGGTCGCAGCCAATCAAAAAATAGTGAAAACATTGAATTTGAAGGCGATTCATCCAAAGAAAATTAATATTTTTTTAAAATACCTATTTATAATGAAATTTATTTTAATAAAACATCAAATGTTAACAAAAGTTTCATTAACGATGTCTATTTCAGATAAGTATCAAGTGTAGACCAGAATTCCTACCTACTCAATAGTACCAGTGTCAGTAGTAGATTTCCAATGACACGCACATGTTAAATGTCTATAGTAAAAAAGCATTGTCGGGGGTATAATAAGTCACTAGTACTGGTGA
Organism: Pollenia angustigena; assembly: GCA_930367215.1. Taxonomy (NCBI): domain Eukaryota; kingdom Metazoa; phylum Arthropoda; class Insecta; order Diptera; family Polleniidae; genus Pollenia; species Pollenia angustigena. Next base: position 283,943,121 of record OV884056.1, read on the forward strand.
CAGTGTCAGTACTGATTCACTTGTGACATTTCCTACAGGGAGGGCCTAGGTAGGTAGTAACGTGTTATCCATTTAGTGGTTTCAAAAACTTACTACAGAAGTTGTGTATCAAACATGGCCACTTTTCGAGAATTAGCAAGATTATAAAACAAAACTTGAAGAAACTGGAAGCGTTACAGAAGTTGTCAGGCCTGTGCACCATCGCAATGTGCGCAATAGCGAAAATATCGCTTCTGTAAGTGAAAGTGTGGCGGATAAACCGAATTTGCAGGTTTCGACTATGGCATATGATAACCTTTTTTGGACTGCCATTGAAGATAAAAATTAAGCGAGTGCCTAGGATACCTCAAGAAGGGTCAAATGTATGACTGGAGTCATATCGGTCAAATCCAGTCATACATTTGACCCTTCTTGAGGCATCCTAGGCACTACACGGGCCAAATATAAGAATTTCAATTATACACATATGGCGGTTTAATAAAATTCTTAAATTAATTAAAATTTTTCGTCTTTTGTGAATACATAAAATCAAAAGTTGTGAACAGATTTTAATCATTTATAGCTTGTTTTGTTTGCAATATTGTTTTTTATATGACTCTATAAAATTAGAAGCATAGCTCCATTTTTCAATTTTTTATGAATTTTTAAAAACAAAAATTCCGAAATTTTAATAAAAAAAAATTTTTTTTTTTTCAGAAAAAAAAATTATGTTTCTAAAACGACTGCGCATATAAGAAAAACGTTTTACCTTTCTTAAAGTAAATTTTATTGCGGAATTTCGGTTTTTTTTAGTTTTTCAATAAGCTAAAGCGTTTTTGAGTTACGCGAACATATGTTGTGCAACCTCCTTAATTTTCGAAATAACGGTATATCTCGAAAACCAAAGCCAATATGAAGAAAAAAGTTTTAACTTTCTTAAAGTAAATTTTATTGCGGAATTTCGGTTTTTTTTTGTTTTTCAATAAACTAAAGCGTTTTTGAGTTACGCGAACATATGTTGTGCAACCTCCCTAATTTTCGAAATAACGGTATATCTCGAAAACCAAAGCCAATATGAAGAAAAAAGTTTTAACTTTCTTAAAGTAAATTTTATTGCCGAATTTCGGTTTTTTTTAGTTTTTCAATAAACTAAAGCGTTTTTGAGTTGCGCGAACATATGTTGTGCAACATCCTTAATTTTCGAAATAACGGTATATCTCGAAAACTAAAGCTAACCTAAAAAAACGGCTAGCACCACTGGATTCAGCGACCCCGAATTAGTTAAAATTAGTTAAAAATCTTTCGTTCGTATCATACTAAAATATTAAACTGCAAATACTTTAATCTATCTATACAATATATAATTTCTTAGTATGTAAGGATGTTTGCATGTATGTCCTATTCTTTCCGCAACTTTCTGAAGCCATCTGATGACATAGGAAGCTGAAATTTGGCACACTTGAAGAACTTTCTCTGCGGAAGATCGTAGCGTAGTCATATTTTTGATATTCGGCTTTTCAACTAGTATAACTATAAAGATCTGATAGAAAAGATGTTTTTTTTTATAAAATGGGAAACTTTGGGCCCCACTTGGCACGGCTAGGCACCGTCGGATTGACCTGAAAAATTAGGCCATGATTTCTTACACCAAACCTCATATTTTAAGCAGCGCAAACATGTAAATTTAAAAAAAAAAAAAATTGCGACCAGTCTAATGATTATTCTAACGCATTCCTTACTTTTGTCTAGAAGTTAATTATAACACTGTGCAACAAAACAAACCAGCCTCAATACTTGCAATGCGAAATGAAACTAGACTACTGGTAGAGCAAATCTGCCAAAGCGTTTTGAAAAATTAGCTCGGGTATACAAAATTTCAGAAACCGAAGTTTTTGAATTTTTTGAAAAGGCGTTTGGAATAAGTCAAAAAATATACCAAATGTACTTCTGAGCTAAAGAATTATTTCAGATGTCCTCGGTAGAATTGTATGGCTATTCTTTTCTTAGAATATATTAACCCTCTAACTCTCATTTAAAGGGGTAGTTTCTGTACTTTTTCCCAACTTTCACACAAAAGTATACTTAAACGGCACCTTAGAGGGTTAAATTGTTCTATTTTCTGCATTGAGTTTCACTAGGGGTCTTCGAAGACCAAAAATTCGGTCAATACTCTATGTAAAATGCTTAATGAAAGAAAATTGAAGAGTAGCATATCGGATAACAGATATTTTAAGTTCAACGAAAAAGTATATATCCAATGCAAAGGACTGCCAATGGGTTCACCGGCATCACCTATTGTGGCTGATATAGTAATGGAGGAACTCCTTGGAACTTTTATGAATAATCTTGACGAAAAACCTAAATTATTGACGAAATACACATGTGGACGACCTTTTTGGAATTATAAAGATAAGTGCAATAGAAAGGGCCTTAGAACAACTGAACACATTTCACAAAAACATTAAATTTACAATGGAGGAGGAGGTTAACGGAAAACTCCCATACTTGGATACCCTGGTCATAAGAAGTGTCAACAGAATTAAAATAAACTGGTACCAAAAACCGACGGCTTCAGGGAGAATTATTAATTTCAATTCTTGTCAACCAAAAAAGATAATAATGAATACGGCCAACAATCTCATTAAAAGGGTCCTTTCCATTAGCGATGAGTCATTCCATTCTCACAATAAAGAAAAAATTAAATGTATTCTTGCAAGAAACTCTTTCCCAAAAAATATAATAGAAACTTTAATTAAAAACTATGGAAAAAAAACACCTATGGAACATAAAGAGAATACGAAAATATATACTTTAATCAATGACGTATGCATATTATAAACATGCCAAAGGAGAGGAGAATACATTTTAAAACAGACACGGAAAACTGCGCTAATAGCTTTAGACACATAATAAAAAAGAAAATTAAATAGTTAAGTTAGTTCAATATTAAATGTGGAGATAGTAATTCGTCTCTTACAAATATACTTGTAACTCATTGTAAATGTTTTGTTTTCTTTTGTTTGTTATTATGTATTTTATTTTTATTCAAGCACAGTCTTTGTTAATATTAAATAATAAATAATATTTATTGTTTACAAATAATTGGCCTCGAGCTCGAAAAAACTTTTTATTTTTATTATAAAAAAAAAGGTCGAAGAAATAAAGTTAAATTTAGTAGCATATATTTTTATTTTTCACAAAAGCAGTGGTACTTAAGTTTAAACCGTGTAAAGTATTTCTGAGCTAAATGGTATATTAGGATTTATACAAAAAAAAAATCTTATGGCATTTTTTTAAGAAAAATTAAACCTATATTTTCATTTTATGTGGTCTTTTTTGTTCTGTTTTACAAAATATGCTTAACATTATACAATAAAAATGCCTACCTAATATGCTCAACTAGTATTTTACAAAACAAGCTAAACGAATTTTTTCCGCAAAAATTATTAACAACTATGTGGCTCGGGTCACCTTATGCCGTTTTAGCGGATTAGTGTTTTATCATTTGTAAGGTGTTAATCGGGTAAGTAAATCAATCATAATAATTACCTCTTTCTAATTTTCTTTTTTGGTTATTTTCAAGCACGAATTCGGGATAAAATCAACTTTTTATTACTTGAATGAAGCGCATTTTCAATCTTAGTTTTACTTAAATCAATCTCATTTTCGGATTATTTCAAGTACGAGTTTGGGATTGAATATGGATAAGTTAAGTATTTTGCGATTGGAAATCCGTATTTGAATCCAATCTTTCTGTACTTGATTCTAGAAAATCCGTACTCACCGTACTATTATTACCGCTTCGGATTGATTTGATTACGGATGGATTGATTGATTTATCTTTTGAGTGTACCATGTATATTTAACAAAAATCTTATTAATTTCAATTTTAAATATTTGTAATCTCTTACACTGTTCTATTCTATTTTTTGTAGTGTCCGACCGATTAATCGTCTTCGGTATTGGCCAAAAATTGTTAACCGGCCGATAATTTGGCCGATTTTTGCCGAAGGCCGAACTTTTATATGCCATTATATGCAAATGTTACAAAATCATGCACAAATAATCAACAAAAAATTTTATCAAAAACTCAGTTGTGGTAAATTATATTGTTTCTAAAATAGGTACATCGGATGAAAAACAGAAGACAACAAATTTTAAAGTTTCTATATGGAAAATGCAAGACTTAATTCCTCACAGAAAATAATGAAAAAATTCTCGAAAAGGAAAAATTTTTAAAATAAATGGGGTTTCGGATTAATAAATTAATTTATCTTAAAAATTTTAAGGCTTTTTCATTTTGTGAATTTGGATAAGTTAAGTTCGGCTTCGTCTTCGGTTCGGCCGAATTTATCGATTTAAGCCAAACTTCGGCTCCGGCATCGGCCTTAAAAGTGGCTTCGGTCGGACACCAATTTTTTGTTAATATTGCCATAACATCAAATTTGTTGTTTTTTTATCATATTAATACCAATTATGAAAATTAAAAATCTCCTACACTATAATTTTGTATGATAAAAAATTAGTCTACTTGAGTTTTGTCAATTTTACCTTGAACTCAAATTTTATATACGTATCGGTCCGATATTTCCTTTTGAGTATCGGTATCGTATCGGCAAAAAGGTGTATCGTTACATCCTTAGTTAGTTCTTATTGATACCTTGAATAATAAACATCGTTCATTGAACTCTTAAGGCTCAACCATAATATAAATAGCCTTGCTTAACCTACTGTCAAAAATTAACAAAGTCTCTCAAATGTACTTAAGAAATCAAAAACAAAATAAAAAAACATTTTATTACGTACGGAATGTGCGATTAGATTCGCACCTTGCTTAAGCAAAAGACAGTTTCATTAAACTCAGCAAAAAGTTTCCTTAAGTTCAATATGGTTTGCCTCATACAATTTACATGTATTCGCACATTTTCTTAAGCAAACTTAAGCACTTTATGGCTTTGGCATATCTTTTTTCTTTTTTTTTTTATAGAGTTCGACCCGCTCCGGTATATGCTTTTTTCACCTGTGGCTCTAGTATATGCTTTTTTCACCTGTTGTGAAGGATAAAACAAATATTATCTTTTAAATACAAACTTACCTAATATTCTAAAAGCATTTATTAGTGTTCCCCATGAGACTCTGGCATCCAGTCCCGTTAAATAGGCAGACAATGTTGTACGACGGAATGTGGTGACTTCATGTTTCTCTTGATCACTAGCATCAGGATGGCGGGTGGCAAACAAAGTCATTAACTTAAATAATTCATCAACGGCAGCAGCATATTGTGTAGGATGGGGTGTGATATTCTTAAAGGCCCACTGTAGATTTTGATGAGCGGCCAGTTGACGTGTTAAGCTACGACTCTGTTCGCAGCATAAACGTAATAAACCATAATAAGCGGGTAGCATGGCACGATTATAAGCCACAATTTCTGAATCATCATGATCGGCCCTGAAAATTATGATAAATTAACCATTTATCATTTATTCCAAAAAAAATTATATTTTAAAAACCCACAATATATAATTAAATGCTATATTTCTCGTTATTTCTGCACAGTTTGCAACAATTAATGCATTCTCAGGACAATCGACAATGGTATGATGCCAAAATGCTAATAAAGCATGTTTATTATGATGAGCCGGTACGCTTGGCTCTGAAAGCCGGGGATGAAATAAATCCCATAAAGCACGCATATACGGACCCATCTAAATTTTAAGTTTTGTTATCATGTTATCTGTGAACATTTATTATAACCAATAAAAAGATTGCAAAACCTACCATTACTTTTTCAGTCTTAGAAACCATGCAATAGCCCAACAGGCTAAAATATGATGTCAGCTTTGTGGTGCCATGTACACCAATATCGGCATATGCCCGAGCAGCACGTAATAAACGAAGCAATAAGTTGATAATAGTGTGTAAGATTATTTGAGCATCATTGCTAAGTTCACTGGAAATGTAGTTAAAATAAATTAAAAACGTTTTTAATAGATAAAGTAAATTCATAAAGTTACCGAAAAACATAAGATGATACAGACGACAATTTATGCAATGAATGAGTACGGAAATTCGCTCTAAATGGTTGTGACGGTACCAAAGAAACCAATAAATAAGCGGCAGCTAAAAATTAATTAATAATGTTTATTAATCTTTAAATATATTTGTTGTTAACAAGCAACTTACCATTACGAACCCTAGAATTATGATGAGCTAATAAATATTGTTCCACCCAAGTATCAACCGATTGTAGTATCCAAGCGTGTGCTATTTTATTTTTAGGGGCTTGAAAAGCTAACCAGTCCAAAGCAGATTGTGGACAATACTCTGCTGCATCCCAAACCCGTTGTAAAACTAACTGTGAAAAGCAAGGTAAGCCCGTAGGTCCACCTTGAGTTTCGGTAAGTAATGTTAACAACTTAAAGAATGGTCCACATAATTCTGTGTGTTTAGTAACCGAAGCAAATAACATAGTTATAATTTGATTAGCCAAACGTTCATCCCAACGGCATAAAGCATGTATCAAGTGTTTTGTTTGATGGGGGTTGATATTATCCTTAATTTGTTGGTATAAGAAAGGAAAACCCTGGAAGGTAGTTATAAAAATTGGATATATGAACATTTAAGGACGGGTTAAACATTTTTAAGGTTTTATACTTTTCCGCCTGCTATGGCATTATAGTCCTTGGTTGATAACTTTAATCTTAAATCCTGACCCCTTGACCTTTCTACTAAACTGGCTACCAAGGCAATCATTTTGTCCAAAGATGCTGGTCGTGTTTTATCAACCGATAATGCCTCATCCGAAGAGTTGTCGTCGTTATCAGAGCCAACCTCGTGCTGTTTTTGGTGAGAAGGGAAAATAATTTTAAAAAAATATTTAAATTTTTGTGTTAAGTTTATTTGAGACTTTAAAACAATCACATAAGAAAAAAAAATTGGGAGCCAAATTACAAAACAAACTTAAAACTATAATGTTTTGTATTAATCTTATATATAAATACGGGAACAATTTTTTTGTGGTTGATTTTTAAATATCTTATCGTCCACCGATTTTAATGAAACATACATAGTTTTAAAGGAATTTGTGTGTAGATATGCACAATACATATATTTTTTTTTCTTAAAATGTGTACGTTTTTGTTGTATGACGCACAGGTTTTTGTCGAAAGTAAATGTCGAGTTGTCGAATTTCGGCCACCGGGCGATCCTAGTAAATATTATTGTTTTACTGTAATTTCTGTAACTTTTTGTCGTTAAGTAGAACATTTTTACTTAAAAATACTTAAAATTTACTACTTAACGACAAATTTTTGTCATTAAAAAGTTACAGATTTACCCCACAGTGGGGTGAAAGATCACTAACATTGAGGTTTAAAGTGCTTGCTCCCGACACAACATTTTGGGGTTTAAAAATGAAATGTACTTAAAAACTAAACTTAAAGCTAAAAACTAAAAATAACAAAAGAAAGCAAAAAAAAAGACAAGGAGGAAAAAATAAAAAAAAATTAACCCCTGTGGACACCTGCAATTTTTGAAACGTAAAATTTCGGTAGTAAGCTATTTACACATATAATTTCATGCTCCACATAACCTAAAAGGCTTTTTACACTGATCAACATCTACCATCAAAGATGTAGAAAATGTGAAACACTCGTTTACATTGCTCTCATCTAACATCTACCATCAAACAAAAATGTCACCATTTTTGAAAAAAAATTTTTTTTAAATTAAAAATGTTTTTTTCTCACAAAAGTGCCAAAATTTAAAAAGAAAACCCAAAAATGTATTTGAAGTTCAATTTGTTTAAAAATATAAAAAATACTTAACAAAAAAACATTGCAATAAAAGATAAAACTTGACAAATGATAACGCTGCTTTCAAAACAAACTTCTTTTTGTCAGTGATGCCACAATAATAATAGAAATTATTGCCACTTTTCTAGTGATGACACTAAAATAATCGAAAGATGTAGAATGGAATAAAATGAGATAGGAACATCTTTTTAAGATGTTGGTTTTTAGCCCTATGTATTTCTTATGGAAAGATGTTAACATCTTCGCAAATGGTGGCAAATTGATGGTAGATGTTAGATGTTGATCAGTGTAAAAAGGCTATAAGGGTGGGTACTACTCCCTGAGTACTAAATAGTTGGTATTGAGCCAATTTACACCTACTTGATCATTTAAGACATTTTGAATCAAAACATTATGGTTTTGATTTAATGAAACGCTTTAGTAATCTCTAAAGCGTTTCATTAAATCAAAACCATACGAGGCTAGGGGTTTAACCTTTGTCAAATTCAGGGACCGTAACAGTTATTCCTTTTTCATAAAAGTCAGATGAAAACAGTTACTTTTTGATTTTTATATTTTCGATCAAAAATAACAGTTATTTTTTGATTTTTATTTTTTTGAACAAAAATAACAGTTAAACATTGATTTTTATTTTTTCGAGCAAAAATAAAAGTTATTCTCTAAAGATATGTACGTGTTTTAATAATAAAATTGACTTTTAATAATTATTTTAATGTGCATAAGAAATGCCAATGATAATTACACATTAAAATAAAAATTTAAAGTCAACTAAATTATTAAATCAAGTACATTTCTTTAGAGAATAACTTTTTTTTTGCTCGAAAAAATAAAAATCAATATTTAACTGTTATTTTTGTTCAAAAAAATAATAATCAAAAAATAACTGTTATTTTTGATCGAAAAAATAAAAATCAAAAAATAAGAGTTATTATTGTTCAAAAAAATAAAAATCAAAAAATAACTGTTAAGTTTGATCGAAAATAGAAATATCAAAATTTTAAAAATCAATATATTTTATGATTGACAAGTGCATAAGGAACAATATCGTATACTTGAATCAGTTTTTCGAACTTTTACTTCTATATGCTTTTAAAATTCCAATATAACTGTTATTTTCGGTCCCTGGTCAAATCATATATATATTCATTAAAAAACTTTCTATGAACCCGCTTAAAGTGTTTGTTAACGCAAAGTCTAAGAACTTTACGTTCAAAAATTTCAAATTCCTTTATTGCCGAAGGTGAAAATGAAAACCAAAAGAAACGAAAAAAATTTTTGTAAATACCAAAAATTTTAAACAAAAAATGAATACACTACAGCTTTAAGAAGCTTTTACATCCTTTTATAATTGGTCATTGTTTTATTTAATTTTAAATACTTAGTGATATTCGTCTTATTTATGTATTTCGTCAGAAATTATATTTAAGCAGGTTTTTCGTCAGGTATTTCGTGGCTTGAACAACAACTTTTGACTTGTTTGAGACTATATTTAATATGAATTAAATGCCTTAAACAACATTTTTTTTTTTTTTTAAATAAATTTATGACACTCAAAGTCCTCTCAAGTTGAGCGTTTTAGTACGGATATATCAATGTGTTTATAGCAAAACTATAATTTATGGATTGTACCCAATTGCATTATTACAACTATACACCTCGATCCAAAATGTTACCCTTTTTTCAATGTTTTTTTTTATTCAATTTTAAGGACAGTTTAACACTTCGCTATTCCCAGAAAAACAAAAAATATAATCATATGGAACTAAAAGCATAAGTGGGCTAAAAGGGCTTAATAGAAATAACGAAAAGGGCAAAATTCCCGTGGTTTTTAGTTTAGGGCTAAAATTTTTTTTCGCATTTCTGGTACATTTTTAAGTAGCTGCATCTAGCCCAAAAAGGGCTGAGTTGGCATCATTGTTTCAAATACAGACACTCATTCTCTCAACAGTGCTACCTCTCCAAGACGAATTCATTACAGTTATTCTTGAAAGCCCTGCTGATAACTTTTTTTTAGCTTTATTTGTTGGATTTCAAAATTTTGTTTATTATCTTTTTTCTGTTTTGTTTTCTTTCTGTTTCTGACATTGTACAATGATTTAACAATAACAAATTTGCTTGTGGTTTTTGTACGAGTTGTACTTGTTGTAGTACCGAGATTACCTGTAATGAATTCGCCTTAGTGCTACCATACTTTCATTAAATTTATAACATTTTTAAAACAGAAAATCAATAAAAAAACAGAAAATCAATAAAAAAAAAAAGAAAGTCTAAAATGCAAACAATAAAATGAGAGAGAATTTGAAGTTACACTAATGATTAAAGACAAGATGTTTGGTAAAAAATTTCATTTCGTCCTTCTAAAGAAAGAAAGAAAAGAAATGTGTGTTTAAATTCTTACATTATCATGCGTCTTATTTCCCAAATAAAAATCGGCTACACTCTTGATAACACCTATGCGCAGCAAAAACACCGTTTCTTCATCTCCCATTCGTGAGAACTCAAAGAGCAAACCGAAAAATTCCGATAAATGCCTCAAATGAGCCTTAGCACCATGTTCCATTAGTAGTATTAGGGAACTTATAAAACGAGTGATACAAGAGGCATTTCCAATTATCTCTTTACCATCGTTGTCGCTCTCAGTTTTTAAATATAAATGATAGTGCGATGAACTGTAAAAGAAAAAAAAGAATTGGATAATTTATGGGAACCAATGAAATAGATTGTTGGAAAAATCTGTTGATAAAAAATTTATGTATAAATAGTAGTTTTAAAATATACATATGTAAGTTAATTTGCCTTATTAGGCTATTTATATTTCTCGTAAAATGAGTAAAAAAGTTAATAAACAAATATGTAAATATTTCCAAAAAAAAAACTTAAATCCATGGTACAACTACACAAGGTAGACGCGTCGGGCCAGCTGTTTAATATTAAAAAAACACAGTTTTTTATTGTAAACATTTTGTAAATCTTATTAAAATACAAAAATATTATGAAAAAGGCTTCAAGGAAGCAGGAACGAAACAAAAGAATCATTGGCAAAGGCCAGAAAAACGATATCTTGTGAATGTTATTCAAACAAGCATAAGTTTTTATTGAAAGCCAAAATCCCCGACGATGTTATGAACGGTCTTATAGATATTTTGTTACCCCAAAGTATTTTCCCAAAATAGCCTAAAGTAAACGCAACAAATTAGTTCTTGCGGTTCAAAATGTTCAATATGGAAAAAAATCTAAAAGTTGTATCTGGTACGTTTCCTGACCATTTATCATCATTACACAAACATTGCAAACATGTTCGGTGTTTTATAAAGGGTGGTTAAATTTTAAGGGCCGATGTTGAATGTGAACCACACCTAAACGTCAAGTTTTTTTGTGCATTTCATTTGACATTTCGTCAGCTCATTACTGGTTTGACCTACCGACCATTTAAAAAAAAATGAGTTAGGTATGAGGAATATATTTTTTTAATACCCTCTTTCTAAATCAAAAACCTGTTTCGCGAAAATTTTTATGGTTTCTGAGATATAAAGCATTAATTTTACTGCATATCAACTGTTTCAAAATTTTTTAAGTACTGTTTTGCTCTACAAGCCATTGTTTGGCGATTGCAGCAAATTCTTCATACAAAAACGTACAAAATAAATTTTACTGTTGCTTTGCTGCATTGCCGTAAGAAAAAAAATTTAGTTAAAGCAAAAGCAAAGTAAAATGACAACAAGAAAATAAATTTGTGAAAAATAGTTTTATAATAGACCCAACCAAGTGTACGGTTTGCTATTATTTGTGTTTTTAGCCTACCTAAGGGAAATGCTTCAAAATTTTACTACAAACGAAAATTAAATATGTTTAATCTTACAGCAACCATTATTATGTCATATATACCAACTTTTACTTATTGTGCCTTTTTGACGGAAGCTCATAGTGGTCGGAGTGGTAACAATATTGCTAGTGCTTAAATTAAAATTTTAAATGAATTAATAAAAGATTGTCCACTTATTAAGACTTTGACATTATGGAGCGATTCTTGCGTACCTCAAAATAAAAATCAAATTAACGCAACCGCAATCAAAATGTTCTTTAAACAAAATAATATTGATGCCGTAATACAAAAGTCTTCAGAACCAGAACATTCTTTAATTCAAGAAGTGGACTGTGTCCATGGTGTTATTGACCGGTACTTAAAGAATTTTAAAATTTATAGTCCTCTTCATTTACTAAATTTGCTTAAAACAATGCCAAATAATAAAACAAAACTTAAAGTTATGGAAATGCTTCCGGAAAATTTTTTATTTTCAAAAAAATACTATTAAATTCTAACTTTATTCATGAAAGTGCGCATTTTTCTTCAAAATATATACCAGAAGCAGTGGTAAAAATATAAAAAAATTCTATCGGGTACAATTTAAGAAATCTTCATGTAAATCTTCTTTGTCATTTTTCTTCGCTCCGACTTTTTGGCATATGCGCCAAACCAATTCTGAGCTGACGATTTGTCAATTTCAAACTATCTCAATTTGAACCATGGAAAGGCTTATTATGAAAATGGGCGTTCAAATCAAATTGCATATCGTGCATGATAACGAACGTGAGATGATAACGAACTTTTTATGGCCCGAATTGGAAGATATGGATGTGGAAGTTATGTGGTTTCAACAGGACGGTGCCACTTGCCACACACGAAATAATGTCTCTTTTGCGCGACAAATTCAATGGCCGTGTAATCTCACGTGGTGGCGATGTCAATTGGATTTCTTTCTTTGGGGTTATTATCGATAAGCCAGCAACAATTCAAGAGCTAAAGGATGAGATAATTCGGAGCATTAACGGCATGGAACCTAAATTATGCCTCGGCGTCATCGAAAATTGGACCATCGAATGGAGGTGTGCCGCCGAGGTCGCGGCGGCCATTTGGCTGATATTTTGTTTCATACATAATTAACCATACCAATATTATCACACAAAAAAAGAAATGACAATAATTTCCTAAATAATTTGTGTTTTATTCAAAATCAACATCGGCTCTTAAAATTTTACCACCCTTATTTTTCCTTCATACATTGGCAACATGTTAAACGCAACATTTATAAAACTAAGCTTTATGTTTATTAACAACCTACCTTTTCTGAGAATACTTATTGATCATTATACACTCAATAGGTACTGAAAAAAAGGCAAATTATTGAGAAGCTCTTTTATAACATGACATGTTAAGCTCAATGAAAGCTAAGCTTGACAAAATCACATCATTGCCAAATTTAATAGCAATGTTACGATATTTTTACCACCTTCTTTGAACATCTTTATATTTTTTTTTATTAGGCATCATCTTAACAAACTTTAAGTTAATAGTTATACACGTCTAATGAGTTTTGTTGCGACTGTCAAAAAATCTAATGTAACATGACAGTTTGTGTTCACACCATCACACAAAGTATAAACACTCACACATGAAATAAAATGCAACCCTGATCCAATAAAAAGTATTATTGTTTAGAAATTTTTCAAAAAACGATGAAGTCGTATGGGATGTCAAACTTTTTTCTTAATACTTGTCATTTTCGTGACACATTGCATTCACACTATCACACTTTGTCATATTACTTGAGTTTTTGACATGTATTAATACAAAGTATAATAGTGCAATCTAGCCTTAAGGCTTATTGGTATTTCGTACCACTTTTACATATATTGCATTAAGCCATTGTTAATTACTCACATCGCATATCGTTCTTCATGGCTCGATTTTTTTGTTCTTGAAACTTAATAAAAATACCTTTTATTCAAGGGCGCCACTGGTGGAAATTTGTTTTTGTATTGGGTTCTAACTAGTTTAATGTAAGATGTATGTGAAAAAGAAAAATCGCTTAATTTTGAGGCGTGTCATAAAAGTGAATATATTAAAAGCTTATGTACTAAGTTTTAAAAGGACTTTCTTGGCACGTGAAAGAAATTGGACACTTAGCGAAAGCATCCAAGATAGCATAAATGGCGTCCAAAATTTTATATCGAAATAAAAAGTGAAGCCACTATTAAGCCATGAACCACGATATACGTTATGATGATATCGGACTTTAAATGGCAGCGCAATATATAAAAAAAAAAAATTTTGTATATGGGGGCATGACAGAAAAATGTTTCCTGTTTTAGACACTTCATTGACATATGGGCAAATCCCAGAAACAGTCCACCAACCAAAAATTTTTCAAATGAATTTTTTTTTAATGGAATATAAGAATAGACTTATAATTTCATTTTTATATTAAAAAATATGTATTTCAATGATCTTTAATGCAATAATTTTTACCAAATCCTACCCCACTGCTGATTTCTTAATGTTATACGTGAATTTAGCATTATTTTAGGTGATTTTTGTGCTTAAAATAGCACTTACAGCAGACTTATCAAAATATAAATTTCGTTAAAAAAAAAAGTTGACATTCATCAGTTAAGAAATTAGTTTAAGAAATGCAATTCATAAAAATATAATTTTTTTTGTTAAAATAAATAAAATATAATAACAAAATACTACTGGAAAAACTGTAGCGTTCGTTATGTAGCGTGCGTCACAAAGGGTTCACGGCTTTTGTCAAAAAATCACAACATTTTTTGGCTGCGAATAAGTTTGTGATCAATTATTTCGCAACAAATACTTGCTAAGAAATTATGATAAATTTCATTCGTAAGTACATACTAATGTCACTAAATACTATATATAAGTTTAAGCTATCTTTTTTGAAAGACCAAAACTGTTTATATTTCAATCAGAAAACGCGTGCAAATGTAGCGTTCGTCACGCAGGATTTGCCCATATCTTTTATTCTAGGGGATGACTGGCACAGCTTTTTTTTCGACCCACTTTAATGTACATACTAGAGGTCTGCAAGAATAAATAAAAACCAATTTCAACACACTCATTTGTTTTTTAACTACAATGTGTCGAGCACCCAATAATAAAGAAACAAATGAAAGATTAACCAAAGACAAAACGAATAAAAACTCATTCAATTCAGTCAACTCAAGTCAAATGAGTGAAATATTCATATATAATTTGAATGTAAAATTTCTGTACCTACACATTACGTATGTATGTGTAAGCTTAACTCTTACAAATAAAAGAAGCCACAAGCTTACACACATATTATGTCAATGTATTCAAATCAATGTATGGACATTCAATAATTCAAAAATTATTCGAATATTTTTTGTAAACTTGCTCTCTCTAACGGGTCATTCCACTGTTTTGTTATTTATGAATGACTCTCAAATTCATTTACAGTAAACAAGTATTTTATTCAATTCATTCTCTCTTATTTTTGTATATGGTTTACTCTTTTCTTACATTTTTGAATGTTTAATATTTGAGTAAATGTTGTGCACTTTGAATAAAGGCAAACAAGTGAATTATTCAAAGCAGACCTCTAGTACATACAGTGTATAATGACACCGTATGTCAAATATCTTCTACATATCTACTTCTTGATGTGCAGATTTATTGCTTTTATTGTTAACATTTTCATTCAACGATTTAATTTTTTACTAATTTTTATAGAATACTAGCTGGCCCTGCAAACGTTGTTTTGCCACATAACTTATTTCATTCAGATGAACCAGTGTCTGCTAGCCAAATTTTAAGAAAAATGTACAGGCTTTAGTTTTTTTCCAGATGTTACACTATTTGCCTGCCAAATTTTAAGAAAATTAATTGATTAGTTAAGAAGATATAGAGAGGCGGAGCTTTTACCCCTCTTGCCCTATTTAATGCCCCGTCCTCTTTCCTACATTACAGTGTTTGCATGCCAAATTTAAAGAAAACCGGTTGATTAGTTAAGAATATAGAGGGAGGGGGAGCTTTTACCCCTCTTGCTCTATTTCACGCCCTAAATAATAAAAACTATAGGCTATAGTTCTTTCCAACTGTAACACTAATTGCCTGCGAAATTTTAAAAAAATCGGTTGATTAGTTACGTAGATATAGGGAGGGGGAGCTTTTAGCCCTCATACCCTATTTCACCCCCTATTCTCTTTCAGATGTTACCTTGTCTGCATGCCAAATTTTAAGAAAACCGGTTTTACCCCTATGGCAATATTTTGCGCCCTCTAGCGATATAAAATATACTCTACGACCTTTTCTCATACCTAACAAATACACATACAAAATTTCATAAAAATCGGTCAAACCGTTTCGGAGGAGTTCAAAATTGATATTTGTATGGGAATATACATAAATAGATGTTTCGGAGTGTTCACTAAAATGGCTATAACTTATGAACCAATACACATTTGAAGACGCGGTTCACGCATTACAGAGAACATCAATTACTAACACAATGCAACTTTTTTTATATATGTGACGCGCAAAGTAGAAAGGGACCTAAGGGTTTTGTTCAGGAGAGCCATTTTATCTTGGTATCTTTTTTGTACCATTACTGAGCGTTATAATATGGGGAACTTTGGGCCCCACCCGGCACGGCTAGGCACCGTCGGATTGACCTGTAAAATTAGATCATGATTTCTTACACCAAACCTCATATTTTAAGCAGTGCAAACAATTAAATTTAAAAAAAAAAAAAATCCCATACAAGATGCGACCAGTCTATTGGGCAGGTATTTATCCCAGTCCTTCGTCTTTTCGGTGGTGGTGCGGATATAACTCAATATATTTGTGTTTACTCGTCCAATCTGGCCATCAGCTCTGGATATTCGAACAGCAGTTTACATATTTTCGACGTAAATGCTGTGACAGCGCCCAAATATATGATTTCTTCTGCCAGAAAATTTGCATTTATCTATGCGCAAGGTGAGACTGCTTTCCTCTAGGGTTTTTAAAAATCGTTCTAAGCGTTCAAGTCCCTCATTCAGGGTTCTACTAGGGATTATTACGCCATTTCCTAGTAATACGGTTCATTAAAGACTGAAATACGGCTGGAGCAATAACAAGTCCGAAAGGCATTCGATTGTTCTTTTAATGACCTTCGGATGAAACGAACGAAGTATACAATTTCGACTCTTCCTCGATTTAGATTTGATGGTAGTCCCATGCCTAAGTCAAGAGTTGTAAAATTACGATTTCCAGATAATCGTGCAAACTGATCTTCAATTACCAGCATCGGATAAGGAATCTTCATAGTGATCTTATTTAGTTGACGGTTAGCACCGCTCTCCATTTTTCTGCTCCTCAAGTACAACACCTGAGACATAGGATGAATTCGATTATCGTATAGTGTCGTTGTCCAGTAGGCCTTTAAAGAACGACATCAGTAGTCGTTGACTCCGAATAAGTTTACATTTTGAATCCAACAATCGTTTCCTTCTATGATATTACGCTTTCCTTCTTAACAGAGTATATCACGGCCTAAATAAATGTTGTGGAAAAGCCACCGACCATCCACTACAAACAGTTCAACTTGAAAACAGGTATCGTCTATTTGCATATTCACTATCGCTTAATCTGTTCTATAAAATTCTCCTCCAGCAAAGCAACGGAAGGGCTCGTTGCATTAAAATTTTCGTTGCTAATTAACTGCAAACCTTTTCTTAAATAAACTGTAGACACTACCAGTGTCAGTAAACGCTTCCGCCTGAACGTTTTTTATTTAAACGGGTTTCGATTTTGAATTGTTGTTGACAACTTTGTTTGCGTTCGTTGTTTCGTCTTGTCTTGCTCTGCAATCAGCAGTTTTGTGCGATGTTCGATCACATTTTGCGCAACGAATATTTTTCTGTTGCTCTGGGCATTTTGCCAAATAGCGTCCATATTTGCAATTGTAGCACTTAATTTTATTCAGTGGCAAATTGCCTACCTTCATGGTACTTTTTCCGTTTTTCCCTTCCCTATTGTAGGCTCCATTTTTTTTTGTTTTTATTTCGTTATAATCACAGTAACTTTTGATGCCAAGGAGTTGGTTGCACTTTTTAGGTCAGCGTCGTTAATGCCATTTACAATATAATGTGTGATGGCGTGTTTTGTTAAACCACTCGTCTAACCTGAGGAGTTTCATTTGGTCATTTTTAGTGCACGGGAAGTCTGAAAGAAATTGATTCGTAAATTGCGGCCAAGTCAAAAATAGTTCCTACATCGTATTTACGTATTTGTCGACAAGAAAACATATAAGTAGTTAAAAGGCACTTTACTGTATGGTGAAACATTATGTGGTATCACATGTATGTGTTGGAACAGTTTGCGATGTCGTAACTGCTACATTAAAAAGATTATGTTGTGGTACGTTTGATGATGTTGGTGTGGCTGTTGTGAAACCATTGAAGGAAACATGTTCTGTTATCATTTAATGGAGCTCGCATATTCGTTATCAGCTTTTCCAAATGTAAAACTTGTTCTGCCAAAGATACCGCATCGGTGCCATTTCGTGCTTCAGTGTTGTTCGTCTCAAGACGTCCAATCAGTGCAATCTGTTCCGGAGGATGCGTTACCTTATTCCTTGCAGTTAGGGGTGCAACATCGTTCTAAAAAATATCGATGTTTTAAAACGTCGATGTTTCCACGATAAGCATCGATACAAAAAAACATCAGTAAAAATACCATAAATCGATGTTTCAACATCAATGTTATAAAATACTTTTCAGTAATACTTACGGACTGCTCAAATTCTTCTTTGCTACTGAAATCTTAATGCCAAACTTTAATATGCATAAGCTTGCTTAAGCATAAGAAGAACTATTAGTATAAAGTGTTTGTTAAAAAATCTAATTTAAGAAGTTCATTAGTGTCCGACCGAACGCACTTTTTGAGACCGAACCCGAACCCGAACTTCGGTAAATTTTGACAAGTTCGGCCGAACCCGAACCCGAACTTTTTGTTAATAACTCTGAACAATTGTACTTTTTTAATGTATTTATTTAAAACAAGATAAAATTTCGGGAAATTATTACATTACACCTTTGGAAGGATGCAACATGCACTTTATAGTAGTCAAAACTATTTTATAGCTAAAAAATAATTAGTAATTGCTTTTTTTTAAGAGAAAAAATAAAGTTCAAGTTTAATACAGTTTTTGCGAAAATCAAAAACGGCATAGTATATTCGTGTAGAACATTAAAAGTTATTAATAAAAAATATGATAATTTTTTCGGATTGTTAAAAAAGTTCACGCAGGGATCGGGGATTTTAAAAAATATACACGTGATATTTGTATATATTCCTATACGTATCACTTACATAAATGCTATTTTGGAATTTATCCACTGCTTTAGATTTAAACATTTTCCTACAGTTAACAATTCATCGCGGTTTAAAATTTCTTAGAAGCTTTTAAAAATTTGCTTCGCTTCGTGAGGTTTTTTTCGCAAAACGACATTCTTGGCCACTCCGTCGTACTATGCCAATAATTTGGTTATAGCCCTAGTATACATATTGGTACTCAAACCTCTACAATGTATTTTTTGAATTCGTTGGGGTGTATTTTCTCTAAGTGGCGTTTAAAATTGGCGGTAGTTTGTTTGCTTGGCAATGAACTCCCCATTGACATTTGTTTGGTGCAACATTTGAATTTAGCGCTTGCTCAATTTTTTTCAACAAAAACTCCGAAATGGATTGGATGACATTTTTATCTGGAACAATGTATACTACAAAGTTTGGATTGTGGTTCACTCAAAACTATAGATTATCTTACCATTCGCAGAATATAAATAGAGTATTTTTTTGCCAAATAAAATTAAACCGTTTTTTTTTTGTTGTATTTTTTACCGTCTTATAAAAATTACACATATAAAGACATTTTTATACACTTAAGAATTTTATTTAGTCATCGCTGTATTTTCGTTATGTTATTATGTTATTTCATAAAAAAGTTCGGTGTTCGGTAAAGTTCGGTAAAAATTTCGCCGAACACCGAACTTAGGCCGAACATCATTTTTTGCCGAACTCCGTAACCGAACCCGAACGTTCGGTCGGACACTAAAGTTCATTTAACTGAATTAATTTTTTTCATTTTTCCCTTCTTTTGTTTTTTGAAGTAATAATTATTTTTTTTTTATTCATTATTATAATAATTTATTTATTTATTTTTTTTTTTTTTTTGTTTTCTTTTATAATGTTAATATGTATAATAACTTTATTTATAAAAGGATTGTATCTGCCAACCTGCTTCAACAATGCCTAAAAGGCGCTGAAGCTCTAAATTGTAAAGATTTAGGTAATTTAATAAATGAATTAATAAAAAATAAAAAAAAAAAAGCTTCCGTTAAAAATAAACAAAAAACCTGTCAAATGCATTTAAAAACACAAAATACAA
The DNA here is from genome assembly GCA_930367215.1 of Pollenia angustigena. Lineage (NCBI taxonomy): Eukaryota > Metazoa > Arthropoda > Insecta > Diptera > Polleniidae > Pollenia > Pollenia angustigena. The sequence goes on from OV884056.1 coordinate 283,963,165, forward strand.
AAACATTTGATTCCGTACAAAATGTGCAATCAGTTTCACACCTTGCTTAAGCAAATAACGGATTGATAAAACTTAACAAAAGTATTCTTAAGTATAATATAATTTGACGCATATAAGAGTTGGGTATTCACACTTGCACAGTCTCCAAAATAGTTTTAAAATTTCTTCAGACTATAAAAGGGGCTACCCCTTAGTACATATAGTAGCTATGCAATGAATAGTATGCATCTACATATGTACGTGACTACTTTGTACTGCTATGCTTTGAAATACACTTTTTGTATTTTTAAATAAGGGTTTAGGAAAATATTAAATGCACGATGTCGATGTTTTTCTAGTTTTGAGGCCGATGTATCGCCGTCAATCAAACCATCGATGTTAATATCGTTTGCATCCCTACATGCAGTTGCTTTACTGTCAAACTATACAACTTTTCTATAACGATGTTCAAGAGTTCTTTCCCACTTCTGAGCATTGTCACAAATTAAAGTCTTAAATTAAATGTTTAATACGACCAAATTAGCAAATAAAAGCACCAATTAAAAAAAAATGTAAGAAAGCCTACTACATCTGCAAAGCTTGGTGTGATTCTAATCAAATTGAAAAACTTAAGAAACTAATCAGTCAAAACAATAGCACTTCGTCTTATTGAGTTCCATATTTCGGGTACAGCTTTAAAATTTCAGGCTTACTGCTGACTCATTATGATCCTAACAAAAATATCATAGTAGCTGCAGACGCATTCATGTATCTTCCATGAATTTAAAGATGGGTCGATAAAGGCGATTTGACATGCATCCAGATCCCTTACAGCAGCGGAAAAATCATACAGCCAAAAAGAGAAAGAAGCGCTGGCTCTTATTTTCGCAACAACAAAATTCCATAAAATGCTATTTGGCAGAAAGTTCAAATTAAAAACGGACCACAAACCACTCATAACAGTTTTTGGTAAAATAGGTGGTGTAAGTGCACATCAGGCAAATCGTCTTCAAATATAGGCAACCAAATTGTTTTCAACTTATAGTTTTGGCTACGTAGATGTGTTATTACGCCCTATTAACAAACAAGACATTAATTCAGACGAATTTGTCATCGCTTCAATACAATTTGAAAACGAAGTCAATCAAGTACTTTATACAGTTCTTTTCGTTTATAGTCACTACCGTTTTTAGTCACATTTGCGATATACATTAGAGTGGGTAAATTTTTTTGCCCACCAAGCGTATAGCAAAATCGTAATCTACGCAAAATTCTAAGAACTTTTCCTAAAGAAACCATGGTTCTAAAATCAAAATCGAGCTTCCGGTTTTTGACTTGAATATTTGGTGCTCAGGAAATCTGAAAAAATTAATACTTTTTTGGAAATATTTATTGAAATTGTTGAATAGTTGGCCTGTATCGCTGAAAGAGGGCTTGTTTAAAATTCTCTCAGCTTTCTATATCTGTGCTCATTTTTAGAAAAATCTGTACATCAATAATTGGTTAAGAGGTTTTTGTCAAAATAATCATAGTCAAGCTAATAAGAAACCTAAAACTGTTACAATTTTGATACATAAAAGTTAAATAAAATAATTTAACTAAATTTTAATTCAAAGTTGATTAAAATAAAATAATTCTGCGGCATTTTGACAAAACATCTTAAGTGGAGATAAGAGAGCAAAAAAGATTTAAAAAAAACATAAATTCCATTTTAGAAATATATGGTAAACAAAAATAATTTTTTTTTAATAAAAATTTTCACTTTTTTGACGCGTTTTCAAGAATAGCCAGCAATATTTTTAGAAAATGTACGAAAACTCGTATTAAGCACATAAGTTAATAAGTGCTGTGATGGTTTAAAGGTTATGTTGGGCCTTGTGACCCAGGATGTAATGGTTTAATTTCTGGTTTGGCCAGTATTTTTTCTTTTAAATACAATTTTATTGGAGACGTAACCCAATAAAAAATTGAGCTTCGAACGAAGCAGGTTTGTAAGGAAGACATGAATTTTATATGGCGAGTTCCCACTTTGAAGCAATACATTTATGACACATAAAGCATATAAAAATTGTTAGATCTAACGATCAGCTTTACACACTGATACAGTTATTTTTTAGTATTCTCCCTTAAAAACCTGCTTCGTAGTAAGGGAATGCCGTAGCACTTAAAATGTTATTTGTTTAAGTTGTTGAGAGCTCTTTCACTTACATATTTTACTGCATTTCTGTATGTCTTATTGTGTAGCGCATAACATTGCGCTTATTTTTTTAAATGTACCTACCATTAGTGCTTCGCAAAATGAGAAAAATTTTTATTGGGTAATTTTATTTTATTTTTTTCATTTAGTTTCTTTTTTTAAAAGGTAGTGAATTTAAAATAGAAAATTGGGATAAAAAAAAAATAAAATTCATTTTTTTTTATTTTACCACCTTGACTATGAACATTTTGACAAAAATCTCCTAACCAATTATTTATGTACAGAATTTTCTAAAAATGAGCACAGATATATAAAGCTGAGAAAATTTCCTTTTAAACAAACCTTCTTTCAGCGATACAGGCCAACTATTCACCAATTTCAATAAATATTTCCAAAAAAGTATTATTTTTTTCAGATTTCCTGAGCACCAAATTTTCAAGTCAAAAGCCGGAAGCTCGATTTTGATTTTCAAACCATGGTTTCTTTAAGGGCATAATAAACCACACAAAATGCTTGGCAAACACACACATTATTTCCGTTTGGGGTTTGCCAACAAACAACACAAATATTCTCCGTTCAAACATTAATTTTCATTTTTGTTTTGTTTTCAATGAATGCAGATGCCAATAGTGCTGCGGCAATTTTATTGCTTCTAGCTGAAAACGAAGAAGAAATTATAAAATAAAGGCAAAAAATTTTAAGTAAACAGTTTTAAAACAACGAGCTGTTTTGTGGCAAGCAATACTACTAAAAAAATTTAGTTTAATATTAAAAATTAATTGAATTGGATACATTTAGCATTAGACGCCACAAAAAGTTTGACAAATATCCAACATGTCTGCCAAATATTAAAAGTTTTTAATATTTCTGCAAACATTGCTTCAAATGTTTGTCCAAACAGCAAACACCCCAATTAACAACACAAAATGTTTTACAAACGTAAAATTTTGACATGTTTGCCAAGCCATTTGTGAGGTTTTAATTTTCCGTAGATTACGATTTTGCTATACGCTTTGTCACTTTTTTTGGGCCCGAACAAATTGACCCACTCTAATATACATAGTACATTTTATCTTTGTTTTCTGCCGATAGTCCATATAGCGATATGATCACATTTGTCATATATTTCGTCTATCAGCGGCTATCAAAGTCACATCAGCACCATGTCCTAAGTTCATTTTCGTTTTCGAAGCCACAAACCTTATGAAAGAAGTAATAATTAAATGGTTTAGTTTCTGTCATTAACTCTCTACACGAAATAAAAATAAGTTGTTGTCTGGGTGTTAGGGAAGAATTATTTGAACTATTTTTTTATACAGTATGCAATTCTGTTGTAAAACCGTAAGCCTACTGTCGGTGTAATAAATATTTTTTATTTTCTTTATTCACAAAACTGATTAGATTCGGATTCGTTTATATGCTCCATAGAGGCATTGTATTAGAATAACGGTGTTTTCTTTTCTGACTATAATGTTCCATATATGCTACCATTCGCCATATGCAAAAATGTCAGAAGTTGTCGTTTTCCTTTCTAAACATGTTGCAACAATAAATGGCAAATTTGTTCCATTTCTTACCCGCAGTTATAACTGAGTAAAGTACTTTTTTATGCAAGCAAGTATTTTTTTTCTTGTGTTTGCGGACAATTTGCGTTACACTGCAGTTACACGATCAAGTTTTTCTTGATAGTCTTTTACATATACAGTTTGTCAAAATTTCCAAAAATTGATAATTGTGACGTAGGCTGCATTCAATTTTTGAGCAATTTACTTTCAAGATGCCATCAAGAAAAAATTTTTAAAGAGAAACGAAAAATTTACTCACTAACCTTGAAATCAGCTGTTTTCTTGAACGTAAATTGACACACTCACTGGAAGGAGAATTTTAAAAGTATGAGTGTATTGGTAAAAAAGTGTGAGTGTATTAAAACTTGATAGGCAAAACTTGATCGTGTAACCCTCAAGTTATATTGTAATTTTTAGTTATATTGTGATCAGTGAACCAAGCCGAAGGGGTTTGATCGGCGGCTTTTGCGTCAATGAATCGGCAGCGGCTTAAATATCGGCTTGAAATGTTTAGAATTGTCATTTCTCTATCTATTTATTTTTATGTTAAAGTACAAAACATCAAATAATAATAAAAGGATAGTGCAATTTCGTTTTTTTTTCTCATTACTGTTTTAAACTGATGGTATCGGTAGGACCACATATCCATTTACAAAAAGTAAAGATTTCTGCAATAAATTATTAATAAAAATGTAGGCTTTAAATTTCAAAATTGTGCTAATCGACTTAAAGCACAAGCTGCAAATCTTGTACTTTTCTAAAACCATTTTGTTTGAAACAAAGAGGTGACCAAAATATTGCCAACACTCTGCACTTCCATACAGTGTCTTAATGTGAGACACATCTTTAATTTTTTGTTTTTTATTTAACAACTGCTGGTAATATTTTATACTTTTTTCTGCCACATTAAAAACTTCACTATCAGAGTAAGATTCTCATTCAGAATATAAATCATTTTGTTGTAGTTCACTTGTCTTTTTTGTAAAATATTCCTGCAGAGATTTTTGCATGTTGTGAAGAACAATGTCGCTTTGAAAAATTTTAAGAAAATATAACAGCCCTTGAATGTTGCACATTGATGCTAAAACATACCATTTCTGACAAAGAAATTAATACCCATACAAGAAATGAACCCTACAAGAAATGAATGAGCGAGTGGTCACATTTTTCATTTTGGGGTTAAGAAAATGATAGAATGAAATGACCGAATGTGTGTGGTCATATAGACCAATAAGCTTACTTTCTTCCATAAGTAAAATTTTGGAAAGAATTCTTAAGGAAAAGCTTACACAGTTTATGGATGCAAACAATGTACTCCCATCGCAACAATTCGGGTTTAGAAGTGAGCATAATACGTCCCAAACTATTTTAAAAATTAGAAAACTAGTTAAAAATAACTTTCAGGATGGTAAATCAACGGGAATGGTTTTGCTGGACATAAAAGCTGCTTTTGACTCTGTTTGGCACTACGGACTTATATATAAATTAAAAAAATTTGATTTTCCTATCGAACTTATAAAAATTATTCAAAATTTTCTACAAAATAGATCATTCAACGTCTACATAGGAACAATATGTTCACAACAAATAAATATTACTGCTGGCTGTCCTCAAGGTTCGTGTCTGTCACCGATACTATACAACATCTTTACTGCCGATATTCCAGCATTCACAAACTGCATTACTTCTATATTTGCAGATGATACGGCGATTCTTAGTTCTGATGTATATTCAGCTAGCATAAGTCCAAATCTGCTGTCACCTCTAATTGGTTTGAGCAACTATTTTCAAAAATGGAAAATTGTAATAAACCCTGAGAAAACTCAGGCTATTTATTTTACGCGAAGGCGCAAAACGTGTTACACTCCTCAGAGTTCACTTCGCTTTATGAATCATGATATTCCGTGGGAAAACAACGTTAAATATTTAGGAGTAATCATGGACACAAAACTCAATTTCAACAATCATATTCCATACGTAGTTGACAAAATCAACAAGATCATCCGAATATTGTACCTACTTATCAGAACAGAAAGTCGGATCTGAACATTGACAAGAAAAAACTAATTCACCCCTATCGCAAACAACTACTCCCATGAAAATATTCCCATATTTTTTTATTTCGTATTGTGAATGATTCCCATAACAAATTTTTTGGGAATGAATTCCCAAACTTAAAAAATTTGGCATCACCAAGTTTACTCCCGCGAAGTTTTTTACTAAGTGCCGGTTCACACACGTCAAGTTAAACTCGTCAAGTCTTGAGCTTTTAGGAGAAAAGGGAAAAGAGGATGCCATATCTTTTCCCCTCTCTCCTAAAAACTCAAGACTTGACGAGTTAAACTTGACGTGTGTGAACCAGCACTAAATAAATTCCCAACAAATGTTAATGTGAACGAGAAGGGAACATGTAAATTTTTATTTGTATTCTAAGGTTGGACTCAATTATATTTCTTTTTTCTTTTATTGAAGGAGTTTTAATTAAGAAAATGAAGATACACACTATTCATTATTTATTTTATTAGTATTTTATTTTGTATATTTTTCTTTCACAATACAAGCCCTAACAAGTTATTCACAATAGAGACGTTTGTTTATAAAATACTAACAAATAATTCACAATAGTAATTTGTTCTCCCAAAATATTTGCGATACCGATTTGTTGGGGATGGGAATATAGGTTTGCTCCCATATAACATATACCCATAACATTCGCGATAGGGGTGATTATAAAATGAATATTCCATCCCATAATGTTTTACTGCTGTCCAGTCTGGTCCACGTCGGCAAAATGCCATCTAAGTAAACTTCAAGTATCACAAAATAAGCTACTTAAAATGATATTTAAACTAACTTGGCACTACTCCACCCAACGACTTCACACTCTTGCTGGTTTTGAACCCATACATGACAAAATTGAAAGATCAACTCAAAATTTTAACAGAAGATGTACATCCTCCCAATACCCACACATTAATGAACTGATTTCATCGTAATTTTTATCTTTAACCTTCTTTTTTATCTTATACCTTTTTCATAAAAGTTTTTGTCAATTTTTTCCCTCCCTTAATATGATATATTTGTACATAGATTTTAAAAATGTAAATACAATACAACTAAGTAGAAAAGGAACGTTGTTCCTAAACTCTTTATCACTATAAGTGAAATGTAAATAGTATTAATATTATTGGAAATAAATGATATTGAAATTGAATACTTAAAATTTTGTAATTAAATATTAATTTTGTATAGTAAGGAGAAAAATTGAAATTCAAAGCTTTCTTCACGATCGCGAAAAAGTAATACATCATTTCTTAATATTTTTTCACGGTCTTTACGGATATGCGATGAAGAATTTGATATTCGCAAAAATTGCAAAAGGTACTCACCCTAATACACATATTGTTTTTAATAAACCTTGAAAAACAAATTTTTTACTTTTTTGTATCATACAAAATTTTCCAACCCTAAGGCTCAAGCTGGATCCGCGCCTGCATCAGAGAGAGTTAATCTGGATGTAAATTGTTGCGTATGGAGTTTAGACATAAAAAAACTAAGTTCATATGCATATATAAGAGACCGGTTGGGCTGTAGCGTATACATGCTTAGGATAACCTGCAAGTTATATACTATGCCCCAGGGAATTTTAAATACTTTGAATCATTCCACTTTAATTTACAAGTTGAGAGATAAATTTAAGTTTTCTTTTATGGCGTGTAGGCTAATTCATTCTTATTTACACGGCAGATCTCAATTTGTGGATTTTAATGGGATTGTTTCTGAAGTTATTTGGAATTGTTGTGGTGTGCCACAGGGTTCAATTATCGGCCCCATCTTGTTTCTTTTATATTTAAACGATTGTGTTGATTGTTTAGACATGAACCTAGTTAAACCTTTAATCTTTGCTGATGATATACAACTGCTTTTTGGAAAATTGTAGAGAATTTCCTGACGTATTGGAGGCAGTTAATAATTTTAATCTCCTTAAACTGCATGACTGGATGGTGTCGAATTCTTTCTTGATTAATATATCCAAGACTAAAGCCATAATGTTTCGTACTAGGCACCGTAATGTTGTTCATCCTAGGATTGAAATTGGTAATGTAATCATAACATACACTAATTCTTTTAAGTGTCTTGGTGTTGTACTTGATCAATATCTTAATTTTGACGAGCATATTGATACAATAGCATCTCGAGTGACTTTTGGACTCAGGAGACTTTATCATTGTGGTCTATATCTTCCAGTTAGAGTTAAGTATATTCTTACACATTTACTATTAATGTCTCTTGTAAATTATTGCATTGAGGTAGTTTCTGGAACTTTTTACTATAATCTTCGTAAAATTGAGCAAATTGTTAAAAGTATTGTAACATTTGTTTATGGTATCGCGTATAGAGACAGTACATCACATGCTGTAAATTATTTTCTTGGCTGCTCCTTCAAACAATATTTAGGTCTACGTAATTTGTTGTTCTTTTACAAAATAATGAGGTATAATATACCAAATGAACAATGTATATACAAAATTTATATTTTCCAGATCTACAAGAAATCCTCAACTTATTATTCATCTAATATCATGATCCCTTTTTGAACGCTCATTTATTGTTAGGATAGCTAGATATTGGAACACTTCCCCATATGATCTACGCACTTTCTCTATATCATATGAACTTTTTAAATAACGGCTTTTACTACACCTACAGGAATCTGGCAATTATAATTCTGTGTAATTGTTAATTTTTTGTAATTGTTAACTTTTTTGTTAATGTACATACATATGAAGGGAAATGTAGAAAATACCTATGTTTAAGGATGCTGGGACGTTATTGTCGGTCTGGAGAGTTTTACTTTTTATATAGTTTTCTTTTACAAACCTGATTCTTGTTTTTTGCCTTCACTGATAAGCTTTTTGGATATTAGTTTAATAAACTGTAATTTTAAAGGATTGCATCGTATACCCATAACGGAAATTGTACTTTTATAAAGAATTAGTTTTTCCCTTTATTCATTAGGACCCAGCAAAAAAATTTGGAAGTTGTTCGAGTAGAAGGGATATTTTCATGACTTCTTGAGCACTTAACTACTTGAATGAATTAAAAATGCCTTCCAAAATTGGAATAAATTTTTAATAAGTGAACCCATGAAAAATTACAGGCAATGCACCCATTCAACTCTTATGAAGGAATTACAATTTTTCACTATATTTAGGTATTCTTTGAGGATTGAAAGGGGACGAATATTCCCAGCGGTAAATATTGAAAGGAGCGCAAGTGGCAGGCCTTTTTGAAGGACTCTATACTCCTTTCTAAAAGATTCGCTTCGCATGATATCCTGCCTTCAGAAGTATGCCTTTAGAAGGCATAAACTTCTTTTTAAAAGACCTTCTGAAATATTCAGTACACATTCGCTACTCCCTTCTTTGAGAAGGGAGAAAGGAAGGTGTTCAGTTTTATTTACTTTTTATTTTTAGTGTCCTTCCTTACTCCCTTCTTTGGGAAGGGATCGAAGTTGTTTTTAAAGGAAGTGTGGAAGGCCTTGCGCCCAATGACAACCTGTGTAAAAAATAAATAAGTATGGAATGCGGCGAGAAGGGCTTCTGACTGCTAAATAAGGCCTTCTATTAGGCCTCTTTACTCATTCTAGTAACCGCTGGGTTATATACAATTGACTTTAATGATTGAGTTAAATTTTTTTAATCACCCCTATCGCGAATGTTATGGGAATATGATATATGGGATCAAACCTAAATTCCCATCCCCAACAAATTGGTATCGCAAATATTTTGGGAGTAAAAATTTATATTGTGAATTATTTGTCAGTGTTTTGTAAACAAAAGTCTCTATTGTGAGTAACTTGTCAGTGCTTGTATTGTGAAAGAAAAATATACAAAATAAAATAATAATAAAAATATATTAAAATAAATAATGAATAGTGTTTAGCTTCATTTTCTTTATGTACACTCTTTCAATAAAAGGAAAAAGTAATTTAATTTAGCCCTACTTTAGAATACAAATTAAAATTTACATGTTCCCTCTCGTTCACATCAACACTTGTTGGGAATTTATTTATTAAAAAAATTCGCGGGAGTAAACATTGGCGATGCCAAATTTTTTATGTTTGGGAATTCATTCCCAAAAAATTTGTTATGGGAATCATTCACAATACGAAATAAACAAATATGGGAATATTTTCATGGGAGTAGTTGTTTGCGTTAGGGGTGAATATATACATATGGAGGGCTCAGAGCTGAAGCGAACCAAGCCAAAAATGAAAATTCGATAATATTTTGAGTTTGAGTAAGTGAACTTCCATTTATGTATTTCTGGAGCCATTGACATGGGTTTAATACCGTTACCTTTGGAACGAAAATTTTTTTGATTTAGTCCGTTACAGAACTCGATAGAGTTAAACTTTGCGAAGAATTTCACACCAGTTTTATTTTATGACTTGGTTCGGTTCAGCTTTGAACCCTCCATATGTAAATACATTTAATATTAATATGTATTTAAATTTGGTATATTTATTTATTTATTTATTTATTAAGGCCTATGCAATAGGTCTGCTTACCTCTGCAACAATACAAAAAACAACAGGCATTTTATTTGTGTAAAATTTACCCGCCGTTGTCAAAATCTTACTACTACATAGGGAAAACAAAAGTAACAATGTTTTTTATAATACATTCCCATAATGCATATAAAAATTAATATCGAGCACCAATGAAAATACGTATTAAAATCATTAATGATTCATTGCTTTTCATTCACACTGATTTCAGTTAATATTCCAGATCAAGGAAAACCCCGGTCTAATCATTGAACTTTCATTGGTGCTAAGCAATATTTTTAATGACGAGCCGTTTACCTAAATGTGAACCCATGCTCGCCAACGACACGCTAATGTTAAAATCATGCATGTTTCACCTAAAAAGAACCAGTGCATTATCCGCGGAACCCATGAATTTACTACTTCTTTAGCATGTCATTTTTTGCTGGGTTAGTTTATAATATTTTTAATTATAATATTTTATATGTTATAATATTTGCAATACAAAATGTACGAAATATTCCATTAATGCGCTTTGGCCTTGAAGGCTTTTTGCATTACAAGCAATAAAATAAAAATAAAAAAAAAATAAAATACTTTAGTACTTACCGAAGTCTTTGTATAACATGAATCACTAAACGCTGAAACATTTGACGAACCATTTGATTGGGGCATTGTATTAAAACTTGAACCGGCCACCAAGGTTCAATGGACATATGTGTAAGAAACCATTCGCAAGCCTCTTGGCTGGCATTAAATTGTTTTGTTAACAATTCCACCCAAGGTACCATTGTAGGCTGAAAAAAGTAAGAAGAAAAAAAAAAGAAAACATTCATTAGATCAAGATCAAAAAATATTTTAGTATCAGAAAAACAGTTAAACTTCGAAATTATATTTCTTTTATTTGTTTAAAAAACTTACTTTTTCTTTGGCATGTATAAATGTTTCTATGAAAAATGAAACCGATAGTTTGGCAGCCATGCAAGTAACATCCTGTTGTGCGATTAAAGTTTGTGGTATATGACCACAAATTTGCCACATGAAACTGGTAAAAAAAGAAAAAAGGTGAATAAAAAATAAAATGCTGTATTCGGCTGTGCCGAATCTATACGCGCATATGTCTTCACCATGGTGAAGTGTAGGACTCCATTAAATATACACATTTATGTTCTAGGTCGTTTTTGTCTTTTGTTAATACGAAGATTAAACGAGGGCGGAGTAATGTAAGTGGATTGGTTTAAAAGTTTTCTCGTCAGAAACATTGTAAAATCTAAGAGTCGTTTCACTTAGCTCTGATACATAAAACCTCCCGAAACAAGGTTTTTGGTACGCTAAGGTCCATATAGGATGAGACCGTTTTTGTAAACTATAAAGACTGAAGACAAAATCATCAGTCAACAGAAATATCACCGCACTAGTTGCATTAATAACTCAAATTGTTGTCTCGTGGTTACTTTATCCATTTTGATAACCAAAATAAGAAATGTCCTAAATTAAAGTTTAGCTTTTGGCGCCTTTAGACTTAAAACATCTACACAGCAACAAAATTTCACGAGTAAAACTGAAATTGAAAGAGATGTTAAGTCAAATTTTTTAAAAAATGACCGTTGTTTCTCCGGATTTTAATAGTAATTCTGTTGAAGATAAGTGGAACTCAATGTATGAAGTATATAAAATTATGTATAAACTTTCAATACAGGGGTCTAATCACCGCACTCGATACTATCGTATCGAGTAAACTATCGAATTTTTTTGCATACGATAGACACTGACGTATCGAATGAAAACTCGATAAATGTATTGTCGAGTTACTCAATATCAAATGCTATTATTTCAAATTCACTACATTTCATTCGATATCGAGTTTCATGATACCAAAATAAATAATTTCGACCAATTTTGCTCGATATCGAATGCGGTGATTAGACCCCAGGATCGTTTTCAAAATTTGTTGATTTCAATTCACTCGATTCGCCAGAAAATGTCTGATAATATGTACATTAGGGTAATAACTTTTTTGGTACAAAATTTCTTCATCCCACCACGCGATGGGCAATTAAGTATTGATACCAAAATTAATCTTTTTAGACCATTTTGGCAAAAAAAAAAGCTTCAGCACCAAATGCAATTTCTAAGGCTCCTCAAAAAAAATTGTTTTTTTTTTAATTTCCATTTACATTATATATGGTACATTTATTTTTCAATAGCCTCATGGACATTGTTAAATCAGTCAGTCATAAGAATTTAGAATATATAAGCATGTATACTTTAAGGGTCTACTATTAATATTGTTGAAATTAGAAACGGAATGAAAAACTTATATCGACAACTCAATTCCAAAACATGCTAAATCGACTTGCATGTTTTAAATTTTTTTTTTTTTTTTTTTTTGTATTGTTCAACTTAAATTTTGTCAAATTTTGGTGTTGATCGGCTAATCCAAACCAACGTTATGCAAAAAAAATGTACTAAGCATACAACTGTATGTTGTATCGCCCGTAAACTTTAAGAGCTTTTCTTGCAAAACTTGCTTTCTTGACTTAGCATGTCTGTAATCGATATAATTATATCCTTTACACCTGTGGTAAAGGGTATAATTAAGTAACTAAAAATTTGTAACAACAATTTAAAAATTTAGTTTTTACAGAAAGTTTTCCCGTCTTAAAATATCTCAAAATAAGAAAAATAAACCTTGAACTTTTTTAAGAAAAAAAATCGCTCACTTGAAATAAGTATGTTCGAATATGTTACGATCCTGTAAAAATTGTCTATTATCTTGCCAGATCCAATCCTCCAACTCTTTACTTAATTGTGGTCTCCAGGGATTATCTAGTTGCTTAGCTGTTGTTGTAGTTAACAATGTGGATGAAGAACCAGTCGATGTCGAAGGTGTCTCTGTTTCTTGTTCAAACTTTTTGAACTTATCTTTATCGTGTTCTTTAACAGTCACGACTTCTTTTACATTATCTTTAATCCTTTCTTTTGCTTTTTCAATTTCTTTAACTTTTTCTTCTTTTTCCATATCCTTATCTTTTTCTTTAACCTCTTCCTTTTCTGTTTTATTTTCCTTTGTTTTATTATCACAATTGGCTATATTTGTTTTGTTGGCGTCATTGTATTCTATATTAACTTCCATTTTTTTATTAACTTCACTATTCGAATCCTTTTTAGCAGTTTTCTTTTCCTGAACCTCTTGATCTACAAAATTTGCTGATTTTTCAGCAGTTATTAGTTTTGTTAAAGTAGTATTCGTAGGTGACGCTAAGAGATGAGCATGCTTTTCTTTTAAATGGTCCGGCAAGCGTCTTTCATAAAAAAGCATATAAGCGGAGTTAGTCTTTTCAAAACTAAAGTCCAAATATTTTTCTGTCACAGAATCATAAGTTTTACTCTGAAAGCAAAATTATTATTAATACAAAAAAGTTCATATTTTAATTACATACCGTCATTTCTCCACCAAAACACTCGGCTGCTATTTGTGAAGGATCGAATGGTTTAACCTCGGCATCGTTAAATAAAAACCATCTATCATGCTGCATTGCCGATTTATTACGTTCTTTTATAAAACTATAATAATGCCCACCATCTGCAGTGCCAGTGTGAACGGTCACACCAACTAATTCATATCTAGGAAATATTTAATGTGTTTAAAATTTTATGAATATTCCTTTTTCATATATGACTTACTCTAAACACTCTTCTAAGTCATCTTCCAAGTCATAAGGATTTTTATCGCGTTCGATTTTACGTTTTGCACGATCCTCTGTAAAATGTAATTATTATATTTCAGATCAACAAAATAAAATGTATAACTTATTTCTTAATAACAAACCTTCATATTGATGTGGCATAAGTGTCTTTTCCACATAATCGGACATATTCAAACGCATTGGAAATGAAAAGTGAGTATTTACCTTCTCTTTGAGCATAGTTACCATATTGAAGGTATATCGCATTGTATTAAAACATAAAATCTGTGGTAACTTTTTAAAACAAGCTCTCTTTTCAGCTCTAACTTTTTTGCCACATTGTGAACATGTATACATATTATCACCCTCCAAAGTATCCTTGACGGTAACTTCATCCAAAGATTCTTGTAAATTACGCATATCGGCAACTTGACAACGAACAGTATAGAACTCTTCAGCAGTACGAGAGACATGATCACAGTCCAAAGAAACCACATTGTTGCTTAAGGTGCCACAAAATAATCGTTTAACCAAATCTTTAAGATCTGGCGTCATTTCTTCTAGTTTCGATACTAAATCTATAAAGAATTCTGCCATATCTTTTTGTTCGCCCGTATTCAAAGGCTGATGATCCATTTGATATACCCGACAAAAGGATCGAGGGTTATAAGCTTTTCGTTCAGATTCCAACAGATAGGCAAACATTCGTTGTAATTCTAATAGAGTAGGAGCATGTTTTTGTGCCTTATTAGGTGGTACACGTAAAACAGCTGCTCTAGCTTGAGGCATCATATAAAGATGCTGTATACAGGAGGCCATATAACAGGTGGCACCTAAATTCGTTAAGCCGACATAGCCGCATTCAGAACGGCCTTCATCTCTGGGCCAATAATCCCAGGGATAGGGAGGTTTAGGTCCTGGTGTATGTTGTGCCAACAGTTTGCAATGTAGAAATATATAATTCTTGGCGCAATTTTTACACAATTCCACTAGCAAATCATAAGCCGCAGCTCTTGATGTGGCCGACTTACATTTTGGTTTCTGGCGATTGTAAGGCGAAGGCATATCGAATAGGAACTCAAAGATTTGTTCTATAAACTGTAAAGCCTTTGAGCTGTATTTAAAAGTGGGATCATATTTTACTAAATTCGACATGAGATTAATTAAACCAACTAAACCATCATCTTGCATGCCATAACGGGTTTCATAAAAGTCCCGGGTTAATATACTTTGGGCCACCGATTGGCATAACTTTTCAATGTCTATGGCTTCCTCATTAAATGAAGATGACTCTAGTGAGCGTTTAACCATTTCTGGAGATAAAGTATCCACAAGTCTTGCTAAAAGCCAAAAGTAATCACGACATGCAGGGCCATACGGCTCTTTTCCATCATCACTTAGCATATAGGGATTGTGATGACTATAGATTGTCATTTTCTCTGCTACGGACAGGAACGAAATCAATTTTCTCAGTAAGGGAGCTAATAACAGCTGATATGATTGTGAATTGCCCAAACAAATGCGATACAAGCCAGCACAAATTTCACGCCTTACCGCCGGCTCTGGATCTTCTAAAATAAATTTTTGCACCCAATTGCAATATTCTGGATGGGCCCACAAAGAGCAACGTGCCTCAGAGGAGGCATGTACAAAACTAACCATTATATTCATGGCAAATTGTACCACTTGAGCTCTGCCCCAAAATCCGGTTCTTAAATGATGGTATTGGTAGGCGGATGTGGTGGCCAAATAATTTGAATAGGCCTCATCGTTTAAAATAGCTGCTAAACGTTTCAAGCAGGGATCAACCGACATCATTTCCAACATAAAATCTTTAGGTTTTGATATCGACACCAACATGTCCTCATGAAAATCCTCTTCAAAACCCAAAAGCCAAAGTATACGCAAAAGACTGGCCAAACAATCGTGGCGCCACTCATTTAGCAGTTCTTTGGGATAAGAACTTTGCTGCAATTTGCCGGATATAAAAATATCGTAAAGATGTTTGAGACCACCACATTTAATAAAGGTTTCACTCCATTTTGTATCAAATATTGAAGTGTTGAACATATCAATTTGTGAAAGAGAAGAGTGTGATGACACATTACTGGAGTCAGACTTTTTATGCTTTTTACACATTTTCAAAGGGTTGTTTTCTTTGTCATTTACACTTCCAGATACATGATCACTATGGAGATGGCCACTTTCCAAAGTATTTACCGAAGCCATTGAGGAATTTAATTCCTGTTGATTTGATAAATCGAAAGAATCTTTTTCCTTCTGATGATCGTCAATATTGTTAAACGATTTTTTGGAATCTTCCTTACATGTGGAATCTATACTAACGCGTCTTTTGCTATTACTGCTGCCACAACCTCCACCACTGCCACTACCAGATCCAGATCCGCTTCCTCCACCACCACCTCCACTGCTGCCACTACCACCAGTTTTCTTATTTTTAGCTGCAGAGCCGCTCCTGCTTTGTTGCTGATCCATGGCCATTATATTACCATTGGCTCCACTACAACAGGGAGTACCGCGTTGCTGGAAAACACTACTTAATGCCAAACTCTCTACTATGTGCAAGGAATACATGAATTTCTGTAAATTAGTTGGATCCAATAATTCACACAGTTTTTGTTTAATTTCTTTGCGTTTATTGATTTTTGCCTCCTCCGTATCCAATTGCTCACTTACAGCCAAATCATTTGTTAAAGATTTGAATGCATCCAAGATCATAGGATTTGTGGGTAGAATAGCCAAAATATCCCATACTCTACGGGACAACAGCTGAGCCTTTGTGTGTAGTTGCAAATTATTAGGTTGAGGCTTCATATCACCCAAAGTTTGCATAAGGCAAAAAAGTTTTTCAAAATACCTAGACTGTAGCAATAATACTGTGGGTAAACATTCTTTAGGCGGTGGTGGTTGCATGGAGGGATGATCAACATTTGTTTCCTTACGACGCGCTCCACGACCACCCAAGGAAACGTAAACGATCTTTAAAATAATTAAAACTTAATAAATTTTGTCGTTATTTCAAAAGTGATTAGTCTACCTGATTATCTTTAAAGCCAGCATCACCCAAACTTCTTTCATCATATTCAGATGTAAGTTCCTGACCTTGTGTTATGATGCGCAAAGGCCCCTCACTTAACAAAAGACCCAAAACGGGAGCTGATACTCCAGAATTAGAAGTACCCTGCAAATTTTCCCACCTACAAAACCAGTTAATATTAAAAATAATTTTGCGGATTAAAACTGGGATGCAAACAAGGGTTTTAAGACATTTACCATTTTGAAATTTCGGCTTTTAATTCTGCAATCAAATCACATGCATGCATGTGTAAAATGGATTTTTCTGACAGACCAGCTGGTTGTAAAATAATGCGTATAGCAGGTCCAGAGCCTTCATTCTTTAAATTACTATGAGAGCCAATCCCTTGACCCTCAATAGCCCAGCGGCGCAAATGAAAAGCATAACGACGGCGAAAAGTTTCCAAATGTGTATTTAGAAGCATCAAGCCACGTTGAACACACATTAAAGCATTATCATCCTCATTATTGCTATTAAAAAAAACAGAAGGAATTTAATTTAAGCAGTAAAATAATTCTGTTTTTTAAATAAATTTGACTTTACCATTCCAGTGCATTTGCAGCCTGCACAAGATTTTCCATACATTGTGATACAAATTCTTTTTCCAAACGCAATTGTTGACCCATATAATACATATTAATATATTGTATGGCCGCTAATGATACTTCAGTGTTGTGGGCTCTCAAAGCTATTTTCCATAGATGGAACATACCCACAATATTAGATGAATTTGTCGATATAGAATCTGTTTGTTTTTCATAATGAGCTATAGCCATGCGAGCCAAACTGCACAGCTGTTGAAATAAACCTAAACCAACCATGGAAAATTCTTCGGGACGCAATTCAGGTAATTTCTTTAGATACAAATGTTGTAGAGCTTCCAAACCTAAGGCATGTTGATCACCACCCTTGGCTTGCGACTGAAGCCATGAGAAATAACAGTCGGCACATTCGGGGTCATGGGCCAACCATTCCCACAAAGAATCAACCTGTTCTAAGCTTAAACTGCAAGAGAATCATGGAAATTTAAGTTTTAACTTAAAAAAAAAAGTTTAAAAGTTTAAAACTAACCGAAAATTCTTCGGCGAGCCCATCGATGAAAATATGGAAGACAAAAATTGTAGACGAACCGATACCTGGGTTTTATGAGAGTACAGCGATAAATCTGTTTGTTGATATTCATTTCCTTTACCCGCCAATATTTCCATATGACGTTTGGCATAATATTTTATGTTGTTAAAAAAGTGATGCATCATTCTGTGCTGCCGTTCAGCCCACATTGTAACCTGATGCGTATCAGATGGTCGAAATTGTTGAAAAGATGCAAATAGCTTTGGTAAAAGACGCAAAGACACTATTACACTTCGGTTATTAGCCAAATTTTGCAAACATCCTTCAATGAATTTCGTACGTAACTGTCGATCATTGCTGAAACATAAAAGTGTAGCTAAAGCCTTTTCTGCTTCCATAGCCAAAGATTCGCCAAGTTGAGTCTTAAATGAGAAAAAAGTTATACATTTATATTTATTTAATAAAATTTTCCAATTAAAAGTGTTATACATAAAATATAAGCCCCCAAAAAATAATGAATAGCCCCCCAAAATGTGGGGCCTTATTTCATATCCAACAAACCACCCAATTTGAAAATTAAATAAACCCCCAACGAAATGAAATAACACCCCAAACAAAAATAAAATAATACCCTAATTTTTGGGGGCTTATTTCATATAAAATAAGACCTCAATTTCTGAAATGAAATATGTATATGTATGATACAATTAATTGTAGTTTTGGTTTAAAGAATCAAGCGATAGATGAAATGGTTAAGACTTCGGCCGGCCGCAAAGATTTTCTCCTCCATGACATTCCAATCATCGGCTCCGATAACTAACAGAGGTGTTATGGAAATCGAAAACGCATGCATTTGGAAGTTGTTTTTAACATACTTTTAATGCAATTTTTATAATTTTTGTTATAAAATTCTGTTAAATAGAGAAATATTTGTATAAAATTTGTCATAAAATTCTTACAGAAATGTTATTAAATAACGACGTTTAAAATTCTTGCGTTTTCAATTTCGAGTACACCCCTGTAAAGATCTTCTGCATAGACGGCCTTCGGCCAGGCGCAAGGATTTTCTCCTCTACGGTATAACAATCACTGGCTTTGCTAAATAAATCTTCTCTGCATAGGCGGCCTTAGGCCTAGCGCAAGCCCAAATTTAGGAGCTTTACTTAGCGAAGACGGTGTTTGTTATACCATAGAGGAGAAAATTCTAGCGCCCTGCCAAAGGCCATCTATACAGATAAGGTTTTGTTAACGAAGGCGGTGTTTGCTATACCATAGAAGAGAAAGTTACTCAAAAAATTTTCAATTGGAGTTTTTAGAAGAAAATTTCATAAAGAAATGTAAAGGACAATAAATAAATGTTTAAGTACTCACAATTTTATCATCTTGCAACAAATCCCATAACAGAGTATTTCCCGGTTGACACACGTTATTAATTTTAAATGTTGGCTGTTGCGGTGAAGACGATGAAACATTTTTATTGCTCTCCTTTCCAGCAACATTACCCACGTCCACAATATCCCCCTCGTTATTATGTTTGACATAACCCGAAATTATGCCAGCTGCAATAGCTTTTGCTACCATTTTATTTGCATTTTCCTGATATTCCTCCAAAGAATGAAAGGTCGATTTACCAGACAAGGTGGCATTTGCACGTCCCTGATAATCCAATAACGTTTGTTGAGCATTATCAGTAGCCACAGCAGCAGCAGCTAATGCGGCAGCAGCAGCAGCTACATTAGCTTCAGTTTTTTGCATTGACATAGCGGTGTGAGCGGCAGCCATAGCCGCGGCAGCAGCTGCAAAAGCCGGTGGCATTGTATTCTGGGTAACTCGCTGATTATGTACATTAACCATTGATGCAATTTCTTGGGTATGTGTATCGAGATCATCCAAGCTAACAAATGTGGTCATCTTATCATTGTTTTGCGCGCGTATAGCATTTTGTGGACCACGCGGATTGTGAACATTAACTAATGAAGCCATTTCTGGCGGATGCGTGTCAATATCGTTCAAACTAACAAATGTGGTAATTTTTTCGTTATTTTGCACGCGCTGATTTTGTTGAGCAATACAAAGTTGGGCAATTTCATCGGCATAAATATCGTCTACATCAAATCCATCAAGATTTTCTGACTTATTACTTATTGGCGATGAGTAGCTGCCCTCGTTTTCAGCACCGCTTAATAGCTCACTAATGTTTGTTTCAGCAATAGCTCGAATATAAGGACCTTCTCCTTGCAAATGTTTTAGAACGGCACTGGGTACTTGACCGGGATCACTACATTCGTCACTATCATTGAGCAACTCACATTCACCATCACCCTCATCAGCATCGTCAGCATCATCACTAGAAGCTTCATCTTCTCCTCCATCACAGATGGCTTCAACAATTTCATAAGCTAAACGTGTTAGTGGTAAATTATTATTGTTGTTCTTGCGCCGCTTACGAGATTTCTTACGCTGCATTTGCATGTTAACCGAACCTTTTTGTAGATCATCTTCACTGCTAGAGTTATCGATTATATTGACAATACGATGGTTTTTTATCCTGTAGAATAAACAAAGTCATTAAATATATGAAGTGTTTGAGATACAATTGCAATAGGAATGGTTATACTTACTTTATATCAGTTTTAGAATTTATCATATTTATTTCCTCTTCGGATATCTGTTTACCTTTCTCCTCAGTCGGATCACATACATGGCGCCTTCGTCTCGCCTGTTTGCATGGTGTCACTCCAGTATCGGATGAACAGACATTTTCAATGTCTATTGGACTTTTGCGGGCACTAGCCAAACTGCTATCATCACCATTACCCTCATCGGAATTACTGCCGTCCATGCTGCCACTGTCCGAACTAGTAGCAGCTATTATCTCATTTTCTAAACTTATTTGTGAGCGTGTCTTATCGCGTGACCATATAAGTTTTGTCAAAGCTGAAGCTATATAAATACTCTGTTCAGTATGTTCTTTGGGATCCATGCGACACAAGAGAGTATACAAATACATGGCAGGCTTAGGTGCCAGATTCTTTACCAACGATGGTAAGATATCAAATATAGTTTTGGAGCAATGTTTTAATTGTTGCGTAGCCTGCCAGATCAATTTGATGTGTTCTTCGGTAATTTGGTTTTCAACAGCCAAAAAGTTTAAAACAACATGGGCTTGTTTCAAAACTTCAACATGAAGATTGGGACCAAACAAATGTTGTATAATTTGATTTTCTGTTAACCAATCGCCGATTTTATTGGCCACAACCTCCACCTCACCCACCACAGATTCAATTTCACCAAATATATTAATATGAGCATTTATTTGCGTAATACCTATACATAGTATGAATATATGAAAATATTCAAAGTACATACATATATAAATTAAAAATCCTTTAAAACTTACCGGCCAATCTCATGGTCAACGTAGTAGATGTAAAATACTTAAAAGCTAAAGCCAAGCCTTCCACATCAAAGCTTACCGAGGCATCTAAGGGATCTCGCACAGCTGACCATACAAAATCCGCCATTGCACGGGTAGCAGCTGTTCTAAGATTTTGATCCGATAATTTACACATATATTGCAAAATTTTACTACGCAATGGTACAAATAATTGTACAACGCATCCATAATGTAACCATATTTTTATATTCGAGACAGTTGCGGTAATAGCATGAGCTGTGGTCACAGGTAAATCGGGCTGATCAAAACACAACATGACGGCAGCAAAACCATTTGAATTACAAAATAGGCTGGTGTTTCTTAGTAAGTAAACAGGTATTTCATTGTCATGAAGATCGCAAAATATGGATAAATGTTGTGCTTCCTCGGCCGAGATGTCATCCAAACGTGCATGAGTACCATGTTTATAGGCAACATACAAAGGAAAATTAAGCAAGAATGCTTTGGATACGAGCAATAAAAGTTTTTCAACTTCGGGCAGTATCCAAGGTTCTTCAGTATGTTGTGATGTAGATGATGATAATGATGATGATGATGTCGTCAATAATGAAGATGAGGGCGATGTTATCGTGACAGACATTTCACAGGAACTTTGAGAACTCTGTACCACTGATGAACATGATGGTGATGACGTTGGAGTGCTATTATTATTACCAGTATCATCTCCCGGCGATGATGTATTACTACTAACTTTATCATTAGATTTTCGTGATTTAATATCTTCTTTTGCCCTTGTTTTCTCCACATCCGATTCATTTGCATCACATTTACCGTTATTTTCTTTAGAGCCCGTCGGAGGATTTGCACCAATAGCAGTTCCAGTTTCAACCGATTTTTCTGTTAGTGTAGGACCTTGAGCTTGTGACAAGGTAATTTTTTTATAATCCTCAATAAGTCTTTTGATGTTTTTTAAATGATGAACAGACAAATAGATCATAGATTGTATGACTAAATTAAAGCGTTCAAAATTCTTAACATCTCTATATAAACACATACACTGTCTTTGAGGCCAGGCTTGTATGTACCCAAATGCTGTTTCAATTTCACTTTTATAAAGAATCGCATGTTTCGCATCTTGATTGATAATGCGGGACTCATCTGAAAGAAGTAGGAATATTTGATAAAAATGTATTATTGGTTTGTTATGTATAAAATAAATTATTAAGAAATAGAATTTGAGAATTATTTCTTTTTATAACTTATTTTTTATTATATTAAATAGTTATTTACAAAGTTTTCTACTGAGTCATATTGGTTGTAAATGCTTTAATGTGACATTAATAAATAAAAAGCAAATACAACCAATAGTTTAGTTAATCTGAAAACAGATTTGTGCCGCCATTACCAAGTTTGTATACAAAAGTTGACGAAACGGCTTAGTTTTGCTTAAAATGTTACAGCCGTATTAATAACAAAAAGTTATCCACAATTTGTACACTACATACAACGAGTTGCTAACTAGAATATAGATTAAGCTTAGCAGCTTGTTGGCACAGAGTTAATTCATAACGAACTTTTCTCCATCTGCTAACTTTTAAGAAAACAACTCTGAATTTTAATGATGCCACATTATATTACTCAAAAATGCAACACGTTTTGCATTAATCATCATCAGGTTTTGTCATTTTTTTCTTTTTTTTTTCTCCACATTTAAAAAGTTTTTAACATTAAAATAAATTAAACAATTAAGAAAGTAATGTCGGTCAAGCCCGACCATATGATACCCTACACCACAGTATTAAAAAACACATCATGCTTATGTGTCCATATAAATATGGATTTATCTATGTTTATAAAAGTCATTAAAATCGGTTTAAAAGTTTGTGAGAGGCAGAAATTTCCCCCTACCTCCCCTTGTGGTCCTATTTTTGAAAAACTGTAAAGCTTATGTGTCCATATACATATGTTTAAAATTTCAATAAAATCGGTTTGAGAGGCAGAAATTGGCCCTATCTCCCCTCGTGGTCCTATTTTTTAAAAAATG
Organism: Pollenia angustigena; assembly: GCA_930367215.1. Classification (NCBI taxonomy): domain Eukaryota; kingdom Metazoa; phylum Arthropoda; class Insecta; order Diptera; family Polleniidae; genus Pollenia; species Pollenia angustigena. The sequence continues at coordinate 283,986,757 of OV884056.1, forward strand.
CATCCCTTTTGTGTCCATAAAGATATGGTTCTATGTATGTTTTAAATTTCATTAAAATCGGTTTGATAGTTTCTGAGAGGAAGAAATTTCCCCCAATCTTCCCTCGTGGTCCTACGATTTGGCCCATTTTCAATAGGCTTGGTCCTTGTGCCAATAACCTATGTCCCAAATTTTATCAAATTATCTCCAAAATTGTGACCTGTACTTTGCGCACAAGGTTACATGGACAGCCAGCCAGCCGGACGGACATCGTTAGTTCGACTCAAAAAGTGATTCTGAGTCGATCGGTATACTTTAAGGTGGGCCTAGGACCAATATTTTAAGGCGTTACAGACATCAGCACAAATGCATAATGTGGATGAAGTTTCCTGACGATCTGGCCTAAGCAACCAGTGAAATGCGCATAGGAATAGCTTTTTCCTTCAACAATAAATTTCAGTGTTTTTAGCAATAATAAAAATTGGGAATTAGCACGACTAACAAAATCTTGTTTCTTAACTCACATCTCAAAAACGCGGCCTAATGCATCCTAGAACAGTGGCACAGTACATGCTCAATCGTCTCTAGCTCCTCAGAATCCTCGCATAACCTGCAGAAGTCCGGTATGGTATTGTCCCATTTACACGTAAAAGCCGTAACAGAACAATGACCCATTAAGAAACATATAAGCGTCCTGATACCGCTCCTACTCAATCCTAATAGAACCCTGGTTGTCCCTGCGACAAAACCGGGCCATAATGCCCTAGACACCCTGCAATTCTGGAGAATCAGGTCAGGCAAAAAAAAAACGACATCGTTCTGAAGACTTCATCCCACTACCAGAAACATTATCAAATCTACAAAACCTTCGGTGTTATCTAGTCGTTTCTGCTATATCATTGAAAGGAGGCATACAAGTTCCACCATTAGCTGCCCATAATGTTTTTCAAGCGGAAAAAGTTCTGGACTTTATTTCACGAGATCGACTACAAGTCAAAGAAATAGTGAAGATTTGTTAGTAAAAGTACCTGACAATAAAACGGCTGAGAAATTTCTTAAAACTAACTATATTGATTGCATACTAAAAAAATTGTACCACATAAGACTCTGAATATAATACAGGGCCGCTATAAAGATAATTGAAATCCACAGGAATATTTTTTAGCATCCCTTAAAGACCAGAAAGTTGTTGACGTGCGAAAAATCGCCAGAAAAGAAGGGGATAAAATAATTTCCACGGGAGCAGCAATCAGAACTTTTGATCTCATATACCGCCCAAACGATTTGAAACTTGGTTGGGAAAGTTGCCGTTGAAGAGTATATACTAAGCCCCATGAGATGTATAAACTGCCAAAGACTTGGACACACAAGAAAATGGTGTAAAAGCGTAGGACAATGCAGGGAATGTGGCTACTCCGAAAAACATGAAATAAGTAACCGTACCCAGTTGGCCACGTCTTTAAGACATCCCCAAAGACGGATGCACGACAATGTTAATTCCTGCAGGACATGTGAGGGACAGCGAGAACAAATCGTCAACGACATTTTCGAACAAGTGTCACGAAAATCGTGCACGACACAAAGAAAGACAATGTCGCCTAGTTTATAATCAACGACTACATGCATGACAATGTCGTCTTTTTATTTATTATATGGTTACCTTATTCAGACAGTTTTTTAGTATAGTTGGAATTTTTATTTCTGTTATATGTTTTATATTTGATTCCTATAAGCAATACTTAAGTTGACAGTGAAGTATTAACTGCATGTAATCCATTTTCCAGCCCACGAATAATTTCATCAGCATTTTCGGTTTTACTGTTTAGAACTTATTTGTAATTTTTTGTAGGTATGTATATAAATCAACAATTAAAAAAAAAGAATGTAAGAATTTTAAGAAAACCAAGCAAGTGATTGAATAGCATTCAAAAAAACTTTGTCGTCAGTAGCTTTTATACAAGACAACTTATAAGACAGTGTCGCTCATACTGTCCCATATAGAGTTTAATAGAGGGCAGCTTACAAGACAAAGTCGCTCATACTGTGCCATATAAAGCTAAATAGATGACAACTTATAAGACAACGTCGCTCAAACTGCACGACGATTTCCTGTAAATTGTCTTCTGGTCAACTTTGTAAGTACTGTGAAAACTGCCAATTGAAGACCCATACATCATATGTCACCGAATGCCCACCATATTGGAAACAGAAATCGTTAAACTTCATAAAAATTTCAAGATGTTCTGCAAGAGAAGATTGGAAAGTATTTAATGACAATCCATATCTAAATATGCTGCAGCCTCGTGCATCAAATAATGCTAGGAAAAACTTCACATACGCACAATTAACACATCACTCGTTCAAAACACCTAATAACATTAGCAACGAAAATAGCATGCAAAATCAAGTTAAACATGTGGAAAAAGAAAACAACAAAACAATTGCCGTTAAATCAACTACAAATTTCTCTAACTAATATTCATCCCAATTATGAGAACAAATACCCCGGAAGTTTTTTCCCAGTTTGACAATTTAATTTACATAGGAAAAATGGGAGAAGGGAGAAAATTCAAGGTGAATTTTTATTCATAATTTGGCTGATAACTCCACTCCAATCATCAACAACAATAGCAATTAATCTTCAACAATACATAAAATTACTACAACTTCAAACAAAAACAATAAACACATCTACACCACCACAAACTTCATACTCTCAAATTATTTCCCTTAGTAAACAACAATTCATAAACACAACAGAAGATAACCCAAGATCAGATGACTGCTTAGAAGATGATAACTTTTTTAGAGATGGCGAATCATCCTCATTTTATGATTCTTTTAAAGAAATAACACAGCCCGACAAAATTGCTTCTTTGAATTTATCAACTGATTCTAGTTAATTTTGGTGCACTGAATTCAAATCTGTAATCATTTTGTCTCTATCAGCTCTAGTTTTCATGATATAGCTTATTTGTGTTTTTAAAAAAGATGATGTGACTGATATGCAAATATCTACAAAAATTTTAAACGGATTATGTATTTCTTTATTTTAAGTAAAAGGTAATAAAATTTCTAAAATAACCATGGATTGCTTGTGACGATTAGTCAAGAAATGACAGAGTTACAGGCGACAAAATTTTAAGCTTCATTGAAAATTTTATGATTTTGTTCAATTTTGCTCTATTCAAGTTATTTTTTTTAAACCAATGATTTAAAAATCCTAATGTTTTATTGCATGCGACATTAGATAATTTTAATATGAACATTTTGAGCCCAACAGGACATAGATTGGTAAAAAAATGACAAAGCTACAAAGGATTTAGTAAATTAACACACATAGAAATTCAATAATTTCAAACAATTTTTGTTACTAAAAATTTAGCTATGTATATTTATTTGTTGTGGGTTAATTCAATTAATCTTCTGTAGCTTTGTCATTTTTGCACAGAAATTAGTCTCGTTGGGCGCAAAATGTTCGTATCAAAATAAACTAATGTCCCATGTAATAAAACAATAAACTTTTCAGTTGTTTCATTTTAAAAAAATAACTTCAAAAGAACAAAATTGCAAAAAATCATAAAATTTTTCATAAATTTTCAAATTTTGTCCACTGTAACTCTGTCATTTCTTGACCAATGTGTACAAACGACCCATGGTTATCTTAGAAATTTTATAGCCTTTCACTAAAAAAAAAAGAATTACATAATCCCTTTAAAATTCTTGAAGATATTTGCATTTCAGTCACATCATCTTTTTTAAAAACACAAATAAGCTATATCATGAAAACTAGAGCTGATAGAGACAAACTGATTACAGATTTGAATTCAGCGCACCAAAATTAACTAGAATCAGTTGATAAATTCAAAGAAGCAAATTGAGTGTTGACCTGTGTAATTTATGAAAATTTGAGTGAGGATATTATTATTCAAGATATAACTGATGGATTAGGCTTGAATACACCCCCACATTTACCAGGTTTTCAGATATTGCACCACAACAAAGACTATGATTATGCAAAATCAGGCATTGCATTGTTTGTGGGCAATAATTTGGATGCAACAGCTCACTTCACCTATAGTCAGGATTTGTTATTTCCGACTATTTTGGTACGCTGCGACACTGAGCTTCATATAACGAATATTTACAGAGAAGGCGACATCAACTTAACCCCAGCAATAATCAACAATATCTCGATACAAGCAAATGTTCACCATATTTTCAGTTCCGTGTCCAATTCGCCAAATGGTAAAATACTAGAGAATTTTGCAATCGATCAGGGCTTGGTGTCTTTAAATGATGGGTTCCCCACCTTACCTAGTACCAGGAACACTCTAAAAGCTGTTGATATCTCTATGTCCATGTGGATATTGCACCTAGTCTAAAGTGCAGTTGTCTACCTCTGCCAGAGTTGGGGGACCATTTCACCATTAAAATTACCCACCAGGTTGACATAATTAAAAAAAAAATTCTCCACGCTTCCTGGCGAAACAGGTCAAATGGCAATTGTTCAAGACAAAGGCAACTGAAGTATCTGGCCAATTTCCGGAATCGTCCAATATTATCATGGAAACAGCCCAAATAAAAAGGATCTTACGTAAGACAGCAAATGAGACTTTTCCTCTGAGTCATGAACATAAAGAAAAAAATAGCCCCTTGTGGTACAACTCGTCTATATCAAGGTTGATAAAACAAGGACAAGAAGCAGAAAATATATCTGGGTCGCCTTTATGTCATTCAAATTCACAGCTAATCTGGACGCTGTGTCCATTTTAGGATAATATTTTTTGCCAACACATTTACTTGTTCTTTGGAAGATGTTGCAAGTTCTCCTTTCCGTGATCTTAACGGCCTCCATGCTGTCGTATGATCATTGGTAAGTTTTCTCAAACACCTGTACATGTCACTGGTGCGATGCGTTTCCACAGCCGCTTGAGCTTCCTTGTCGATGTCGCCAACCATTTGCGTTTATCGCGTTGCGCGCTTCGTTTTACAAGTATGTCGAGATCGTTTTGCTGTGTCTGCAGCCTTAGTTAAGCACCACGAATTTTTGCTCTATTAAGGTCAGGCTTTCCTTACTTGCGTTGTTCGATTATGCGCCAGGTCTCATTTGATATACACTCTTCCCTCAGGTTTTCTTTATAGCCCCAGCCGATAGTTTTGTAAAATTTTAGAGCTCTATTAGATCGGACGCTTAGTTCGATCCCGGAATTGTTTCCCAGAAAGGAGAACTAAAAATTAAAATTCTAACCCAAATTATGTACAATTTTAAGCAATTAAACAATCCGATAACCATACCCGAACTTTACAAAGTGTTACAGACTTTAAAATGCACTACACCTGCCCGCATAAGATCACATACTCGACGATAAAGTTTGCACCTGATGTTCTCATCACTTGACTATGTTAATTTGATAAAAGGATTCTAACAGAGGGCATATTCCCTCAAATAACAATAACAAAATTAAGCAACGAATGAAAAAGCAAAACGTTAAGACAGTACATGCATCTGTGTACTCGTTTCTTTTCCGCTCGTCCCTCTCGCCTATAAAGTAGCAATCATGTCAATAAGACAAGAGCCGTGTGAACACAGACTAAGATAACTGTGAAGGTTGACGAATATTTTTCTGCGAATTAATCCTTTGGACAATGGTGTGCCTCAGTTGTTCCACTTTCAGTTTTTTTGTACATTATATATGCTAAATCATTGGCAAAAACGGTGGAAAACTTACCTGGTATTGATAAGGTCGGTATCTAAGCTGACAATATTATTGCTGTGTCATCTGGCAATCCGAAAAGGGTCCGTTCTTACCTTAATAACTTTATGCATGTTATTGAAAATTGGGCTAAACCTAATTGGGAGGGGGGAGGGGTGTGTGCTTTAAAACCATGTGAGATAAGGCCATGATGGCTTCATCTCTCATTCATAAAAATGGCTTTATCTCTCATTTCAGTTCTTGAGACACTAAAGTTAAGTACTAAAGTTTTTTCTGCGTGGCGGCCTGCGGCCATGCTTAGGAGTTTTTTCCTCCAGTAGGACGCGGCAGGTAGCTTCGCTGAATAAAGTTTTCCTGCGTGCGTCACAAGAATAAAAAAATGTTTTTCAATGATAACTAAGGATTTTCCCTTTTACAGAATGTTTACACCATGCATTACAATATTCCTAAAAAAATATGGCTTTATCTCTCATTTGCGAAAAAAAATATGGCTATATCTCTCATTTCGCAAAAAAAAATATGACCTTACCCCTCAATGATTGGGCAATAAGGCCATTTTGGCTTTATTTCCCATTCAATTGAGCAATAAAGCCATCATGGCCTTATCTCACATGGTTTTAAAGCACACACACCTCCCCCCCCCCCAATTAGGTTTAGCCCAATTTTCAATAACATGCATAAAGTTATTAAGGTAAGAACGGACCCTTTTCGGATTGCCAGATGACACAGCAATAATATTGTCAGCTTAGATACCGACCTTATCAATACCAGGTAAGTTTTCCACCGTTTTTGCCAATGATTTAGCATATATAATGTACAAAAAAACTGAAAGTGGAACAACTGCTCTCGAGGATAAGGTTCACATATGGAAACTGCTCTTAGCATCTGCAGGCCTTTAACTATGGGTACACCACATGGTACATGGACACCGCTTTATTGGTGGACATCAAAAAGGAATATAAACGAAATAAACAAGGCGATTAACACGTGTTTGAAAACGGCATCAGGTTTGCTAAGGACAACACCCATTGAAAAGTTGAGGGCTGAGGCCTAACGGAATAAACACGGCGATTAACACGTGTTTATTTATTGATTGGAAAATTTAAAAAAAGTACTATTAACCTCGTGTCTAGATCTATAACGATACTGGCTGACGCCTCACACGACATGTTCTGGAAGCAGCTTACATCAGGGCCAAATTCCTCATCAACCGGCATCAAAAGAATTATAAACATTTTAAGAAAATGGAATGTATTTATCCAACAAAAACCGAAAGTCTGCTTACTCCGAATATCTTGTTAAAATAGATGACAGCTAAAGTTTTTATGACAAAAATTCTACCAATCCTTTATCTTTTGATGCAATGCTGCTGGAAAAAATGTATTTATTTGCCCCTGATTCGACTTATTACACGGATGGTTCTTATCGGCATGACATAACATCATACTCTATCGTTAAACAACTGTCATGCACTCAATTTGGGACTATAAAATGTATATGATCTGTCATATAGTATAAATACAACTCGACTGCTAAAATATATGCGATTAAAAATGCAATGGATCACTCCATTGAACAGGGTTGTATAAGTTTGGTATGCACCGACAGTTTAAGTGCCATAAAAGCCTTGATAAAAAATGAAAAAGGGGCATATAATGACATGTTACGCTTGCCGAATAGAGACAGTGAAATTGTGGTCATATGAAGGGTATTCACGTCACAAGTTGCACCCTTGCAAAAAAAGCAAAAGTGCAAAAATAAAACAACAACCACACAGACCATTAGTTGTGCGTAAATAATTGTCACATTGACACATTAATATGGAGGAGGCTGCTTCATATAAATTGTTTCTTGAAAGTCTCCATTCAGAAATGCCGTCTTCACATCAAAATGGTATATTTTCATTTTTTTTTTTTTTTTGCCGGCTATCGAAAATAAAATTCTTGCTGTTGTTTGTTTCACAACTGGAGCAAAGACTGCATCATAATCAATTCCAAATTTCTGATTAAATCCTTGAGCAACTAGTCTTTCTTTAAAACGTTCAGTTTCTCCATTTCCATTTAATTTTTCCCTAAAAACTCATTAAGAACCAATAGTTTTACGGCCAGATGAAAGATCAACAAGAATCCAATTTTTATTTTCATTTTTTAGATTTTAGCCGCTCCTGCATTGCATTATTCCACAATGACTTCTCCTCAATTGAAATGGCTTCATTGAAATTACTAGGATCCAAGTTTAAAACTTCAGAATTAATTAGGTATGTATATGTAGTAGGTTGTACACCTTTATTAACTCTATTAGAAACACGTCTAACAGGATTTGGAATTTGAATCGCATCTTCGAATGTTTCCCCAGAGCCTGACCATTCTGAATCCGATATTTTACTTGATGATGTAGAGCTGCCAACACTGACTTCTGTACTTTCAGAAACTTCATAATTTTCCTGATTAATCTGATTTTTTTAACTGATAACTAATTAGAACTTAAATCAGGAACGTAATATACATTTAATATTAATATTGCACACTCCTTTTCCCTTGGACTTTGAACATTTCCCATTTGCTACAGAAATTAACTGTCCACTATCCTTATAGTTGAGTTCACAAAACAATTTTTTATCATTGGCAATAAAAAATTAGAAAAATGTTCACGGGATGATTTTTTTAAATATTCTGCTAATAACTTTCCTTTAACCGTTTCAATTGTTAAATCTTTATCAGGTCTTAACTCAAGAGCAGTGATTAAGCTATTGTAACTTGCTGGTAAACTGCTTAGAATCATAGAAACTTGCGCCCAAAAAGACCAACGTATAACCAGTGTTACCACCAGCAAGATTCAAAATTACACTTGAGATGAAGCAAAATTACCCGATTTAAATGAAATTACACCTGATATAAAATTTAAGTTTTATTTAATAAAAATACATTTACAAAGAAGCAAAAACACAACAAACTCATTAAAACAATATCAATATTAGTCAAACTGTTAATTTTATTTAAACTTACAAAAATAACATAAAATAAAACTGCTAAAATAATGAGTTTAACTTCCACATATGGTTGATATATCTTGGGAATGTTTAAAATGTTCCTTGCCATTGCTTTATAACGGATGCTTACGAAAGGTTAGCTGTCAAACGAACTGTCAGACTATTTTCACTTTTTGAACAGGCACATCATAATGAATAGATTCATTCTTGAACAACGCCACCAAATTATTAAAATATACTTTAAAAATCAGCCATCGATTTTCGCAACTTAAATGTGACTTCATGATTTAAATGACGCAGCTTTTTTCCCAAATGAAGGCGATGTGTTGATTTAGAGAAAATAAACTGTGACTTCAAGGCCGTGCGATGCTACACTTATTGATTGTTTTCCGTAGGGCTGCGAAGTCAGTGGTTAATGCTGATAAACCAGCAACAATCGGTGTCTTGGAGGTCAACATTGTTAATTTTATTCGAAAAAGAGAAACAATTGGACGTCTGCAATGCGTTTCGTCAAGGACAGGCGCGGTGTCTATTTGTTTTAAATCAGTTTATATCGTAATACTGTGTATCAATCTGCGATTAAAATTCATTTTTTTGTGTTGTCTACCGTTTTAAGTTTCATGGTCTTAAAAAATACCCTTTATACCTTACTTAGTAAACTAAATGCCTGCAGAGTTTTATACAACTGTCCCTTTCGTAATTCAGTTTTACAACTGCAAAGGGCGTTATATATTCGTTTGAATTGCTTTTTGCAATAAACTTCAGGTTCTAAATCACTATGATAGGCATCTTTATCCAAATCTAAGGGTCCATCTTGCGACATTCATTACCAAACATTTGAAAATATGTACATGTATGATTAATGATTGAATTCGTTTCTTGAAAAGAAACCGAGACTTTGGTTCAGAAGGCTGTGCATTTCTTAGCAACAATATTTAAAAAGAAATAAATGTCATCGCTGAAATCGAATCTTGATTTTATTTAGGCATCTGAAGTAAAAATTTCAAATTACACCTAAGAGAAATTACCCACGCTCTACCCACGACCGTAAAAATTATACAAAATTCGGGTAATTACCCACAAAGTGGCAACACTGCGTATAACTAAAAATGTTCGAGAAAACAATGTATAATGATTGCCCGTTTAAGAGTGGGTAAGGCGGTATTCAACTCTAAGCATTTTTATGAGAAGACAGACCTTAATGTACATTTTGCAATGTTAATCTAACAGTAACTCCTATTCTGAATGAATGTCCAAACTTCCACTGGAGGAGACTCTTGACTGTAACACAGTGGACATATTTAAACTTATTAATAGAAGACTTAAGCTTCTCAATATTGTAGACATTTAGGTTTGATTTGAAACAGTTTATCTAGGCTCATTACATTTATTATTATCATTTTTTCTATCAATTTCTGTAAACATTTGAATTGTATTGTTTAGTTTCATTAACCGTGCGCATATGGTCGGTCCAGTTACCCGGCGCCTTTGCTATCTATATTTTGTAAATTTATATTGTTACGAAGGTTAAATTATTTATAGTTATAAGTTATCTTGTAAGTTATAGTTTTATGTCATATTAGTAACTTAAAATTGTCTTGTATAATTTTCAACACAACTGTATTATCGCCTAACATAGCGTTTACATTTGCCAGTACTGGCAAGACAGTAGCAATTCATTCAAACTTTTTCACTAATACATAAACACTTTTACAGCTATTTTGTTTTTGCATTGTTTTGCCAACTAATATGTATATGCTTACTGTCTTGCCAGTGCTGGCAAATGTAAACGCTGTGTAAAAGTGTATTTAGATTATAACAGTTACTACATACATGAATTTCCCAGCCATTTCTAGAAATGGTTTTAAAACATAGTAAATTGTTATTACAGGGAGGTTCGGGAAAAGTATAGAAATATAATTAGTTTAGTTTTTTTTGAGACATTATACGGTTAGGGTCGAAACAAACAATATTGGATAAAATTATGAAAATTGATTTGCAATTAAAGGAACTCAATGGTTTATTATAAAGGGAGTAAACCAAAGCGCGTTTACTAAAGGAAAAACGTAAAAATATTTATAAATAAATTTTAAAATCGTAATCATGTTCAGTCACGCACACAAATTGCATATTACAATCACGCTAACTCTCTTACGCTGCGTCACGACGTAGCAATTTTTTTTTGCTTAGCACAAGCAAAAACGTCGGCAGAACAATGGCACAATAATTGGAGATTATATTGCAGGAGAAAAGGTGAAATTGCTTTGCCATAAACAATCGTAAAGAGAAATGAACTGTCAGATAAATGATAACTGATTGTACAGCAGATTGCTAAAGCCTAGTTTACACTATCACACAAGTCTTACTTATTACATAATTCTTTGTGAGATAGAAATCTTATTAGTTTTGTTGCGATTGTCAAAAAATCGAATGTAAAATTACAGTTTGTAGACACACTATCACACATGAACATGCTTTTGTTTTGAAAATTTTCAAAAAACAATGAAGTCGTATGGGATGTCAAATTGTTTTTCGTAATACTTGTCATTTTCATGACACATTGCATTCAAACTATCACACTTTCTCATATTACTTGATTTTTTGAGATGTATTAATACAAAGTATAATAGTGTAAGCTAGCCTTAAGCAACAATTGCCCAACCAATCAGAAGAGCAATCATTGCGCAATGCATTGCCACGTTTGAGGCAATAAATATTGCTACGTGAAGACCTGGGGTTAATATTTTAACCCCCCGACCACACAAGCAATAAGTTCGGTAATTCTTGCTGTGACAACTATCAAATTCTATTGCTTATACAATATATTAACGTGTGCCCTGGGGTCTAATCACCGCATTCAATACTATAGTATCGAATAAACTATCGAATTTTTTTGCATACGATAAACACTGACGTATCGAATGAAAACTCGATAAATGTAATGTCGAGTTACTCGATATCGAATGCTATTATTTCAAATTCAATACATTTCAATCGATATCGAGTTTCATGATACCAAAATAAATAATTTCGATCAATTTTGCTCGATATCGTATGCGGTGATTACACCCCTGTATAAACATGTGTTAGAATACATGTTCAGCAACAAATGTTACTGCACGACTATAACAGAGATAAATATTGCGACATATATTGCAGTATATGTCAAAATTATGTTATCTTTAATGTAGACAGCACGGAAATGTATGTTGCAAAAATTGTTGGTCAATTTTCATTGAGAACCAAATTTAACATAAAACGTCAAATTTGGTTGTCAATTGTAAAAAGAAGCAAAAAATCGATCTTAATTTTTTAAATTCGAACTCTCAGAAATTCGAATTTCCAGAAATTACATTACATTTGGCGCTCTAAAATTAGAATCCAAAATTCGAATTTCCGAGCGGTTTTTTCTTTTTATTGTAATCACTAAAATTTTTACAATTTAGTTTAACCAAATACAAAGTAAAAAGGGGAATCCCATTTTAAAAGATGATTTATAGATCTTTTTGATGTTGTTAGCAGCGTGGCCATTTTGGCATTTTTGCAGCTAGATTTAGCATTTTTTTGTCTGATTTAGCAGCAAATTTTTCATTTAGCAGTTAGCATTTTTATTAGCATTTTTCAACTACATATTTAGCATTTTTTAGCATTATTTAATTTAAGAGTATTCAAGTAATCTTTTTTTGAAAATATCTTTCATATCAAATTGTTTTAAAATTTGAACAGCTTGATCCATTAAATTCATGTTAAGCTAATTTTTTCCCTCAATTACGATTTTGAAAAATTTTTGGAAACGAAAAGAGATACCATAATTTTAAAATAGAAAAAGAAATACGAATTACATGCCGCGATTTTATAGCTCAATTAATAAGTCAACTTAGACAACGGTTGCCAAACAATTATCATAATTTAACAAATACTTAAATTTTTTGTGCAGAAAATACTAATAAATGCAAATTAAGTCTAGGTTCACACTATGAAAGTTTTTTTCAGAAAGTCTGAGTTTATGGGTGAGAGAAGAGAGAAGAATATATTCTTTTCCCCTGTCACCAAAAAACTCAAACTTTCTGAAAGAAAACTTTCATAGTGTGATCCCAGACTAAGCTAACATTTTAAAGAAGAAATGATTGATTTCACTATAGAAGAAATAACGACTTTGGAACATCAACAGTTGATTTCTGGATAAATGTATATGGATATAAAAATGCATTAAATGAAAATCCATTCATTGAATTAAATTCTTTTGCAACGAAGTTGTTGGATTTGCCATTTAGCAACGTGGAAGTTAAAATGGGTTTTATTGCAATACTAAATAATAGCCATTTATGCGTCAAGTTTCTTTGATTTTTTGTTATGGTATGGTATCATACATACGTATATGAAGACTGAAAGATATTTGTTTTTTAATTTTAAGACTTTTTATATTTAATATTTGATTTTATTATTATTTTTGAATCAGTTTGTTCTATTAATATGATTATAGGGAAGAATTATGTAAAATAAATCATATATAAAGGTATATTAACTAAAATAACAAAACAATAATACAAATTAAATTTTAGCATTATTTTTTGGCAGTTTAGGATTTTTTTTTGCATTTTTTAGCATTATTTGAAAGCCGATTTAGCTGTAAAATATTTTTGGATATGGCCACACTGGTTGTTAGAGTTTAAAAGTCTGTTTTTTGGTGTTTTTATTACACATACTAAAAAAAGTCAAATGAACTGAATTGTTATTTTTTGTTATATTTCGTTAAGTTTTTTATAGTTTTTATCATGGTAGAATAATACAAGGTATAGTCATTAGAAATTTTGTTCTCAATTAGAAAACCCATAGAATGTCAAATTTATTTCAACCAAAAGAAAATGCCAAAAAGTAAAATAAATTAAAAAAAAATTTTAAAATTAAAATAAAAAAGTTACTAAAATAATTTTTTAAATCCGACAAAAAAATTGACTAAAAAATTTTGCATATGCAATTGTTCCTTTGGAACAAAAAAAGTACAATTTAATACATGTCCCGAAAATAAATCGAAATTGTAGAGTGATTCATGCGGTGTTGAGAAAGAAAACATTAAAAAATCTGTACGTTTCATTTTAAAAACAGATTTTTTTTATCTGAATCAAATATCAAAACGTTCCCGTTTGACGCCCTGTGCTAAACCATCTGTTATTCCTGTAAAAGGAATAACATCTATGTCCTTTATAATATTACTTTTTTTTAAATAAACAAAATTTTTCTGTATGTCATTCGGTAATTTGTTTAATTTTTTATTCTATTTCTCTTGTTTGACATTACATGGGTAAAAAAATTGACAACTCTCTCTAATGAACCTACCTGGTACTTATTATACTATGGTTTAGCACAGGGCGTCAAACGGGAACGTTTTGATATTTGATTCAGATAAAAAAAATCTGTTTTTAAAATGAAACGTACAGATTTTTTAATGTTTTCTTTCTCAACACCGCATGAATCACTCTACAATTTCGATTTATTTTCGGGACATGTATTAAATTGTACTTTTTTTGTTCCAAAGGAACAATTGCATATGCAAAATTTTTTAGTCAATTTTTTTGTCGGATTTAAAAAATTATTTTAGTAACTTTTTTATTTTAATTTTAAAATTTTTTTTTAATTTATTTTACTTTTTGGCATTTTCTTTTGGTTGAAATAAATTTGACATTCTATGGGTTTTCTAATTGAGAACAAAATTTCTAATGACTATACCTTGTATTATTCTACCATGTGCTAAACCATCTGTTATTCCTGTAAAAGGAATAACATCTATGTCCTTTATAATATTACTTTTTTTTAAATAAACAAAATTTTTCTGTATGTCATTCGGTAATTTGTTTAATTTTTTATTCTATTTCTCTTGTTTGACATTACATGGGTAAAAAAATTGACAACTCTCTCTAATGAACCTACCTGGTACTTATTATACTATGGTTTTTATGTTAAATAAACTAAAATTAAAAAGAGCATAGTTTTTTATATCATTTTTGGTCAATTAACCTAAATTTTTGTATAAAAAACCCGTCCAGATTTTCGAATAATTCGTAAATTCGAATCGCCCTAAAAACAAAGTGGTTCGAATTTCCGAGCGTGTACTGTAATTTGTTTAAGACTATTTTATATAAAGAGAACTCAAGCTTAAGCGAATCTATATATAAATCGGCTAAGTTATTTTCCTTAATATTAGACATAGAAACATAAAATTAAACATGCAATGTCCTGAGTGGATTACAATCTATAAAGAATACTTTTTTGTTTTCAATTGATATTTTTAATATTTACAAAATTAAATTAACTCACGTAGAAGATAAAATATGAACCGGAGGTTGGTCCCTCGCCAAATCGATTTACTAAGACGGAAAAAATAAATGCTCGAAACATGTAAATTCATATACATATACATATGTACATATGTACTTAGATGTAGGTATTATGTGTTCTTAATATGAACATAAAAATTTATGGTCGAATTATGACCATTAGGCGAACACTAGTTAATATTAATTTAAATTATAAAGATCGAATGTTTGGTCCCGGCAATGCTCAGGATTTTCCAAAGAAAAATAAAAAAAAATATAGGAGAATTTTGTTAATAACTTGACCCCAGCCAGCGCTATCTACCGGGTCAAAACTTTATCAGGAAACTTATTTCTGTTTAATAAATTGAAAAAAAAGAATTTTAATGTCACGACAACAGCGCCACCTATCAGGATTAAACTTACGAGAAACCTGGATCCCGAGTAAACAAATTTATTGCCCAAGTTTGGTGACAATCGGTCCAGTGGTTCTTGAGTTTTAGGAGCACATACACGGCTTAAAAAAAATTAATATGTGACCCGGAAAGTTAAAAAGGGACATAGGTATTTGCACAAAATTAGTTTTGGAGAAAAATGACTTTGAAGTAAACAAGTTGGTTTTGATGCGCTTGAACGCTGTTATGTCTTGAAGCTCGTAACTCGGGTGTTTTCGTTGTCGCTGATTAAATTTTCGGCTGAAGTGCACTTTACGGGGCGTACGAAAAAAAAATATAAAAAATATGCCACCCGATCCAGAATTAAAAAAAAAAAATACCAAAATTAATATTTAAGGGGGCTGAGGCCCGTGGGGACCCCTGGGACCAAAAAACCGCCCGCCCACTAAATGGTATGTGTGGGTACTCAAATTAAAGGTAATTGTACAACAAAAACAAAAATAATAAAATTTTCGGTCGGCGGCTCTTCTAGGGCCCTCTGGGGCAAAAAAAGTGCCCCCCCATAACACTTATGTATATCTGTGTGGGTACTCAAATTAAAGGTAATTTGCTCACAATTGCAAATATGTATTTTGTTTTTGTATTCGTTTAATATTTTCCTCTCTAGGTTAATTTATGTATCTTTTATATTCAGAGAAGTTTTAGTTAGCGAAGCCGGTCTTTGTTATACAATAGAGGAGAAAATCCTTGCGCCCGGCCGAAGGCCGGCTATACAGAGAAGCTTTAGTTAGCGAAGCCGGTCTTTGTTATACCATAGAGGAGAAAATCCTTGCGCCCGGCCGGAGGCCGGCTATACAGAAAAGCTTTAGTTAGCGAAGCCGGTCTTTGTTAGACCATAGAGGAGAAAATCCTTGCGCCCGGCCGAAGGCCGGCTATACAGAAAAGCTTTAGTTAGCGAAGCCGGTCTTTGTTATACCATAGAGGAAAAAATCTTTGCGCCCGGCCGAAGGCCGGCTATACAGAAAAGCTTTAGTTACAAAAAAATAAAAAAAATCCCGCGATTTTTATAACAAATTGTTTGTCTACGTTGCTATTCCCTTAAACAATACAATCGTAAGCAAAATACCTTTCATTCGAGTACCCACACATAGTTATAAGTAGGGATGCGATTTCCATGCAAATGCATGTTTTTTGTCGATAGTCTAAAACCGATGTCGACCAATTATCTTTCCGAATCATTAAATTTGCGTTAAAATGGCATCGATTTGTTTTTGCATATTGTTGCATATTTTGGTGAAAATGCATATTTTTGCATATTTCGGTTTTAAATGCATATTTTTGCATATTTTAACATTTTTGAGTAATATATTTTTTTAAATTTCCATATAAATTTCCATATAAAATAAAAAAAAAGTTCTTCGAAAAATTTACAAATTGTATAAAAAAACCCTTCAAAAATTTTTTTTTTTTAAATCAATTAATTAATTTTTTTGAGCTCTGCTTAAAAAACAAGATTTCGGCAAAAGACCCTTAAATTTTTAACCGATGCAGCACCTTTCAAGGTTAAGGCTGCCAATTGTCCTAAAACAATTTATCGAAAACTGTTACATGCTACTTGATTGGCACATGGGTTACACCGAGTTGCAAAGGAAATCAGAAGCCAATTCGATAATATTGATTTATTGGTTTCATACAGGATTTAGTTCACTTAATTGTCAACTCAAATTAATTGATATGGCAGAAAGTAACATTAACATGTGAATGGAAAAATAGCCCGACAAATTAAAAAAAAAATCCAAAAACTGTTGCAAATAAAAATGGAGGATTTCAAAAAATAAAACAAATTTCAAATATATCTAGATCAAATTCAAATGTGGGATCTAAATTAGAAAATTAATATTCTTCAAATGTATTGGCATCCTTGAAGTATGCCTCAACTTCGGTTGACGTTGGGAGATCATTTTCCATGTAAAAAAGCTTTTTAACAGACAAAGGCTTACTTTTGATAATATAAAAAAGTATTTATTTGACTATGCAATTTAAATGATGTAGTTATTTAAATTAACTGCCTGTTCATCTATTTCCGAACGAAGATTTCGTTCGTATAACTTACATTTAAAACAAAAAAAAAATTATAAAACATTGTTTTTGTTTTACATTAAAGTTAAGCGAACGAAGTTTTCGTTCGAAATCGATGAACAGGGGGTAAGTTCTAAAAAATATTATCCCTTTGAATAACAATAGAATAAAAACAACAATAGAATTTTTTATTTTGTTTTGTTTTAAATAAAATAAAAAAAAAACAAACCGTTTTTTTATGAAAATGGTCAAGTTTTTAGTGCATATTTTTTATTTTTTTAATGCATATTTTTTAATTTTTAGTGCATGTTTTATGCGCATATTTTCGATTTTTTAGTGCATGAAAATCTCATCCCTAGTTATAAGGGTGCGAGGGGCTATATTTTAGCCCTCAGAGGGACCCAGAAGTCCCGCTCGACCTAAATTTTATTAATTTCGCATTTTTTACACAATTACCTTTAATTTGAGTACCCACACATACCACTAAGTGGGCGGGCCGCTTTTTTTGATCCATGGGGTCCCAGGGGCCTCAGCCCCCTTTAATTTTAATTTTGATTTTTTTCTTTTTTTATTCCAGAGGGGGTCCAATTTTTTTTTTTTTTTTTCGTACGCCCCGTAAAGTGCACTTTTGCCAAATTTTCTTAATATAAAAAATGAAAAGCTTAAATATTGCCACATTTGGTGAAAAAGCTCCAATAGAAAAATTTGCCGGTGGTATCGATGTCAAAAGAGTGCGCCAAAAATAAAACTATCGATAGTATTTTGAAAGAAAAATATTGCAAAAGGTTTTTAAAAAAAAATCTATTTAATTTTCATAATATGGTTAAAATTATGAAATAAATTGTAATAAATTTTCCGGCATTTTTAATACAGTAAAAAATAAGTTAAAACGTCGAAACGCCTTTTTTCTATGCCGCCCACTTAACAACGCAACCACACTAATTTTGTACACACACACTTGCAGCACCGAGTTCTTCATCAACCAAACCATCATTCATGCAACAACCATAGTCAGTCAATCAACATCATTTATAAATATACTTACACGACTCCAATAATTGTTGAAAATCTGAACAAATATCACACATGTTTCTTGTTTAAGTAATCTATTTTTCTGTTCTCTGCAAAATCCTTTAGTTGAACAGCTGCTTTCCACTTCTTAGCATGCCAATTTGGTGCTCCGTACCGTTTTTTTGTTGGACTTTCGTTTGGAGCCTTTTGGCGTTTCAGGTTTCGTCTTTTTTTCTACTTCGCTGCTGTCGTCGTTGTCTATGTCGTCGTCTCGCTGTCTTCTATATTTCTTCGTCGCTAACTGCATAGAGGTTTCTTTCTCTTTTTCCATTCGAACTTTTAGAAGCTTTTGGCAAAAACCCTATTTAGATTTTAATGAATTCTGCATCCATGTGCTTTATATTTATTGTTTCATAAAAATTTATTAAATTTAATTCACTATTTTTCTATATGTATATATTTTTTGCAAAAACTTTATTCTCTCACACAGATTTTTTCTTCTAACAAACAGTGCAATAGTGATGTTAAAGTATTTAGTAATTGAATACAATCAAAAGGTAATCAGTATTTACTTTTTCTTTTAGTACTTAATAAATCAACTACTTCATTGTTGCATTTAATGGAAAAAATACAATTCTTCAAAAATTGAAAATGGACGTTGATTTAAATTAAATATATTTAAAAAAGGATTTTTTTAATTAAGGTCAATCTTACATACTAGTTGTCAAGAACGTCTAAGCATAAGACATACAACTAATTAAAAACAAGTAAGAGTGAATTATTCGGCTATGCTGAATCTTATGATGCGATATGTGTTAGTTATCTGTGTACAGTACATATGAAAAACTAGATATAATTTGACATCCAAATAACTAAATCGACTTAGAATTACTTAAGGACCCAGAACATATATATTTTGTGGGATCTAAGATGAACATCAAAAAGTGTATCACATGGAATGACAAACTTAGTATACCTTCATACACAGGTGCAAATCAGGAGTACAAAACTGTAAAAAGATATGTTATTTAATATGGTTAATTTAATTTCTTTTTAAACGGTGAAATTGTTTTAAAATTCCTACTTCGTAATGTTAGGCTTTCAGTTCCTATTCGCTTTTCTAGAAATTAAATTCCCCCAAGACTTTCACTCTTAGTCTGCAAATGACACCAATAACCTTTTAAGTGTCTTAAAAGACTTAAATCTTCATTTTTGTTGTATGTATACGAGCCAGTAAGAAATATTGGAGAAATAAGTCAATAAAAAATGTTGGGTGGGAATCCCGGGAATATGATAATTATTTCCCGCTTTCCCAGGAATCTAAAAAGCGCGGCAATTATATTGTTATATTATTTTTTTAAGACATTTACACTCATTTGAAAGGTGGTTTCAGATTAGTGTCTTTTTTAGCTTTTTAATGTGTATGTATTTTGTTTTTAACTTTAGAATAAATATTTGCTTTTTATGAGCACCAACATATTTTATTTTTATTATCACATGATAAAATTATAGCAATTACACCAATATGACTCAATAGAGCACCTTGTGAATTGCCTAAATGTATTAAAAGTAAATTTTTTTTTCTTACTAAGGCAGGGTGTTAGTTTTTATTATTTCACTTAAAAT
This sequence comes from Pollenia angustigena, assembly GCA_930367215.1. Lineage (NCBI taxonomy): Eukaryota > Metazoa > Arthropoda > Insecta > Diptera > Polleniidae > Pollenia > Pollenia angustigena. The sequence continues at coordinate 284,006,864 of OV884056.1, forward strand.
TCAAAAAGTTTTTATTTATTCCTTACTAATTGTACGTTTCCACTTACATGTTTTGGGCCACAAAACTAGTTTTGCTACTTGTTTTCCCATAAGTGGGGAACAGAATAGTTGCTGTAGTACAACGTTACAAACAAGGTATATTTATAGCAGGTAGCCGCGAGATTACTGTTGTTTTGTGATAAGAACTGTCAAACAGCAAAGGGGTTGATAAGAGACAAAAAAGACAAAAAACTTGTTTTCTATACAACATTTGACAGTTTGTATCACAAAACAAGCAAATAAAAATTAAACAACTGGCTTTCCGAGACTACCTGCTATAAATATACCTTGGTTACAAATAGCGCTGCAAGCTGTCAAAAGTTAAAAATGGTAGCTTCAAAATGGTGTCAACAGAATACGTAGTTTGTAGTAGTCTTGCAGTTGAAGCGCAAAATTCAAAATGTTTAACTTTGTTGCGCTACAGAGCATTTTTTAGCTTCAGCTACTACTACAACTTCTTAATTCTGTTCCAGGCCACATTTTTCATGTTCGAAAAACTCAAACAATAACTAGTTTTGCTCCAAAACGTCGAAAATCATGAATACAACTCTTGTTATCCATTATTGGTGATTGATAATTTCGAAAAGTGACATATTTAAAAAAATATCAAGACTTATTAAACAGGTTTATGCAACCCTACAGCTGATTTATTTGATTGCAGCGTAAAAATAATATAGTAAAAAGGTAGTAAATTATGTGCTTTTATAAACGCACATATCAAGGCGAATTCATACAAGGTGACCTTGGTGTTTGGGCACACGGGGGTAGAGGTATATTGGGTTGAATAAAAGACACAATTGGGGGTACTTACCGGTACTGGTAGAAGTTGCTGAGATTCTACTGTCGCCGGCTGGTGGATGAGATAAGGTGCTGAACGGAATCAAACTGTTGGGACTGTTCCAGTCGTTCACGTGGAGATGTTTCCCTTGGAGCTGTTGTTGAAGTGGTAGCGGATGGCGTGGTCGACGCTGGAACGAAAGGTCTATAACACACACGTAACCACGCACGTTTTCACGATTAGGATATGATGAACCCTTTGGTTCGTCTATTCCTCTTGTGGTTTCTTTAAAAAATGGCACGCAATATTTCGTAAGCCTAAAGAACACTTTACTTTTATACTTTTTCCAGATTGGATTCAAGCTGTCAAGGAAAAACAACACTTTTTATTTTGATTGTTATTAGGTTATTCAAGTATAACAATTTTTATTTGAAATTGGGTTTTATTTTTATATGTAACAACACTTTTTGTATGTAGCTATGTAACAGTTTTAATTGCAACTCAAAAAAACTTATATTTTTAATTTTTTGTTTAAGGCACTGCACAATAAGAACTTCACTATTCAGAATTTATTACTTGAATGACAAAATTGACAAAAATGAAATATATAGCGGGAAAAAAAAACATGACGAGTCAACTTACTCGTTATTGAAAAATGTAGGGTTTTCATGCTTTGCAAAATGTTGCAAGGTATGAAGGGTTTCCGTGCCTAAACATCCCGCCCCCCCTTGGTATAACCAAGATAACCACGAGGGCAGGTTGTACAGGCCTAGAAATCCTAGCCACGGACAAGCAGTTAAGTTCTAATAAGGTTGCAAAATAATTCATATAATAAATTCAATAGTAACATTAGTGAAGTGAAAATATAAAAAGTTATCATACAATTCAAGGGAAATACAAAAAAAAATAATTTCATTAATTAGGATGCATAGGTATAAACATAAGGGCAAGTATAATTCATGATTAAATTCGATATAATTTCATTAAAAAAGTGTATCAATGTTGGTTGATGGTAAAGATGTTGTCGTTTAAACTCCAAATTTTCCAATGATGACCCATCCTAGTACAGTGTCTTGGGCGACTGGAGAGCCAATTGAGGCCAGTTGAATCCCGTTGCGTATGATTCGTGGGTAGATATCTGCTCCCAGGACAAGGTTGATGGAGTTACTTTCGAAGAAATCTGGATCAGCCAGCCGTAAATTACGATATGCGTCTGCGACACTACGATCGAGATGTTTAGCTGGTGGTTTTAAGGGTAACTCACTGGAAACCTTGGCCCTTACAGTAAATGTCCCGTGTTCTTCTTCAAACCGGGTCCGAAACGTCAATTGACACCATTTGTCCGCATTAAACCGTTCAAACGGCAGGTGGTACCGTTCAACAATAAATGGTGCGATTAAACTTGTAGTTGCGCACGGATTTAGAAGGCCGCGGACCATGTTCCACTCATTGTCTAAACGAATTTGCAGCAATACTGTAGGGATCACGGTGGTGTCATCTGCTCGACTCAAATTCTCGTTTGCTCTGGTGATCTCAGGCTGATGAAGGAGAGTATGGTGTTGTCCATTGCAGTCGTGACAGCGCTCACTGCTGCGACAGTTTTTGAGACAATGAGAGTGGGCGAGGCAATTTCGGCAGTACTGGTGACGCTTAACGATGTCCTTTCTGTCAGAGACGGTCATTCGCAAAAATTTGCTGCATTTGCGGAGTGGATGGCCCTTACGGCATAGGCGGCAGTCCGGGTTTTTAGAACGTGGTTGCACTCGTTTGCTCCGCTCTTCGACGGGAGAAACTTCGCGGCTGCGGTGGTGCATAGTTACTGTAATGAGGAAAAAATAAGGGGGGAAAATTAATTGTCATGCCTTTGACGGGGGTGGCAGTAGCACAAGTTTTACAATCGGACGGGTTATGAGGCCATTAGCGGTGCGGATTTCAGAAACTCTAACTCGGCTATCGGGACCAGTAAAGATTTTTTCAATGCGACCCAGACGCCATTGATTTGGGGGTAAGTTATCGTGTCGAATAACTACCAGATCGCCGATGGCAAAGTCTCGCTGAGGGTGTTTCCATTTATTTCGCTTGTGAAGTTCGGTGAGGTATTCTTCCTTCCATCTACGTGCCAAGTGATGGTGAAGAATTTTTAGCTTTTGCCAACGATTGACATAGCTGAGGGAATGGCTGGATAAGTCAGGTTCGGGGGGAGACAAAAGTGGGGTTCCGACGAGAAAATGACCTGGCGTCAGGGCGCATAAGTCTTTTGGGTCCTCATTCATGGGGCTTAAAGGTCTTGAATTTAAGCACGCCTCAATTCGTGCTAGCATTGTGCTGAATTCTTCATAAGTAAAACTTTGACTATGGCACAGTTTCTTGAAATGGGCCTTGAAACTTTTGACCCCTGCCTCCCAAAGGCCACCCATATGGGGGGCGCCAGGGGGGATGAAGTGCCAGTCGACGGGAGTAAATCCATCCTGAGAGAGAAGGCCCTTTTGAATCTTAGACAAGAAATGTTGTTGATCGCCATGGAGGACATTAGCAGCGCCTACAAAGGCGGTGCCATTGTCGGAGTACATATCGTGGGGGGTGCCTCGTCGTGAAAAGAACCGAGCAAAGGCGGCAAGAAAGGCTTGTGTGGATATATCGCCGGTAGCTTCGAGATGGATCGCTTTTGTTGAAAAGCATACGAAGACCAACACGTATCCTTTGGTGACTCTACAGCCACGACCCGCATAAGATTTTATGTCAAAAGGCCCCGCGAAGTCTACGCCAGTGCGACAAAAAGGGCGTGATAAACTTACACGTTCGGGGGGTAAAGCGGCCATAATCTGTTGACCAATTTGGCTTTTATGTCTCACGCATGTTACGCAATGGGATAAAATAGTTTTTATCAGCATTTTCAGTTTAGGGACGTAGTAACGGAGTCTTGTCAAGCGATGTAAAAGCGCATTTTGACCATGTAGAGTGTGTTTGTGTAAATACATGAGAAACAATCTGGTGAAGCGCGCATGGTAAGGCAATAAAATGGGGTAACGTTCATCATAGCGCAAGGTAGGAGAATCTGCCAATCGACCATTTATTCGCATGATTCCGTTGGAATCAAGAAAGGGGTTAAAAGTTAGAAGCGAGCTTTTCCGAGGCAGTGGTTTTCTTTCAGATAACTGTAAGTATTCTTCGCTAAAGTGGGATTTTTGACAAGCGACTATTAGACAATTTTTTACGGAAATTATTTCCTTGGCCGACAGTGTTTTTTGACTTATCTCTTCCGCTGCCAACTTGGTTCTTGTGCGTTTATAAAATCGAAAAATATAACCGATTACTCTTAGCGCTCGAGGTAGGTCTGAAAAATACTCAAGAATATCGTCTTGCTTTATCAAGGTTGGATGTGCACGAATTGTTCTAATTTCTTCTTCTGTGTCAAACTCCTTGTCTCGCGATGGCCAGTCTGAATGAGGACGTCTTAGCCAAGCGGGCCCACGCCACCACAACTCACTAGATGACAAGTCACGTACTGAAATGCCACGTGAGGCCAAGTCAGCGGGGTTACTTTTTGATTCGACATGAGACCACGAATCCTTTCCTACCTTTTCGATTATAGACGAAACTCGATTTTCGACGAACGTTTTCCACTTATGAGCTGGTTTTCTCAACCACGCCAACACGATGGTGGAATCTGTCCACAGGAAAATTTTATAGTCTTTGAGATTGAGTTGCGCTTGAATAGAATCCATCATATTCGCCAGCAATTCTGCTCCACATAATTCCTTACGTGGTAGGGAAACAAATTTAACGGGAGCAACTTTCGATTTTGCTGCTAAAAGGTGGCTAGTGACAAATCCGTCATTTTCAGAGCGAATATAGATGGCGGCTGCGTACGCCTTTTCTGACGCGTCGCAGAAACCGTGCAACTCGACTTTGTAGGCAGGATCGTAATCTATGAAACGGGGAATTCTGACTTCTTCAATCTTTATGTAGTCATCGAGAAATTCGCGCCATTTGTTCATAGTAAGGGGGTTCAAATCTTCATCCCAATCAGTACCATCTTTCCATATTTGCTGCATGATTATTTTTGCCATTATAATTTTGGGAGATAGCCATCCAGCTGGGTCGAATAACTTGGCAATTTCAGAAAGCACACATCTTTTTGTGGTTAATTCGCGATTCGGTTTAGCTTTGAGCTTGAAATAAAATTGGTCGTTACCAGCATTCCACCTGAGTCCTAAAGTTTTCGTAATACTGGACTCAGACAGTTGAAGGAATTCTTCACCTAGCAGGTGTGTTGAAGGCAGACCTTGCAGCACCATTTCGTTGTTAGACGTCCATTTTCGTAGCGCAAAACCTGCTGTTTTGAGAACTGCTATAAGTTCATCGCGAAATTTTATTGCCGACGATATGGTATGGGCACCCGAAAGGACATCATCAACATACATGTGATTTCGCAAGATTTCACATGCTTGAGGGGAAGTGGATTCGCTTTCTTTTGCGAGTTCTAGCAACGTTCTTATGGCTAGATAGGGCGCACAGTTCACCCCGAAGGTGACTGTGTTCAACTCAAAGTCCTGGGTTAACTCATTCGGGGAATCACGATGCAAAATTCGTTGAAAGGGGGTGTGCTTGGGGTGCACCAAGATTTGGCGGTACATTTTTTCGATGTCCGCGTTAAACACGTAGCGGAAAAATCTCCATCTCAATAGCAAAATCATTAAATCTGACTGCAGAACGGGGCCAGGATGAAGTAAATCATTAAGGCTTATGCCATTGGATGAGGGGCTGGAGGCATTAAATACCACGCGCAATTTTGTTGTGGTGCTGTCGGGTTTGAAAACAGCATGGTGGGGCAAATAATAAGTGCCGCTGTCACCATTTATGGGGGTAACTTTGGTCATTTGACCCAGAGTAGAGTACTCTGTGATTACCTGATCGTATTCAGTTTTAAGTTGGGGGTTTTTAATTAATCTCGCCTCGTTTCGTAGAAACTGGGAGAAAGCGATTTTTCGAGAGGGGCCAATATTTAATTTTTCAGGGTAATCTTTTTTAAAAGGGAGTGAAACGACATATCGACCTTCTTTATTTCGGAACGTAGTGGATGTGTACAAATTTTCGCAGTATGTGTCCTCCGGGGAGGACGTTTTTACCCTCGGGATATCCTCGAGCTCCCAGAACCGCTGAATTTGATTATTCAATTCTATGGAGCTAAAAAATGATAAGACCGCCTTTCCGCACGGGTGTGCGGGTACCTTTCCCGTAATTATCCACCCGAAAACTGTATTTTGGGCAAGCAAGGATTGCTGTGAGTCTCTTTGTAGACCGTCCAGAATAATTTTTGGGTAAACATCTGCACCAAGCAGTAAATCTATCTCACGACAGCTGTGGCGATAAGTATCAGCCAGTCGCAAGTTGGAGAACTCGCTATTTTTTATTGCTGATGAGGGGTAAAAGGGAAGGTGACCGGTAAGTTTATTGATGATTAAGGCATCCGAAAAGACTTCAAACGATCTGTCAACCGGGGATCCGATTCTTACGTGGCAGCTTTGGGTGGAAGTTGCAGTGACGGAGTCACTTAACCCGTGAACTTGGGCTGCTGATGGCCGTGTATAAAGACCAAGATGCCTTTGCAATTTTTTCGAAATAAATGTTGCCTCCGAGGCAGAGTCGATTAGGGCACGAACAGTACATTTGAGGTCGTTATTGTAGACGTCGACTAACGCTGTACCGAGTACTACAGACTGTGTAGTGGGTTCAAGGTGAGTTGAAAACGATTGCAGCGTTCTATTCGCTGCTTGGGACGAAGTGGAAGGGGTCACATCTAAAGCGGGAAGGGGGTTATTATTTTGGTGAACGGGGGTACTTTTAACGTTATTGTTGTTATTTGGTGTTTTCTTCCCGTCAACGCGATGAAGCAGCGAATGGTGTTTTCCCTTACATACCTTGCAGGTGTATTTACTCTGGCAGGTATTAGATCCGTGGGATGTTCCCAGGCAGTTAGTGCACTTATTTTGCTTTTTCACCGTTGCGTATCTGTCTGCAACAGACATGGCCAGAAATACGGCGCAACATCTAAGCGGGTGAAATTCGGAGCACAGCGCACATTTACCCTTGTTGTCAGGGGCAATGTTGGTCTGATAGCTTTTCACCTTGGGCCCTTGGGATGAAGATTTTGAAGGTTTTGGGGCATGCGAGTTTGAAAACGTTGATCGAATATCCGCGACCGACTCTAAAGTTTGAAACCTTGATGATAAGAAATCATCTAAGGCTTTCCACGTTGGCAAATCAGTGGTACGCGGCAAAGATTGTTCCCATAAGCTCAGTGTGGTCTCAGGTAGACACGTTGAGCAAATATAGACAAAAATTACATCCCAATTGTCGACTTCAATGTTTAATAAACGAAGGTTGGTGATACAATCATTAATTGTGCGTTGTAAACGTCTAAGATCGGAACCAGTTTCCTTTGAAGTGGGCTTTATGTTGAAAAGCGACTTAAGTTGGGCGTTCACTAATATTCGCTTATTTTCATAGCGATGAACTAAATTTTGCCAGGCCATATTAAAACCATCATTGGTCATAGGGCATGTTTTTAAAAGCTCTCGCGCTTCACCCTGAGTTTTCTTGACCAGATGGCACATTTTCTCTACTGGTGACAGACGCTTATTATTGCGGTATAGGGCCGTGAACATGTCACGGAAAGTTGGCCATGATTTATAGTCACCATGAAAGACTTCGGTATCGCATGGGGGTAAAGAAATGTGTGGGGTCATATCGCGGTTGCTATCATTCGAGGGGGAGGCTGTCTTGGCATTGGCTTGTAGAGCCTCGCTAAGTTCGTGGATCCTTGCGATCACAGCTTTGTGGCTGCCAAAGGTAGAGTAAAAACGTCCCCGTAAGGTTTCCAGATCGATCTCCTCTTTGAGAGTTTCATAATTATCTATGGCAGATTCATAGCTCGACTCGAAGCTTGACCAGAGACGATCTATTTGTTTTTCGTCAGCCTCGAGGGAGTGTCGCGTGTGCGACTCTACCTTTAGACCGTCAAAGTATGTTTTGAATTCGACTACACGATCCGAGTAACGTATGACATTTTTTACCGATGCCATTTTTATTGAAACTTTAGGAATTTTTGTTTAAGAGAATTAAGATGAATTTTCGATGGTGCTTCGTAAAAGCGATCGCGGTGAAAATTATTTGGGAAGTGGTTAATTGTATTTTAAGAAATTTTCAAAGGTGCTTCGTAAAAGCGACCACAGAAAGTATGGGCAAAAATTTAAAGCAATTCTCAAAGGTGCTTCGTAAAAGCGACCAAAGAAAATATGGGCAAAAAATTTAAAAGAAATTTTCAAAGGTGCTTCGTAAAAGCGACCGAAGAAAATTATTGAAGAAAATTTAAAGAAATTTTCGAAGGTGCTTCGTAAAAGCGACCTAATAAAATTATGGGAAAAATTTGAGAAATTTTTAAGGTTTAATTTTATTGAGTAATTTAAAGAAATTTTCAAAGGGGCTTCGTAAAAGCAGCCAATGAAAAACTGATGGCGACAATTTAAATGAAATTTCAAAGGTGCTTCGCAAAAGCGACCGATGAAAATAGTTGGCAAATATTTAAAATGATGAATTTTCAAATAAATTTGTTGTTGAAAAAGTTTAAAGAAATTTTCAGAGGTGCTTCGTAAAAGCGACCGATGAAAATTTGTTGATTAAGTTTAAGAAACTCTGATGATTAATTTTTTAATAAATTTGTTATTAAAAAAAATGCTGTAAGAAATTTTCAGAGGTGCTTCGTAAAAGCGACCAAAGAAAATTTGTTGATAAAATTTAAAGAATTTTAAAAGCTGCTCCGCAAAGCGATCGATAAAAAATATTTGACAAAAGTTTAAAGAAACTTTTATAATTAATTTTTAATTAATTTATTGATGAAAAGTTTAAAGAAATTTTCAGAGGTGCTTCGTAAAAGCGACCGATGAAAATTTGTGGGTAGTATTTAAAGAATTTTTCAAAGGTGCTTCGTAAAAGCGACCGATGAAAATTAATTACGAAAAATTTAAAGAATTTTAAAATGGTTAATTTATAATATGTGTATATATGTATGTGGGTTATAATAATTCGTAATAAAGGGGCTATCATGTGTCAGGGGATTTATTGCAATTTATTTAGGAATTTTCATACGTTCACTTTATTTTATAATGGTAATTATCTATTTAAAAGTAAATAATAATAGGTAATATAATAATAATTCTATTATATTTCCACTGACTTTTCGAGCTGCCCTCGTATCCAGCTGTTATTATAAATTGTCTTATATACAATTCAATTTGTCCCAGTGACCTAGTTATTTTTATTTACTGATGTTACACCGTACATACATACATTTACTCGTCTGGTTCTTTGATATTTCGTTCTCTCACCAAATATCAAAAACCAACGAGTTGATCGACTGCGTAAATTTGAGAATGATATGATATAAAAAGTTAACGTACTGCACAGGGAGATGTATTGCAGTTGACGATTACTACAACAAAAAAAGATGCTTGCTGCTTAACCTTGAATGTTAAAGAGCAACTCACTTTTGCTTATGTTTCTCTTCTTTTTTTTTTTTGTGGTGTGTGTTTTTTTTGTCCATCAACTTGATGTGTTGGTGCTTATGAAATTGTTAATGTTAAAAAAACTGCGGGGGGATGATAATTATTTGCAGATTTTGTTCTTATTCTTGTTGCGGTACAAACTTGTTTGTAGATTTTTTTTCTTTAGTTGTCTCGACTGTTGCTACTTCTGCTGAGTAGGTATGTTTGTTTGTACTTAGATGTATGTATGTATGTATGTATGTAATTTTGGTGGTGGTTTTCTTTATAAGAGTAAATGCAGATTGTATGTAAGGATGTACATATGTATGTAGTTATTTCATATTAATTCGGCTCATGAAAATAAGTACAAGTTTTTTTTCGTATGATTTTTTTTATAAGTTTAAGCGACCGTTAGGTTTATCGTATGATGATTTTTGGGAAAAAGCATGGCACATGATTTGGGAAAAAGAACCTGACACATGATAGGTAGTCACGAGGGGGGAACAATAATTTGGTTTTTCTTTTTTGTAGTTTTAGGTTTCTTATTTGAAACCGTTAACAGACACGATATGTACATACATATGTGCGTTCATATGTATGTATAAATTAAAAATTAGCACGTAATGCCGCGAGGGGGGTTATTATGTATGATACGTATACTTATGGATGTAAGTATTTACGTATAGATTCGCACAGGGTATTGCGAGGGGGGTTATTGGACAATGGAATTGTCAAAAGGGTTTTTCCGGGTTATGGATGACCCGAATCCGGTTCGAAGGACCAAAATGTTTGGGCACACGGGGGTAGAGGTATATTGGGTTGAATAAAAGACACAATTGGGGGTACTTACCGGTACTGGTAGAAGTTGCTGAGATTCTACTGTCGCCGGCTGGTGGATGAGATAAGGTGCTGAACGGAATCAAACTGTTGGGACTGTTCCAGTCGTTCACGTGGAGATGTTTCCCTTGGAGCTGTTGTTGAAGTGGTAGCGGATGGCGTGGTCGACGCTGGAACGAAAGGTCTATAACACACACGTAACCACGCACGTTTTCACGATTAGGATATGATGAACCCTTTGGTTCGTCTATTCCTCTTGTGGTTTCTTTAAAAAATGGCACGCAATATTTCGTAAGCCTAAAGAACACTTTACTTTTATACTTTTTCCAGATTGGATTCAAGCTGTCAAGGAAAAACAACACTTTTTATTTTGATTGTTATTAGGTTATTCAAGTATAACAATTTTTATTTGAAATTGGGTTTTATTTTTATATGTAACAACACTTTTTGTATGTAGCTATGTAACAGTTTTAATTGCAACTCAAAAAAACTTATATTTTTAATTTTTTGTTTAAGGCACTGCACAATAAGAACTTCACTATTCAGAATTTATTACTTGAATGACAAAATTGACAAAAATGAAATATATAGCGGGAAAAAAAAAACATGACGAGTCAACTTACTCGTTATTGAAAAATGTAGGGTTTTCATGCTTTGCAAAATGTTGCAAGGTATGAAGGGTTTCCGTGCCTAAATGTTTGGGCACACGGGGGTAGAGGTATATTGGGTTGAATAAAAGACACAATTGGGGGTACTTACCGGTACTGGTAGAAGTTGCTGAGATTCTACTGTCGCCGGCTGGTGGATGAGATAAGGTGCTGAACGGAATCAAACTGTTGGGACTGTTCCAGTCGTTCACGTGGAGATGTTTCCCTTGGAGCTGTTGTTGAAGTGGTAGCGGATGGCGTGGTCGACGCTGGAACGAAAGGTCTATAACACACACGTAACCACGCACGTTTTCACGATTAGGATATGATGAACCCTTTGGTTCGTCTATTCCTCTTGTGGTTTCTTTAAAAAATGGCACGCAATATTTCGTAAGCCTAAAGAACACTTTACTTTTATACTTTTTCCAGATTGGATTCAAGCTGTCAAGGAAAAACAACACTTTTTATTTTGATTGTTATTAGGTTATTCAAGTATAACAATTTTTATTTGAAATTGGGTTTTATTTTTATATGTAACAACACTTTTTGTATGTAGCTATGTAACAGTTTTAATTGCAACTCAAAAAAACTTATATTTTTAATTTTTTGTTTAAGGCACTGCACAATAAGAACTTCACTATTCAGAATTTATTACTTGAATGACAAAATTGACAAAAATGAAATATATAGCGGGAAAAAAAAACATGACGAGTCAACTTACTCGTTATTGAAAAATGTAGGGTTTTCATGCTTTGCAAAATGTTGCAAGGTATGAAGGGTTTCCGTGCCTAAACATCCCGCCCCCCCTTGGTATAACCAAGATAACCACGAGGGCAGGTTGTACAGGCCTAGAAATCCTAGCCACGGACAAGCAGTTAAGTTCTAATAAGGTTGCAAAATAATTCATATAATAAATTCAATAGTAACATTAGTGAAGTGAAAATATAAAAAGTTATCATACAATTCAAGGGAAATACAAAAAAAAATAATTTCATTAATTAGGATGCATAGGTATAAACATAAGGGCAAGTATAATTCATGATTAAATTCGATATAATTTCATTAAAAAAGTGTATCAATGTTGGTTGATGGTAAAGATGTTGTCGTTTAAACTCCAAATTTTCCAATGATGACCCATCCTAGTACAGTGTCTTGGGCGACTGGAGAGCCAATTGAGGCCAGTTGAATCCCGTTGCGTATGATTCGTGGGTAGATATCTGCTCCCAGGACAAGGTTGATGGAGTTACTTTCGAAGAAATCTGGATCAGCCAGCCGTAAATTACGATATGCGTCTGCGACACTACGATCGAGATGTTTAGCTGGTGGTTTTAAGGGTAACTCACTGGAAACCTTGGCCCTTACAGTAAATGTCCCGTGTTCTTCTTCAAACCGGGTCCGAAACGTCAATTGACACCATTTGTCCGCATTAAACCGTTCAAACGGCAGGTGGTACCGTTCAACAATAAATGGTGCGATTAAACTTGTAGTTGCGCACGGATTTAGAAGGCCGCGGACCATGTTCCACTCATTGTCTAAACGAATTTGCAGCAATACTGTAGGGATCACGGTGGTGTCATCTGCTCGACTCAAATTCTCGTTTGCTCTGGTGATCTCAGGCTGATGAAGGAGAGTATGGTGTTGTCCATTGCAGTCGTGACAGCGCTCACTGCTGCGACAGTTTTTGAGACAATGAGAGTGGGCGAGGCAATTTCGGCAGTACTGGTGACGCTTAACGATGTCCTTTCTGTCAGAGACGGTCATTCGCAAAAATTTGCTGCATTTGCGGAGTGGATGGCCCTTACGGCATAGGCGGCAGTCCGGGTTTTTAGAACGTGGTTGCACTCGTTTGCTCCGCTCTTCGACGGGAGAAACTTCGCGGCTGCGGTGGTGCATAGTTACTGTAATGAGGAAAAAATAAGGGGGGAAAATTAATTGTCATGCCTTTGACGGGGGTGGCAGTAGCACAAGTTTTACAATCGGACGGGTTATGAGGCCATTAGCGGTGCGGATTTCAGAAACTCTAACTCGGCTATCGGGACCAGTAAAGATTTTTTCAATGCGACCCAGACGCCATTGATTTGGGGGTAAGTTATCGTGTCGAATAACTACCAGATCGCCGATGGCAAAGTCTCGCTGAGGGTGTTTCCATTTATTTCGCTTGTGAAGTTCGGTGAGGTATTCTTCCTTCCATCTACGTGCCAAGTGATGGTGAAGAATTTTTAGCTTTTGCCAACGATTGACATAGCTGAGGGAATGGCTGGATAAGTCAGGTTCGGGGGGAGACAAAAGTGGGGTTCCGACGAGAAAATGACCTGGCGTCAGGGCGCATAAGTCTTTTGGGTCCTCATTCATGGGGCTTAAAGGTCTTGAATTTAAGCACGCCTCAATTCGTGCTAGCATTGTGCTGAATTCTTCATAAGTAAAACTTTGACTATGGCACAGTTTCTTGAAATGGGCCTTGAAACTTTTGACCCCTGCCTCCCAAAGGCCACCCATATGGGGGGCGCCAGGGGGGATGAAGTGCCAGTCGACGGGAGTAAATCCATCCTGAGAGAGAAGGCCCTTTTGAATCTTAGACAAGAAATGTTGTTGATCGCCATGGAGGACATTAGCAGCGCCTACAAAGGCGGTGCCATTGTCGGAGTACATATCGTGGGGGGTGCCTCGTCGTGAAAAGAACCGAGCAAAGGCGGCAAGAAAGGCTTGTGTGGATATATCGCCGGTAGCTTCGAGATGGATCGCTTTTGTTGAAAAGCATACGAAGACCAACACGTATCCTTTGGTGACTCTACAGCCACGACCCGCATAAGATTTTATGTCAAAAGGCCCCGCGAAGTCTACGCCAGTGCGACAAAAAGGGCGTGATAAACTTACACGTTCGGGGGGTAAAGCGGCCATAATCTGTTGACCAATTTGGCTTTTATGTCTCACGCATGTTACGCAATGGGATAAAATAGTTTTTATCAGCATTTTCAGTTTAGGGACGTAGTAACGGAGTCTTGTCAAGCGATGTAAAAGCGCATTTTGACCATGTAGAGTGTGTTTGTGTAAATACATGAGAAACAATCTGGTGAAGCGCGCATGGTAAGGCAATAAAATGGGGTAACGTTCATCATAGCGCAAGGTAGGAGAATCTGCCAATCGACCATTTATTCGCATGATTCCGTTGGAATCAAGAAAGGGGTTAAAAGTTAGAAGCGAGCTTTTCCGAGGCAGTGGTTTTCTTTCAGATAACTGTAAGTATTCTTCGCTAAAGTGGGATTTTTGACAAGCGACTATTAGACAATTTTTTACGGAAATTATTTCCTTGGCCGACAGTGTTTTTTGACTTATCTCTTCCGCTGCCAACTTGGTTCTTGTGCGTTTATAAAATCGAAAAATATAACCGATTACTCTTAGCGCTCGAGGTAGGTCTGAAAAATACTCAAGAATATCGTCTTGCTTTATCAAGGTTGGATGTGCACGAATTGTTCTAATTTCTTCTTCTGTGTCAAACTCCTTGTCTCGCGATGGCCAGTCTGAATGAGGACGTCTTAGCCAAGCGGGCCCACGCCACCACAACTCACTAGATGACAAGTCACGTACTGAAATGCCACGTGAGGCCAAGTCAGCGGGGTTACTTTTTGATTCGACATGAGACCACGAATCCTTTCCTACCTTTTCGATTATAGACGAAACTCGATTTTCGACGAACGTTTTCCACTTATGAGCTGGTTTTCTCAACCACGCCAACACGATGGTGGAATCTGTCCACAGGAAAATTTTATAGTCTTTGAGATTGAGTTGCGCTTGAATAGAATCCATCATATTCGCCAGCAATTCTGCTCCACATAATTCCTTACGTGGTAGGGAAACAAATTTAACGGGAGCAACTTTCGATTTTGCTGCTAAAAGGTGGCTAGTGACAAATCCGTCATTTTCAGAGCGAATATAGATGGCGGCTGCGTACGCCTTTTCTGACGCGTCGCAGAAACCGTGCAACTCGACTTTGTAGGCAGGATCGTAATCTATGAAACGGGGAATTCTGACTTCTTCAATCTTTATGTAGTCATCGAGAAATTCGCGCCATTTGTTCATAGTAAGGGGGTTCAAATCTTCATCCCAATCAGTACCATCTTTCCATATTTGCTGCATGATTATTTTTGCCATTATAATTTTGGGAGATAGCCATCCAGCTGGGTCGAATAACTTGGCAATTTCAGAAAGCACACATCTTTTTGTGGTTAATTCGCGATTCGGTTTAGCTTTGAGCTTGAAATAAAATTGGTCGTTACCAGCATTCCACCTGAGTCCTAAAGTTTTCGTAATACTGGACTCAGACAGTTGAAGGAATTCTTCACCTAGCAGGTGTGTTGAAGGCAGACCTTGCAGCACCATTTCGTTGTTAGACGTCCATTTTCGTAGCGCAAAACCTGCTGTTTTGAGAACTGCTATAAGTTCATCGCGAAATTTTATTGCCGACGATATGGTATGGGCACCCGAAAGGACATCATCAACATACATGTGATTTCGCAAGATTTCACATGCTTGAGGGGAAGTGGATTCGCTTTCTTTTGCGAGTTCTAGCAACGTTCTTATGGCTAGATAGGGCGCACAGTTCACCCCGAAGGTGACTGTGTTCAACTCAAAGTCCTGGGTTAACTCATTCGGGGAATCACGATGCAAAATTCGTTGAAAGGGGGTGTGCTTGGGGTGCACCAAGATTTGGCGGTACATTTTTTCGATGTCCGCGTTAAACACGTAGCGGAAAAATCTCCATCTCAATAGCAAAATCATTAAATCTGACTGCAGAACGGGGCCAGGATGAAGTAAATCATTAAGGCTTATGCCATTGGATGAGGGGCTGGAGGCATTAAATACCACGCGCAATTTTGTTGTGGTGCTGTCGGGTTTGAAAACAGCATGGTGGGGCAAATAATAAGTGCCGCTGTCACCATTTATGGGGGTAACTTTGGTCATTTGACCCAGAGTAGAGTACTCTGTGATTACCTGATCGTATTCAGTTTTAAGTTGGGGGTTTTTAATTAATCTCGCCTCGTTTCGTAGAAACTGGGAGAAAGCGATTTTTCGAGAGGGGCCAATATTTAATTTTTCAGGGTAATCTTTTTTAAAAGGGAGTGAAACGACATATCGACCTTCTTTATTTCGGAACGTAGTGGATGTGTACAAATTTTCGCAGTATGTGTCCTCCGGGGAGGACGTTTTTACCCTCGGGATATCCTCGAGCTCCCAGAACCGCTGAATTTGATTATTCAATTCTATGGAGCTAAAAAATGATAAGACCGCCTTTCCGCACGGGTGTGCGGGTACCTTTCCCGTAATTATCCACCCGAAAACTGTATTTTGGGCAAGCAAGGATTGCTGTGAGTCTCTTTGTAGACCGTCCAGAATAATTTTTGGGTAAACATCTGCACCAAGCAGTAAATCTATCTCACGACAGCTGTGGCGATAAGTATCAGCCAGTCGCAAGTTGGAGAACTCGCTATTTTTTATTGCTGATGAGGGGTAAAAGGGAAGGTGACCGGTAAGTTTATTGATGATTAAGGCATCCGAAAAGACTTCAAACGATCTGTCAACCGGGGATCCGATTCTTACGTGGCAGCTTTGGGTGGAAGTTGCAGTGACGGAGTCACTTAACCCGTGAACTTGGGCTGCTGATGGCCGTGTATAAAGACCAAGATGCCTTTGCAATTTTTTCGAAATAAATGTTGCCTCCGAGGCAGAGTCGATTAGGGCACGAACAGTACATTTGAGGTCGTTATTGTAGACGTCGACTAACGCTGTACCGAGTACTACAGACTGTGTAGTGGGTTCAAGGTGAGTTGAAAACGATTGCAGCGTTCTATTCGCTGCTTGGGACGAAGTGGAAGGGGTCACATCTAAAGCGGGAAGGGGGTTATTATTTTGGTGAACGGGGGTACTTTTAACGTTATTGTTGTTATTTGGTGTTTTCTTCCCGTCAACGCGATGAAGCAGCGAATGGTGTTTTCCCTTACATACCTTGCAGGTGTATTTACTCTGGCAGGTATTAGATCCGTGGGATGTTCCCAGGCAGTTAGTGCACTTATTTTGCTTTTTCACCGTTGCGTATCTGTCTGCAACAGACATGGCCAGAAATACGGCGCAACATCTAAGCGGGTGAAATTCGGAGCACAGCGCACATTTACCCTTGTTGTCAGGGGCAATGTTGGTCTGATAGCTTTTCACCTTGGGCCCTTGGGATGAAGATTTTGAAGGTTTTGGGGCATGCGAGTTTGAAAACGTTGATCGAATATCCGCGACCGACTCTAAAGTTTGAAACCTTGATGATAAGAAATCATCTAAGGCTTTCCACGTTGGCAAATCAGTGGTACGCGGCAAAGATTGTTCCCATAAGCTCAGTGTGGTCTCAGGTAGACACGTTGAGCAAATATAGACAAAAATTACATCCCAATTGTCGACTTCAATGTTTAATAAACGAAGGTTGGTGATACAATCATTAATTGTGCGTTGTAAACGTCTAAGATCGGAACCAGTTTCCTTTGAAGTGGGCTTTATGTTGAAAAGCGACTTAAGTTGGGCGTTCACTAATATTCGCTTATTTTCATAGCGATGAACTAAATTTTGCCAGGCCATATTAAAACCATCATTGGTCATAGGGCATGTTTTTAAAAGCTCTCGCGCTTCACCCTGAGTTTTCTTGACCAGATGGCACATTTTCTCTACTGGTGACAGACGCTTATTATTGCGGTATAGGGCCGTGAACATGTCACGGAAAGTTGGCCATGATTTATAGTCACCATGAAAGACTTCGGTATCGCATGGGGGTAAAGAAATGTGTGGGGTCATATCGCGGTTGCTATCATTCGAGGGGGAGGCTGTCTTGGCATTGGCTTGTAGAGCCTCGCTAAGTTCGTGGATCCTTGCGATCACAGCTTTGTGGCTGCCAAAGGTAGAGTAAAAACGTCCCCGTAAGGTTTCCAGATCGATCTCCTCTTTGAGAGTTTCATAATTATCTATGGCAGATTCATAGCTCGACTCGAAGCTTGACCAGAGACGATCTATTTGTTTTTCGTCAGCCTCGAGGGAGTGTCGCGTGTGCGACTCTACCTTTAGACCGTCAAAGTATGTTTTGAATTCGACTACACGATCCGAGTAACGTATGACATTTTTTACCGATGCCATTTTTATTGAAACTTTAGGAATTTTTGTTTAAGAGAATTAAGATGAATTTTCGATGGTGCTTCGTAAAAGCGATCGCGGTGAAAATTATTTGGGAAGTGGTTAATTGTATTTTAAGAAATTTTCAAAGGTGCTTCGTAAAAGCGACCACAGAAAGTATGGGCAAAAATTTAAAGCAATTCTCAAAGGTGCTTCGTAAAAGCGACCAAAGAAAATATGGGCAAAAAATTTAAAAGAAATTTGCAAAGGTGCTTCGTAAAAGCGACCGAAGAAAATTATTGAAGAAAATTTAAAGAAATTTTCGAAGGTGCTTCGTAAAAGCGACCTAATAAAATTATGGGAAAAATTTGAGAAATTTTTAAGGTTTAATTTTATTGAGTAATTTAAAGAAATTTTCAAAGGGGGCTTCGTAAAAGCAGCCAATGAAAAACTGATGGCGACAATTTAAATGAAATTTCAAAGGTGCTTCGCAAAAGCGACCGATGAAAATAGTTGGCAAATATTTAAAATGATGAATTTTCAAATAAATTTGTTGTTGAAAAAGTTTAAAGAAATTTTCAGAGGTGCTTCGTAAAAGCGACCGATGAAAATTTGTTGATTAAGTTTAAGAAACTCTGATGATTAATTTTTTAATAAATTTGTTATTAAAAAAAATGCTGTAAGAAATTTTCAGAGGTGCTTCGTAAAAGCGACCAAAGAAAATTTGTTGATAAAATTTAAAGAATTTTAAAAGCTGCTCCGCAAAGCGATCGATAAAAAATATTTGACAAAAGTTTAAAGAAACTTTTATAATTAATTTTTAATTAATTTATTGATGAAAAGTTTAAAGAAATTTTCAGAGGTGCTTCGTAAAAGCGACCGATGAAAATTTGTGGGTAGTATTTAAAGAATTTTTCAAAGGTGCTTCGTAAAAGCGACCGATGAAAATTAATTACGAAAAATTTAAAGAATTTTAAAATGGTTAATTTATAATATGTGTATATATGTATGTGGGTTATAATAATTCGTAATAAAGGGGCTATCATGTGTCAGGGGATTTATTGCAATTTATTTAGGAATTTTCATACGTTCACTTTATTTTTATAATGGTAATTATCTATTTAAAAGTAAATAATAATAGGTAATATAATAATAATTCTATTATATTTCCACTGACTTTTCGAGCTGCCCTCGTATCCAGCTGTTATTATAAATTGTCTTATATACAATTCAATTTGTCCCAGTGACCTAGTTATTTTTATTTACTGATGTTACACCGTACATACATACATTTACTCGTCTGGTTCTTTGATATTTCGTTCTCTCACCAAATATCAAAAACCAACGAGTTGATCGACTGCGTAAATTTGAGAATGATATGATATAAAAAGTTAACGTACTGCACAGGGAGATGTATTGCAGTTGACGATTACTACAACAAAAAAAGATGCTTGCTGCTTAACCTTGAATGTTAAAGAGCAACTCACTTTTGCTTATGTTTCTCTTCTTTTTTTTTTTTGTGGTGTGTGTTTTTTTTGTCCATCAACTTGATGTGTTGGTGCTTATGAAATTGTTAATGTTAAAAAAACTGCGGGGGGATGATAATTATTTGCAGATTTTGTTCTTATTCTTGTTGCGGTACAAACTTGTTTGTAGATTTTTTTTCTTTAGTTGTCTCGACTGTTGCTACTTCTGCTGAGTAGGTATGTTTGTTTGTACTTAGATGTATGTATGTATGTATGTATGTAATTTTGGTGGTGGTTTTCTTTATAAGAGTAAATGCAGATTGTATGTAAGGATGTACATATGTATGTAGTTATTTCATATTAATTCGGCTCATGAAAATAAGTACAAGTTTTTTTTCGTATGATTTTTTTTATAAGTTTAAGCGACCGTTAGGTTTATCGTATGATGATTTTTGGGAAAAAGCATGGCACATGATTTGGGAAAAAGAACCTGACACATGATAGGTAGTCACGAGGGGGGAACAATAATTTGGTTTTTCTTTTTTGTAGTTTTAGGTTTCTTATTTGAAACCGTTAACAGACACGATATGTACATACATATGTGCGTTCATATGTATGTATAAATTAAAAATTAGCACGTAATGCCGCGAGGGGGGTTATTATGTATGATACGTATACTTATGGATGTAAGTATTTACGTATAGATTCGCACAGGGTATTGCGAGGGGGGTTATTGGACAATGGAATTGTCAAAAGGGTTTTTCCGGGTTATGGATGACCCGAATCCGGTTCGAAGGACCAAAATGTTTGGGCACACGGGGGTAGAGGTATATTGGGTTGAATAATCAAATTCAGCGGTTCTGGGAGCTCGAGGATATCCCGAGGGTAAAAACGTCCTCCCCGGAGGACACATACTGCGAAAATTTGTACACATCCACTACGTTCCGAAATAAAGAAGGTCGATATGTCGTTTCACTCCCTTTTAAAAAAGATTACCCTGAAAAATTAAATATTATAAATTAAATTAAATTAAATATATACGTAAGCAACAGCTGATAACTAACTATATGTCAAAATGATATACCGATACTTTTTTGACATTTCTATTTAAATATTTATTTAAATTCAAATTAAATTTCAAGATTTTTTTTTATAAATTTTAAATTAAAAATGAAGCACACACATGCACGCAAAACCTAAAAAGAAGGAAGCGGAGTACTTTCAGCTTGACGAATATCGTTACATCGACTTAGAAAATGATTCTGAGAGTACACTTAAGGATTGTCTAGGAACAATATTTGAAGGTGCTACAAACATCAGCACAAAGGAATCCCAGCTAGCATATACTGTTTGGTAGGCGATTGTATTTAATATACAACTCCTAAAAGAATCTTCAGATAATTATCTGACGAGTAATCTTGGAATGGTAACCAACCATGCAAGTCGTAAAACTATCATTTAATAATTATTTCAACAGTATGAGTCATATAACAATTACTGAGCTTCCTAAATAAGAGCGTTTCTTATTAACATGCAAATTATATTGTCAAAACAATTTCAATAAAACAAACCGACTTGAGGATCTTTCAAATAAGATTTCCATACCTGGTGGTGTTAAATTACCGATCTAAAGATTTGTTTCTTATTAATTGTATGAACCGGAAAAGTTTTGACATGAAAGACGCTTGATTTTCTTGTTTAGGTAGTTGAGTTGTAAGGCTGAGCATTTCACGAGTTGTAAAATAATCCCTGCATGAGTCTCATACGATTATTGACATGCTTTCTGAAAGGCTCGTGGGATAATCTTTTGCAAACATCTCAAACGCCTAATATAAGGGTCTTTCGCTGTGTTGTATAAGTATCTCACAGAGGAATCAGCTTGTGCACAGTTTCTCCCGTGCGAGGAATCTTTTACGATTAAAAAATGAGCTCGTCGACGAAGAAAAACGCTCTTCATGAGATTCCCAGAAGACTCTTACACAATTAAAATTGCTGGCTGGGATAAAGCCCTCTCCACTATTTTGATGTGGGTAAATATAACTCTTTTTTCCATTGAGTTCTTAAAACTATGTAGGTTTCAACATTTTGCTCATGCATAAAATGAAACCTTATCAAAAAAAGATTCCATGAGCAATCGGTCTGCTTCATCTGCACTTTTTTTAAATTAAAAAAAAGCAAAACTTCTTGCAAATAAGGCTCTCTAAGCACACATTTTTAAATTATTGCATCCCACAAAACACGATTTAAAATTAAAATTAAAAATAAAATGAAAAATGACAGCATATATTTTTAACACACAGCTATTTTGTTTACGACAGTGTTATAAAATTTTGACACAACGTTAAAGTATTTTACAGTGTTGTATCCATTTTCAAAAAAAAAAAAATAAAACCACCTTGTATGAATTCGCCTTGGTACATATACATCTGTGTATTAAAAAACAAACAAGGAAATTTCATGTTAATGAATGAGTGAAGGGGACATTTGCAAATCCTATGTACGCTTGCATAGGCATAAAAATGCTGCTTGTGTGACGTCGACACATGTACACTATAAGGCCCCTATTACGGTTTACAACTCAACTCAGTTTTTTTTTATACCCTTCACCTCAGGTGGAAAAGGGTATATATAAGTTTGTCATTCCGTTTGTAAATTCTACAATATTGATCTAAGACCCTATAAAGTATATATATTCTGGGTCCTTATGAGGAGAGAACTTGATTTAACCATATCCGTCCGTCTGTCCGTCCGTCCGTCTGTCCGTCTGTCTGTCTGTCCGTCTTACGTTTGATATGTGTTTTCCGGAGACTCCAGACATGATAGCTGCTAGGTTGTTTTACATTTATGTCACATATAGTCCACCATTTTGTGCTATTTAAATTCAGCAAGATTGGTCCACAAATTGCTGAGATATGACCAAAAAACCACGACTGCCTCTAATTTTTTCCAAAAATCCCTTGTTGTTGTATTTTTATTGCTTTTTTCTGTATATCTGGAGAACGGCAAGAGCCAAAGTTTCCAAATTAGGTGCAAACATTCAAGTTATAAATACACACCAACCCAGAAAATGTGGGCGGGGTTGGAGAAGTGGGCGTGGTACCTCCCATACAAAAAATTTAAAAATTTTTATAATAACCTGAATTTTTTGACTGTGATATGACCTATGGTTACGCCTTATATATCAAAAGATCGGAAATTTTTTGTAGAAAATATTTTCTGAAAAACTCGAGAAAATCGGTTCAGATGCGAAAAAGTTATGACCAAAATATTAATTTTTTTTTGAAAAATACCCATTTTCGGGAGCCATAGATCTTGCCGATTCCAAGTTTTATAACCCAACTAACTGGCAAATTTCTTCTTAAACACGTCGGTATATAAATCTGTCAAATTGGTTAAAAAATGGCTGAGTTATAATCAAAATACTGAAATCACAAAAATTACTCTTTTATACCCTTCACCTCAGGTGGAAAAGGGTATATATAAGTTTGTCATTCCGTTTGTAATTTCTACAATATTGAACTAAGACCCTATAAAGTATATATATTCTGGGTCCTTATGAGGAGAGAACTTGATTTAACCATGTGATGTCCCTCTACCCCCCCCCCCCCCTCCTTTCAATTGCTTACATATACTAGCATAATGCCCAATATGATTTTCGTTATCACCCTTCTTTATTATTTCATCTATTTAACGAAAATATTTTTACAAATAGAAACTAGGAATTTTTGTGTTTTTTGCTACTTAAAAACTCGCCAAAAAAGATAAAAGAAAACAAACAAACACACATACATGGCGCAAACTATTTTGGTGAATATACTTCCCAACTTTGTGGTGAACAAAACCATCAGAAGTAATTACAACAAAACTTTGTTGAATTTTGTGAACAGTCAACGTGTCATATTTCATTTTAATGATATTCGATTAACGTTCCTTCATGGTTGAGTTGTCTAGGGGGTTGGTTAGAAACTGAGAGTTCCCGGTTCGATTCTTCGTTTTTTAAAAAGAAAATTTTTTTTTTAATATTTTTATTTTTTTTATGTTCTAAAAAAGATTTAAAAAAAATATTTACCAGTTTTCGCTTTTTAAATTTTATTTATAATGAAGTTTGAGGTATTGCAAATATGTATGTATATGTAAAAATTATTTAGTTTTTGTCTAGTTGCTCTGTATTCTGCTCGCACAATGGTGAAGGGTATAAAAGATTCGGCACAGCCGAATATAGCACTCTTACTTGTTTTTGGGTAAAATGCTTTTTTGACCGACTTTTACTCAATGCAAATGGAAGAAACTTTGCAGGCATACATATTCCCGATGACAGTACACGAATACATGGGCGTAGCCAGGATCAAATCTAGGGGGGGCGGACAAAATTTTTTTTAAATGTTCTTTTTTAAGAAAAGCGTTTCTTAAAAAAATTTTTTTAAATGTTCTTATTTATTTTTGTATTATGGTTTACAACTTTGCTATATTACGGTAGAAAAAAAACATAACAAAAATTACAACTGATCACAACCAGTTGTCTTAATTTCAACTCAACTGAGTTAAGTTGTAAACCGTAATAGGGGCATAAACTTCTTTGTGTGGTCTGTGACAATGTACGTTCGGCTTTTGCTTTGTTGTTATTTCGTCAACACAAGCATAAATGTAAAAGTATGTGTGTGCCCTTCACTGTCCTAAAGCCATCAGAAAAAATAGCAAATCCCTGCCCTGACCTAACCAGCTCTTCCTAGACGTTACTGCCCGTCTACAACTGACATGATTTGATGTTATAAAAGCGTTGTTAAAACATTTGCATTAACAACCGTGTTATAACATGAGAAAACTTCTAACATGATGAGTCTATACCTAACACTAACATCATATTAGTGTTAAAGTTAAGCATTTTATGTCAGTTGTAGACTGCATGTTACCTCCACCCTTGGAAAATGCCCATAGTCGATACTACTGCCCACATAATTCGTGAATCCACGAGGGGCTAGGCAATAACCATCAATACAAATCTCAACCAAGATCCGCGAGTGACCTTTGGGAGAAAACCAGACCAGAGCTTCAATGTTTGGACGCGTGGAACTGAGTTCGATCTCAATGTTTTGCAGGAAGGCGATGTGGTTCGAGGCTACAGTGATGGCAATAATCTGGCTGGCTCTGGACCCTGGCTCAGGGTATCTCAAAGTGTGCGCTATTACCAAGTCCTCGTGTCGGCTGCCTATTTAACCTAACCTTTTATTTATTTTGTATTAACGATTTTTTTTATTAATTTAAAAAAAATATTTACATATTTACATAAAAAATACATATCGCACTGGTTCCTTTAAAGGGGGTTAACACAAAATTTATAAATTTTCAGTAGAGACAAGAAACTGTTTTCTTTTTATATGCACTCTTATCCTACAAAGGAGATAAATAACATTTTTTTGCACTGGAGAAACTGATCTAAGATTTTGACAATGCGTAGATATGACCACTGTACATCGAAAATTTTGAGTTGGCTCTCTTCAGAGGAACCAGTACGATATGTACATATTTTCTGCCGTGTTAATAAAAAATATTTAAGATTTTAAACTAAATTTCCATGAAAATTTTCTTTAAAATAAGATTTCAAATCAATTTAGTTTTTAAAACATACCAGCCTTTCCTTGTAAATCTCTATTAACTATCAAATTCGCTGTTTTTGCCATTGACTTACTTTGCTACACGTCAAAGAAAACTTCATAATACGAAATGAAATTTGATACGGAGCACAGAACGACAAAATGTTATTTTAGAAAAACCATTAAAACTTTGGATTTATTGCATGTAAATTCATGAAAATGTAAAGTTTAGTTAAAAACATACGTAGCAATCAATTAGGAGCGTTTAAAAAATCTATGGGGTAGTTTTTGAGAAAATTTACTTTAAACCTATTTTATCGTTTTTCTATAAACCGACTTGATGGCTTATAGGCTAAAACAATAATCACCTGACGATGTGTGACCCAGCACTTATTACCATGGCACTACCCTTTTCTGGCATCAATTTTATTCTCGTATTTTCATAATCTTTTTAAATAAAGTGGCAGCTCTATGTAAATGACATTTTTACGATATCTACAGTAGTGGCAATATAAATGAATTTGAAAAATTTATTTCGTATTATGACCACAAAGTATAAAACAGTGTCAAAAAATTTTATATTTTTCATAATATTTCTTATATTTTTGCTTAAAAATGCAGGTAATGTTAAAATAAAACAATATTTTACCTTAACTGAAAATTGTAGAGTCACTAATTTTTTCATTTGTGAACTGTTGTTAAAAAATTAAACCCATTTTATTTACATGTTTGTACGTAAATTTTTGTGTATGTACATACATAGTAAATAATTTGTTCTAAATCGTTTGACTATAAACTACTATTTAAGGCATGGTATTGTTTGATTTATTAAGGTGTTTTGTATAAAAATCATGAAATGTTACTATTTTACAGATTCCCTGCATCGTACGCTTAAACATTTTGAGATAATCCACAAGGACGATGTCGAGCATCGTATTGTAAAACGAGGTGCAAAGCCCAGTACCAACCCCTTTAACACAATAAAGGAAATAGAGTTTAAAACTTTAGGCAAAAATTTTCGTTTAATTTTGC
Organism: Pollenia angustigena; assembly: GCA_930367215.1. Taxonomy (NCBI): domain Eukaryota; kingdom Metazoa; phylum Arthropoda; class Insecta; order Diptera; family Polleniidae; genus Pollenia; species Pollenia angustigena. Next base: position 284,032,937 of record OV884056.1, read on the forward strand.
ATCCGCATCGTGATGTACTCCATAGTAAGTTTAAGGCATATACCGTAGATGGTGATGGCAATGAGACAATAGTACATTTGGGTATGTGAAAACTTTTTAAATAAGTTAGTTTTATTAGGATTTGAAATATTTTCATACGATTCAACGTACATACTTCTAATTTTTTCGCAGATCATGATAATTTCTATACTGGTCGAGTTTTTGGAGAAATCGATTCCCATGTTAGAGCCCATATAGAAAATGGCTTAATAACCATGTCCATTAATTTACCAGATGAAACATATCATGTAGAAGTAAGAGACATTGTTAAGTTATTATTATTAAACACATTTACAAATAAATTTGATTTTCTAGCCTTCTTGGCGTCATTTGCCTACTGCCAAAGAAAATACCATGGTGGCTTACCGTCTGTCTGATATTAAAAAGAAATATCCTCTTAGCAGTCAAAAGGGAGAAGGACCTTTAACCTGCGGTTACATTAAGGAAGGCTTAGGTAAAAATAAATCAATTAAATATATGTATATAAAAATACAGATTTAACTTTTTCCTTAGAACTGGAAACGGATGATGAGGATAAAGTAGTAACCACTAATTTAAAAGAAGGCAACAAACATCACCTTATAAACCTCTTATCTTCAATTAATAATGAATCTCATAAAAGAACAAAACGTCAGGCCGATCAGTATGAGTATACGCCTACAAAAACACGTTGTCCTTTGCTTTTGGTGGCCGATTACAGATTTTTTCAAGAAATGGGTGGTGGCAATACAAAAACCACTATAAATTATTTGGTTTGTTATTTTAAGAGCTTTTTCTTATGTATATGTTAACTCTGTCATATCTTTGCTTATAGATAAGTCTTATAGATCGCGTTCATAAAATCTATAATGATACCGTTTGGCAAGATCGTTCAGATCAAGAGGGTTTCAAGGGCATGGGGTTCGTTATTAAAAAAATTGTAGTGCACTCTGAGCCAACACGTTTAAGAGGTGGTGAGGCTCATTATAATATGATAAGAGAAAAATGGGATGTTCGTAATCTTTTAGAGGTATGTTTAAGATTTTGTTTATTATTATCTTCAAGAAAATTTTATAACTAAAAAAATAAATGCTATTTCATTTCACTATTTCTTATATTTCCTTTTCTTAATGAACTTATTTGTGTGCTTTCTAACAAATTAAGGTCTTTTCACGCGAATACAGTCATAAAGATTTTTGTTTAGCTCATCTTTTTACGGATTTAAAATTTGAAGGCGGTATTTTAGGTTTGGCTTATGTTGGCTCGCCCAGACGTAATTCTGTAGGAGGCATTTGTACACCAGGTTAAAACAAACATACTTAACATTTTTTAATAACATTTTTGTTTGTTTTATATAATATTCATGTTTAAGTTGTACCTTTAGGCGCCAAATTAATAACACTGCTTTACAAATTTTTAATTTGGAAAAGTACCAAGAACGCCACATGCCTAGATAAGTTAATTGGGACCTCCTGAAAACGAAAAACGCTGTATTTTTTTTCCTAATACCGTTTTAGAAAACGGTACTTTTGTGTTTTTGTTGGAAAGGTAATTGAATGCCTTTTCCGTCGATATGCTGAAAATGTCTATCTGATAAGAAATGGCTAAGTTATGGCACAAAGTGGCTCAAAGTTCAAAATTTGCCTATTTTTTTACGTTTTTTTCAACATTTTCATTTTTATTTCTTTGTTTTCTACGTTATATTAAATATCTGGAATGTTTTATTTTTTTACCAAATAGTATATTTAATTACCAACATTTTGACCCCTTCTCTGGGTCGGGCTCAGGCGGTGGGAGATATGATCACCTTGGATAAGGTAACATGGGCGGTGAATACCTTTGGGTCCTACAAATCGGCGGGACCAGATGGTATCTTTCCGGCGATGTTACAGAATATCGGGAGATCATCACTCCTGGTGTTGGTGGAACTGTTTAGGGTATGTGTGCTGAACGGGTACATTCCTAGAGGGTGGAGGGAGGTCAGGGTAGTTTTTATTCCCAAGCCGGGTAGAACCGGTCACTCTAAACCCAAGGATTTTAGACCAATCAGCTTATCGTCTTTTCTTTTGAAGACGTTGGAAAGACTGATTGATCTACATCTGAGGACGAAGATTGACGCCGGCATCATCAGCGGCGCTCAACACGCCTATCTTAAGGGTAGATCTGTTGAGAGTGCGTTGCATGATGTGGTGGGTTATGTGGAGCGGGGTTTGCGAAACAAGGAATAGACCTTGGCGGCATTCCTGGATACAGAGGGCGCCTTTAACAATTTGAGGATAGATGCTATTAGGCAGGCACTGTTTGATCTGAGGGTTCCGTTGTTCTTGGTCGAATGGATAACTAGGATGCTAAGCAGCAGGGTTATTCACTCGGACTGGGGAAACGAACGTTTGAGGAGATCGGTGACTAGGGGGACCCCACAGGGGGGAGTTCTCTCACCCTTATTGTGGCTCTTGGCCGTCAATGTCGTTCTGAGACGTTTTGATAGAATGGGTCAGAAGGTCGTAGCCTACGCGGATGATGTGGTGATATTGGTGTCGGGCAAGTTTCTGCCGACAATTAGCGACATCATGCAAGGGGCGCTGGGCGAACTGTCGGCATGGGCGAGTGATAAGGGACTGGGAGTTAATCCGGGGAAGACGGAGTTGGTTCTTTTCACTAGGAGGTACAGGGTGGAGGATTTTAGGCTACCGGTACTAGGAGGAGTGGAGCTTAGACTATCTGATAGTGCTAAGTATCTGGGAGTTTTTCTGGACAACAAGCTGTCATGGGGAAGGAATACTCAGGAGAGACTTAAGAGGGGTCTCAATGCCTACTATGCTTGCAGATCATCGATAGGTAGGAGTTGAGGACTCCGGCCGTCAGTGGTGGGATGGCTGTACACTTCGGTGGTTAGACCCATTCTTACGTATGGATGCTGTGTTTGGTGGGAGTCATTGAGATTGGCTAGTCGTAGGAACCTTCTTTCTAAGGCTCAGAGGTGTGCTTCAATGGGCATGACAGGTGCCATGAGGAGTACTCCTCAGGCGGCCCTGGATGTCATTCTACATCTTCTGCCTATTGAGCAGTATGTGATGGGAATGGCGGCCAGGAGTATTCTTAGACTGAGGGAATTAGGACTGATGGGGAATGTCACTCAGGGTCACTCACGGATCCTGAGTGAGATTGAGGCGTGTGGCTATTGCCTGGGACCTCCCGGATCCACTGATTATGTGGGCACTTAGGTGGATTTTGGGCGGCTGCCGGAGGTAATAGTTCCTTCTAGGGAGAGCTGGTCAGGTAGGGGCAGATTATTTAGTGGATTTGCTATTTTCACTGATGGCTCGAAGATGAGGGGCACGGGTGCGGGGGTCTACATTGAGGATCTGAACATCAGAAGGTCATATAGGCTTCCTGACGACTGCAGTGTTTTTCAGGCGGAGGTTCTGGGGGTCTTGAGGGCCGTGGAACTGATAAGGGACAACATTGATAGGGGCTCGGAGGTCACTATATATGTGGACAGCCAGGCGGCTCTTATGGCCGTAAGGGGCTGTTATGTGAACTCCAAGCTGGTTGATGATTGTAGGAAGGCTCTTGGAGCAGTCTTAGGGGAGTATTTGCTAAGGTTGTGCTGGGTGCCGGGTCACTGCGACATAGTCGGCAATGAGGTTGCTGATGGGTTGGCGAGACAGGGCTCAGAGATGGAGGATCCTAACTGTTTGGAGGCGGTTAGGCCTCCAATGGCATTCTATTTTAGAAGAATCAGGGAATGGATTGTGGGCGCGACCAATCGGGCCTGGGGGAACCGAACGGACTGTCGGGTATCACGGACGCTGTGGCCGGTGCTTAGTAAGTCCGATTCGGTTTTGCTGCTGGGCAGGAGTAGGGTCTGCGTTAGGACCATGATAGGAATGATCACGGGCCACTGTATGATAGGCAGGATGGCCGTGAGGATGGGATCCGATTTGTCGGATATGTGCAGGTTGTGTGAGGACCCTGAGGAGTTGGAGACGGTGGAGCACATTCTGTGCCACTGTCCCAGGTTGCAGGCGGAGGTGGCTGGGCAGTAGATTCCTGGGCGAATTAGGGGATGTCTCGGGTTGCGGACTCGAGAATCTGATAGGATTCGTAATGGGGATGGCCTGGCTGCGCGAGAGTAGGCTGGGTGCTGGACGCACGTAGGGCGTATTTGGTTGAGTAGGATTTCTCTCGGGTTTGGTCCGAAACCTTTCCTATTTATCTTATGCTTTCTCTGTTTATTTCACTAACTTTCTATCTCCCTAGGGCTATCTCTGAATAAGGCATCACAATGGACCATACTGGTCTCTGGGTGAAGGTGTGAAGGAGACTTCACACCGGCCTTTCTACCTACCTACCTACCAACATTTTAAGCGTAATTTGAAAAATCTGATGAAAAATAAAGTTTGTATTAAGGATTTTGTGGAACGACAATATTTTCATCTCATATAAAATTCCATTTTTTTTAAATACGTTAAAACTGATGGACAATATTTTTATCTCATATAAAATTCTGTTTTTTTTTTTTAAATACGTTAAAACTGATGGATTTAAAAAACACGGATGTCGACGGAAAAGGCATTCAATTACCTTTCCAACAATGTGCCACTTGTTTTGATCGGACTTTTCGGTTGGGCTCCACAAGGGTTTGAGTGGAACCATACACCGAAAAACACAAAAGTACCGTTATCTAAAAAACGGTACTTAGGGGGAAAAAAATACATCGTTTTTCGTGTTCAGGAGGTCCCAATTAACTTATGTAGGCATGTGGCGTTCTTGGTATTTTTTGGCTGTAAACCAGTGTAATAATTGTAATTTTTATTTTATTATTTTTTACGAAGATTCTTTTGTATAAATTCTACTTTAAAATGATCTCTGTTCTCGAAAATTGATAATTGGATTTTTATAAGAACTTCTAACCCCTTTTTTTTATTTAAAAATATTTATGTATTTTCATACATACGTACATACTTTTTGTATATTCTTTGCAACTCATCAATTTTCAAACCAATTTTTGAGGAAAAAATTACGTAAGATAGTTTTATATGACCCCTAATATTCCCCAAATAAAAGCTTATTAGAGATCTGTCTGTTCCCACACAACCAGGCTCCTCCGTTAAGTTTCCATTATCAATTCAACGGCCTTTTAAATCTCTAGAACTGCAGTCGTCAGGAAGCCTATATAACCTTCTTATATGTAGACCATTAAAGTACCCCTGCACCCGTGCCCCTCGTCCTAAAGCAGTGAAGGACACATTTGCAAATCCTATGTACGCTTGCATAGGCATAAAAATGCTGCTTGTGTGACGTCGACACATGTACACTATAAGGCCCCTATTACGGTTTACAACTCAACTCAGTTTTTTTTTGGGTAAAATGCTTTTTTGACCGACTATTACTCAATGCAAATGGATGAAACTTTGCAGGCATACATATTCCCGATGACAGTACACGAATACATGGGCGTAGCCAGGATAAAATCTAGGGGGGGCGGACAAAATTTTTTTTAAATGTTCTTTTTTAAGAAAAGCGTTTCTTAAAAAAATTTTTTTAAATGTTCTTATTTATTTTTGTATTATGGTTTACAACTTTGCTATATTACGGTAGAAAAAAAACATAACAAAAATTACAACTGATCACAACCAGTTGTCTTAATTTCAACCCAACTGAGTTAAGTTGTAAACCGGAATAGGGGCATAAACTTCTTTGTGTGGTCTGTGACAATGTACGTTCGGCTTTTGCTTTGTTGTTATTTCGTCAACACAAGCATAAATGTAAAAGTATGTGTGTGCCCTTCACTGTCCTAAAGCCATCAGAAAAAATAGCAAATCCCTGCCCTGACCTAACCAGCTCTTCCTAGACGTTAACTCCACCCTTGGAAAATGCCCATAGTCGATACTACTGCCCACATAATTCGTGAATCCACGAGGGGCTAGGCAATAACCATCAATACAAATCTCAACCAAGATCCGCGAGTGACCTTTGGGAGAAAACCAGACCAGAGCTTCCATGTTTGGACGCGTGGAACTGAGTTCGATCTCATGATGATGGCAATAATCTGGCTGACTCTGGACCCTGGCTCAGGGTATCTCAAAGTGTGCGCTATTACCAAGTCCTCGTGTCGGCTGCCTATTTAACCTAACCTTTTATTTATTTTGTATTAACGATTTTTTTTATTAATTTAAAAAAAATATTTACATAAAAAATACATATCGCACTGGTTCCTCTAAAGGGGGTTAACACAAAATTTATAAATTTTCAGTAGAGACAAGAAACTGTTTTCTTTTTATATGCACTCTTATCCTACAAAGGAGATAAATAAAATTTTTTTTTGCACTGGAGAAACTGATCTAAGATTTTTACAGTGCGTAGATATGACCACTGTACATCGAAAATTTTGAGTTGGCTCTCTTCAGAGGAACCAGTGCGATATGTACATATTTTCTGCCGTGTTAATAAAAAATAGTTAGGATTTTAAACTAAATTTCCATGAAAATTTTCTTTAAAATAAGATTTCAAATCAATTTAGTTTTTAAAAATACGGCACTTAACCTCTAAGTATAATTTTAACATAATTTAAATTTGTTTCTTATTCCAACCGTTTAGAATACTTTAAAAATGGTTATACATTGTATTTAAATTCTGGTCTAAGTAGTTCGCGCAATCATTACGGACAACGTGTTATAACACGTGAAGCCGATTTAGTAACTGCCCATGAATTTGGTCATAATTGGGGTTCCGAACATGATCCCGATATACCAGAGTGTTCACCTAGTGCCTCGCAGGGAGGCAGCTTTTTAATGTATACTTATTCCGTTAGTGGCTATGATGTTAATAATAAGGTAAAGGATCTATACAAATTATTTTATTTATGTAATAATATGTGACATAAATATTTAGAAATTCTCTCCCTGTTCTTTGCGTTCCATACGCAAAGTTTTACAAGCCAAATCGGGTCGTTGTTTTTCCGAACCTGAAGAATCATTCTGTGGTAACTTACGTGTGGAAGGCGATGAACAATGTGATGCTGGTTTGTTGGGTACAGAAGATAATGATGCCTGTTGTGATAAAAATTGTAAATTAAGACGTAATCAGGGTGCTGTTTGCAGCGATAAGAACTCACCCTGTTGTCAGAATTGTCAGTTTATGCCAGCGGGTGTCAAATGTCGTGAACAAGTCTATGCCACTTGTGAACGTGAAGCTAGATGTACTGGTACCCATGCCGAATGTCCAAAATCACCCGCAATGGATGATGGAACTATTTGTCAGGAAAGGGGACAATGTCGTAATGGAAAATGCAGTAAGTATTTGTTAAATTAAAGAGCGTCTATTAAATTGCAGGGAATTTAACTTGTCATTCTTTAGTTCCTTACTGTGAAACCCAGGGCCTTCAAAGCTGCATGTGCGATATTATACAGGATGCTTGTAAGAGGTAAATTTTATTTTCGTTAATAATATAGTGTTTTATTTTAATCAGTTATTTTTTTCCTAGATGCTGTCGCATGAGTATAAATGAAACCTGTTTTCCAGTAGAACCCCCGGATGTTTTACCAGATGGCACACCGTGTATACAAGGATTTTGCAATAAGGTAGATTATAAACAGAGTCTTGTTAGTAAATAATTAAAAAACTTTTCTGTTTCTTTTTTTTTATAATTTTTTATTCAAGGGTGTTTGTGAAAAAACCATACAAGATGTGGTTGAACGTTTTTGGGATATAATCGAAGAAATTAATATTAATAGAGTTTTACGATTCTTAAAAGACAATATTGTTGGTGAGTGCATATGTGAGATCTTAAAATCAACAGAATTGCTAATTGTTTATTATTTTCCTAAGTCGCCGTTGTTTTATTCACTTCAATCTTTTGGATACCAGCTAGTTGTGTAATTTCATATTTTGATCGTAAAAAAATACGCCATGAATTAAAGCAAATTGATTGGAGCCAAAAGTTAGATCTTATACATCCCAGTGATAGACGGAGAGTAATACATATACGGTAATTTGTTTTTCTATTTTTATAATCTTTTATATATGTACGTACATACAAATTTGTTTGCATTTTTAGAGTACCGAGACAAAAATTTTCTGTAGCACGCATGTAAAGGGTTTTTTAATGAAATTATTTAATATGTATGTATTAATTTGTACTTCATTCAAATTACTTCCATCAATTACATTTAATAGATATCAAAAGATTAAAAATTGTTTCTAATCAAATTTAACATTCAATTTCCTATTTTTAAGCTTGTTAGGCCCGGAGCTTCAATGTAAATAAAACATCAATTTTATTACAGTTTTTCCCAACGTTTCGTAGAGTATTTTTCTACTTCTTCAGGGGGTAAATATGTGTAAAAACGTACATTATAATACAATATTTTTTAAACCATGTATATAACTTACAAATTTTTTTGATTATATTACATTTTTAAATATTTTATTTTAGTATGGAAATTTTTTTTTTTTTTTTTAAAAACAATTTACAATAATAATTTTCAACCACATCTTATTCTAGTATCACAGTGAAAAACTATTTAAATTTGTTTATCAATTTAAAATAACCCTGTAATTAATGTTGATGTTGTCTGTGTCTTCTTACAGATTCATCGTCTTATTTATTTTCTGTTGGATTCGTAAACTTTCAATCGTATATCTCTTTTTTTTCAACATTCTCTCTATCCAACATTTTGACGTTATCAAAATCAGCAGTATGACCATGTTGTAAAATATGTTGTGCTAGTGCTGCTGTTTCTTTGTTTTTTGTTATGTCTGCTTTGTGTTCTCCCATTCTCGTCTGTAAACTTCGTTTTGTTGTACCAATGTATATGAGGTCGCATGGTTCGTCATTATTACCTTTACATTGTATTTCGTACCAGGAAGTACAAGGTTGGCAACTTTAGGCTTCCTAGGCTAAACGGCACGGAGCTGAGGCTCTCGAACAGTGCCAAATATTTGGGCGTAATTCTCGATAGCAAACTATCATGGGAACTCAACGTTCGGACGAGGGTTGATAGGGCTATTGTGGCCTTATACACCTGCAAGAGATCCTTGGGCAGGAGCTGGGGCCTGGGCCCCAGGGGTGTCGAATGGATCTTTGAAGCGGTGGTAAAACCGATTCTCTTCTATGGGGTCATAGTGTGGTGGCCTGCCGTGGAAAGGGGACGGTACTGTAGGATGCTTGAGAAAGTATATAGGTTGGCTGCGCTGATGATCACGGGATCACTCCGCTCGACACCGACGAAGGCACTGTTTACTATGCTAGACTGGTTGCCGATTGATATCATGGCCGAACAACAGGCCTTGACTTCCGCTATGAGACTGGGGGCGGTGGGCCTATGGTCTACGCGGAATTATGGTCATGCCAGGGTCACGCTTCACGCGTCATACGACCTGGCGGGGCTGGACTATTGCACTCCGGAACCCTTTTTCGGTGCTTTGTTCACGGTTCGTCATGGTAGCTATGATGAGCTGCTCGATAATACGCGATCTCTGGAGCCGACCCTGCGGGTCTACACCGATGGTTCCAGGATGGGCGACAGAGTGGGTGGAGGTTTCTTCATCGAAGAATTGGACATCAGGGTCTCTTTTAGGCTGCCAGATGGCAGTAGTGTGCTGCAGGCGGAAATCTCTGCCATAAAGCGGGCGGCAAACTGGCTGAAGTACTATCGTATATCGAGGGATATATGTATATTTACGGACAGCAAGGCTGCCATTGCAGCTCTGGCTGGTGTCTTTACGACATCTATGTTGACAGTGGAATGCCGGATGTCTCTAAATGAGATCGCGAAACATTCCAGTGTAACGCTGACATGGGTACCAGGACACAGTGGGCTCCTGGGCAACCATACTGCGGACAGTCTGGCCAAACAAGGCTGTCTCTTGGACGACATGTTCGTCGACGGCCTAATTGGCACTTCAATGGCCCGCTGCAGGACTCTCATCAGACGGGAGTCGTACAGAAGGGCTCAGGGGAGATGGCAGGGCGAGCATACCTGTTTGATGGCCAGGACTCTATGGCCTGGCTATGACGCGGCGAAAACGCGCGTACTACTCGGTCTCGGCAGGGACCGGATAAGGACAGTGATATCGGTTATCACGGGTCACTGGGTGATAGGGACTCATGCTAGGAGGATGGGTCTTGAGTATAATGACTACTGCAGGAGTTGTCATGATGAGGAGGAGGAGGAGACGGTGTTTCACTTCCTCTGTCAATGCCCCGGTCTGGCGGGCGTTAGGTTGAGGCATTTTGAGAGACCGGAATTGCCATGTCTGGACGATTTGTCCAATGCGGGACTGAAATCGATCTCCCTGTTCTGCAGGGAATCGGGGTGGTTCGAGACTGCGGTGACCTCTGGGGAATAGTCTGGTGGATACTGGCTGGCCCTTGTCACTGGCTAGGGGTATCACAAAGGGACCGCTATAAGGACCCAAGTGAGTCGTCTTCGTGACGGCTACCCATTTAACCTAACCTAACCTAACCTATTGTATTTCGTATACAACGTTACTTATTTGTTGTTTGTCGATGGGTGTTTTTGTTCTTGTAAAAATTGTGTTGATCGTTCTATTTGGTTTATAAGCAAAACAAGTGTTTTTTGTCTTAATTGTGTTTCTTATGTTCGCATTATCAATAAGGTGTGGAACATATGATACACTGTAAAAAACTTTTGGTGGTTCTTCCGTAATTAAGTTAGTTCCGTTATTTTGTTTTAATTGTATTATTGTACTTTTAATCAGACATTTGGTTAAGTTATTGGGAAAACAGTTGTTTTTTAAAATTTTACGGATACTTTCAATATTTTTGTCGTGAAATACTTCATCGCTTATATTTAGAACTCTCTTAATAAAACTTTTTGCTGTATTTATTATTTGATTCATTGGTTGAGTAGTGTAATAATTAATTATCCTGCCTGATTATGTCTCTTTTGTAAACCAGTCAAATATTATTGTATCTTGTGCTCTATATAATTTTGTGTCCAGAAACGCTATTCTCCCTTCATTTTCCATCTCCATTGTAAATTTAATTTTAGAATGATAATCATTCAATGTTTTTAGAATAATGTCCTTGTCTTGGCATGAAATTATTGCCAAGAAATCGTCTACATATTTTGTGATGTATTTGATATTAATGTTGATCCCGTTAAGTTTTGCCAGTGCGTCGTCAAGTAAGCTATCAAGAAGTATATCTGCTATTGTCGGTGATAGCGGGTTACCCATAGGCATTCCAAACACTTGCTTATAAAATCTATTGCCGTATATAAAATAATTAAAGTCATTAAGGCAAAATCTCAGGATATGTAGAAATTTTGCATGAGGGATTTTTGTAAGCTGTTCGATTTTGTTCCAGTTTTTCATTATGTTCTTTATTGCCAATTGGACAGGTACATACATATGTATATTTGTAAATAATGCGACGACATCAAATCAAAAACATTTAATATTATTACTAAGTGAGTTAAACAATAAATTACGCACTCTTTTTTTATTTGAAACCCAGAGTATAATTCAAAACTTTATCTACATATACATATAATAAAAATGAAATGTTGTCTGTTGCTGATCGCATAACTTTAGAAAGGCTTGACCGATTTGGACGATTTTTTCTATAAAATGAGGTTTTTACGGAAAGAAAATTTTGCCCCGCCCACTTTTTTCGATTTACCTAAAATTTGAAAACTGCTCCATCGATTTGACTAATTTTTTTATCAAATGTTCGTATTAATCCATTTTAAGTTTTCATTGAAAAAAAATTTACCACGCCTTCTTTTAAGCCCACTTTTTCTACTTGTTTGACCGATTTCGACGATTTTTTTTAAATAATCGCCATGATCCAACTTATTTTTTACGGAAAGAAAATTTTTCCCCGCCAACTTTTTTCGATTTACCTAAAATCAGAAAACGGCTCCATCGATCATTAGTAATCAGCTGCCGAGCGAAGCCGGGGCGACCAGCTAGTATAAAATAATTTTGATGCCTGTATTCATAAAATTTTTTTAGATTTAATAAAGGCTTAAAGAACAAGTTTACAAAGCACAAAAAAGCGAATACATGTTATTCATATGTGTCTAACCATATTAAACTTAAGAAAACCTTTTGGTTAATTTTATGAAACTGGAATTTGCTTAAGAAAGTTGGGAAACAGATCACACTTTCTGAACGGAATAAAATAGTATTTGATTTAATTTTTGTTTTTTTGAATACTTTTTTTGTTAATTTTTGACAGTAGCTTAAGCCAGACAAGGAATATGATAGTTGGGCCTTTACTTATAAACAAAGTCACAAGAAGATAAAAATAAAACATAATAATACATTTAATTATACCCAGAATAATTTTGTTTCCACTTTATCAATTCTGCATCAGGTTTCACTAGAATCGGTTGTTTATTTTGTTAAAATAACAATAAGGACAAAAAATGCATATTTTTTTCTAATAACAAGAAATTTATTTTAATGTTTATTTTATTTTAAATTAAAAAAAAAACAAATCATAATTATCATTAGTTCGGACTAGGGATGAGAACATAAAAAAAATAAAAAATTCAATTGTTTTTATTCCATTGTCGTTCATATGTAGGTACATATAAAATTTTTTAAAACTTAATTTACATAATAATTTATCCTTTTTTTTATCAACAAAAGCAAACCTTTATCTGTTAAAAAGCTTTTGTAGATGGAAAACTATCTCTCAACTTCAACCGAATTGAAGCATACTTGAAGGAGGTCTTCATTTGGAGAATATTTATTTTCTAAATCAGATCCCACATTTGATTCTAAATCAAAAATAGTAGTTGAAATTTGTTTTATTGTCTGAAATCCCATATTTTTTGCAAGCATTTTGGGTTTCTTTTAATTTGCCGGGCTATTCTTCCTTCCAAATTGTTTTGGAAAATTTTTTTTATACAATTTTTAAATTTTTTGAAGATTTTTTTTTGTAATATGAAAATATGCAACAATATGCAAAACCAAATCGATGTAATTTTAACGCAAATTTAATGATTCGGAAAGATAATTGGTCGACATCAATCTTAAACTATCGACAAAAACATGCATTTGCATGGAAATCGCATCCCTAGTTCGGACAAAGAGTGCAAGAGCAACATCTGGCGTAGTAATGCCACCTTTTTATTGCACCATGATTAGACCCACTGTTGTGATCTGACAATTCTTAAATGGTATTATCTCATTGGCAAAATTGTACCAAATTGACATAAATTGTACCAAAATTTCGCTAAAAATAAAAAGCATACATAGTAAGAATTAATAACACTTTTTTACTCAATAAAAACAAAACAAGTAAGAAAGTATAGTCGGTCAAGCCTGAGCAACATACACTACAGTATATAAAGACAAATTTTCGAGAGTGTACATTATTTGGGTTCCATGGTCAATCATCGACCCGCCAGAACAAAAAACTATGGTTAATTTTGGACCTACCTCCACAACATTTTATCATGACATAACAGTTATAATTAAAGTTATTGTCGTTAATTTTTATATCAATACCAATATTTATAAGGAAGTTATGGCATTAAAAGCTATTTTGGGGAGTAGTAAACTTGTAGAGATGATTAAGAATGAAATAAAATAAGTTTGGTCCAAATTTGATCTAAATACCAGCGTAATATGATGGTTTGTATGTAAAAAAATTTATCGAATAACCTTTAATATATAAAATAAAAAACTAAATAAAATAAAAATAAATATCGACCTGTACTTTTCGCACAAGGTTCCATCGAGAAACAACCAGCCGGACGGAGGGATATCGTTAAATTGACTAGTAAAGTGATTCCGAGTTGATCGGTATACTATTTGTTTTTTTTTCGTGCTACACACAAACGCATAATACCCTCTCCACTATTGTGGTGTGGGTACATAAAATTAAGAAGATGCAAAAATGTATCTATTTTTCTCTTTTCTCAAAGGCAGACAGAAACGTAGGCGCTTAGTTGACAGTGCCACCAAAACAATAAATAAAAGTGACGATTTGGAAACACTTGATCCCAGACTTTCTACAGGGACTATGTACTTGTGTCCCTTATGTATGTATGTATGTACTAAATATGTTGGTATAGCATCATGAACATAAATAACCAATAATGCAATTTTTGGTAGTTCTCGTCATGGCTGGAGACATGTAATTAGAAATTGCATTATTGAAAAGAAAAGTGAGTGAATCTCACCTCAAAGATATGATAAAACTTCGTTGATATTTTTTTTTTTAATTTTACCAAAAGTGGATAAATTGTACGAGTGAACCAATAAAGCTTCGGTTGTACCAAATTTGGTACAATTGTACCACAAATCCCATCAGTGTTTAGACCCCTGCCTAAAAAAATTTTTTTTTTTTTTTTTTGCTTTCTTAAAACTAAAAATTTTTTGGAACTAATTATAGTTATATTGCCAGGGTATCACACAAATTTTAGGAGCCTCAACCGCAAAGTCCTCGTTCCACCTAAACCTTCGTATAGGAAGGCTAGAGCTTCCAGAATCCGCTCCAGAGTATAAGTATTGGTCTCCACCAGTAATCTTCCAAGTTATTTCCTTGGTACTCCACCAGTAAAACGTCTGAGTTATTTTGGTTCTCCACCAGTCGCATTGAGTTATAAATGGTTCTCCACCAGACAAAACCTTAAATTGAGTCGATGTCATATAGTTAATGCAGATACCGCAAAAACTGTAACTCGGTACAGTTATACGACGCCAAAACACTAACCAATGCGGGGTGACACCGCAAAACGCAACAAAAGCAGACAAACAAAAACGATCTGTTTGCCCTTACCCCACGTCTCCATGCGCTTTCGATAAGAACATGCCATGACCATAACGCCGGCAGAACAACGGTATTAATTTGTTCATGTTCTTGTATGTGGCGAATACGTGTTGATGTTCATGTTCTGATTGACCACAATTTTTGTTGTTGTGCGTTTGGTTGTATGCAGAAAATACATTGTATGGCCAACATCATGGCGCACATGGATGCTAAGACGAATGCTTAGGCAACGATGGCAGCACATGGACGAAACATGAACAGTATACACGAGTAGAATTCATGTGCGACATGCTGTTATTACCAAGTTGATGGATGGTGGAGACGGGTAGTTAAGAAATAATGACAAAAAGCGCGAGCTGCTTCTCCACTTAGAGCAGTTTTACGAGTGCTAAAAAAAAAAAAAAAAATTTTATTTCACCTCTGAAAAAAATTGCAATGCTTTTTCTTCTACGTCTTTACCAAGGTATATTTATAGCAGGTAGCCGCGAGATTACAACAATTGTACAATAAAACAAACAACAGGGCTTTTTATTGTTGTTTTTCGATACGAACTGTCAAAGAGCAAAGGGGTTGAAAAGAGACAAAAGATACAGCAAAAAACTTGTTTACTTGTTTACTATACAACATTTGACAGTTTGTATCGCAAAACAAGCAAATAAAAAATAACCAGCTGGCTTTCCGAGACTACCTGCTATAAATATACCTTGATCTTTACTCTGCAAAGTTTTCGCAAAAATTGTTACTAAAATGACACCACAAAAAGTTTGACAAATATCCAACATGTCTGCAAATATTAAAAAATTTACTATTTCTAAAGACATATGTACTTCAAATATTTGTACACACAGTAAACACCCCAATTAACAACACAAAACATGTTTACATTTGACTTATTTGCAGAAATTTTTTTGTGAAATTCTGTTAATACTAGTTAACTGCTTACAAGACAAGTGTGATTTTGAATACCCCCTTTCTGAATCCAAAACCTGTTTAACGAAATTTGTTATGGCTTCTGAGATATTAAGCATTTATTTTGCTCCATATCAACTTTTATAGCCAATTAATCGGTCGGACCCTGTGTAACATAGGGTCTCCACCTGAGATAAGATATAAGATTTTTATATCAGCAAACGTCAAATTCAATCGCAGAGAGTATTATCTTACGTGTGGACTCTCAAATAGTGTTACTATTAATATTATAATAAATATTATGAGACAGTTGTTATGAGAAATCTTATAACAATTATCTTATAAGATGAGCTGTCAAAAATACACATACATACATACATATAAAACAAAAATAAGACGCATTCATTAAAACATTTAATTTTTTTGTGCAAATAGTGAAAATCTTGTGATAATTGTTTAAAAAAACAATATTTTTAACTAAAAAACACGAAAAAACTAAAAAAAATAATAAAAACGGCACAAGTTTACTGTACGAGAATCATTCGATTATGAAATCTTATAAGATACGTGTTCCCCTTGTTTAAGATTAAGATTAACATGAAGGAATTTGTTCTCTCATTCTGCCGACGTTATCTCACATATTCCCGGTGGCGAACGTCATAGTGATTCAGCGTGACAAACGCTGACAATATTAAATCATCGATGACAAGTGTTGATTTTACTTTGGTGTCATATATGACTTTTTGAAGTATTTGTCCAAACTGTCATAGATGACCAATGTTGATTTTGTCTTGTAGGCGTCCATTTGTTTGTGAGTCCTAACAGACAATATCATCAACTTTCATTACTGAATTGTTTCAGTAAGAGTGACAAGGAAAACACAGAATAAACTCAAGTAATAAATGGAACAGAACAAACAGAAAAAGAAACGGTCCATTATTTTCTGATTTATTCATTGACGGAGACATGTAGCAGACAAAGTCCTGCAGCGCTCACTTCGTGATCTATTCATAACAGACAATGCCGCTAAGTTTTTCCTTTTAAGGGAACAGTGACATTGCAAAGCCGTTGTCATGCAAAACTCCCTAAATATCAACTTGTTACTGACTCTGGTGCGATGATTCATCAATGAAATGTCATAGTGACATTGTCGCTCATAAACAGGGTTACCGTTGGAAATTTTCGAAAAGGGTCACAAAAAGGGGATTTTCCAGCAAAAGGGGTCAAAAAAAGGGTATGTATTTCAATAAAAAAAGGGTCAAGTTTTTTATAAGCAGTATTTCCCATTTTAAGTCTGAGTTCATACGGCTCCTGTCTTATTGACAATATTGCTACTTTATAGGCGAGAGGGACGAGGGGAAAAGAAGCGAGTACACAGATGCATGTACTGTCTTTACGTTTTGCTTTTTCATTCGTTGTTTAATTTTGTTATTGTTTTCAATATCAAAAAAGCAAATGTCGTCAACATGACATGAATCATTTGAACGCCAATTCATGTTCAAAGAAGAAAAAAGAAGAATCTTGTCAATAAGACATGAGCCGTATGAACTCAGACTAATGAACATAATAAGACCAAGTTTTTTTTTATAAGCAAACAAAAAAATAATATTTCTGGTAGGAAGAGCTCAAAAAACTTAATTTTTTTATGGAATGCTCTGTCCTGTTTTAAACACCTGACAAAAAGTTTATTCTTTATCATTATAGCTAATTTTTTCATACTTCTTATGTAATTTTCCGATTTAGCGATGTCAAATATATTTAAGGGTTTGTTTTAAATTTTGCTATCGTTCGCGAATTGTAACCATTTTCTCGATTAAAGCGAATTTTTCCTGTAAGTGTCAGATTTTTTAAAGCCTTTATGATTTTTAATAAATATAAGACTTTGCTATCATATCGCTTTTACCAAATATTTGGGAATTTCCGCTTATTGAGCAATTTTTACCTCTTGTTTTCATTCCTGTTAGGGCACTCTCAACACTGTCGATTCAAAAGGGGGCGAAAAGTTCAATACCTTTTGCCATTATTAAGGGCAAATTTTTTGGAATAAAACATGCTACTGTTTAAGAGAGCAAAACACCAAATTGCATTTTTTTAATGTCATTTTTTAAAGTCAAATTTTTGTTTTAAAAAGAAACCACCGTAAAAAATAACAAATATTTATATGAGTTATGTTTGCTTTTAGGGAAATTGTACTATACTATCAAAAATCAAGGAGAAGAAAGCATGGAATTGTAAGTTTATACTTTGAGTCTGTTCCATATCAAGCAATGCTTATTTCGAAAACATTTGTTTAGCTCTTCTGTTCCGCAGTGTTGACAAAAAACAAAATGTGGGAGCTATTTCCAAAAAAGGGTCAAAAAGTGTCACAAAATAGGTGATAATGATACAAAAGTATAATTTAAAAAAAGGGTCATAAAAGGTATCAACACCGTCGAAAAAGGGTCAAATTGATACTTTAGTATCACAACGGTAACGCTGCTCATAAACGCCACCGGGTTATATCAGATCAGTAACGTCCAAAATTTTAATTGTGGTTGTATTGCTTTTTATTAGTATTAGTGAATAAAGAGACAGAAATTCTTAATAATAATACAAAAAATATGTAAGCATCCGCCGCATGTGCACTCGTCGCTTGGTAATCGACGACTGAATTGTGTACTCTCGTGGACTAAATGAAAGAGCGTAAGAATGCATGTGAAGAATGTGTGTGAATTTATTTCCACAATTGTGGTATGGGCTGGACACCAATGTATCAGATATTATCTCAGGTTGACCACCGAAAAAATCACCATGTGTTGACTTGACCCCACCATCTAGTCAATTCGTCTTGTAGAAAATGGTAATGCAGAACATAGAAGCATTGGGGCATTGTACGACACGGAGTTTTTCAAGCCTCCTCTACATGTAGAACATTGTTAGGAAAAACCTTTATGAAATTTAAAAAAAAAACATAAATAATAAACAAGATTGTTAAATTTTTACGATTGCTCATAAATGTGCGTGCACGCTAAATTGCTAATTTTTTACGTTGGCTACCGTTGGATGTTTGTTTTGCATAAAATTGCTTAATGTTTTTTATAATTTTTGGGTATAGCAAAAAATTTGCAGTGCACACAAACTGTATCCACACAAAGGGATATCCCAAATTGTAGTATGTATCAGTATTTATAAGATCTCCTGGAATCATTTTATTTCATTCAAGAACTGTTTTCGATAACGGAAACATTTTGTTTTTTCTTAACCTACTTACAACTACAATTAATGTCGGAAGAATTCCAATCAATTGTAGTAGGGAATGTAAGAAGAGATAAACTCACTGTTTATTGTTGATGTTTTTGTTTAAACTTTAATATTGTTACAAATGGAACTGTTGCTTATAATTCTTATACGTTTAACAGTTTTATTTGGTTTAATATCTTTGGTTTTTCTAAAATCTTTATGGATGAAGTTTCCTGATGATCTGGCCTAAGCAACCAGCGAAATGCGCATAGGATAAGCTTATCCTATCAACAATAAATTTCAGTGTTTTTATCAAGAAAAAAAATTGGAAATTAAGCACGAATAACAAAATCTTTTAAATTAAAATTTTGTATTCCCTTTAGCCTTTGAAAGGCTAAGCTAAAAATGTAAAAAGAAAATACAATATAATAGTCTGGTAAAAACCGTAAAATATCGTATTTGGGACAACTGATGAGAAACGACAAATATAAATTTATCCAAACAATTCTCAAGGGGAAAATAGAAGGAAAACGCGCTGGAGGTAGAAGAGAACTTTCCTGGTTAAAAAATATTCAAGAATGGACAGGTTATCGTGAAGAACGAAGTCTCCTATATGCCGCCAAAAATAGAGAACTGATTATTTCTGAATTGTAAAAAAGACTTCCAAAATGAATTAATTAATTGTATGTTTTATAAAATGTACTATATATTGTATGATCGCTAATATCCGAATAACGGATGGGCAAATAAAAGAAGATTTGTTAAAATAGGTGAGTTAAATACATTCAATTTATAAAGTAACATTATCCAGTGAGACACAAAGAATGCTGACGAAGGCCGTAGCGGGCCAGAAAATGCATTACATTCTGCTGGTGTCTAATAATTGTAAATTTTTCTGTACATTCAATATACCTCATTGCTTTCCAAAGGAAGGCTAAGATAAAAATGTAAAAAGAAAATACAATATAATAGTCTGGTAGTGTATAAAGTCATTTCTGAAAAATTGAAGGAATAGAACTATTACAAAAAAGCTTTATAAAATACATAACTGAAATTTAGCTCATAGAATAAATTCGAAAAATGAAAAATGTTGAATATACATAATATAAAGTAACCTTCGGAAGGAAATAATTCCCAGTTTCTATTTGTTTAAATAGTTGAGTTAAAAACATTCAATTTATAAAGTAACACTATCCAGTGAGACACAAAGAATGCTGACGAAGGCCGTAGCGGGCCAGAAAATGCATTACATGCATTACATTCTGCTGGTGTCTAATAATTGTAAATTTTTCTGTACATTCAATATACCTCATTGCTTTCCAAAGGAAGGCTAAGATAAAAATGTAAAAAGAAAATACAATATAATAGTCTGGTAGTGTATAAAGTCATTTCTGAAAAATTGAAGGAATAGAACTATTACAAAAAAGCTTTATAAAATACATAACTGAAATTTAGCTCATAGAATAAATTCGAAAAATGAAAAATGTTGAATATACATAATATAAAGTAACCTTCGGAAGGAAATAATTCCCAGTTTCTATTTGTTTAAATAGTTGAGTTAAAAACATTCAATTTATAAAGTAACACTATCCAGTAAGACACAAAGAATGCTGACGAAGGCCGTAGCGGGCCAGAAAATGCATTACATTCTGCTGGTGTCTAATAATTGTAAATTTTTCTGTACATTCAATATACCTCATTGCTTTCCAAAGGAAGGCTAAGGTAAAAATGTAAAAAGAAAATACAATATAATAGTCTGGTAGTGTATAAAGTCATTTCTGAAAAATTGAAAGATAGAAATATTACAAAAATGCTTTATGAAATACATAACTGAAATTTAGCTCATAGAATAAAATTGAAAAATGAAAAATGTTGAATATAATATAAAGTAACCTTCGGAAGGAAATAATTCCCAGTTTCTATTTGTTAAAATAGTTGAGTTAAATACATTCAATTTATAAAGTAACACTATCCAGTGAGACACAAAGAATGCTGACGGAGGCCGTAGCGGGCCAGAAAATGCATTACATTCTGCTGGTGTCTAATAATTGTAAATTTTTCTGTACATTCAATATACCTCATTGCTTTCCAAAGGAAGGCTAAGGTAAAAATGTAAAAAGAAAATCAATATAATAGTCTGGTAGTGTATAAAGTCATTTCTGAAAAATTGAAGGAATAGAACTATTACAAAAAAGCTTTATAAAATACATAACTGAAATTTAGCTCATAGAATAAATTCGAAAAATGAAAAATGTTGAATATTTAATTAAATTTTGAAATCTAAAATTCTTTAATTTCCCAAATCACACTTGAAAATGTCGAAACCTATGCTATGGAGAGAAACAGCGAAACAATTTCAGTTCTACATTTACAGGAAATTAAATATGCTTAAGATCGGGGTCCAAGATGTAGTCAAGTGCTTTCATCTTTACCAGGACACTCAACCTCAAGTATGTGTTACCAATCAGATAGTTCAGAGGCGTTAGGTCAAAACGCCCAAGGTCGTAACGTAATCTTGTAATGGTAACCATGCAAGTCCAAGTTACGGCCTTTAAAATTTTCCTTCCGTAAAAACCTAAGTTGGACCATGGCGATGATTTTAATGAAAAAATCGTCCAAATCGGTCATGCCGTTCTCAAGTTATGCGCTTAATAGAAAAAGTAGGCGTGATACATTTTTCTTTCGATGAAAACGTAAAATGGATTAAAACGAACATTTAAAAGAAAAATTAGTCAAATCGATTAAGCCGTTTTTTGATTTTAGGTAAATCGAAAAAAGTGGGCGGGGCAAAATGTTCTTTCCGTAAAAACCTAAGTTGGACCATGGCAATCATTTTAAAGAAAAAATCGTTTGAATCGGTCAAGCCGTTCTCAACTTATGCGCTTAATAGAAAAAGTGGGCGTAAAAGTAGGCGTGGTAAATTTTTCTTTCGATGAAAACTTAAAATGGATTAATACGAACATTTGAAAGAAAAATTTGTCAAATCGATGGAGCCGTTTTCTGATTTTAGGTAATTCGAAAGAAGTGGGCGTAAAACTGGGCGGGGCAAAATTTTCTTTTCGTATAAAACTTAGTTGGACTATGGCGATTATTTTAAAGAAAAAATCGTCCAAATTATTTAGAAGTCATTGGTGGTGCAATATGAAAATTGGATTTTGCCACGCCCCTCCGCCCGCAGAAAATCAAAAATCAGACTTCACAGTGTCACCCGCCTGAATGTTCTGAAGATTCCCTGAAAATGTCATCAAAATCGGACTAGCCGTTTTGGAGTCCATACGTTACATACACACATACATACATACATACATACATACATACATCGTATTTTATATAAATAGATTTAAATAAATATTTAAATAGAAATGTCAAAAAAGTAACGGCATATCATTTTGACATATACTGTAGACGCTCGGTTATATGAATACCCAGTTATATGAACATCCAGAATAGTGAACAACAAAATTTTTACACATGAGGTTTTAAAGAGTGAACACAACCTATCTCTATTATGTGAACAATTTGCAACCGTTGATTTTTTTGTAACTATATGTTGTAGAGGGTGTTTTTTTAGAGTATCACAACTTTGAGCTGGCATCACTGCTTAAATACACCCTTTTAACAGCTGATATTTGCTTTTTGTTTAGTTTGCTTTGAAATTTCATAACGAATCGACTTATGGCTTATTTTGAATCGAGCAACGCGCAAATTGTTGAAATTTTGAATCAAAATAATTCGACAAACGAGCTGAAGCACAAATTGATATTGATTTTGAATTAGCACTCAAAATTTTATTTTCCAATGAAGCCCATTTCTTGTTGAATGGGTACGTAAGTAAGCAGAATTGTCGCATTTGGAGTGAGTAGAATCCAAAAACTTTTGTCTAAAAGTTCTTCCCCGAAATAAGCTAGCAAATGTGTATATACAAATACAAAGGAACATTTGATAGATGGTTGGTGTTTGTAAAGTTATTGCTTGGAGTGAAAATAATAATTCTGATAATGATATTTTTTTTTTTTTGTCATTGCGAAAATGCAGGAACAAGGCATTACAGAAATCCCTTAAAGCAAAAAAATATAACCGACTACTTTCATGTACATTAATTATTAACAAACTACTTTGAAATAAAAACTTAATATAGGTTATGTATGTACACATATTAAAAACGATTTGAAATACTTATTATATATTCTCTCGATTATGCGAACTTTTCCATTAAGTGAACAGGCCCTGTCTGAATTAGTTCATATAAGCAAGCGTCTACTGTAGTTAGTTATCAGCTGTTCCTTAAGTAGCAAGCCAAGGTCACCTTGTATGAATTCGCCTTGTAATTTATAAAAAAATCTTGAAATTTATTTTGAATTTAAATAAATATTTAAATAGAAATGTCAAAAAAAGTAACGGCATATTATTTTGACATATAGTTAGTTATCAGCTGTTGCTTACGTAGCAAGCCAAGGTCATCTTGTATGAATTCGCCTTGATTCAAATGAAATCTACTTAATGTTAATATAACAAATGTTACTTACTATCACTGTAATTTATAAGATGTATTCTTGTTGTGATAGTAATTCAATAAAGAAACAAATGAAAAATTAAATGAAGAGACGTATGTATGTACGCACGTTATTTTAGATGACAGTTTTTAAAAATTGTGATGCTTATAAGCCAACAATATATAAGATATTGTATTGCATTTTTAGATAATGTACTAAATTGGATTTGATTCTCAACCCAAGAGATAATCAATCTAGCGGACTGTTCCTCTAATGGTCGTTCATTGTTTTATCCTAGGCTCGAAATTGCAATTGGATTTTTATTTGATTTTTTTTACAACATCATAAAACTATCTGGCATTTCAGTCCCTATGTAAACATATAAAAATGTAGGCATAAAGGCCTTAAGTTAGTGGTAAAAAAGCACAGCTAAACATTCCATACCACCTGTCATTCTTGTTGTTTGTATTCATTGCTGTAATTAATAATTAAAAATTGCGCGAATTAATAATACCAAGTAAAAACTCGCGGCAAAAAAATGTTTGTATAGCTTCTGTAACATGTCTTCACAGCTGTATTTTAAATAATAATCACCCTTATTCTATTTGGCATCGTCAACAGTAAACAACGCCGTTTTTTATGTTTTGTTTCAATTTCGTATTCCCGTTGGCAATATTGCCATATTTCGATGACTGTTAACATATGTTTGGTATTTTCTAAGAAAAATTGGCGTTGCTGTTGCCTTAAATTGCCCTTGATTTTGTCGTCGGCATTTTTAGTGTTGTCTTGTGCTGCTTTGTGTCGTGTTTTAAAAATTTTACGTTATGGTTGGCTGCAATTTTGATTTCTACGCCGGTTTTGATATTTTTCTTCATTTGTGTTGTCTTTTCATATATTTTTTGTAGATATACTTAATTGAAAAAATTAAAATAACAACTAACTTCCAGTTCGAGAAGCTTGTGTAAGAGCTTGTAAAAAATCCATCACTAGCCAGAGGATTATGCAGCGTCTCTTTTCCTAATAAATTAAATATCCCTTGCGATTAAAGAAGAGATGGTGTTTTTTTTTTGAGCTAAAATTTTGATGTGGGTTCCGTCCACACAGCCAATTACACCTGGAAATGCTGCTTTTCAAAGAAATGCAACTTTAATTTATCCATTGTGGACAAAGTTCTCTCCTCATGACTTCCAGAGTCTCAGACAAAATTTTTAAACTAGTGGCTGGGACAGTCAAAAGTTCAAATAATTTCCAACGCTGAGCTGGTACGATCCCTGGGCCAAAAAACGCAATGTTGCTGCACATATATTGTGTTTGGAACAAACGTTCCCTTTTTTAAATGAGGCTCTATTATTTCCAACACATGTTTGAAAGAAAATTTATTCAGCCGAAAAAAACTTTCAAATCTTAAAAAGGTGTAAAAAAAATCCATTAGGCACTTGGGAAAATTTAATATAACAAAAAAATTTTCATTTAAACACTTTTTTTTTTTTTTTTTTTTTAATATTTTTAATTAGGCTTAAGTTCATGAAATTTAATTTTTATTAAATTATTTTTATGAAGAAAGGAATTTTACAACATGAAAATTAATTAAAATTGTTATTGATAATCTTTCATTCTTGACGTGGCTCGGGCTCGAACCCTGGCCGGCAGGTTACCATGACATGTTTCGATCGCAACCACTCGATCTCCTCAGATGGATTTGCCGTCTTACACTCGCCCTTTCCTTTACTTCTGTTTTTTCGTACTTTCGTCAAGAATTTTTTCTTGAAGTCCAAGTACATTTTTTTTTTTTTTTTTTTTTTGTTTTTTCACTTTTGTATTTATATTTTATTTTGACCTTTTTAAGCACAACTTTAAGGACAAATGTACAAATAGAGCTCGTGCCTTAGCTTTAACAATAATTAGTATTGTGGTTATTTTGTTGAACTATTTATGGTTTTTAATCCAAATTTTTTAATATTTTTAATTAGGCTTAAGTTCATGAAATTTAATTTTTATTAAATTATTTTTATGAAGAAAGGAATTTTACAACATGAAAATTAATTAAAATTGTTATTGATAATCTTTCATTCTTGACGTGGCTCGGGCTCGAACCCTGGCCGGCAGGTTACCATGACATGTTTCGATCGCAACCACTCGATCTCCTCAGATGGATTTGCCGTCTTACACTCGCAGCCATCGACGACTGCTGACGTCACTAGTCAAACATCAATCCTTAAACCAAATTGTATTTTAACATTTGGTAGATCGAAATTTGCTTTCCTGAATGATTATCCATTTTAATTGAATTCACATGTTTTTTCCTTTACTTCTGTTTTTTCGTACTTTCGTCAAGAATTTTTCTTGAAGTCCAAGTACATTTTTTTTTTTTTTTTTTTTTGTTTTTTCACTTTTGTCTTTCTCTTTTCTGTTGACCTTTTTCAGCACAACTTGAAGGACAAATGTACAAATAGAGCTCGTGCCTTAGCTTTAACAATAATTAGTATTGTGGTTATTTTGTTGAACTATTTATGGTTTTTAATCCAAATTTTTTAATATTTTTAATTAGGCTTAAGTTCATGAAATTTAATTTTTATTAAATTATTTTTATGAAGAAAGGAATTTTACAACATGAAAATTAATTAAAATTGTTATTGATAATCTTTCATTCTTGACGTGGCTCGGGCTCGAACAATGGCCGGCAGGTTACCATGACATGTTTCGATCGCAACCATTCGATCTCCTCAGATGGATTTGCCGTCTTACACTCGCAGCCATCGACGACTGCTGACGTCACTAGTCAAACATCAATCCTTAAACCAAATTGTATTTTAACATTTGGTAGATCGAAATTTGCTTTCCTGAATGATTATCCATTTTAATTGAATTCACATGTTTTTTCCTTTACTTCTGTTTTTTCGTACTTTCGTCAAGAATTTTTCTTGAAGTCCAAGTACATTTTTTTTTTTTTTTTTTTTTTTTTTTTTTGTTTTTTCACTTTTGTCTTTCTCTTTTCTGTTGACCTTTTTTCAGCACAACTTGAAGGACAAATGTACAAATAGAGCTCGTGCCTTAGCTTTAACAATAATTAGTATTGTGGTTATTTTGTTGAACTATTTATGGTTTTTAATCCAAATTTTTTAATATTTTTAATTAGGCTAAAGTTCATGAAATTTAATTTTTATTAAATTATTTTTATGAAGAAAGGAATTTTACAACATGAAAATTAATTAAAATTGTTATTGATAATCTTTCATTCTTGACGTGGCTCGGGCTCGAACCCTGGCCGGCAGGTTACCATGACATGTTTCGATCGCAACCACTCGATCTCCTCAGATGGATTTGCCGTCTTACACTCGCAGCCATCGACGACTGCTGACGTCACTAGTCAAACATCAATCCTTAAACCAAATTGTATTTTAACATTTGGTAGATCGAAATTTGCTTTCCTGAATGATTATCCATTTTAATTGAATTCACATGTTTTTTCCTTTACTTCTGTTTTTTCGTACTTTCGTCAAGAATTTTTCTTTAAGTCCAAGTACATTTTTTTTTTTTTTTTTTTTTTTTTTTGTTTTTTCATTTTCATGTTGTAAAATTCCTTTCTTCATAAAAATAATTTAATAAAAATTAAATTTCATGAACTTAAGCCTAATTAAAAATATTAAAAAATTTGGATTAAAAACCATAAATAGTTCAACAAAATAACCACAATACTAATTATTGTTAAAGCTAAGGCACGAGCTCTATTTGTACATTTGTCCTTCAAGTTGTGCTGAAAAAGGTCAACAGAAAAGAGAAAGACAAAAGTGAAAAAACAAAAAAAAAAAAATGTACTTGGACTTCAAGAAAAATTCTTGACGAAAGTACGAAAAAACAGAAGAAAGGAAAAAACATGTGAATTCAATTAAAATGGATAATCATTCAGGAAAGCAAATTTCGATCTACCAAATGTTAAAATACAATTTGGTTTAAGGATTGATGTTTGACTAGTGACGTCAGCAGTCGTCGATGGCTGCGAGTGTAAGACGGCAAATCCATCTGAGGAGATCGAGTGGTTGCGATCGAAACATGTCATGGTAACCTGCCGGCCAGGGTTCGAGCCCGAGCCACGTCAAGAATGAAAGATTATCAATAACAATTTTAATTAATTTTCATGTTGTAAAATTCCTTTCTTCATAAAAATAATTTAATAAAAATTAAATTTCATGAACTTAAGCCTAATTAAAAATATTAAAAAATTTGGATTAAAAACCATAAATAGTTCAACAAAATAACCACAATACTAATTATTTCATTTAAACATAATTTTTTTACAAAAAAATTTTTATTTAACTTAAAATTTGCACAAACAGCACATAATTTTTTTTTTCTTATAAAAAAAAAACAGTAAACAAAATAAATCAGGTGATTTTAATATTAGGGATGTGTGCTGTATTTTATTAACATTATCGATAAATAGTCAACGGCGTCATAATACTCTTACAAAATACCAATTTAACATAGAATTGATGTTGTCTTTGAAAAGAATTGCTGTTGCCTTAAAATTGCCGTTGTTATTGCCGACGCCAAATAGAATAAGGGTGAATAATAATATCGATATTTTTTTCCCAGCACTAGCTCTACCATCTATATCTGGAATCAGGACCAACTTAATGAATTAGAGACCTTGGATTGTCGAAAAGATATTTGGAATTACTTGCGTCCCGGATGAAAGAAACAGATCTCATATCTAAAGAAATTTAGGGTACGTTCGTAAATGCATCACTGCGCTGCATCAGAAAAGCAAACTTTTTTTAATGGCGATAAAAGAATAGTTATAACTTTTATTATTGTGTGACTATTATTTTTGTGGAGTATTTCACCATTTTGTTGTCCACATTTACTTCACTGATAAATATATAACCACTTGAAATCACTGATGCAGCGCAGTGATGCATTTACGAATGCACCCTTAAGTTTCGTATTACTTTACTCGAGAAGAAGGCTTACTTCATTATTTTGTTGAAGAGGATGATGACTGCACAGGTATTTCTGGTTTGATGACCGCCATGGACTTACAGAGGTACGATTCAAACGAATGGCGTTTATTTATCGACTCATAAAAACGCAGCTTGAAGTGTGTCCTTTTGCAAAATGGAAATAAATTTCACTCCTTCACGATCGCACATTCAACCAAAGTAAAAGAAGAATACTCTAATTGCATTGGCGATGAAGAAGATAAAGTTTGATGAACATAACTGGATAATTTGTGTTTATCTTAATATGGTAATTTTCCTCTTAGGTCATCAAATGTCCTTATTTTATATGTTTATGGGACAGCAGAGAAAAGGCAGAACATTGGGAAACACTGGTTCCAAGTGTTCCCAATGCTATAAATGTGGCTCTAGTGCCCCAAGATCGCATCATATTACCCCCTCTTCACATTAAATTTGGTCTGATGAAACAATATGTTAAAGCATTTTATAACGATACTGAATGTTTCCAGTATATTTCAAGGAAATTTCCCAATCTGAGTATGGAAAAACTGAATGCAGGCAATTTGGTAAAACATTACTGACTTTGGTAGTTCAATGTTAGAAATTGAGAAGAATGCATGGGATTCATTTGTATGGGTTGTCAAAATTTCTAAGGACTCAACAAGGTTGATGATTACGTTAAGAAACTTCCACAATCTAGGATGCAACGTGAGCATAAAACTACACTACCTGCACAGTCACTTAGAACGTTTTCCCGAAAATTCCAGAGTTTGAAGTTAATACTAATAATTTATTTATTTTCTTATTTTATTTCTTTAAATAATAAAATATAAATTTTTTACTCTTTAATTCATTTAAGCTCATCTAATTCAAATGTTTTTCCGAAGAATAGGTATAATCAGTATTTTAGTTAGGGTTTTACCAAAAAATACACGAGTGTTTCTATGTAATGCATTTTCGATGTGAAAATAAGCATATGAAAAATGTTTTCAAAATTTAATAAATCGAAGAAGAACGTTAACTACTCAATTTTATGTATATCAAACGAAAAACTTAAATTTTGTGAAAATAAGCGAATTCACTTAATTGTGAATAAACTCGAAAAAAGTCCATCAATTTTTATGATCGATATCTCATTTCGTTGCTATTACATGTCGTCAGCTCAGAATTGGTTTGGCGCATATGCCAAAAAGTCGGAGTGGAGAAAAACGACAAAGAAGATTTACATGAAGATTTCTCAAAATGTACCCGATAGAATTTTTTATGTATATGTTTTGAAGAAAAATCCAAATTTTTGCGCACTTTCATGAATAAAGTTAGAGTTTAATAGTATTTTTTTGAAAATGAAAAATATTGTTTTGTGCCGCATACGCCACTTTTCTAAAAAAAAATTAAAAAGTGGCTTTTTGTGCTTCATACGTATACTTATTGCTGTGTATTGAGTAACTTGTTGTTGAGATGAATTTTTTTTTATAGTTTTTTTATTTGATTTTACTTTAAAAAAAACAGAAAAAACAGTTCTACTGTTATGAAAAGTTACATAAAAAGCCACAAATTAAACAACTTAAATAATGCAAAAGTAAAAAGAAAATTTAAAACTTAATATTGAGTAAATTTTTATAATAAGCTTTATCAACACGTGAAAGAAATATAAGCAAGTCTTTTATGTCTCTATTTATATCGCAGGAAATAAATGATGGTTTCGATATTTTCAAAACATTCGTCAACAAATTCTCAGGAGTTTTCAAACAATTTTTTGATGCAGACTTAACAAAAATTGCATTTTTATATTTTTCCTCTCTGGTAGAAGTTTTATAATATACATATACATAAATCATTATTTTAACTGTATAGAAGTACTTTAATTTTAGCAAAAGGGACTTTTCGAAAGTCCATTTTATTTGCTTCCAACGAGTATGTGCGAAAATATTCCAGAAGCATTTCCATAACTTTAAGTTTTGTTTTATTATTTGGCATTGTTTTAAGCAAATTTAGTAAATGGAGAGGACTATGAATTTCAATATTCTTTAAGTACCGGTCAATAACACCATGGACACAGTCCACTTCTTGAATTAAAGAATGTTCTGGTTCTAAAGACTTTTGTATTACGGCATCAATATTATTTTGTATAAAGAACATTTTGATTGCGGTTGCATTAATTTGATTTTTATTTTGAGGTACGCAAGAATCGCTCCATAATGTCAAAAGTTTTAATAAGTGGACAGTCTTTTATTAATTCATTTAAAATTTTAATTTAAGCACTAGCAATATTGTTACCACTCCGACCACTATGAGCTTCCGTCAAAAAGGCACAATAAGTAAAAGTTGGTATATATGACATAATAATGGTTGCTGTAAGATTAAACATATTTAATTTTCGTTTGTTGTAAAATTTTGAAGCATTTCCCTTAGGAAGGCTAAAAACACAAATAATAGCAACCCGTACACTTGGTTGGGTCCATTATAAAACTATTTTTCACAAATTTATTTTCTTGTTGTCATTTTACTTTGCTTTTGCTTTAACTACTATTTTTTTCTTACGGCAATGCAGCAAAGCAACAGTAAAATTTATTTTGTACGTTTTTGTATGAAGAATTTGTTGCAATCGCCAAACAATGGCTTGTAGAGCAAAACAGTACTTAAAAAATTTTGAAAAAGTTGATATGCAGCAAAATTAATGCTTTATATCTCAGAAACCATAAAAATTTTCGCGAAACAGGTTTTTGATTTAGAAAGAGGGTATTAAAAAAATATATTCCTCATACCTAACTCATTTTTTCTTAAAAATGGTCGGTAGGTCAAACCAGTAATAAATCACAAAGGGACCAATAAAGGACCCAAGTGAGCTGTCTGTTGATAGCTGCCCATGGATATAACAATAATGTTGAAATTTTTTTTTGCCGATTTCGACTTTTCTTGATAAAAATATATATTTTTGCTTTAATTTTTAATTATAACTCCGAAAAAAAAACCATTTTCAGTTTTTGTTAGTTAAGGCCTTTTTGATTTTAGGGTTCGACATGTACTTCATACTAAGGTATCACTTTTCAATTTCAATACTTTCGAGTATCAAATATATTGATAAGAAAAACTTTTAAAACCAGAATAAACTGCGGTCATTTTCCATTTCTTTTTCTAAAACATGCCCAATAAACTGAAAATTTATTGAAAAAATTAAAATTTTTTTAATTAAACGGCTGTTGCGTTTTTTCAATGCGATAGATGATAACCAATTAAAGGCAAAACTTTTATGTTTCGAATAAAGTTTATTTTATATCAATGTATAAACAAACTTACGATTTTTTGAGCCTGTTATTATGAGATTATCGTTATTTTACAAAAACCAAGTGGTTAAAAATTATTTTAAGTAGTTTTGTAAGCTTTGAGTTCATCCAAAGCTGAATTTTTATATGAGAACTTCTGCATAATTTTTTCAGATTTAAGCCCTCACTGTTTTATTATTCCGACTTTTGTCGAAAATCTGTAAATAAAAATAATTGAAATCTTATAAAAAATAAGTTTTATAATTACATTTATTTTAAAGAAAAATTACTTAAATTCTTTATTTAAATATTACATACTTATAAACTTAAGATGTACACTTAGATTTTGTAATAATTTTTGTTAGGAATTTTGCTTTAAGAGGGGACTTACAAATTGTATATAAAACTTAGAAGAAATGATATTCAAAGTAAAAAAGAATAAAAACTTTCTTCAAAACTACGACTGTTATGTTGTTAATTATAAACATCTTACTTTACTTTTTTTTGCTGTTTTTGCCATTTTGTTGTGGTGGAGGTTGTTCGTCATCTTCATCATCATCTTCGGCATCGTCTTCATCTTCATTGTGCCATTCTTCTTCAACTATTTCATGGACTAAATGTTGGCCACAAATGTATACAGGGCCGGCACCCTGTATAAGTTTGAATGTAACCGAATCACTGGGGAATTCCAAGTTGGGACATAATGTACGTGTTTCACCGGCCTTTAAAACTGCAATAGGAATCTTAATAGTTTCCTTTTCATAACCCTTAACTTCAGCCTAAAAATTAAACATAAAAAAATATGAAGAATTTAATATAAGTGACATCTCTTTGTCATCATTCCACGTTTTGGCTTAAATCTAGTTTACCAATGCATAGTTTTCGAGTTATAGGCCTGTGCAGTTTTATTTTGAACTGCCATATTCATAAAAAGTTAAATTGGATTTGAAATTTTTTTTAAGGAAAATGTGTATGGAAATTTACGAGCTTGTTCCAGAAATTGTAATAAGTGGATTTACAAACGAACAAATTTTAAAAACTACCCTTTGATGAAACTTCATAAACAATTTCATTTTATATACATACTTCATTCTTTGAGTACTAGTTTTTTCTACAACAACATCTATCAAAACCTGCATAAACTATTGGCAAAAATTATTGTTACATAATCGCGATTTAAAAGTATGTACTTTAAAAATATATTGAATTCGGACCATTCCTTTTAATTGTAAAAAGTTGTGAATATACATATGTAAGCTGGAAAAACAGTAGGGTCAATTTAAAAAAAAAACTAAACAATTTTCCTTTTAAGTCAAAATTTTTTGTGTTAAATTGATAAACTTTTTATATAAAAAAAAAAATTGGAAAATTTGGGCCGTGGTAAGCATTGTTCGGAGGACGACAGCTTAATCATTGAACGGTTAAAAAGTAAAGGCCAAAGCCAACGGCATATAGCGAAATCTATTGGAAGATTCCAGAATTTTGTTTATAATGCTTTGTTAGCTCCAAAACACACAAAACGTGGAAAGTGCTAATGCCACCGAAAAGACATCGTCGAAATCGAATTAAATTCGCAAAAGCATACATATCGCTCATTTGCTGCAAGACCGGCATAACTCAAAAAATGAAATTTTGGAGTTAGAGATGCAGAATTGTTCGCTTTGTTTTGCTTTATATTGTGTATTAAATTCATCTTTATATCTTTTATACCTTCCCAGTTTGGAGAGAATGTGTCATATTTTTTTCTAAGTAGTTAGAGCAAATCAAAAATTTTAAATGCGTTTTTCTCGAAATGGATTTTTTTGAGTTATGCCGGTCTTGCAGCAAATGAGCAATATAAGGATTGGGATTACATGTTTTAAATCTTTTTAATTGGAAACGATGGTAAACCTTTGAATTGAACCCACGTTAAACAACTAAAGCATGGAGGATGATGGTGTGGGATCTTTTCCTGGCATGGTGTTTGGCCATTATTTAAAATAAGAAAAGAAGTAACATGAATCAATAATTGTACGTTGAAGTCCTTAGTGAAATAATGCTGCGATATGCAGAGTGGAAAATGTAATTTATTTTGCAGTAAAATATTTTTGGGACGAATTTTATTTAAATACCACCATATTTAGATAGCTTGCGGTCACAAAGAGTCTAAATTGGATGTGAAATAAAATACCGATTCTCACCATTTGCACAGACTTCGTCCCTATTTGATCAAATAATCTACAAAATTGGAACTTGTTCTTTGCGCACAAGGCTAACGTGGACAGACAACCAGCCAGACGGTCGGATGGACATCGTTAGATCACTTTAAAAAATGGTTCTGAGTCGATCGGAATACTAAAAGATTAGTCTAGATACAAATCGCATAACATTTATCCTTAATGACAACCTGTAGATGTCGAAATTGAAGTAACAGATTTTCGAAAAAAAAAAAAAAATTATATTTGCTGCGAAAGCTATTGTAGGCATCTAAAAAATTAATATGTATCAAAATATGCGCTATAAACCTAAAAAATGCTGCAAAAAGGCTATTTTAACTAAATTATGCAAAAAAAAAAAAAAAAAATGCGGTAAAATATGCAAAAATATGCACTAACAAATCGATGCCAAAATTCATAAAAAGCTCTAAAACGGATAAATATATTGTTTCTGCCTTCATTGGTCGCACAAGGAAAAACATGCAATTGTATATTTATGGTTTCCCTGTTCATAACTATTAAAAATAATTAGTAATATATCTATCGAATAGTAATAGTTATGTTTGAGAAATACTTTTATTTGATACCTATAATAGTTATCATCAATTTTTAAAAATATAAATTGGAAATATATAATAATTATCTTAATAAATAAAATATAAAGGCATGTGCTGAAAATCACTTTTTCGTAAAGTGATTTGAAATCACTAAAAATGTGTTCTGCCTACAAACATTTTTGAAATCTCGTGATTTAAAACCGGTTAGCTTACAACATGACGATTTCAAATCACTTGAAGTTTTTTAAGCATTTTTTTAAATCTATAATAAAATTATCACATACACATTAAATAACCTGTCCTTGATTTGTTTTTGCATTAAAATTAATTATTTTACACGGAAGAACCTTTAAATTTACAAATTTAGGAAGCCGCACTATTTTTTGCAAACGCTGTTTTAGTTTTGTTTACATTGTTGGTGATTTACTTTGTCAATGGTTGCCACAGCAATATGACTAATTTCTTCAATTAAATTAAACATTTAAAATAAAAATTAATTTAATTTGTTAAAAAAAAACTAAAAGTAAACGATAATTATGAAGTTTGATTGGTTAAATTTTAATATACGAAGGTAAAAAATAAATGAAAATGGCAGCAATACATCCTAAATGAATGGCAACATTTTAAAAAGAAGCGCACAGTTGTTTTCTCGTGGTTTAGAACAATGAAAATCACAACTAAAAATTAAAAATCTCGTGATTTTCAGAATACCAAAATATTTCTCGGGTGATTTCAAAATCGTTCGTGATTTAAAATCACCGTGATTTCAGAACATGCCTGATAAATTTATTCGTAATTGTTATTCGCAATTTTTATCGAATAAGAGTTATAACTATTAAGTCCTTGGTTTAAAAGCACCCATCAACTAGATTCTTTTTATTTCTGATTTTGCAAACAAATTGTTTTTGGTTTTCATATAAAATGTGACAAGGCAATGCACAAAATTTTTGAAGTGGTTTTATTATTAAATTGTATAGAAAACAAACACAAATTCTTGTTGTGTTTGTTTTGTACGAAAAATATCAATTGTCGTCGTCGAGTGTCTCTTCGCAATCATGTGCCTTTTAGCAACCTTTTGTGCTGCAATTATCTCCTGTTTTGCGGCTTTTAGCATACATTGGTTTTTGATTTGGCAGCTGTTTGTTTCAATCTTTTTCCTACAACATAAAAGTGATTGCCGTTCCTTTTTGAGTTCCATCAAATAAGAAATTTTTGCTATTGTTAAAAAAGCAAAAGTTGGAAAAAGCCAGTGCCCATTAAAAACCGTGTGTCTATTTTGCTGCTGCTTTTGAAAAGTGCATGCTTTTTTAGCAGTGGAACTTGTCGGCTTTTTAATTTTGATTTTTTTTAATTAGGAAAAATACAAAATTTGGCTGCTTTTGCTAATATGGCGATAGAATGTTAAACGCTGGTTGATTTAATGCCTTGTCCTGCACAATTCCGGATCTAAATCCCATAGAAAATGTATGGAAAATTGGTAAAAAAAGATGGATTGGACCAATAAAATCCCAAAATGGAGACGAACTGGGGGAGAACATTCAAAAGTCATGGTAACCTATTCTAAACCAGATTTGTCGTGACTTGGTGAGTTCCATAGGCTATGCTTTCTAATAAAGGACATTCGACCAAATACTATATACTATATTTTATTCTAAATTACCCTATTTTATTGCTCATTAAAAATAATTTAGTGAAACTTTTTAAGTTTTTGTTAAAAATAATGCAACAAATTTTGGAAGGAATATAATCAGCCTTATTGTGGCTGTGTAATTGATTAAAGTAACCCACAACCTGTGTTCTTTAATCTACTACGGATTTTTTTTTTTATAAATAATGTACAGAAATTTTAGGCAGTTTCCTCACCTTTACTTATTTTATGCCAAACTATTTCAATAAGTCCTTATAAGTCATCTTTCTTTAAGGAATTAGATTTTGTATACCTTATCATGCCAAATTCGCTAAAAATTAGGAAAACGCACTTTAACCTTTGAAGTTACTTCCACTTTTTGTAGCGTGCGTCACAAAAGTTTCTGATCAATTATTTCGCAACAAATACTTGCTAAGAAATTATGAGATATGCCATTCGTAAGTACATATTAATGTCACTAAATACTATATACATATAAGCTGAAGCTATCTTTTTTGAAATACCATAAAATGTTTATATTTCAATCGGAAAACGCCTGCGAATGTAGCGTTCGTCACGCAGGATTTGCCCATATATAACTTTTGGGCACTCGAAACTTTCGAGCAACCGACATTCAACTGCGGATATAAAAACAAGGGGTCTCTGAATACGTTTATTCTGTCCACTGGACCATATGTAATCTGTTTATCAAATTTATCAAAGAGAAAAAGTACCAATTTTTTTCGTTTTAACATCATAAAAAGTAAGCTTTATATTAATCTGGGCAATATGCTATCCCTATAACAAATTTTTCGAGAAGAGAAAAAGTACCAAAGTTAGGAATAGCAGCATGTAAAGGTGCTTTCAGACGGGATGTACTTTACATATGTACTGTCACTTTTCTTTCCCATATGTAATTCCGTATGTATTTCAAAATTTCCATTTTGCATACGATTCATAATTTTTGCTATCACACCTGCTTATCTTTTTCCTTATGACATAACCTATAAATGTAAACAAAAGCTGACTTTTGTTTACGTTTCAAAACAAACCAGCTGTTTTGTTTATGTTTGCCACAGGAAAATAGAGCGTGTTCTAATCGAAAAATTTACATATGTATTTCCACATGTATTTTACACATGCAAAGTTTCATATGTATCACACGATGTGTACAACTTGTAAAATACATATATGTAAGATACATCCCGTCTGATAGCACCTTTAATGTTAATAATATGTCGTTCATATTGTCTTTGATGACTATATAGACGACAATGGATTCTACTTTTTCGTCGACAACTGCGTATAAGACAATGTCGATGAAGTTGCAGCTTTCACGACAATATTGCCTGTAAACCTAAACGAATAAATAAAAATATAAAATAGCATATGTACATAGGGACATAACTTTTTAACAATTTTTTAAAATATCAAAATTGGCATAGCACAGTCCGATAGAGCATAAAAAACTATGTATAAGGGAAAGTATATTTATTTTTTTCGCTAAGGTCAAAAAAGTTCACGCACCAACCGCGATGAAGTTTTGAACATTTTTAATTTTCTTTTTGGTTAAGAAAAATTAATATGTTCAACATTTTTTTAATTTTTCGAATTTATTCTATGAGCTAAATTTCAGTTATGTATTTTATAAAGCTTTTTTGTAATACATAGTTCTATTCCTACAATTTTTCAGAAATGACTTTATACACTACCAGACTATTATATTGTATTTTCTATTTACATTTTACCTTAGCCTTCCGTTGGAAAGCAATGAGGTATATTGAATGTACAGAAAAATTTACAATTATTAGACACCAGCAGAATGTAATGCATTTTCTGGCCCGCTACGGCCGTCGTCAGCATTCTTTGTGTCTCACTGGATAGTCTAAATTTACACGTTTCATCTTTTGATGCTTAACTTCTTTTCAATTCCCTTTTAAAGATGCCAACATAATCACACGCAGCAGTCGGTTTCAACTTTTTTCGGTTCAAAACAACAACAATTTCATTAACAGCGAATCAAAGAGAAAAAGAAAAGAAAAAAATTACACGCAGCCATTGCTGGCATATACCAACGAATAAAAACACAAAGCGTACTGACCGAGTACAGGCATCTCTGTACTAACCCTCTTTCTTCTTTCTTCTCTCACCTAAAAACATAAGAGTTGAGCATCAAAAGATGAAACGTGTAAAAGTAGACATAGTGTTACTTTATAAATTGAATGTATTTAACTCAACTATTTTAACAAATAGAAACTGGGAATTATTTCCTTCCGAAGGTAACTTTATATTATATTCAACATTTTTTTTAATTTTTCGAATTTATTCTATGAGCTAAATTTCAGTTATGTATTTTATAAAGCTTTTTTGTAATAGTTCTATT
Organism: Pollenia angustigena; assembly: GCA_930367215.1. Lineage (NCBI taxonomy): Eukaryota > Metazoa > Arthropoda > Insecta > Diptera > Polleniidae > Pollenia > Pollenia angustigena. Next base: position 284,071,320 of record OV884056.1, read on the forward strand.
CCTACAATTTTTCAGAAATGACTATATACACTACCAGACTATTATATTGTATTTTCTTTTTACATTTTACCTTAGCCTTCCGTTGGAAAGCAATGAGGTATATTGAATGTACAGAAAAATTTACAATTATTAGACACCAGCAGAATGTAATGCATTTTCTGGCCCGCTACGGCCGTCGTCAGCATTCTTTGTGTCTCACTGGATAGTGTTACTTTATAAATTGAATGTATTTAACTCAACTATTTTAACAAATAGAAACTGGGAATTATTTCCTTCCGAAGGTAACTTTATATTATATTCAACATTTTTTTTTAATTTTTCGTATTTATTCTATGAGCTAAATTTCAGTTATGTATTTTATAAAGCTTTTTTGTAATAGTTCTATTCCTACAATTTTTCAGAAATGACTATATACACTACCAGACTATTATATTGTATTTTCTTTTTACATTTTACCTTAGCCTTCCGTTGGAAAGCAATGAGGTATATTGAATGTACAGAAAAATTTACAATTATTAGACACCAGCAGAATGTAATGCATTTTCTGGCCCGCTACGGCCGTCGTCAGCATTCTTTGTGTCTCACTGGATAGTGTTACTTTATAAATTGAATGTATTTAACTCAACTATTTTAACAAATAGAAACTGGGAATTATTTCCTTCCGAAGGTAACTTTATATTATATTCAACATTTTTTTAATTTTTCGAATTTATTCTATGAGCTAAATTTCAGTTATGTATTTTATAAAGCTTTTTTGTAATAGTTATATTCCTACAATTTTTCAGAAATGACTATATACACTACCAGACTATTATATTGTATTTTCGTTTTACATTTTACCTTAGCCTTCCGTTGGAAAGCAATGAGGTATATTGAATGTACAGAAAAATTTACAATTATTAGACACCAGCAGAATGTAATGCATTTTCTGGCCCGCTACGGCTGTCGTCAGCATTCTTTGTGTCTCACTGGATAGTGTTACTTTATAAATTGAATGTATTTAACTCAACTATTTTAACAAATAGAAACTGGGTTAAATTAATTAAATTAAATTAGATTAATTAAATTAATTAAAATTAAATTTATTTATTAAATTAAATTATTAAATTAAAATAAAATTAATTAAAATTAAATTAAAATTAAATTAATTAATTAAATTAATTAAATTAAATTAAATACATTCAATTTATAAAGTAACACTATCCAGTGAGACACAAAGAATGCTGACGACGGCCGTAGCGGGCCAGAAAATGCATTACATTCTGCTGGTGTCTAATAATTGTAAATTTTTCTGTACATTCAATATACCTCATTGCTTTCCAACGGAAGGCTAAGGTAAAATGTAAAAAGAAAATATATAGTCATTTCTGAAAAATTGTAGGAATAGAACTATTACAAAAAAGCTTTATAAAATACATAACTGAAATTTAGCTCATAGAATAAATTCGAAAAATTAAAAAAATGTTGAATATAATATAAAGTTACCTTCGGAAGGAAATAATTCCCAGTTTCTATTTGTTAAAATAGTTGAGTTAAATACATTCAATTTATAAAGTAACACTATCCAGTGAGACACAAAGAATGCTGACGACGGCCGTAGCGGGCCAGAAAATGCATTACATTCTGCTGGTGTCTAATAATTGTAAATTTTTCTGTACATTCAATATACCTCATTGCTTTCCAACGGAAGGCTAAGGTAAAATGTAAAAAGAAAATACAATATAATAGTCTGGTAGTGTATATAGTCATTTCTGAAAAATTGTAGGAATAGAACTATTACAAAAAAGCTTTATAAAATACATAACTGAAATTTAGCTCATAGAATAAATTCGAAAAATTAAAAAAAATGTTGAATATAATATAAAGTTACCTTCGGAAGGAAATAATTCCCAGTTTCTATTTGTTAAAATAGTTGAGTTAAATACATTCAATTTATAAAGTAACACTATCCAGTGAGACACAAAGAATGCTGACGACGGCCGTAGCGGGCCAGAAAATGCATTACATTCTGCTGGTGTCTAATAATTGTAAATTTTTCTGTACATTCAATATACCTCATTGCTTTCCAACGGAAGGCTAAGGTAAAATGTAAAAAGAAAATACAATATAATAGTCTGGTAGTGTATATAGTCATTTCTGAAAAATTGTAGGAATAGAACTATTACAAAAAAGCTTTATAAAATACATAACTGAAATTTAGCTCATAGAATAAATTCGAAAAATTAAAAAAAATGTTGAATATAATATAAAGTTACCTTCGGAAGGAAATAATTCCCAGTTTCTATTTGTTAAAATAGTTGAGTTAAATACATTCAATTTATAAAGTAACACTATCCAGTGAGACACAAAGAATGCTGACGACGGCCGTAACGGGCCAGAAAATGCATTACATTCTGCTGGTGTCTAATAATTGTAAATTTTTTTGTACATTCAATATACCTCATTGCTTTCCAACGGAAGGCTAAGGTAAAATGTAAAAAGAAAATACAATATAATAGTCTGGTAGTGTATATAGTCATTTCTGAAAAATTGTAGGAATAGAACTATTACAAAAAAGCTTTATAAAATACATAACTGAAATTTAGCTCATAGAATAAATTCGAAAAATTAAAAAAAATTTGAATATAATATAAAGTTACCTTCGGAAGGAAATAATTCCCAGTTTCTATTTGTTAAAAAAATTAATATGTTTATTTAAAACAAAAAATAGCACCAGTATGAAATTTCATTAATATTTATAGATGGTAAGAGATTTTTCCGCAAACTAAAACGTATTTTTAACCTTTAATAACAAAAAAAGAATAAAAAACACCGTATAAAATTATGAATATTCAATATTGCATTGGTTTAGAAAAACCAATTGGTGCGTGAACTTTTTTGAGAAAAATTACAAAAGATTATGATATTCGTGGTTACTAGGACATGGTTGACCTCATGGTGCTATGCCGAAAAATTGGTATTACCCCTAATGTACATACATATTTTTAAAATCATACCTTAGTCTTTGAGTTCTCAGACTTGACCGACCGATTTTTTTCACTTTGCTTTGGTTGTTTTTTATTATTATCGTTAGTTTACAGTTATTTTTATTGGGAACAAATTATTTTTGTGTGTTTACAAGACAGCTAACAAGACAATGCCTCTCATATTGTCGTGTTTAGAAGTTGGTAAAGAACACCATACAAGAAAATGTCGGTCATGTTGTCGTGGATACACTGCGACAAAGGACAGCATACAAGACAATGTCGCTCATATTGTCGTGTATAGGTGTTCATATAAGACACCGACAGTGTCGGTCCTGTTTTCGTGGATAGGCTTTGATAAAAGACGATTTGAAAGACAATGCCGGTCATGTCGTCGCTTATTATCTTCTTTAAGAGAAAGCGCACAATACAATGTCGCGTATTTTGTCGTCCACGACATTTTCCTTAAAATTGTCTTCCACAAATCCTAAGTGATATGGGGCATGTCGTGCATAAATCGTTGACGACAGGTTTGGCAACTGGCGTAGGCTGTAATTAAACTGTATGTGTATTCAATTTTTTTTTATTCAATTTATCAAAAGGAGAAACGTACAAATTTTATCCCATTTTTACCCTTTAAAAAGCACCAAAGTTATCTTTTAAGTACGGTATATTTTAATCCTGACCATATGCAATCTGCAACCAAATTGATCAAAACCAGAAAAAGTACCCTTAACTTGAATCCGACCCATATAGTATCCGTCTATCCAAATCTATTAAGCAGTTATATCGGGATTGAATTAAAAGCATCTAAACAAACAAACTTTCACATTTATAATAATAGTAGGAAATCAGATGTATGTTTACGAAAAGTTAAGAGGTCCATAACTAGAAAACTATTTATTTCAGACACATTTTCAATTTTCTATCATCGTATATATTTTTTTTTTACTTGGAAGCGCGTTGGTAAACTAGAGTTGTTCCCACGTTTTTTTTTTTTTATTTTAAATGTTATACTTTCGGCGATTCTTACCTGCACAACATTGAATTCGCCGCTTTTGGCGTCAGCACCCAGGCTTATTTGTTTAATTATCAACTTTTGATCTTGAACATCTTTATCAGTTTCAGCAACCTCAAATTGTGCCAAAGGATCCTTTTCACTTAATTCAACACCTATTTCAGAAGAGAAAAACAATTATTTTCTTTTTTACAATCAAGGTTATTTGTTTGTCATGCTGCCGGTAGACATTTTTGATTGCCAATTCGCCGGTCGCATTTTTTCTTGCAATTTTTCGCATTTAAATTGTTTTTACTTACCATAAAAAGATTCTGTTTCCATTTTTGCGTATATTTATTTTTAATCAAAACTTTAATTTTAAAAAGAGTTCAATATTTTTAATCTTGTTGATGTCTTATATACAACTGTACAAATTTCTTTAAAATAAAGTTCAATTACACGTGCCGCTTGACGAAAGTGGTGAACAAACAGTACTGATAATTCAGCGATTTTGAAACTTATTTAGAGAGGAAAGAATTTATGCTAAAATTGGCAACTCTAAAAGCAGTGCACAATATTTTCGCCGGGCTTGCAAATACAAGTCCGTATTAACATAATACCGTGTTCAGATGTACCTTTTTTATTGAGTCAATATTCGGTTTATTGACATATTGTTCTTTCTGTTCACATATACACAATTTATCTTGAAACTCAATTAGCGTTTCACAGTTAAAAAAATAATATTGTTTATATTATTAAGGAAAAAAAAATAAAGACATTAAGCAGAAATCTTGGCCGGTTGTACACGATCATGTTGGCGATTCTACATTTGAGGTATGTTCAGTGGATTTTATGTGGTTTATGAAGTGATTTAGTTGTAATCATGTCAATTTGAAGTGATTAACAAATCACTTCAATGTATGGGTAATCATCTCGATTTTTAAGTGATTAGAGCTTATGCTATGTTCACATTTGGATTTTTAAACGCGTTTAAGCAAAATGTTGATTTAGCTAATCAAAGCCGTTCACATTACATTTGAGATGATTAAGATGACAGATGATCAAGAAAAAACACACACACAAACACACAAAAAAACAACAAACAAATTTAAATTTCTTTCAAGTATTAAAAATGGATAAAAACACTTTTATAAAGTTATCAGAAGATTTTTTTAATAATTTTAATGATGTAATTGTGAAAATTTATGAATTATTTAAGAAAAAAAATAAAAACATTAAGCAGCCATCTTGGCCGGTTGTACACGATCATGTTGGCGATTCTCATTTGGGGTATGTTCAGTGGATTCTATGTGGTTTATGAAGTGATTTAGTTGTAATCATGTCGATTTGAAGTGATTAACAAATCACTTCAATGTATGGTTAATCATCTCGATTTTGAAGTGATTAGAGCTTAATCACGTTCGAGCTGCTTAAACGCGTTTAAGAACCCAAATGTGAACATAGCATTAATCACGTTCGAGTTGCTTAAACGCGTTTAAGAACCTAAGTGTGAACATAGTACTAAGCACATTGTGGTTGGGCCTTAACACTATTTGAGAATCCACACGTAAGATAATACTCTCTGCGATTGAATTTGACGTTTGCTGATTTAAAAATCTTATATCTTATCTCAGGTGGAGACCCGGTGTTATATTATGTTCACACTTGGGTTCTTAAACGCGTTTAAGCAGCTCGAACGTGATTAAGCTCTAATCACTTCAAAATCGAGATTATTACCCATACATTGAAGTGATTTGTTAATCACTTCAAATTGACATGATTACAACTAAATCACTTAATAAACCACATAGAATCCACTGAACATACCTCAAATGTAGAATCGCCAACATGATCGTGTACAACCGGCCAAGATTTCTGCTTAATGTCTTTATTTTTTTTTTCCTTAATAATAAAAACAATATTTTTTTTTTAACTGTGAAACGCTAATTGAGTTTCAAGATAAATTGTGTATATGTGAACAGAAAGAACAATATGTCAATAAACCGAATATTGACTCAATAAAAAAGGTACATCTGAACACGGTATTATGTTAATACGGACTTGCCGGTGTTTGTTATATCATAGAGGAGAAAATCCTCTTTATCTTTAGTGTAGACCTGGGGAAAACTCACAATACTGATCAGCGTGGTGCGCTTTTTTAAATTTCGGTACGTATTTTAATTTTTGGTGGCTAAATTGGTGGCAAATTTCAGACAACTTTTCAGTATGAGAAAAATCTTTGTACAATAAAATCAGGCTTGCCAGAATATTTAAAACCAAAAGTGCTAAATCTACAAAAAAGGGTTTAATTGTTCTACAGCGGAGAACAAAAGTGCTAGTTTTGTAACATTGGTTTTTATCCCCCGTATTCAAAAAAATAAAATAAGTTTGAAATGTGTTTTAAGGCAAAAGTTTCATAAAAATTTTTCTTAAAATGAATTTTTAAGTCCATTTTAATTTTTTATGAATACGGCAGTATGAATATAACTTTGTTTAATATAAACACCTATTCAGTGGCGGAGTTAGGCCTGTTTCCTCCCTAGGCACTCTTTAATATGCAGCTCTTTTTGATCATATAGGAGGGATTATCCGAAAAAAAATTTAAATACTAAAGTTATTGTGTATTAAATTTTATTTATTTATACACATACATATTAGGGGCTTCAAAATCGTCTGAAGAAGTCCGATTCATACTCTTCAAGGTTGGATGATTGCGTATGAACCACACCAACATATGTTCCAAATTTAAGTGAAATCGAATGACGTTTTAAGATCTCTAAAAATTGCAATTTTTCGAATTTTTGTATCGAAATGTACATACAAATTAAAAAAAAGTGTAAATTACATATGTAATGACATATAAATACGTCCTTTAGGACTTCTCTATGAATAGTGAATCACAATTTTATTACCTCTAAGATTGTAGAACAAACAAAAAATTTTTATAATTTCTTATTTTTATAGACAGTGTGCACAAAAAAATACATTTAAAATATTATTTAGATCCTCTACGATATCCTGGGTATTAAAGTTATTTTACTTTCTTCTTAACAAATTTTTAGATAATGGACTGATTTTTTTAATTTAAACGATGAGGTTTTTGGGAGAGTGGAAATGTTACGAAGTAAAAGTTTTATAATACAAGACGCCAAGCTGAAAAACTTTACAAAAAAAAACCTTAATAAAAAAATCCGTAATTTTATTTAAAAATGTTACTATATAATTGTAATTATCGCCAAAATATTTTACAGATTTTGTGTATGGTGTTCTATAGTATTAAATTTAATATTAATAATTTTTAAAAATTTTAAATTTTTATTTACCTATAGTCAAAACTTTATCGCTATACCTTAAAATTAAATTTTTTGTTAAGCGATTTTTGTATGTATTCTGTAGTTAATTCAACAATTGAATTACTTAATATGTATATCAATCAATTTAAAATCAATTTTCGAATTTTAATTCCCCTCACTTTCTTTTACCTTTAAATTTCGGCGCCCTTTAAATTATGCCGCACTAGGCCCGAGCCTCAAGGGCCTAGGCGTAAATCCACCACTGCACCTATTCTATTTTACATTATAATATATTTTAAATAAAGTTGTTGCAACTGTTTAAAATTTCAATTATGTAATTTTCATCTTACTCATATACCAACTCAAGAACATTTTAGTACTTTTCAGATGAACCGATTTTTTCAATATCGTTTGATATGTTTAAACAAACGTTGTCTAATTTTAAACCTTTTTCTTTTTTTTTGCGTATAACTGAACATAATAGTTCTGTTTTCATTCTAGTTCGCAGCAAGGTTTGTCCAATAGTTCTTTGGCCCAATAGGAGGTTGCCTCGCTGAACTTTCTGAATAGCTGTTGGTTTTTTGTCCCAATGTCTGAGAAAACATTCATTTGCTTCTCTAAAGCCGGACAATCGTTTTTGTAGTGTGGCGAAATTAAGTATTACATACAAATTAACAAATAGCAAATAATTGCAATTGATAAGTATAAAAGACAAAGGTGTCAGAGTTCCAACGAGCATTACTGAGTGCTGACATTGCTCTAATTTTATAATAGGAAAAATAATAATTTTAAAAGGTATTTAAAAGCTTTGACCAATTCATATAAGTATTGCATGTCACACTTATATGAAATTGAGAAAATTCGAAATGAACAGGAATATAATAAATGTTATTTATATGAATCAATTTTATCACTTTAAAATTAAAACTTCTCAATGTTATTTGGAATTTTCTCAAATTAAAATACTCAATTTCGTTTGGAAATTTCTCAATTTCAAATAAAAATTCTTAATTTCAACTGGAATTTTATCAATTTCATATGGAATTTTCTCAATTTCAAGTTGATATTCTCAATTTGAGTTGGAATTTTCTCAATTTCTATTTGAAATTTTCCATTTTATTTGAAATTTCCTCAGTTTCAAATTTAAATTCTAATTTTTAATAGGAATTATCTCAATTTTAATGAAAATTGGTGTATTACAAATGAAGTGTTTGGTTTTTTAATTTTTTTCATGTTTTTTTTTCAAAACCCGGAACTGTAAAAGACTTTTTTTTATTGTTATATGTATTTTCAATACACAAATTATACTTTTTATGCAAAATTAACTAAATAGATATTTTAAATAAAATTTTGGTGCATTTTTCTTGAAATGGCACGTTTTTTCTCCGTTTTGAAACTTTAAAGTTGACAACGTTGATACTGATGTTTCGAATATAGTGCGGGTTCACACACGTCAAGTTTGACTCGTCAAGTCTTGAGTTTTTATGAGAGAGGGGAAAATAATAATAATATTCTCCTTTCCCTTCTCTCCTAAAAGTACAAGACTTGTGGAGTGAACCGGAACATAGTTTCATCGTGTGCAGGGCTGTCAGATTCGGCGATGAGATTTTCCTTTTGGCGACTGGCGAATTTTTTTTGGCGATTTTTTATATAAATGTCGATTTACTTGGCTATTTCAACGATTTTTTTAACAGTGTGTCATTTTTTGTTTTTATTACTAAGTTAAAAAATCTGCCATTTTGTTCACATGATCTTTGACTTTTTATCATTTTAAGTGAATTTTTTATTCATTCACTATTTAATTCTAATAGTATATATGCAGGTCAAAACACTAGTAATAAAATCGATGAGGCTGAAGTGTACGATCTTATAGACTTAATTTTGATTTAAAAAAAAAAAATAACAGAAACTTAGTCTGGGATCACACTATGAAAGTTTTCTTTCAGAAAGTCCGAGTTTATTGGTGAGAGGGGAAGAGAACATGCTTTTATTCTCTTCCCTCTCACCAATAAACTCAGACTTTCTGAAAGAAAACTTTCATAGTGTGAACCCAGACTAAAACCAGGTTTACTTTCGGTGTTTTTTTCTCAGTTTTTTGCGATTTTTGACTGAAATATTATACTAGCTTTTTTGTATGCAAAATTTAATTAAAAAAAAAAAGTACGAAAACTGAACAAAATTGGCGTTTGGCGATTTCTGTCATCCGGTTTGGCGATTGAGCTCAAAAAAATCTGACAATCCTGATCGTGTGTGCAAAAACAAAATGGTAATACATGTTGTATCGCTGTGGCAGCACTATCTATACAGACGTTGGCAACACCTTTTATAAAGAAATGCGAAAAGAAAACGAAATTGGCAAACTTTTTTTGATTCTCTGCTTTACCCCCGCTTTACCGGCTTTTGTGCACAACTTTTTTTTGTCTTCTTCGTCTCTGTGGTGGAAAAAATCATCATTTTGTGTGCAAATAACACGAGTAACGTGAACAATTTATTATACAAATTAAATCCAAAAGAATCTATTAAATCACAATGTCTGACGAATCTTTTTATGGTAAATATTAATATTGGAAATTTCTACAATAAAATAATGGTATTATTTGATTGGATACCGAAAATGTCGAATAAAAATCTATGTACATAAAAATGGCGGCTAGAAAAAATATATTTTTTGTAATTGCTAAAAGGCATTTTAATATGCCCATTGTTTTGCAAAATTTCCATATAAATGTGTAATATATTAATATAATATTTATATTCTAAGGTGTAACTTTAAGTGGCGAAAACAGCTCGGTCGTATGGGAAGTGTTATCCAACGATGAAGATTATCCCCGCGGACAAAAATTAATCATCAGACAAATTCTTTTGGGTGCTGAAGCAAAAGAGGATGAATTCAATGTTGTAGAGGTAAGATTTTTCATAAGTTGATAAGTTAATAGTTTTAGAAAACAGTTATTTTAAGTTAGGAAAGGCAGGGGGGTTTTGTGTACATCCATTTAGCCCTTTTTGTTTTTTTATTTTTTGTACAGAAAAAGTAGTGGATTGTTTGCTTGTTCAAATGGTTACCCTCACTCTGTGTCGTATATGTAGTCATGTTTTTTTTATTTCTTGTAACTTTTTGTATGTACAATATTTTATATACACTTGCATTTATAAAAAGAGCGTCATTATTATGTCTTCTCTTAAATGTTGTTTATAAAATTTTGTTAAGATTTTATGTTGTTTAAAAAAAACTATTTAATTAGTGTTATTGCTTTTAATTTTAGTAACTTCGAATACATAATAAATTTTATAAGTTCGTTTATTTCTTGCCCCTTCCCGCACCAGAAAATTTTAAATACGTATACATATACAACCGAAAAGTTGTACAGTTTCTTGATTTAAAAAAAGGTATAACAAAAAATTTTTTTTTTTAATTTTCATAGGTATATTCCTTTGGTAGCGTAGAAATAGTAACAGAATTTTCAACATAACTGAAGATTTAGCGTTCATTACATTTTATATTCGTTACCCGGCTTAAAAAACTTCCGGTTGGGATTAATGTTTTAACATGTAGAAATGAAAAATTTAAAGGTAACAAACAACAAGTTATTTAAACAAAACATTTGTTTTAAGAGTTCCTTTGTTGAAAGAAATACATTTTCCACGTGTTATGTTGTTTCTATAGTTTTAGCGGGAAAATGTTTTATATACATATCGTCGGTTGATTATTTAATTGTCGTATGTCGTATGTAATTTGTATCCACATACGACAATTAAATAATCAACCGACGATATATAACAGGTATGTAGTTATTTTTTGATTTAAAATACCTACATTTTCTGCGAGTTTTAAAATTTTTTTTATTTATTTATTTTATACTGTATACATACCAACATCCCAGTTATGTAAAAAAAGTTTCCCAGGAATGTATTGCCACATCTCATTTTTACAATTTAATTAATATAGGAAAAATGGGAGAAGGGAAAAACCAAGGGTAAATATACCTTGGGAAAAACCAAAATCGATCGATTTTCATCACATATGTACCTGGTATCATCAAACGGTTTTTAAGTGTTGCGAAAATCCCGTTAAGTTTCTTTTTATACCCTTCAGCGAAGTTTGTCATTCCGTTTGTAATTTCTTTAATATTGATCTTAGACCCTTTAAAGAATATCCCCCATATTCATAAAAAATATTTAAATTTTATTAAAGGTTTATTGAACACATTTTCATAGGAAATTCGTTCAATAAACCTCCAATAAAATACAAATATTTTTTATGAATATGGGGGTATATATGTATATTGTGTGTCTTTATTTGTAGTGAAGTTGATTTAACGATGTTCTCTCTGTTGAAATTGGTTTTCCGATGACCTCGATTATGATGGGGACTTTGTGGTAAACACTACTGCTGGGAAACTATCGATATTATCGAAAGTCTTAAAATATCGAAAATATCGATAGGAAAAATATAAATATCGATATTTTTATTATTTAATATACAGCTATGAAGACATCTAACAGCAGCTATACACACACAGTTTTTTGCCGCAAATTTTTACTTGCTATTATTAACTCGCGCTGAATTACAGCAATGTATACAAACAACAAGAATGGCAAGTGGTATGGATTGCTTTGCAGTGCTTTTTACTGCTAATTTAAGGCCTTTAAGGCGAAATTTTTACATGTTTAAATAGGGACTGAAATGTCAAATATTTTTGTAAGTTGTAAAGAAAATGCAAATCCAAATGCAATTGCAAGCATAAGACAAAACAATGAACGAACATTAGAGGATAAATCCGATAGATTGATTACCTTTTTGGGTTAAGAATTTAGAAAATTTTTTAAAGTTGCAATGGAATATCTTATAGTCCCTGTTACTTCGGTTCCTTCAGAGAGGTACTTATGAATTTTTGAAAAACTGCCATCTAATATAACGTGCGTATAAACATACGTCTCATACATTCAATAAAGTGATAAAAACAACGAACTGTTGTAGCCTTATTCAAAAATAATAGGGCTCACGGCACAACATCTTTGCTAGATTATTGGCTAGTTAGTGATGACTCTATGGTTTGTTATTCTGACTAAGTTTCATGTCCTGCTATTTCTCACCATTCTTTGATTTTTGTGGTTTTTTGTTTGGATGTCATGGATGCAGATAAGTTGATTAAATAAAAAGACTTTAATTAATTGACTGGGAGGGTATATTTTCCGTTATATCAGAATTTGACACAAATACGTGTTTTAATTCGAGTGATGTTGATTATCAAGCTTCTTTTTTAACATCCTTTATACTTACGTGCCTACAGTGAGAAAGAAAGTAAAAATGGATGATAACAGTTGGTTCAGATCTAACAATATTGTATTGGCAACATCTCTTAGAGACTTGTCTTATTTGGCTTATCTTACAAATATAAATACTTTAAATTGGAATGTGTACTGCAAATACCGAAATAAGGCTAAAAATATTATACGTAAAGAGCATATTATTCTAAATTATGTTGTGGCCTAGACTCATCTGGTATGTGGAGAATTTTAAGGAAGTCTGGTCTAACTGGGGGATTTATCCTTATGTATCTAACATTCTAATTCATCACGTCAATTTGATTTTAACTACATCAATATTTCCTAAATCTTAGAAAATAGCTCGGGCTGTTTCAATTCCAAAGTGTAGAAATGTTCGGACAATTGATGATCTTAGACCCATATCAATTCTCCCTTCTTTGTCCAAAGCTGTTGAACACATATTAAAGGACCAAATATTAAATTCTGTTCGAAGTCTTATTGTTCCATCTCAATATGCTTTTCGTTGTAATCACAATACTACTTCTCTCTTGCTTGACATTACTGATGATATAAGGAGGAATCTAAATGATGGTGAGTGGTATCTCTTGATTTAGCGAAGGCCTTTAATTCAATAAATTATGCTATTATAATTAGGAAATTGAAAGAACTATTTAAATTTTCTGCCACGGCTTGCAAGCTTATATTGTCTTATCTTACTGACAGATCTTAATTTGTAAATGTCAATGACCAGAGTTCCAATTTACTTGCAATTACTTTTGGTGTGCCTCAGGGTTCAGTCTTGGGACCACTTCTTTTTATCTTATATATTAATGACTTACCAGCCCAATTGGATTCTGAATGCTGCAGATCATTGTTATTTTCTGATGTTATGCTCCTGTTTAATAGCAACAGGAATTATGTTGACACTTTTAGCTGTAAAATAAATTATTTCCTTGATCGCTTTTCATCATGGTCATCTGCGAATTCTTTGGTTGTTAATACTACTAGTATTTGGTTATGGTGATTTATATTTGCACAACCTACGCATTTCTATATCTGGTTCTTCAGTTGTATTTGTTGATAAACTTAATGTTTAGGTATATATATTGACAAACGTCTTACTTTTGATAACCATATTGACCACCTCTGTTGTAAAATTTATGGAAAATTACGTAAACTGTACTCAACAAACACCTACTTGCCTTTTCGTATAAGATGTAGTCTTGCTCATTCTCTTTTAATTTCGAATATACTTTATGGTCTTGAGGTTTTTACTGGTACATTTTCCTATTGATTTCTAAATTAAATAGGGTGGTTAATATGATCGTTAGATTTGTTTATAATATTCGAGTACGTGAACATATTTCTGAATATGTTAAACTTTTCCTTGGCTGTTCCTTCCACAATTTGATACAACGTCGAAATTTGATATTTTTTTACAGGGTTATTAAAACTGGGTCGCTTACACCACTCTGCTCTAAATTTAGCTTTTCTCGTTCTGCTAGGAACCCGCAAGTTTTGATTCCAAGAATTAATAATGGATTCTATGAACATTCGTTTATTGTAAGAACTGCGCGTAGCTGGAACTGGTTGCCTCTGGAACTTACAATTTTTTCTCATTCTAACAATGCATTCCGCCTAAAACTTTATAGAATACTTTGTAATTAACTTTAACCCTTAAACCCTTAATTACTGACCGTTTTATTAGATGGATATTTCACTTAATTATTTAAATAAAAATCATTTGTTTATATATGCATTTGTTTGTGTATTAAATATGTATTTACAAATGTATAATACAACTTGTTCCCTAATTTGTTTGTGCTTTATAAATGCTTTTTACACTGCTGGGATCTTTTGTTTTCTTTGATTTTTTTTTTATTGGTTGGGGATCCGAAAAATCTAAACCGGTTTGAGGATTATTTTAATTTAATTAAAATAATAAAATATTTTTTTTTTCTATTTTATCTATCTATCTACATATCTATCTATCTTCTATCTATCTATCTATCTATCTATCTATCTATCTATATCCATATATATAAAATTGGATGTGTGTATGTATGTGTGTATGTAACGTATGGACTCCAAAACGGCTGGGCCGATTTTGATGAAATTTTCAGGGAATCTTCAGAATATTCAGGCGGGTGACATAGGGAAGTCTGATTTTTGATTTTCGGTCTGGGGGCGGAGGGGCGTGGCAAAAACCATAACTTGAGAACGGCTAGACCGATTTGAACGATTTTTTCTTTAAAATGATCGCCATGGTCTAACTTAGATCTACACGGAAAGAAAATTTTGCCCCGCCCACTTTTTTCGATTTACCTAAAATCAGAAAACGGCTCCATCGAGTTGACTAATTTTTCTTTCAAATGTTCGTATTAATCAACTTTAAGTTTTCATCGAAAAAAAATTAACCACGCCTACTTTTACGCCCACTTTTTCTATTAAGCGCATAACTGGAGAACGGCTTGACCGATTTGGACGATTTTTTCTTTAAAATGATCGCCATGGTCGCACTTAGATTTAAGCGAAAATAACATTTTGCCCCGCCCACTTTCACGCCCAATTTTTTTGAATTACCTAAAATCAGAAAACGGCTACCATCGATTTGACATATTTTTCTTTCAAATGTTCCTATTTATCCATTTTAAGTTTAAATCGAAAGAAAAATTTACCACGCCTACTTTTACGCCCACTTTTTCTATTAAGCGCATAAGTTGAGAACGGCTTGACCGATTCAAACGATTTTTGCTTTAAAATGATTGCCATGGTCCAAGTTAGGTTTTTACGGAAAGAAAATTTTGCCACGCCTACTTTTTTCGATTTACCTAAAAAAAAGGGCTTCATCGATTTGACTAATTTTTCTTTTAAATGTTCGTATTAATCCATTTTACGTTTTCATCGAAAGAAAAATGTATCACGCCTACTTTTACGCCCACTTTTTCTATTAAGCGCATAACTTCAGAACGGCTGGGCCGATTTGGACGATTTTTTCTTTAAAATCATCGCCATGGTCCAACTTAGGTTTTTACAGAAGGAACATTTTAAAGGCCGTAAATTTCGTTTAAAGCTCAATTTAAATCGTTTGGTAACACAACAATATTTGCTTAGGGCCAGCAACGCGGACCGGGTCAGCTAGTATATATATGAATAATTTAACCTGTTGGGTAGCCTAATTATTAAAACCTTGCAGACTTTCCTCTCTTATGAGATCAGAGAAGGAGAGTCTATAAGGGCAATTAACCTTCACTCACTCCAAGGAGCAGTTGAAGGTGATTGCAGATGGGGAAGGTAGAAAAAGATTATGAGGGGTGAGTAAGTCTGTAGGACACAGTGGAGCTCACAGTTTTGCTTACCTTATGGGTTAGGGTGCTTTCCAAATTAGAACACTCAAGTTCAGATGGTACTTGGGTAAGTACTGGGTAATTTATTTACAGTAAAAGTTTTCAATAGAGTTCTGTAGATTTATAAAAGGTTGTTATTCAAATAGTTTTACATGTGTAAAACAGATAAAAGCAAATATTAGTAAATTTTCTGTGTAGCGATCACACGTGAGGTGGTTGAGTGCAAAAAGTCAAGTGGCCGACGAAACGACCATTCAAACTTATGCAACCTTTTTGTGGTTTTGGTGGGAAAACCCCCAAAGGCTGGATAAGTTTGTAGTGCAAGTTGGATAATCTTGCTTATTAGTTGTGTAGTAAAGTTACTCTCACCACTCACTCTGTGCTCTCTATACTCAATACAAGATACTCAATACAAGAAAAAACACTCGATACATTTCAACCTTAAATGAGATAACCTAACGAACAATTCAATTTTAATCAAAATATGCTATTAACAAAGCAAAATTATTTAAGTCAGAAAATTCAATTACATATAATAAATATAAATCTCAAAATAGAATATAAATCTCAAAATAAATATAAATCTCAAAATAAAATATAAATCTCAAAACCAAGAGTGTACAATGTAAATTGTACAATATATAAAATAGGATGTGTGTATGTATGTATGTAACGTATGGACTCCAAAACGACTGGGCCGATTTTGATGAAATTTTCAGGGAATCTTCATAATATTCAGGCGGGTGACACTGTGAAGTCTGATTTTTGATTTTCGGTATGCGGGCGGAGGGGCGTGGCAAAATCCAATTTTCATATTGCACCACCAGTGACATCTATATAATTTGGACGAAAAATGATCGGCATGGTTCAACTTAGATTTATATGAAAAGACAATTTTTCCCCGCCCACTTTTTTCGAGTTACCTAAAATCAGAAAACGGCTCCATCGATTTGAAAAATGTTTCTTTTAAATGTTCGTATTAATCCATTTTAAGTTTTCATCGAAAGAAAAATTTACCACGCCTACTTTTTTTTTTTTTTTTTTTTTATTCTTCATTTACATAACCGAGCCTATAGGGCCTTATGCAGTTAATTAAAGCTAGTTACTAAATAGTAAACTTCTATATAAAATTACAATTAAGTACAAAAAATGCTAAGAAATAAATAACAATACATATGAATAATATTTATTTAATATAGGTTAAAAATAAAAAAAAAGAAATCATAATGAATACTAGTAAGCAAAATTATTTGAACAAACACAAATAATCTGAGAAGAATTAAAAAATAGAAACAAAAAGAAAATCGAACATATTACGGAACATTCAATACATGGAATTGTGAATATTCTAGCAATTTAGATTTGAAAACAGAATATGAATACGTAAACTCCCTCAATTCCCTCGGCAATGCATTCCATATTCTCGATACTCGAATTTGAAATGACCTTTTATAAACATCCAAATGCCTGACAGGATAAATTATTTGCGGATTTCTTAATGAATGTGAAAAATTAAATTTATTAACAATATAAACAGGATAACCATTGACAAGGGATTTATATAAAAACAATAGCAGCCTAATGCTGACAAAATTTTCAAAAGAAGATCCAATAAAACTTAAAGCGTATCGGGAAACATGATCCCTTCTTTTCAAATTAAAAACATATCGGATAATCCTGTTAAAGATTAGTTTATATTTTCCCCGGACATGACTCCCAGACCCAGTAAAGATTTCGGCACAGTACAATATATGCGGCATTAAGATATTAAGATAGCCTTGGCTACCCGTGTCTTCATTGAAAGAGGCAAATATATATTTATTGAGTACAACCTTTTTAAAAGAAATGATACCCGAGAAGATAGGTTATCAACGTGTGGGGAAAAATTCAGTAAGTTGTCCAAGACAAGACCTAAACATTTCATTTTGTTAACAAATTCTATAGGAACACCATTTATTGCAATATTTACATCCTCCGTATTGAATCCAAACCCCATTAACTTTGTTTTCACTGGGTTAACACAGAACCCATTAATTGCCGCCCATGACATTACTTCCCAAATTACATAGTTGACTCCTATCTCCAACACATCCAAAAATGCAGTATCTGAATAACAAACAAACTGAACATCATCTGCATATACAAATGGCAAACAGGAAACACCATTAGAAATCTGCAGCAGGTCATCCAAATACAACATAAATAAAAGTGGGCCAATTACAGATCCCTGAGGAACACCACTTGTGATCCGACGAGATTGGGAGAGAGACGAACCAATAGATACATATTGAAGTCTACCATACAGATAAGACCTGATAAGCCCACAAGCCTGGTGAGAAAAATCAAAATTATCACATAATTTACACAATAACCTGGAATACATTACTCTGTCAAAAGCTTTCGATAAATCTACCGAAATTAAAACAACATTTTTACGACTATCTAAGAACTGTCTAATAGAGTCAGTCAAACCAAGTAGTAGAGAGGTTGTGCTGTACCCCCGTCGAAACCCTGATTGTGACGGATGTACCAGTGCATTACGATCAAGGTGCTCAATCAGTTGATCTTTCAAAATATGTTCTACCACTTTAGAAAGAACGGGAAGTATCGAAATAGGACGTAAATTGTCAAATTCAACTGACTGACCCTCCTTCCTTATAGGAACTACTCTAGCTATCTTCCACTTCCAAGGGAAGCACGAAGTGGTAATAATAGTATTAACTAGATGAAGTAAATGCGAGGACACAAATGGAAAAACAATTTCAGAAATTTTAAAGGTAAGGAGTCATGTCCAACAGCATTAGACTTGATTCTACAAAGTGCCATACGTAACGTATCAATATCAACACATTCAAAGGAGAAACCAGAATCGCGAGAGCTGCCAATAGGATTGTAATAATCCTCCGAATCAGGTATCTGACAAGAAACAAAATAATCATTTATATCATTCGGATCGGAAAATGTTAAATGCTCCTCAGATTGAAGACAACCATTGTTTCTCAAAAAGTTCCACATTTGTCTAGAATCAAAATTCTGAAACAACTGCGCATGTGCACGCATCCTCAACTTCGTTATAATCCTCTTCACCCTATTCCTGTTTGCACAATAAATTGCCCAGTTTTGTGGCGTTCTAAATTCGAGGTAATGCCTGTACGCCAAATCTCTCAATGAGATCTGAAAATAAATTTTCCTGTCAATAAACCAGTTAACTGCAAATACACCCACCTTACGACGAACAATTGGGACCAAAGAGTGCAGAGAATTTACATTCGACATGAAAATCTCAAGCTGCAAATTTACATCCTCAGTCGAGTACATGACACCGAAGTCACAATCAAGAATTGCCGCTTCCAATTCCTCTGTTCCCAAAGCTTTATAATCCGGATACGAAACAAAACGTTTCGAAGATGAAATTGGAATGTCAACAGCTATAAAAATTAAGGAATGTCGAGACACGCCAGGACATTGCATTTGACCAGATGTACCCACGAGAATTGATTTACTCAACAGAAAATAATCAATTAGTGATGTTGTATTACAACCCACATGGTAATGCGTCGGAATAGAATTATGGCGGTAATTTAAGTCCAATCGCTGGCACATAGAACGTAGCGACACAGAATCAACTGGGCAAAACAAATTCGTATTAAAATCGCCCATAACTATAACATTAGAATATCTTACTAATAAATCGCCTACAGAGTCCTCAAAATCACCCAAGTTACCATCAGGCAGATAACATACACCAACTAAAAGTTTAACATTATGAAGAATAATCTCCACGAACAAGGCTTCATAAGTATCACTACCCTCAGACATAAAAATTGGTCTATATTTTACATTGTGTGATAAAAGCATCGCTACACCACCACCTCTTCTACCTAGCCTATCATTCCTACATATACTATAACCAGGCACATTAATTGCCTGAGATAAAATGTAAGGCTTCAGCCAAGTCTCACTAAACCCTACAATATCCAAATGATTACCTTCCAGTATATGTCTAACTTCCTCAAACTTACCATTACTAGATGATGCACAAAAACTGGTTACATTCCAATGTCCGATTTTCAGAGAGTTTTGAAAAGTGTTTAAAGAACTGCTAATGACAGAATTATCACTGCAAATAGGACCTAAATTACTTGCATTCATTATAACAAAAAAATATATAAATTTAAATTTAAATACCGATAATACAATAATTTATATTAAATACAATAAGCAAATCAAGTTTTAATTTGAGAACAATAAAGCAAAATAAAAGAAAATCAGTCTCATGGTAGCTATTAAAAGAAATAAAAGAAGTACAAACGATAAAAAACAGAATACTTATAAATTAAAGCAGAGAGTTGCCAAACTGAAATCACTAATTCACCCAAACAAAGTGTAATATAAAACACATTTATGAAGTAAATGCATTAATTAATCAATACATTAGTGCTTAACTGAATATTTTAACCGATCAAATTATCTCCAACATACAATCAAGAGGATACTTCTACAATTAGTTAAAACAAAAGATTTGTTAATTCTACAATGTAGAGACATAAAAATATTAGATGTGAAAAGTTCACAGCACCACACAAAAAACAACGCTCATTTGAATTTTGTAATATCATATAGCAGAGCTTTAATTTTAAAGAAATAAAAAAACTACAATTAAAAAGATTTAGTTATAGGCTCTGTGATTCACACCAATTAAGTATCCTCCTATCAATCAAATGCACGTTAAAAACACTAATAATCGATCAATCAATATACTTAATGCTCAAGGGCTTGATTAAAATAAAAATAAATAAATAACCTTAAAACAATTTCAGTCTTGCAAAAATATAAAATTTGATTATACAAACTGAGAAAATGCAACTACAAATTCAAAAACACACAACTACCAAACAGAAGCTAATATGTTAAAGTCTGCAAAAACCAAAGCCCACTTTTTCTATTAAGCGCATAACTTGAGAAAGGCTTGACCGATTTGGACGGGTTTTTCTTTAAAATGATTGCCATGGTCCAACTTAGGTTTTAGCGGAAAGAAAATTTTGCCCCGCCCACTTTTTTCGATTTACCTAAAATCAAAAAACGGGTACATCGATTTGACTAACTTTTCTTTTAAATGTTCGTATTTATCCATTTTACATATTCATCGAAAGAAAAATGTACCACGCCTACTTTTATTTATTTTATTTATTTATTTTATTTCTTCAATTACATAACGCCCACTTTTTCTATTAAGCGCATTACTTGAGAACTTCTTGACGTATTTGGAAGATTTTTTCTATAAAATCATCGCCATGGTCCAACTAAGGCTTTTACGGAAAGAAAATGTTGCTCCGCCCACTTTAACGCCCACTTTTTTCGATTTACCTAAAATCAGAAAACGGCGCCATCGATTTGACTAATTTTTATTTAAAATGTTTGTACCTTTTTAACGGATTTTAAAAATCGAACTCAAACATTTTTCCTAATTTGGACAGGACAACGTCTGTCGGGTCAGCTAGTTATATACATATATTTTTAAAATAATTTTTGTATTATTAATTAGTTTATAACTGTATTCAGGCAAACTGCTTTGTAATATAAATTTTAATTGGCCTAGAGTGGCTTTTTATATTACATTTAATGAAATAAATAAATAAAATTAATTTATAATTTTTATAATTCTGTATATTGGCCGGGGAGCTAGTGTTTTAAATGGTTAGGATGTTGGTTTTTTTAGTAAATTGGCATTTATTTAAAATTTTGTATTTTTGTATTATACAGTCAAATCCCGATAATTCGTACCCCGATAAATCGTAATTCCCAATAATTCGTAATAAACTGTCGTTCCCTTGAAAAAATCTCGTTAATTCGTAAAATTTCCATACATTTTGGTCCCCTCGCTAATTCGTAATTTTTTTTTTTTTCAAATAAAATCTTCTTAACCTCTTATAAATCGCAATTGTTTGCTAACTACCACTTATAATTCGTAATAAAAACAACAGAAACATGGAAAGAATGATTTTTTTGTTTACTGTTTTTGTATTTGCGTGGGTTTTTACTTTTGCTTGTGTGTGTGTTTATTTTCTTAAGATCAGTTTGTTACATGAATAATTTTTATATATTTTATTTTTAACAATTGTCTTATGTTTTTCTTTTATCTTTTTCGTAAATATATTGAAAAACCCCGTTAATTCGTATTTATTTTATTTTAACCCCGTTAAATCGAAACCCCGCTTAATCGAAAACCCTATAATTCGTAAGAAATGGCCGGTCCCTTGCGATTACGAATTATCGGGATTCTACTGTACTAGCATTTAACCCGCTACTACGTTAGCGTCTCCTTTTTCTTCGTGGACATATTTGTATGCCAAAGTTTATTTTTCCAGGTTTTAACTTGTTTAAATTCTATCAATTAAACCCCCTACTTTGTAATCGGCCCTTTTCTATCATGAACATATTTATATGTCTAAGGGCCATTATTATAACTTGACGTTAGCTGTTATCCGACAGTTAACATACGCTTTTTGACAGATAACACATTATTATCTGTCAATTTAATCTTAACTTTAGCTAACTTCAAGTTGTAATAATGGCCCTAAGCTTATGTTCCTAGGTTTTAAAAATTTAACCTATAATTTTGTGTTTCTAAGTTTTATTTTTTTTTTTTTGTATAAAAAATTAAAAAAGTACCACTCGTAGAACACAAAAGCAAATTAAAGATAGTAAATTTCCCCTTTAATTCCAAAATATGTACAGGCTGTACGCGTTTATTTTTCTCAGGACATTGCATCTTGATATTTATGTTTTTAGGTCCAATACTTACGAAAATTTAAAAAGTACCAGTTAAAGAACAAAAAAGTACCAAAAAGTTACCTCATATGTATATTCGTAACCACTCGGGACAATGTATGTTGAATTTTATGCTTTAGGGTCCAATATTAGCGATAATTAAAAAATATCAGTTGTAGAACCAAACAAAAAAACTGAACAAAGATACAGTAGAATGTCACAAATTAGAACCAATTTGTGCACCGGGCAGTTCGAATTTCTGAAAAGTTTGTATTTCTGGACATTTTTTTTTTTACGAAAAATGATAAAATTATAATGAAATAATGATAGATAATGAATAGCTGTGCAAGCTTTATTTTAACTCAAAACTGTTTATTTAATAACATTTAATTAATTGAACTTATTAAATTCATAGAAAAACTTTTAAAACGTTTTTAATTATTTATTTCATTCACAGTAATATTAAAAGCCTCCTAGGCCAATTAACATATATTACAAAGATATATTCCTGAATAAAAATACAATTTAATTGATCTTCAGTTATCAAATTTGTACAAGCATGTTAAATTTCATACGTATGTATATGACCGAATTGTACACAACACCAATAACTTTGTGATTCCCCGTTTTATTTTGACTTTAATGAGCGAAAAAAAAATAATTTGTAGTGAAAAACAAAAAATAAATATAAACAAGTAAGAAAGTATAGTCGGTCAAGCCCGACCATATGATACCCTACACCACAGTATTTAAAAACACATCATGCTTATATGTCCATATAAATATAGATTTATCTATGTTTATAAACTTCATGTAAATCGGTTTGAAAGTTTGTGAGAGGCAGAAATTGCCCCCTGCCTCCCCATGTGGTTTTATTTTTTAAAAACTGTATAGCTAATGTGTCCCTATAGATATGGATCTATCTATGTTTTAAATTTCATTAAAATCGGTTTGAGAGGCAGAAATTGCCCCTATCTCCCCTCGTGGTCCTATTTTTTAAAAAATGCATACATTTTGTGTCCATATAGATATGGTTCTATCTACTTTTTAAATTTCATTGAAATCGGTTTGATAGTTTCTGAAAGGAAGAAATTTCCCCCTATCTTCCCTCGTGCTCATACGATTCGGCCCATTTTCAATAGGCTTGGTCCTTGTGCCAATAAAAACCTATGACCCAAATTTCATCAAATTATCTCCAAAATTGCGACCTGTACTTTGCGCACAAGGTTACATGGACAGCCAGCCTGCCAGCCGGACGGACAACGTAAGTTCGACTCAGAAAGTGATTCTAAGACGATCGGTATACTTTAAGGTGGGTCTAGGACCAATATTTTAAGGCGTTACACACATCAGCACAAATGCATAATACCCTCTCCACTATTGTGGTGTGGGTATAAAAAATTCCAGAAATTAGAACACCCTTTTCTATTTTTAGAGCATTTAATTTGGTTTTTCACCTATTAAGTTTAAAATCATAAAAAAAAAATTTTCCTAGTAGAAATAAAAACAACAAAAGAAAAAGAGAAACACTTCCAGAAATTAGAACAACAGGTTCTAAATTTAGAGTGTCCAATACATTGAAATCGCCGGTTCTAATTTCTGGACGGTTCGAATTTGTAAAAAAGTACCAAAAATAGTTGCGATTTTCACCACTTAAACGTTCGAATTTTGAAAAAGTACCAAACTTGTATTCCTATTTTTTTTTTTTTTGATAAGTTTCGAATGTGGTATAAACTTTATATTTCTAGGTTTATTGGTTCAAAAGGTAGATGGGCTGACAAAAACCAAAATTCAGGTTTTACCCATTTTCACCCTAAAAGAGTCGAATTTCAAAAAAGTACCAGACACCTGTCCCCTTACTTTTCAAAAGAATAACGAAAAGTATTACAGTTTTGTTTGTATCTCTTTTAGTTTTGGAAATAAAAGGTTTCCGAATTTACCCCCTAAACATTCCAATTTCCTAAACATTCGAATTACCAATTTCCTAAACATTCGAATTTCCAATTTTATATTGTAGATTGAATGTTATGTAGTTTTAAATCTGAGGTATTTTTTAATGGTATGTAATATTTTTATATTGGCCACGGAGGCTTTATATTACATGTTATCATAAATAAAAAAAAATAACTAAAATATTTGACTTAAGAAAATAGATCGAGTTAAAATCGAAACATAGTGCAATTATTTTTTATTTTTTTATTTTATTTAATTCAATCAGAAATACAAAAGCCTTCTTGGTCAATTTAAAGCATTACATAGTAATATATACATTTTAGCAACACAAATGTCTACATATTTAATAATGTATACAAATTTTTAAATCTAAACAAGTTATTTAAAAATACAAAAAAGATAAATAAAAAAATAATACAATTACTAATTTCACCATAAGTTAAAACTTATTTTTGAAATAATGGGCGTTTATAAAACGGTAACGAAGTGCTATGGTGCAGAAAAAATGTCAAAATTTATAATAGCCCCCAGGGGTAGTGAAATTTTATCCACCTCGACAGTGTCAAAATTTCACTTCCGTTAGTACCAAGGACCCTAAATAAAAATTATGCTAATTTTTCAGGTACCAAAAAATTTACCACTTTTAAGAAATATTCTAAAAAATTGCTCATAATTATTCACCCCTATCGTGAATAATTTTTCCCTCGTAATTTTCCCCCTTTTCACATATTTGCGATAATGAACAACTCCCATGAAAAAATGTAATTCAAAGAAGAATACTAACGTGAAAAAATGTTCACGGGAATAAAATTCCCCTTATCGGGAAAAATTTTTTCCCTCGTAATTTGTTCATATTTCCCTTAGATTTTCTCACTTTTTTTGCTAAGGAACAGAACGTGTATGTAAGAAGTTCCTCCTATAAATCAAATATTAAGTGTTAATAAAGTTAATGGCAAACAAACCGATATATTGCTCAACAAAATGCAAAACAATAGGTCGATTGCCTGCGGACTTGTGAAGCTTTCGATAGACTTGGTGGCAGAATTTTGGAAAATATTTTACTACATTAAATTAAAAAAGTGCAAAAAACTAACGTTGTAATCAAACTATCCCTCCAATACTAAATATTTTGCTTTATTATTTAAACTTTTCTTTAAAATATATACTTGTATATTTTTGAACAAAAATTTCATTGATTTTTAATTTTTTTAATCTTCCTTCTTTTTTTTACATTCACTGCAACTGATAGCGTGAAAAATTTTTCACATGAGATTCACGATTGCTTTTTTCCCTTCGAGGGGAATGAAAATTTCATGCGAACAAAAATTCCACTTGTTATTCACGATAGAGGTGATTATGTATAATGAAAATAAATATTTGTTAAACCTAACTATTATATCCAATTATTCACCCCTATCGTGAATAACAAGTGGAATTTTTGTTCCCATGAAATTTTTATTCCCCTCGAAGGAAAAAAAGCAATCGTGAATCTCATGTGAAAAATTGTTCATGCTATCAGTTCCAGTGAATGTAAAAAAAAGAAGAAAGATTAAAAAAATTAAAAATCAATGAAATTTTTGTTCAAAAATAAACACGTAAAGAAAAGTTAAAATTATAAAGCAAAATATTTAGTATTGGAGGGACAGTTTGATTCCAATGTTAGTTTTTTGCAATTTTTTAAATTTTATGTAGTACACTATTTTCCAAAATTCTGCCACCACGCCTTTTGGAAGCTTTACTAATCAGCAGGCAATCGATCTTTTGTATTGCATTTTGTTGGCCAATATATCTGTCTGTGCCTTATTAACGGAACTAGCCCTTAATATTCGATTTATAGAAGGAACTACATACATACATGTTCTGTTCCCTAGCAAAAATAAAGTGAGAAAATCTAAGGGAAACGTGAACAAATTACGAGGGAAAAAACTTTTCACGATAAGGGGAATTTTTCCTTGTGAACATTTTTTCACGTTATTATTCTCTTTTGAATTACATTTTTTCATGGGAGTTGTTCATGATTGCAAATATGTGAAAAGGGGAAAAATTACGAGGGAAAAATTATTCACGATAGGGGTGAATATCTTTTTAGATTGGCTCATAACTATTATGATCGATAAATATTTGTTTCTCTTACAGAAAACTATTACTAAAGATTTTTACAGCCCGTTCGTCGATTTCGAACGTTAACGAAAGGCTGTTAATGTTTTTGTTTACGTTTATAAATTGGTAAATCGCCTTAGACTGTTTATATAATTTATTTTTCTTATATTATTCTTGCAAAACCTAACAGTTGTTTTGACAATTGAAAATGTTGCATATGTATTATGCAAACTGTTAGTTGGGCCTTTTGTAGATAGGGCCTTGTTTTTTTGCTAATACAATCGCAAACTTTGGTCGAAAGATTCCAAATTTTTTTGTGGACATTTGTGTTGATGCGAACATCAGAATAGTTGAAAAACTTGATTTTTAATTTTTGGTTAGTTATTGCCTTTGCGTTTCAGGTAATAAAATACTTCTTTACATTTTCGTACTACAAGTAAATGGTTATCTTAAATTTAAATATTCTATGTTTATACATATTGCATCTTACTATTTATAAGGAACTGTTTTTGTATTTTGTTAGTTATTTCAAACATCTTGATGTTCATCTAAATTGTCTACACAATTTTCTCTGGGCTTAGCTTCTTCAACTATCTCTGCTATAGATTTGCTAAACTTAAACATATTACGTTCCTTAGAATGTACTCTGCATATAACACCGGCCGCCTCTATATTCCAATTCCAACATATTAGTTCACAACTGGAGGCGGACAAATCGTCCTTTAAAGATAAAATATTCTGAAAAAGCCAAAAAAATGTTAAAGTTTGCGCTGAAAAAGATTGAACAAAAGCGATTTCTGATAGTTACCAAGGCTACAGTAGAATCAATATTTGGTATTTCTTCACCATTTAACACTATCAATTTAATGTCTTTATTGGTGGTTACGAATTTAACTACTTTCGATTTTAAATATTCCGCTGAAGAATAGCAAAGATTTTCCTTAACATCTACCACACCCACTTGTATGCTTTGAATTTTCACATTGTTTATAAAAATTGTTGGCCTTGCACTTTTGTATAAAATAAAAAGCATATTAGCTAAAATACCACACACCATCCCATATTCCAAGCCTAAGAACAAACAAGCCATCACGGTAACTAAGAACGGGAAAAAGTCCAGTTCTACAAAGGAATCAAGAAATGAATGTTTTATCTATTACATATTTGCATTAATTAAGTATTTCTCTTACTTTTTGACTTCCATATTTCACCAATACGATCATATTCCACCATAAATATCATGGCTG
Source organism: Pollenia angustigena (assembly GCA_930367215.1). Classification (NCBI taxonomy): domain Eukaryota; kingdom Metazoa; phylum Arthropoda; class Insecta; order Diptera; family Polleniidae; genus Pollenia; species Pollenia angustigena. The sequence goes on from OV884056.1 coordinate 284,099,259, forward strand.
AAATAATAATGGCCGATAAAGTAGCCTTGGGTATGTAGTAAAATGTTGAAGTTAAAAATGCCAAAGTTAATAAAACCAGAACACCAGTTACAGCTCCACCCAAAGTAGTCTTTACACCACTTGAATTATTAATGGCAGTACGTGTAAATGAACCAGTAGTGGGCATAGAGGAAACAAAACCACCAAAAACATTACAAAGGCCTACAGCAATCATTTCTTGTGAGGCATCAACAATTTTGCCCTTTGCTGTTAAAATAATCGAAATTAAAAACATTTTTTTTGTGTGAAGGTAGTAATATGTACTTACAAAATGCCTTTGCTATGGCTACTGTTTCAAGTATAGAAATTAAAGGGATTGTTGCTAGGGAGGCTCCCAAATTTGATATCATATCTCCAAAACTATCAGTGGTACCATTGTTTGAGGTTGAGAATGGAGGTGTTTGAAAAGGTGGTATTCCAGGGGTTATTTTACCGGTGACTTTAAAGGGCAACCAATCGTCATGACTTATGAAATAACAAATTAAAATGCCTACTACAACAGCCAGAGCATTACGAGACAAAGAAATATATTTTCTTAAAGTTTTATAACGGCAAGGAAGATCTTTAACTTTCTATGAATAAATTCAAATAATATTATTAAAACTTCTGAAATATATGAATGTACTATAGGAAATCTTACTCTCATCAACAACAATACCACTAAAGTGCAAACACCCAAAATAGCATCATTTCTATTCGTCTCAGTTATGTGGGTAAAGAAGTTAGACCAAGAGTCCAGAAACTCATTATTGGGACCTTTGAATGTTAATAATTTATTATAATTTAAAACTTTCTTTAAGTTTGTAAAACGAAATCTTACTAACTTTTAATTCCAAATAAATTGTTAATTTGACCACTTGCTATGGTAACAGCAGCGGCGAGAGTAAAACCAGTAGTCACTGGCACCGAAATAAATCTTACCAATACACCCAAATTCAAAATACCTAAAAGAAAAATAACACAGCCCGAAAGAAAACATGTCAACACAGCATAATCTGGATTGCCGGAAATATGAGTTTGTATCATCAAGGACATAATGGCAGTTGGACCTAAAAAAATTTTCAAAATTAAAAGTATGAAATAAAGCATATCAGTTGTAACACTTCAAATAACTCACCCACAGTTATGTCTTTACAAGTGCCAAATATAATATAAACAAAACAACCCATAAATGCAGAATATAAGCCATATTGTGTTGGTAAACCTGCTATTGTGGCATACGCTATAGCCTGAGGTATAGCAGTAAGACCAACAGTTAAACCTGCCACAAAATCAGGAATCAGAAATTTTAGTTCATATTTTGGCAACCAGGTCAAAAAAGGCAAACAATTTTTAATTGTTGCTATAGCGCAACAACTTTTTGAACGACTTTTGATAATTCTACCAACATCTGGAAATTTTTCATGATACAAATTCTCTGTAAAAAGATAAAAGGAAAAACCAAATTTTTCATTTTAATTAATTTCTATTAAGAGCACAGATTAATTTGTTAATTATTATTCTATTGACTATTTGTTTAACGTTTTATTGTTACAGTGAAACTTTGATATAAAGAACATTAAGGGGGTCAAAAAATTATTCGGGAATAAGAGGATCCTTGGTATAACAAAATTTTATAAAATACGAATACAAACCCTTTATTCCAATTCTATTATTGTCTGTATTCGAAAATACTGATAAAAATTCACTATTCGAGAGATGCTTAATTAAAAAATGCAACATGTTGTTTATGCTTTTCATATTCGCTTAAACAAGTGGCTAATTCTGTCAATCGTATACAATCGAATACTTACTAGAAAGTTTTAATTGTTTTACTTCTAGGATTTTGTCAGTCGCTATCAAAAATTATGTACCGACATTTTTAATAGCAGATCAGTCGATAGTAAGCGACTGCAAATTGCGAGTTTCTAATCGTAATCACTTATCATGTAAAGCTGTTTTTGTAAACAAAACAATAAAAATGGAAATAAAAGTTCAATTTTTTTAAAAACTAAAGAAAAAATCATGATATTAGTATTTTAGGCCTTATGCTTAGGAACCACGGGAACTTATATATATATATATATATATATATATATATTAGGTCAAAATTAACAAAAAAATATAACCAGGAAGAGATTGAGATGGGAAATTGTATTGCTTACCATACAGATTTGGCAAAAAGTAAATTGTCTGGCTGCCTCTGTCAAACGAAAACATTTTTTAAAGCTGAAAAAATAAGTTCAAATATTTAAAAACATGTACCTATGTACTTACATAGATATGTATTTTGTATGTATGTATATGCACATATCCCCTTGATTCTACTTACTTGTTGTTTGAAAAACTTAAGTCATCCATATGGTACATCCATCCTATTTTTCTGATAAGGTTCTGGTTTTTAATCTTTTCGAATTCCGAAGATGACAAACCAAATAATTGAGTCAGGATGATGCACTATAAATTTTAATCTTAAAAATACTACTTTTCACTTTTTTAGTCGTTTAACAGCTTACATACATGTTTTTAAGTGTTGTAAAACATTTATTTCAGTTTTTACAATTGAAAAAATAATTTCGTTTCGTTCAGTATCGACTTACAGAATTAGAAATAAGACAACTATCGAAATTGTTTTCCAATCGAAAACAAGTTTTATCACGACTACCAAAACAAGCCTCAGGGCTTTACAATTTTGTCTAACATTTTATTTGCTTATTCTGATTTTGGTATAGAAATGCTTTTGAATGAAAACTTCGCTATATAGACCCTTTATTCTAGCTCAGAATTTAACCGTTATACCGAGATTTTATTGTACTACAATATTATACATATTTATTATTATCATTATTTGCACATGTCTGCATATCGAGGGCTTATATTCAATACCCGCCATACACCAATTATTGGAAAATGACTTTTTGATGGCAAATTTTTCACTGATGCCAGCTTTATCTCTTACAAAAATTTCAGAAAAAAAATTAATATAAGTTCTTTTTTTTTTAATATTTGTGATACCGCTATCAACCGCACGAATTTTTTTAATGCAATACCTGCCATACGCCACACATTGGTTGAAGTTCATAAAACGAGCGGCAAAAAATAGAAGAAGTTGTTGAAGGATAATGAAACTTGGCACATAGGCATTTGTTTGAATCAAGAAAAAAATGGAAAAATCAAAATGAAACGCCCACTTTTACGCCCACCTCCCATACAAAGTGAAAATTAAATTTTAACCTACGGCATTGTTTTTTGGCACATAGCATTTTTAAGCACTCGTACTCATTTGTTTGATATTTAAAAAATATCCGCCCACTTTTACGCCCACCTTCCATACAAAGTGAAAATTAAATTTTGACCTATGGCATTGTTTTTTGGCACATAGCATTTTGAAACACTCATAATCATTTGTGTGAAATTGGATTTCTGCCTTGATTTCTAATACATCAACTCAATTTTCACAAAAAATAAATATTATAATTGTAAAATGGCCTTCTGAAAATATATACCTGATCACGCCCACCTCCCATAGAAAAAACAAATAGAAAAAACATGATTACGTTTTCCAAGCATAGTCTTTTAATAATTTTTTAACATCATTATCGGGTTGCAGAACAGTTAAATTATATGCATTTGCATACTGCTCAGTTACCAATCCAGCCTAGTAAATGGAAACATCTTCAAGATTTGAAGCCGGTTATACCACTAGAATATCATTACTTTTATGATAATTTAGTTCAGATGGAGTCAAAGTAAAAAGGAGCAATGTGACAATGTCCAATTTGAATTACCTTTTTTAATTATCAGGTATGTGATTTTCGATTCAAAAATTTTAGAAATTGTTTTTGTTTTAAATGTAATTTTCTATGCGAACGTTAACGTGTGACATCGTGGGATTGGCTGTTAATCATGAAAAACAAAATCTTATTAATTAAAAATTATGTATTCCCAAAAATTACTTTGATAATTATATTAAAAAAGAAAATAATAAAGCTAACTAACAAAAAGTCAAATTTAGTAAAAAAAAAAATAAGGCAGTTAATGTTTATTTTTTTTTTACTAAATTTGACTTTTTGTTAGTTAGCTTTATTATTTTCTTTTTTGTACTGTCTATTTCACGATTTCACTTGAACGTTTACGTTTGCACAAGTAGCTTGTAAATCAAAAACAATTTTTTTGATTTTGTAAAAGTTCGAGTGACATCGTGAAATAGACAGTACATTGCTTTTAGGCAAATAAGCAAAAAAAAATCTTATTGCTGATATTAGAAAAAATAATGGTAAAAAACAAGAAAACAAACATCAGCTTATTTGGTTTAAGATTCCAGGACATTCTTAAGGCCCGTTTTCACAACTTACCGATAGCTAAAGGTAGGATTTTATCGCCTGTATAAAAAGTTTTCCATTATTACAACTTTACTTTAACCTACCAGGTAGGATGAACATTTATTTACTTTATCGCTTATTTAAGGTTAAAGAAAAGTTTTAATAATGGAACACTTTTTATAAGGCCAGTTAATGTCTACTTTTAGCTATAGGTAAGTTGTGAAAACGGGCCTAAGGGGTTTAAATGTATTACTTAGCATGAATACCGCTTATGTAATAGATTTTTGTTTAACTTTACGAGTTTTAAAATCAAGATTATAGTCGCCTCCAAATGACAGGACTTGGCCAAAATGTTTACTTTTTGTATGCTCAATTTACAAGCAGTTAATGCAAGTCATAAGTTCAAAAAAATAGAGATATTAAAAGAGAAGAAGAAATATATTTATAATTCTTTCTTATGTCATACTTTTTCGAAATATTTGAGCTTCTATTACTAAAAGCTCTAATAAAAAATGGACTTAAAATACAGTCTGTTCGTCGATTTCGAACGTTAACGTTCGCATAGAAAATTACATTTAAAACAAAAACAAATTTTCGAATTTTGTTTGTGTTTTAAATGTAATTTTCTATGCGAACGTTAACGTTCGAAATCGACGAACAGGCTAATAGTTTGGTTTTTTAATAATGTACTCGAGACATTGTTCAGCAACTTATCATTTAGTTTTACTTTCTTTATAAATAAAAAATGTGACGAAGTAAAGATAAATAAATACATACGTACTTCAAACTATTTTCGAGTTTTTGATAAGATTAATGTTAAAACGATTTTTTCTAAAGATCAATCAATAAACGTAACAGTTATTTTGTATAAAAAGCTAACAAAATAGTTTATTTTAATCAATTTTTAAACATGAAAATGTTTAAACCCTTGAAGTAGTATTAGACGTCATGTATTAAGCTTATAAAATTATCTACTGCAAAATGCATACATATGTACATGTCGCGTAAAAGCAAAAACAAAAAATTGCTCTTTAAATGACAGCTCGAGTTTGAAATGCAAAATTAGAGCGTGTTCTATTTTGAACTGACAAACCATCTTATATTAGCTGTTATGCTGTTTTTGTTTATAAATACAATACTTGTAATTAACTGAAATACATGAAACAAAGACGACAAGATAGCGCATTGCGCAGATCCGTTAACTTTGTACCAAGGACTTTATAGTTATAACTTTTATTCGATAAAAATTGCGAATAATTATTTCGAATAAATTTATATTTTATTTATTAGGAAGAATTATTATTATCCAATTTTTATTTTTAAAAATTGATGATAACTTTCTCAAACATAACTATTACTGTTCGATAGATATATTACTAATTATTTTTAATAGTTATGAATAAGAAATAACATAACCGTTATAACTCATTTAAATATGTATGTATGTATATATGCACATGTATAATCTGCAAAAATAAAACAATAGGTAGGTAGGTAGGTAGAAAGGCCGGTGTGAAGTTTCCTTCACACCTTCACCCAGAGACCAATATGGTCCATTGTGACGCCTTAATTAGAGATAGCTAAGAAGGTATAAAGTAGGTGAAGTAAGCAGCAAAAGCATAAGACAGATCCGAAAGATAGGTAGAAAAGAAAGGAAAGAAAAGAAGGTAAAGGACCAACCCCGAGAGAAATCCCACTTAAACCAAATCCGCCCTACGTGCAGTTAGCACCCAATAAAACAATAAATATCAAGAAAATTCAAAATAATAAAAAAAATGAGCATACTTATTGTTTAGGGTCCTTGCTTTGTACTCTCATTTTGACGTAATTTAGACGTCCCTGTAGCAAAGAGATTAAAATGTAAACAAACATTGGCATACCACATACACGTGTTTGTGTGATGGTGCTTGTGCTCATTTACTGCTGTGACGTATATGCGCAGAAAAATAATGTTTTCAAAATTTAAATGCACAATCCTTGTTTTCTTTGTTTTATCACTGAAATACAATTAAAAGTGAATAGAATTGGCTGTTGTGAACGAGTTACATAGGTTATGTCAGATGAAACGAAAGCGAAATTATAAAATATTTATTTTTATTTTATACTAGCTGACCCGACAGACGTTGTCCTGTCCAAATTAAGAAAAATGTTTGCGTTCGATTTCAAAATCCGTTAAAAAGATACGAACATTTGAAAGAAAAATTAGTCAAATCGATGGAGCCGTTTTCTGATTTTAGGTAAATCGAAAAAAGTGGGCGTTCAAGTGGGTGGGCAAAATTTTCTTTCCGTAAAAACCTAAGTTGAACCATGGCGATGATTTTAAAGAAAAAACCGTCCAAATCGGTCAAGCCGTTCTCAAGTTTTGCGTTTAATAGAAAAAGTGGGCGTAAAAGTAGGCGTGGTAAATTTTTCTTTCGATGAAAACTTAAAATGGATTAATATGAACATTTAAAAGAAAAATTTTTCAAATCGATGGAGCCGTTTTCTGATTTTGGTAATTCGAAAAAAGTGGGCGGGGCAAAATTGTCTTTTCGTATAAATCTAAGTTGGAACATGGGGATCATTTTAAAGAAAAAATCGTCCAAATTATATAGATGTCACTGGTGGTGCAATATGAAAATTGGATTTTGCCACGCCCCTCCACCCGCCTGAATATTCTGAAAATTCTCTGAAAATTTCATCAAAATCGGCCCAGCCGTTACATACATATACATTAGACTGGTCGCATCTTGTATGGGATTTTTTTTTTAAATTTAATTGTTTGCGCTGCTTAAAATATGAGGTTTGGTGTAAGAAATCATGATCTAATTTTTCAGGTCAATCCGACGATGCCTAGCCGTGCCGGGTGGGGTCCAAAGTTCCCCATATTATAAAAAAAAACATCTTTTCTATCAGATCTTTAAAGTTATACTAGTTGAAAAGCCGAAAATCAAAAATATGTCTTCGTTACGATCTTCCGCAGTGATAGTACTTCAAGTGTGCCAAATTTCAGCTTCCTATGTCATCAGATGGCTTCAGAAAGTTGCGGAAAGAATAGGACATACATGCAAACATCCTGACATCCCTCTAACTCTGAAAATCCCCGATCCGATCTTATTAAAAATTTGTGTCTAAGATACTTTCTAATAGGACTAACATTGGTGCAAATTTCATCCAAATCGGAAGACATCGATTTAATAATTGGGTCACTTGACATTAAATCCCCCTTTAATCTATATATAAATCGGCTAAGGCAAAACAGTTAAGAACACTTTCCTCCTCTGTATGTCCACTGATTTGAACAAAATAACAAAAGAGGTATTTACTCAAAGAAGTGCACAATGTATATTTTATTAAAATCTGTTCAATAATTTCAGAGTTATAAGCGTTCAAAAAAAAAAAAAAAAAGTCAAACATCAATCTATAACCAGTGGTTCGAAATTTGTTGTTATTATAACTTAAATTTTAAATTACATGTTGCCTGCTTTTTCCTCTGTTTTTTCGTATTCTTTCTGTCAAGACTTCACTGAAAATCAAAAATTGTTCTTAGAAATAGCTTTGGCACAGGCTCTAATGTTTACATTTGTACTTTTATTTATACAAATAAAATGTCGACGAAAGTGGACAAAAAAACATAATAAACAGATGTATTCAGGTTTTCAAGACAAAGTCATGACAGAAAGAATACGAAAAAGGAGGCAACATGTAATTTAAAATTTAAGTGATAATAACAGTAAATTTCGAACCACCAGTACTACTGGTTAAAGATTGATGTTTAACTGTTGGCTAACGGGCACCGCAGTGGTGCAGTGGGTAGAACACAAAGATCTTCTGACGATAGAAAGTGGTGTTTCTTGAAACATGTAAAGATCAACCCGGGTACAAATCCCAGCTCAGCCAAAAAAAATTATCAATAAATTTTAATAAAAAAATTGTAAAATTCCTTTCCTCAGTGAACATAATTTAATGAAAATTAAATTTGATGAACTCAAGCCTAATTAAAGAATATCAAAAATATTAATTTTAGTATTTTTACTTTCTTCAAGGTTAATGTTGTCGACTACAAGAGCTAAAATATTGTCATATATCATATTCTTGTAAAATGTTTTTTTTAAGAGATAGTCATATGCAAACAAATTACATTTGAATAAATGGCTTGAAGGCAAACTTTGAGGGGCGGACGCCCCCCCCCCCCTAAAACACAACTTATCGCCACGAAATTTGTTTGTATTTTTTTTTACACAAAACTGAACCGATTTGGGGGGGGGAGAATATAAGAAATAAAAAAAAAGTTCCCCATACAACTAACGGCCACGCTAAATAAAAGAATGGTTTCCTAGCATATCTGAGCTGTATTACTTGAGAAAATTGGGCTGGAAACTGGAAAATTTTATAATTTCCTGTATTTTCTACTTCTTAAGACATTTTTATATACTTATTTTACATGCAAAAAAATATGTTATGTTTACACTCTTCCTTCATAATCTCTCCATTACAATCTATTGTAAAAGGAGTATTAAGTTTTTTTGTTAATGAAATTTGAAGACATTTATGGTAAAATGCATGGTGATAATAATAAAAAAAACATATGGAAAAATCGTACGTTCGCCATCCGTACGTTCGCGACCGGTACATAAGCCAATTAAATAAAAACCAAGAGAGATATTTTATGTTGTAAAAACTGGATGGAGACCTATTTTAAAATAAATTAATCACTTTTGAAAATTCCGTTTCATTACGCAGATTTTTACATTTCACTACTGTCAGCCGAAGTTAACTTCTATTTTGCGTACGTTCGTGACCACACGTTTATAACTCTTATTATGAAAACTTAAACTCGATGAAATCCATCTTTTGTACTAAACATAGAGCTACCCAAATGCTATCGAATCGCAAAAAAATGCTAGGAAAAGTTTTGTTTTCTATATTATTTGTACATCAAAAGCGTACGAACGTACGTTTGTGACCCCAGGAAATGCCCATATATAGATTTATAGTTGAAACCTATCGCCTCCAGCCTATCGCAGTTTAAATTTAACTTAAAAATTTTTTTATCTCAACATATTGATGAGCTTCTGATATAACGTTAATTGGTATGTTTGAAATACATCATGTAAAATTTGTAAATTAAAATTTATTATAAATATATTGAAATACTTTTGTTTAAATTTTGCCAACAAGCCAAAATGCCAATTGGCGCTGAGGTGAAATTGTAATATTTTATAATAAAATTTGAAAAAACCATGTACAAAATGAATTGAAACTTACATATGTGCTGTTTCCAGGTGACAAACAATTGATTGTGTAGAACAATTTATATGAAAAATCACTGAGTTTTTTGAGTGCTTTTTATGTTAATTTTTCTACACAATCAATTGCTTGCCAACTGGAAACAACACATTAAAATTTCTGTCGTATTCAAATTATAGTTTTCTTCATACTCATAATGTACATATGTGTTCTAAAATTCAATATCATCAAAATCTTTAAAGGCTCAGTTAGGCGAACGTTGCTGTGCCGTATCTGTACTGTATTCATCAGCTGTTCGCTTTTTTTTTATATGAAAACCAATACAAAAGCTTACCGAAATGCAATGTACCGTAGTTGCAACGTACCAATCTGTATAAAATAGAATTTCATTCCGTTGTTACGTGACATTTGTATGACAGTTATGGGCGGCTTGTATGTTCCATTGAATGGGGGTATTTTTGCTCTTTTTTTTGTACTTTTTTCAGTATATCTATGGAATTGCGACAAACAACTTACAATACAACATATTTCCAAATATACATATGTATGTTTAGATGTTTAAAGTAAACAAATGCATATACACATACAATGGAAATGTAAAACATATAAAATACTTTAAATGGTATCAAAACCTTGTTTGGTGTACGCACATTTACAATATATGTATGCTAAAAATTTATATATGCTAAAATACTAATTTATTTATTGTGAATCTATTATATAAATATTAAATTTTAACATTTTTTACATACACAAAATACTGTTTTAATACCATTTAAATCACGTGGTACCTTTTCTGTGCAACAGCCACCATTTGAACATTTTTAATTCCCATCACTGTGTGTTTTGTTTTATGTATACTATTGCTTTTTATTTTTTATAAACGTTCTATAAGTGCACCAACGTGCTTACAGTACGGTGCGGTACATTACGGATACAGCAACGTTCGCCTAACTGAGCCTTAAGGATTAGAGCATTTAACTTTCACGGTTCTTTTTAAATTGAGTTGACACAAAAAGAAATTTGGAAAAATATGTATTTGCTTTATTCTGAACTGTCACTTATCGATAGTGTGTATCCCGCTTAGTTGAATAATAAATAATAAATTTTATTATCAATTACGGTTAATGTTTAGGATTTTATTAATAATAAAAAATCGCATATTAACATACAATTATTAAAAATCGCATATTAACATACAATTATACATATGAATTTTTTCACACAATTAACTTTTTTTTTTGACATATTTTCAAACTTCGTTAGACAACTTAAAAAATTAACAATCTTTTGAAATTCCTAATTTATTTCAAGGAACTTTATATATAAAAAAGCCAATTATTTCAGTTTAGCATATTTATATATATGTATAATATAATAAGATGCATTGTACTCATTTTTGTAAATATATTTGTCTTTTTATATGTTTGTACTAGGGCTTTCAATCGCGAAATCTATATATAAATTTCGGGATTAGGCGAATCCCCAATCTCGGGATTTCTAATTTCTAATCCCGGGATTTTCGGGATCCCGATTTTTTTTATATTCTTAATTATTTTTACAATTTTTTAATAACTTGTATAAAGATACGTGTATTTGTTGACAAAAAAAGTTTAAAATATATTCGGAAAATTTTAAATATATATGGACAATTGTAAAATATATTTGACAAATTTAAAATATTTGGATAATTTCAAAATACATTTAGGCTGGGTTTTTGTGATGTCAGTTAAACTAGGTTTAGTTAATCTGAAAACATATTTGTGCCGCCATAACCAAGTTTGTATACATAATTTTGACGGAACAGCTTAGTTTTGCTTAAAATTTTGGACTTTTTTAATACAACTCAACTCTAGTTCAGTTGAAATTTTGCAGTTTTTTATTATGGTTTACAACTCTGTGTTAGTGCCGTTAACAAAAACATTATTTCATAGATATTCCGCACAAGTTTTTTTTCATATGCGTTATGACAGCATTTCACGTGAAATGTTGAACAGAGTACCAGGCTTTATGCAATAAGTCGCACAATGGTTTCATTCATTCAATAAAAATGTGAACTAACCTATAGGAATAACATAAACAGCATTGTACAATGTTGCCAACACATCTATTGTTGTGCAATAAAAATCAAGATGTCTTTTGATTGTTGCCAATTACCTTCGAATAACACATACACATTGGCGATATAATTGTACAATACGTAAAATTGAACAATTGTGTAACAAGTGTATGAGCCGCTTTACATTGTCTTTATGAATTTTAATCAATTAATAATTTAAGTTTGTTTTTATTATATTTTTACAAATAAATAATATACGTTCATGAAATGTGTATTTTAACACGAAAATTAAGTTATTTTTTATCCCGAAATCGAAATCCCGAAATATTTTATTCAATCCCGAATGCCGGGATTCAGAAAAACCAATCCCGATTGGAAGCCCTAGTTTGTACATATTTAAAAAACAAACACTTGGTATTTTACAACCAAAATTAACTCATTCTTTAACACGTTTTATTTTCATCTCGAACAGTTTGTTAAATTTAAAAACAATGCCAAAGCTTATCACTTAAAAATAAATAAGCGCTGAGCATAACTTTTGAGTTTTTTTTTTGTTAAAGAATATCTTCCGGTATCAACAATAATACACAGTATTAAATTTTCGTATTTACTTTATTACACGAAATAATTATAATATTTAGTTTAGTTCATTTAATAATATACTCACCTTCTGGATGCTTTACTTATGTAGTAAGTGCTGGTTCACACAGGTCAAGTTTACTTGAACAGTTTTATTTAAATTTTCTTTTGAACTTGCGTTCACGTTCATGCACAAAATTAATTTTTGTTTTCTTTTCCTTCAACTTTGTAGCTTTTTATTATATTACGGATGAAAAAAGAAAAGAAAAATACAAAACTGACTGGTACGGTCAAGTATGTACCCCTTTCCATTCTCTTTACCCCTCTCTCCTAAAAGCTCAAGACTTGAAGAGTCAAACTTGACCTGTGTGAACCAGCACTAAAGCCAGTTAGTTCTATTAATAATAAAATTTCTAACAAAAAATGTTTAAATTAAAACAAGGCTATTTACAACCTACAGTAATCAAGTATCTGAAAAGAAATGAAACATTTGCAAGTCTTTGCAAAATGTAGAAAAATTTGAATTTTTTTTAGCGGTTTTTGCATGTGCAAAAACAAAACAATTACTTTTCAGGTGGCAAGAGTGCAACAAAACTATTGGCTTTGCGCTCATCTGCTTGCTTTGATTTACTGTTGTTTACAAATGCCAAAACATATTTAAAAATTATTCATTTAGGAGTTTTTACTTACATTTTTTAATTTTGCTCTTTAATTTTTTGAACTGCTTTATATTTTGTTTAGCAACAAATAAAAAAATTACAAGAAGCTGTCTTTCTCTTAATTCTACTCAAAAACATTACCTTACGAATCAAACCAATTACCAAACGTTTGCGAAAAGTTTTTGCTCAAAATTTGTCAAATTCTTTGCCTTTGATTTATTTTATAGCTGCGTTCGTATAACATAATGTACGTGTTGTGCTCAAAAGCAAAAACAATACAAAACTACAAAAACTCTCATTTGGAATTCTTATGAGTGTTGGAGTCGTAATCCTGCCTTTATACACGCAAGTAGAGTATCAGGCAAGTTCTGAAAATCACAAGATTTCAAATCACACTTGTGATTTAAGGATGTTATGAAAACAAACAAAAAAGTTGTAACTTGGTTCAAAATGGTGGACAAAATAAGCAAGAATTTTAAATATGCAGTCACTTAAACTGACCGGTTAAAAATCACAATTATAAAAAAAAAATAGCTTTTTGTCCAGAACACTTTTCTTGTGACTTTTCTTGCACTTTCACAAAAAGTGATTTCAGAACATGCCTGTAAGTATACGTATTAACATCGAAAATGTCGTAGAAAAAGTCGAATGTCATGCAAATTGAATAAATGTTTACACAGTCTAGTGAGTATTTTTTATAAATCAGAGTTACCAAAAAAATTGGAATTTATAATTACACAGGCCAACAAATTTTTAACCAGAATGAATATACATGCTTTTCTAAGGGTTTGAGTTGCGTAAATCATTCTGTATTTTCTTCATCGGTTATGTCAATTGCCTTTAAAATAAATGTTTAACTTTTGTAATATCTTCTTCGTTCTCTGAGATATCTTAATCTGAAGTTTGAAAAAATCAGGGGCAAATTACGGCATTCGATATCGATCGAAATTTCCAGTTTAATTGTATTGTAATTTCGATCGATATCGAATGCCGTAATTTGCCCCCAGGTTATCGCAATATTGAAGTATTTTTGTTTTTGTTTTCATTTTTTATATTTTTTGTGATTATTTTATTATCAAAGTAATATTTGGTTTTTTCTTCAGGTTAAAATATCTCACAGAAGTAACAAGAAAAATATTTATTTCAAAGGTATTCGGTAGGACTTTCAGACGACATATCAGGTTTTTTAAATGAGTATGACCAAAAACATGATTTTTTTTAACTTTAAGCTTATCTCGGAAAGCTCCATGATTTTGAATTTTTCTAATTAATTTTTTTTTGTTTGAGGTTGATGTTGAAAACACAAGAATTATTTTTAAAAATTTTCTTACAAAAACTTAAAACCATAATTATTGTTTCCGCAATAAAGTTAATTGGTAGCACTGTTTATATTTTTGACATCAGGTGTGTTCGTTTACTTTACTAGCAGAAACTTGCAACGAAAGTAAATTAAAAATTTACAAAATTTGTTCCTCAATTACTTATAAAAAAAAAAAAAAAATAGAAAGTAAATGAACGATTTACTATCAAAAACTAGCAAGTTAGACATATCGACCGTATTCAGCTGTAACATACGTAATTATTTCTTTCTGAATTCAATTGTATTGAACTATTTCCGCAAGATATTGTGCTTATATGTTAGAAAAATTAATTTTGTATGTTATTGAAAAACTTTAATTAATAATTTAAAAATAATATTTGTTCTATAAACAAAAACATGAAATAGGTCGTTAACAATTCTTGTTAGAAAAATTTTAATATCAGGAATTTTCAACAAATTTTTTGTCCCTCAAATATTTAAGCTCATTTTTCACTCTCTCATTGCAAGTTTTTCGAGTACGTAAACACTTTTTGGTAACAAATATTGAAAGTAGCAATGATTTTTTGTTATTGAACGCACCAACTAACTTGTCGCAAGTATCAAAAATCACTGTCTTCAGAAATGTCTTTGTTAGTGAAAAAAAATTTAAATGGTATCGACAAAAATTTCTAACGACTACGACTTCGAGCACGACAACGACTCGCAATAGGGCATATTTTTCTCACAGCAAAGTACAAAACAATTATTTTAGTTTAAAATGTAACCGCATTTTTCACAATTTCGAACGTTGGTTTTCGCATAGAAAATTTTATGAAAAACACCTTTTTTAATATTTTCCATAATCGTAAAACAGCCACAAGATTTTTGTTTTTTATAACTAGGATTTATTATGAAAGCACTATTTAAGATATCCTATAAACAATTGAAAATTCGCACCTTCTAAATCCGTCATTTTGTGTTTTTATTTAGACTCTTCTAAAAGTTGTACAAAATGATTTTAAAAGTGTATGAATATATTTATTTTTGGGGTTTTATATTTTGCGTCCACTCTATACTACGTTGAACGATCTAATGAATTTTATTTTTTTATTTTAATTTACTTTTTTGTGGCGTTTCGATAAATTACGTATGCACGTATACATATATATATGTATATATTGAGTACGTATGCATAGACAAAACTTTAAGAACAACGAGCAGACCATAAACAAATATTTTCATTAATTTCCAGAGAGCCATCAAGTTAACATTATTATCATAGAATGTTAAATTGTTGTTATTATTGTATTATATTTTTTAATTTTTATACTTTATTTCCTAAGAACTCAATTTCAAATCACTTATATGTTTAATCATTTTTTTACACATCAACTTTTTAAAGATTAGTTTATAAATTATCTTGAAACAAAAAAAAAAAAAATCTTGAGTTTTTTTAAAATCAAATATTGCAATTCAATAATTTTAAATAAACTAACTATAACTAAAAGACTTAACCTTGTATTCAAAAACTATTATTAAATTTAACAAATCGTCAGCTCAGAATTGGTTTGTCGCATACGGCAAAAAGTCGGAGTGGAGAAAAACGGCAGAGAAGATTTACATGAAGATTTCTCAAAATGTACCCGGTATACATATGTTTTGAAGAAAATGTAAATTTTTGCGCACTTTCATGAATAAAGTTAGAATTTAAAGGAATTTTTTAAAAATTAAAAATATTGTTTTGTGCCGCACACGCCACTTTTCTTGTGTGCTGCATACGTATACTTATTGCGTGAGTGACTGACTCATTCATCATCGTACAGCCTAAACGCCTGAAGCTAAAGACTTGAAATTTGGACTGGAGGTGGACCTCTCCTCCGAATGTTTAGGGGGTAAAAAAGGGTAAATTCGGAAAGCTTTTATTTACAAAACTAAAAGAGATACAAAAAAACTGTAAAGGCCCAAATACATTGATCACACCGACAATGCTGGATGGAAAATCAAATAATTTAGATATGACGGCGAATATTACGTCAAGCACACCTACACGATGAATTCGCCGGCTGGACAAGCATTTGACAAGTGTATTTGGGCCTTAATACATATCGTTGTTTTTTTGAAAACTAAGTGGACAGGTGTGTGGTACTTTTTTGAAATTCGGCTCTTTAAGGGTGAAACGGGTAAAACCTGAATTTTGGTACGTTTTTGTCAGCCCATCTTATTTTTGATTCAATAAACCTAGAAATAAAATGTATACCACATTCGAAACTTATCAAAAAAATACGAATACAAGTTTGGTACTTTTTCGAAATTCGAACGTTTAAGGGGGGAAAATCGTAACTATTTTTGATACTTTTTTACAAAACATTTTGCATTTTGCAATTTTTGATATTATAATATTTGAGATCAAAACATAAAATTCAACATGCAATGTACTGAATGAATGCTTTATATCTCAGAAACCACAAAAAATTTCGCGAAACAGATTTTGGATTCAAAAAGGGGGTATTCAAAATATACCCCATATCTAACTCAATTTTTGTTAAAATGGTCGGTAGGTCAAACCAATTCTGAGCTGACGAAGTGTTAAATAAAGGTTCTAAATATTCTCTGAAGTGAAGTATTTAAAAATTGAAAAATAATATTTATTCAACCCAATTATGAAGAAAAATTTCCGGGAAGTTTTCTTCCTTCTCGCATTTTTACAGTTGAATTTAAATATGAAAAATTGGGGAAGGGAGGAAGGGAGGAAGCTCCTGGACAATTTTTATTCATAATTGGGTTGAATAAATATTATTTTGCAATTATTTAATACTTCATTTTAGAGAATATTTATTAGCACCTTTTATATTTATTAGTATTTTATTAGAAACAGACTATCATCTGAAATCATTGATCATTACAGAAATTTTATTTACTAAAGAAAGTTAACAAAGAACGCCTTTAAACATTTTGAACCTTCCAAAGATATCTTCTTACGGCGTTTCAGTTTAATATAAGCTTCAGCTTGTTCCACTAATCTCTTCCGTCATATTCTCTTTTCTCGGTTTTTTGTTGCCAATTACGAATAACCATAAGACACGTAGGTATTCTGCTACGAATTCCTTCCATTGATGTAAAAAAATTAAATTGAAGTTTTATTTATGAGTAAAAGTTAAGTTACCCAACAAACCATCCCTTATGCGGAATGTAACTGAAAATTATTTTTGTGTTTATTTACACATGTGATCGTGAGCTTCAATTGGCGTTTTCGGGGTCGCGGGTGGTAGCGACCGCAAGTTATCTTGAAAATAAGGGAGCAACTTGTTTTCTTAGATTATCTCGTGAACAATAAGGAATACGAACAATTTTGTTAAGCCTTTTTATAGATCAAAATATCAAAATGACTCTTAAATAAATAAAATAAATTGTATAATTAAAAAGTTAAAGAAAGAAAATATTATGCACGTGCTATCGTTGGGTAGTCGATTAAAAAAAAAGAATGCATCCGCTACACATACATTAAGTTATCGTCGCTTACTTATTGCCAACTAGAACCTCTGATATCATAGTTTGGCCTGATTGGCATTTAAATGGTCCGCTGCAAGACTCTCATCAGATGAGAGTCGTACAGGAGGGCTGAGGGGAGATGAAAGGGGGAGCATACCTGATTGTTGGCTAGGACTTTATAGCCTGGCTATGACGTGGCGAGAACGCGAGTGCTACTTGGTCTCGGTAGGGACCAGATGAGGACAGTGATATCGGTCATTACGGGTCACTGGGTGATAGGGACTCATGCTAGGAGAATGGAACTTGATTATAACGAATACTGTAAAAGTTGTCATAATGTGGAGAGGAGGAGACGATGTTTCAATTTCTCTGCCAATGCCCCGGTCTAGAGGACATAAGGTTTATGCATTTTGGGAGACCGGAATTGCCATGTCTGGACGATGTGTCTAATGTGGGCTGAAGTCGATCTCTCTGTTCTGCGGGGAGTCGAGGTGGTTCGAGGCTGCAGTGACCTCTGGGGAATAGTCTGGTGGACACTGGCTGACTTGTCACTGGCTAAGAGTATCACAAAGGGACCGCTAAGGGTATCACAGTTCTATGAGTTCGCTTGTGGACCCTTCCCTAAATTCAAATGCAATTAAACGCGTCGCTTCTTTGCAGTAAGAAAAATAAGAAGTCAAAGCAAAAGCTGAATAAAATTTTAACAATTTTTCTTCAAAATATATGCCAGAAGCAGTGGAGAAAATACCAAAAATGCTATCGAGTAGATTTTTAGAAAACTTCACGTAATCTTCATTGCGTTTTTCTCCATTACGAATTTTTGGCTTATTCGCCAAACCAATAATGAGCTGACGAGCAGTTGAATTAGCCGATCGAACGCATTTTTAAATTTTTTTTTTATTATATAGAATGTTTTGTAGTTTTAAATCTTGGGTATTTTTTAATGGTATGTGATATTTTTATATTGGCCACGGAGGCTTTATATAACATGTTATCATAACAAATTAATATATTGTTACGTTACTGCCTTTCAATAACGTTTTGGTTTATTTCCTTTATAATAAACCGTTTCGAGTTCTTTATAGCACTTTTGGTTAAGTTTCTTATCATACTTTAATAATGAAACTTAGAAATGAATTTAATTTTTCAAAATCCGCCTATAAACTTATATTCTCATATCTTGTTGGGAGGTCGTAATTTGTTGAATATAATAGCTTGGTTTCGTCCGTAATCCCCCTTTCACACTCGGCAAGTTACTTGCCGACAACAACAAAGTCTGTACAAATTTTTTTTAAATTTGTTTTTTCCTTACAGACTTTGTTGTTGTCGGCAAGTAACTTGCGCAAGTAACTTGCCGAGTGTGAAAGGGGGCTTAGTCCGTTATTTTCCGGTATTCCTCAGGGCTCTGTTATGGGCCCTCTATTGTTTATACTTTATATGAATGACCTTTCTTCATACATTAATTTATCATTATGTGAGCTATTTATCTATGCGGATGACATTTTTCTTCTCTTTAATAGTAATTTGAATGCACATGATGTTTTGCAATGCAATATTAACTATTGCCTTAATCAAATTCATGATTGGACTTCACTTAACTCCTTAGCTCTTAACCCTTATAAGTCCAAGGCATCATGTTTGGGTATAGAAATCAGTTTTTCCCTAGCTTGGATATTGTTCTGGACAATGTGCGGATACAGTTAGTCGATCATATTATGTGTCTTGGTGTGCTTTTAGATAATCAACTTTCCTTTGACCCCCATATTAATCTCCTTAATGGTAAAATATTTGGTATTCTTCGTAAAATGTATTCATCTAATTTGTATTTCCCATTACGTGTTAGGTATAATATGGCACATGCAATGTTGATGTCATCGGTATTATATGGTCTCGAAGTTTATTCTGGTACATGTTCCACTCGCTTAAGCAGAGTTAAGCGTATAGTTAATAGTATTGTAAGGTTTGTCTACAACATTAAGCGTCGTGAGCATATATCTATTTCGGTCCGGCGTTTTCTTGGGTGTACGTTTGAAAATTATGTGAAATATCGATTAGGTATTTTGTTCTATGCAGTAATTCGACATCGCAGACCCATTGACCTGTCTAGTTCGTTTGTATTTACAAGATCTGTTAGAAACCCCCAGATTATGATTCCCAGAATTTCCTCTTCTTTTTTTAGTAGGTCTTTTATAGTTAGGATTGCTAGGGTTTGGAATTTTTTACTATATTCATTACGGATATTTTCGCATTCAAATAATGTATTTCGTTTAAAACTACTGGAATTCTTCGCTAATTCTACTTTTTAATGATTTTCTATATCTCAACTAAATACATTTTAGCACTTTGTAAATTGTTTTTCCATTTTACCTTATTTGGGTGTGCTATTTCCCTCTTAGTTTGTTACTGTCTGGACCTTTTTTAGGATATTTTTCATTTCTTTTTTTTTTCTTTGTTATTTTTTTTTATTGCGGCTGGGGAGCCATTAACCATTAACTATGATATGTTGTTTTTTGATAATAGCTTTATTATTTTTTATTATTATTATTATTATTAGTTTATTAGTGTACAAATATATAATTTGTTGTTAATTTCTCAGGATATATGAACATGTAATATTGTTATTTTGGCCTCTAAGGCTTGATATTGCATAAATGAATGAAATAAATAAAATAGAAAAAATAAATAAAACTTAATAATACAACACTTTCAAAACTGTTTACAATTTACACAACTTTATTTAGTAATTAGTCACTTTAATATATAATATAATATAATTTTCTCAGTGTGATACGTTATTGACAAAATCTGAACTTAGAATGATCTCATTATGCTAGCCGCCGCAAGTATTTATACCCTAGCCCAGACGTCTAGATGGCTCTAGAAAGTTCGCCGCTTAACGGCTACTTACTCATTTATAGTTACTATATATATGGCTGAATTAATTTAGTTATTAGGCATCATAAACTAAGGCATACGTTTAGGTGTTACTATAAATTGAGATAACTTAATATCGAACATTCGACTATTTACAGTGGGGTTGAAGTACAATTATGCACAACAATTTTAACATTACAACAATAATAACTAATAAAATAACTAACAAATACTTACTGCCTGTTTAACGATATCGAACGTCATCGTTCGCGTAGAAAATTACATTTAAAACAAAAACAAACTTCGAGCAATGTTCGAACTTTGTTTTTGTTTTAAATGTAATTTTCTATGCGAACGATGACGTTCGAAATCCATGAACAGGCTGTTAATAACTAATCAATACAAGACAACACATAAATCAATCTAATTCTTAACCAATAGTTACAACTAATTCTTAACTAAAGTAGGTAGTTGATATGGAGCAAAATATAATCCATCCCGAACTCAAATAATCCATCCCGAACACAATTTATTTAAAAAATGGTCGATAAGTGAAACGATTAATGAGCAAAAATTACAATTGAATAATTTTTATTTTATAATCTTAATAAGCACAAAATAATATTTTCATCAGCTTTAGTTTCTAATTTATAATAGTTTTTATTAAACAATAATATTACATTTTATTAAACAATAATATTTATTATAAATAATAAAAATGTTTCTTGTTTAATCAATTTTTTTAGGTACACACTGTTAAAGACAATTTGAAAATCCCCATTGCTGTCTTGAAAGCCGGTGAAACACGTGCTGTTAATCCCGACATTGAATTTTACGAAACATCAGCTACATTCAAATTGATCAGAGGAAATGGTCCAGTTTATATTCATGGACAAAATATCAAAGACGAAGTTGAGGTAGTCGATATGGATGATGATGAGACCGACGAAGAAGATGATGGCGAAGAGGAAGAAGACGAGGCACAACCTAAAAAGAAACAAAAATTGGAAAACAATACTGAAGGCAAAAATGCCAAAAACAAGAAAAAATAAATTTCATAACAACACCTAGTACTACCTCTCTTATAATTTATATATAATATACATATATATATACATATAACTAAAAAAATCAACAAAAACCACAAAAAAAAAACAAACAAAGTAGAAGATATAACTCTTCCCCACAAAGTTTCTACATGAATGTTTAAAGAAACAATTTTTATGACGGCTCTTCCTTTTAATCAGTTTCTAACATCAGTTGTTTAAATCCCTCTGTATAATTGCAATTGCTAAGTCCCAAAGTCTTAGGAAGAGCCTTAGTTCCTTGGTTCTTGTTTTTTAATTCTATGAATATTTTTCCAACATTATCAGCTACTTTTATAAATTTGAACTTTTCTAAATAATTATTTTACAATATTATACATTGTAAGCTATAAAACTAAAAACGTAAAAATACTAAAAACAAACTTGATTTTTTTATGTAGACAAGAACTGTTATCAGTTACTTGAAAATGACTTTCAACAAGTGAAAAACAGCAACAAAAAAGTAAATTATTCAGGTAATTGTAATTAAAATGAAAAAAGAATCAACTTAATTTATAAAAAGAAACTGATAAATGCATGTGCTACGGCTGCATTTTATTTTGTACAGAAATGGCTAAAATTCCAACATAAACAATAAAGCATTCATTTTTATAAAATGACATGTAAACAAAAATTCTGTTTTTCTCCCCTAAAAAAAAACTAACCACTTTAAGCTAAAATAACTTAATAAACACAAGAAATACAAAAAACATTAAGAAATTCCATTACTAAACAAAAAAAAACTTAAAAAATTTAAAAAAAGAACTTCGTAATAAATTCTGAAAAATGATTTGAAAAAACCACGTAAAAATTTGGCAATTTTTTTCCTTGGTTAAAGCTATTATAATCGCAAATCCAATGCCCTGTTTAAACTGGGCTTGATTGCACAGAAATATAACGTCACCATAAATGCAATTTATAGGAGAAGCAAAAAACTAAAGTCGCCATTTTTGATCGCAGGGATCAAGGCGAATTGACTAGAAGGTGAGCAGCGTTACCGTTGTGATACTTAAGTATCAATTTGACCCTTTTTCAACGGTGTTGATACCTTTTATGACCCTTTTTTTTAAATTATACTTTTGTATCATTATCACCTATTTTGTGACACTTTTTGACCCTTTTTTGGAAATAGCTCTCACATTTTGTTTTTTGTCAACACTGCGGAACAGAAGTGCTAAACAAAAGTTTTCCAAATAAGCATTGCTTGATGTGGAACAGACTCAAAGTATAAACTTACAATTCCATGCTTTCTTCTCCTTGGTTTTTGATAGTAAAGTACAATTTCCATAAAAGCACACATAGCTCATATATATATTTGTTATTTTTTACGGTGGTTTCTTTTTAAAACAAAAATTTGACATTTTATTAAAAAAATGCAATTTGGTGTTTTGCTCTCTTAAACAGTAGCATGTTTTATTCAAAAAAATTGGACCTTAATAATGGCAAAAGGTATTGAACCTTTCGCCCCCTTTTGAATCGACAGTGTTGAGAGTGCCCTAACAGGAATGAAAACAAGAGGTACAAATTGCTAAATTAGCGGAAATTCCCAAATATTTGGTAACAGCGGTATGATAGCAAAGTCAAATATTTATTAAAAATCGTACAAGCTTTAAAAAATCTGACACTTACAGGGAAAAATCGCTTTAATCGAGAAAATGGTTACAATTCGCGAACGATTGCATAATTTAAAACAAACACTAAAATTTATTTGACATCGCTAAATCGGAAAATTACATAAAAAGTATTAAAAAATTAGCTATAATGATAATGAATAAACTTTGTGTCAGGTGTTAAAAACAGGACAGAGCATTCTATAAAAAATTAAGTTTTTTTTGAGCTCTTCCTACCCGAAATATTATTTTTGGTTTGCTTATAAAAAAACTTGGTCTTATTATGTTCATTTAAATGGGAAATACTGCTTATAAAAAACATGACCCTTTTTTTATTGAAATACCCTTTTTTTGACCCCTTTTCCTGGAAAATCCCCTTTTTGTGACCCTTTTAGAAAATTTCCAACGGTAACCCTGAAGGTGAGGTCAACTCTACAACTACAATGCTACTGTGGTCGGGTTGTCAAAAATATTGCTAGTAAAAAAAACAGGTTTGTTTACATAAAAAACTAGTTTGTATACAAACTTTGACAAGTCGACCACCGAAAAAAAACAACATATGTTGACTTGACCCCACCTAGTCAATTCGCCTTGGCAGGGATCTAAAAAATGTGCCTGAACTAGTGCTGGGAAACTATCGATAGTCTTAAAATATCGAAAATATCGATATTATTATTTAAAATACAGCTATTAAGACATGTTACAGCAGCTATACAGACACAGTTTTTTGCCGCAAATTTTTACTTGCTATTATTAATTCGCGCTGAATTACAGCAATAAATACAAGCAACAAGAATGGCAAGTGGTATGGATTGCTTAACAGTGCTTTTTACTGCTAATTAAAGGACTTTAAGTCGAAATTTTTACACGTTTATATAGGGACTGAAATGTCAAATATTTTTGTAATGTTGTAAAAAAATGCAAATCCAAAAGCAATTGCAAGCATAAGATAAAACAATGAACGACCATTAGAGGATAAGTCCGCTAGATTGATTACCTTTTTGGGTTTAGAATTTAGAAATTTTTTTTGCAGTTTTAATGGAATATCTTATAGTCCCTGTTACTTTGGTTCCTTCAGAAAGGTACTTATTAAATTTTAAAAAACTGCCATCTAAAATAACGTGCGTATATACATTCAATAAAGTGATGAATACAATGAACTGTAGCCTTAAAAAAAAAAATAATTAAAGTTTTCCTGCACAAGTACAAACATTCAGTCGATAGTAATATCGATAGTATCCCAGCACTAGCCTGAACATGTAGTTTAATAAAACTAACAAAAATAAATAAAAAAATCCATGACGATAATAGCCTTTTTACACTGATCCACATCTAACATCTACCATCAATTTGCCACCATTTGCGAAGATGTTAACATCTTTCCATTAGAACTACATAGGGCTAAAAACCAATATCTTTCAACATCTTTAAAAGATGTTCCTATCTCATTTTATTCCATTCTACATCTTTCGATTGTTTTAGTGTCATCGCTAGAAAAGTGGCAATAAGTTCAATTATTATTGTGGCATCACTGACAAAAGGAAGTTTGTTTTGAAAGCAGCGTTACCATTTGTCAAGGTTTATCTTTTATTACAATGTTTTTTTGTTAAATATTTTTTATATGTTTAAACAAATTGAACTTCAAATACATTTTTGAGTTTTCTATTTAAATTTTGGCACTTTTGTGACAAAAAAACATTTTTAATTTAAAAAAAAAAATTTTTTTCAAAAATGGTGACATTTTTGTTTGATGGTAGATGTTAGATGTGAGCAATGTAAACGAGTGTTTCACATTTTCTACATCTTTTATGGTAGATGTTAGATGTTGAGCAGTGTAAAAAGCCTATAAATGTGTATGTATTAGTGCTGGGAAACTATCGATAGTCGTAAACTATCGAAAATATCGATAGGAAAAATATCGATATTATTCAGCTTTATTCCGGTTGTCGTTATCGTCATCGACATTGCCGTTTTTTGTAGAAGATTAAAGAACACAGGCAGTGTGTCACTATAATCTATTACAAAAAACGACACTGTCGATGACGATAACGACATCCGGAATACAGCTATGAAGACATGTTACAGCAGCTATACACACAGTTTTTTGCCGCAAATGTTTACTTGCTTTAATTAATTCGCGCAGAATTACAGCAATGAATACAAGAATGGCAGGTGGTATACATAGATTGATTAGCTGTGCCTTTTTACTACTAAAGCTTAGTACAGACGATGGTCAGATCTTACAATGTTGTCATTAAAATTGCCTAAAAATGTCTTGCAACTGTCTGAACATTGTAGGCTCATTTTCATTTGGCAGATGTGTGAAATTAATGCATCTGATGATTGCACCATTGTCAGAAAAATTACAATATTGTAATATCTGACCATCGTCTGTACGAAGCTTAACTTAAGGCCTTTATGCCAAAATTTTTATTCGTTTACATAGGGACTGAAATGTCAGATAGTTTTATGATGTAAACAAAAATCAAATAAAAATGCAATTACAATTGCGAGCATAGAAAAAAAAAAAACAATGAACGACCATTTAGAGGAAAAGTCCGCTAGATTGATTACCTTTTGGGTTGAGAATGAAATCCAATTTAGAACATTATCTAAAGTTTCAATAAAATATCTTATAGTCCCTGTTATTTTGGTTCCTTCAGAAAGGAGCTTATCATCATCACAATTTTTAAAAACTGTCATCTAAAATAACGTGCGTACATAGATACGTCTCTTACGTAGAATAAAGTGATAAAAACAACGAACTGTAGCCTGATTAAAAACTAGTTAAAGTTTGCCTACTTAAGGCCCCTATCACGGTTTACAACTCAACTCTGTTGAGTTGTAATTTTTTAATTTTTGTGTTATGGTTTACAACTTTGCTAAATTGCGGTGAACAAAAACATAACAAAAATTACAACTAAGCACAACCAGTTGTATTTATTACAACTCAACTGAGTTGAGTTGTAAACCGTAATACCATGTTCACACGGACAGCAATATTCGTGTTTCGCTCTCTTATTCCTGTTTCGCGCCCCAAACATGATTGAAACGACTTGTTTCCCCATACAAAATTTTGAGAGCGAAACAGGTCGTTTCATTTTGAAACAGGCTGCGAAACAGGAAAAATGTACTATCATCTCCAATTTTGATAACATTTATCGTTAGTTTATCTGAACTAGCTCTCAAAAAAAAAGCAAAACAAAGAAAAAAACAAAATAAAAATTGATGTCTAATAAAATAAAGTGATAATTATAACATTATTATATCAATAAAAGTGTTAAATAATATATGTTTAAGTTTAATTTACTTTTTTATCTATTTAAAAAAAATCACACTTACAACACAAAAAAAATGTCAAAATGAAACAGGAATGAATCGTATGAACAGCATGTTTGGCAAACTAGTTTCAACGAGCGAAACGAGTGGTTCATACGACGTTATAAACCACTCGTTTCGCTCTTTGAAACTAGTTTGCCAAACATGCTGTTCATACGATTCATTCTTGTTTAATTTTGACATTTTTTTTTGTGTTGTTAGTGTGATTTTTTTAAAAAAGATAAAAAAAAGTAAATAAAACTTAAACATATATTATTTAACATTTTTATTGATATTATTATGTTATAATTATCACTTTATTTTATTAAACATCAATTTTTATTTTGTTTTTTTCTTTATTTTGATTTTTTTTGAGAGCTAGTTCAGATAAACTAACGATAAATGTTATCAAAATTGGAGATGATAGTACATTTTTCCTGTTTCGCAGCCTGTTTCAAAATGAAACGACCTGTTTCGCTCTCAAAATTTTGTATGGGGAAACAAGTCGTTTCAATCATGTTTGGGGGCGCGAAACAGGAATAAGAGAGCGAAACACGAATATTTCTGTCCGTGTGAACATGGTATAAGTACAAACATTCAGTCGATAGTAATATCGATAGTGGAATCTGAAATATCGTTAACTATCGATAGTATCACAGCACTAGTATGTATGTATCACAGAGTACTTGCTATACAGAGGTGTCACGAGACGAAAAATATTGCGTTTTTATGTCTCTTTGAAAGCTGGGGCCTAATTACCGCATTCGATATCGAGTAAGCTATCGTATCGAGTAAACTATCGTATTTTCCTGCATACGATAGACACTTACGTATTAAATGAAAACTAGAGAGATGTAATGTCTGGATACTCGATATCGAATGCTATCATCTCAAATTACGATACATTTCATTCGATATCGAGAGTCATAATACCAAAATAAAAAATTTCGATCAATATTGCTCGATATTTTTTTTTTTTTTTTTAAATTTATTTTTATTATTGAATCTTTCTTATCGAAATTTACAATATGTATTCAAATCTTAATTCTACTTGTTGTTTATTAGTTGTTACCAGTGTAACCACTAACTGCTGTATTCAAATTTTAAGACTGTCTTCTAGTTAGGCTCAAAGTATCGGTTCTTTTTAGCCTCTGGTGACCTTCGAACTGAAGCAAACCCCGAGCGAGGTAGTTAGGGTCGACCATTAGTTTATCGATGTAGCTTATTGAATATTTTTTAATTTCCTCCTGGATAGTAGGGACGTTGAGAATTCTGTGGATAATATCATTACGTATATACCATGGGGCGCAGACAATTTGTCGTAATATTCTAGACTGTCTTCTTTGAAGCTTTTGGATGTTAGATGCGCATGCAGTACCCCATAATTGGATGCCATATGTCCATATTGGTTTTATGATGGACTTGTATAGAAGAATTTTGTTGTCTAAAGACAAGTTTGAGTTTCCACCGAGAAGCCAATGTAGTTGAGCTGCTTTAAGTTTCATAGCCGTTATTTTCGCTTCGATATGACGAGACCAGGTCAAGCGTCTATCTATATGAATTCCCAAGTACTTTACATGGTTTTCTACCGGAACAGTGATGTTATTTATTTTTACTGCTGGGCACGTTTGTCTTCTGAGCGTGAAAGTTAAGTGAGCACATTTAGCCGGGTTAACCTTTATTCTCCATTTTTCTAGCCTTGCCTCTAGTTCATTGATGTGGGACTGCAGATTTTGCGATGCGACTTTTGGGTCATGGTTAACGCTAATAAATGCTGTGTCGTCTGCAAATGTAGAGGTATGCGTGCTCAGGTTTGTTGGCATATCCGCTGTGTATATTATATATAGAAGCGGTCCTAATATGCTGCCTTGGGGAACACCAGCAGTAATTTTCTTGAGGGGGGAGTATTTATCTTGCGACCTTACTATGAATGTTCTGCCTGTTAGATAGCTCTCCAGAAGCTTGTGAGTATTTTGAGGAAGCATTCGTGTTATTTTGATGAGTAGCCCATCATGCCAAACTTTGTCAAAAGCTTGGGAAATGTCTATAAACAGTGCTGAGCAGTATTGCTTTTTCTCAAACGCCGATCTAATAAGGGTGACAATTCTATGCACTTGTTCTATTGTACCATGTTTCGCTCTGAATCCGAACTGGTGATCCAGGATGATGTCGTGTTCATTTAGATGAGGAGTTATACTTAAAAGGAATATTTTTTCGAAAAGCTTCGATAGGATTGACAATAAGCTTATCGGTCTGTACGACGCAACCTGGCTAGCATCTTTTCCTGGCTTGGGAATCATCACAATTATAGACCTCTTCCATGAGGATGGGAAGTATCCGACTCTTAATATAGCGTTAAAAATGAGCAGCAAGATTCTGGAAGCAGACGATGGTAGGTTTCTTATCATTGACGCTGTGATGCGGTCAGGTCCGGGAGATTTTCTAATATTCACTTTTTCTATTGCAGATTTTGCTTGAGTTATGTTAAATTTTAATGGATGGTTTACCTTATCAGGAATGATTGGACGACAGGAACAAGTATGTGCATCATGTGGCGTGAAAACTTTCTCAAGGTGGCCCGCGAAAGCGTTTAATTTTTCATGTGTGTTTTTGGCCCAAGTGCGGTTTTCCAGTCTTAATGGAGATTCTTGGGTTATAAGGCATTTCATATGCCGTACAGCCTTCCATAAGCTATAATTGGAGTTTTTTGTGGCGTCTAGGCTGTTTAGATAGCCTTCTATTGCAGACTCGTGGTTCTGTCTCAATTTGTTGCGAAGAGTGGTCAGGCATAATTGTAGTTGGGCCTTAGTGGTTGGGGAACGACTGTTTTGCCATTGTCTTCTTAACTTCCTTTTCTCTCTGATAAGGGTCTCTATATCCGTCGATGTATTGTAAGGAGCACGTTTAATTGTCCGCTTGATTGGGGTTGCATTTCTTGCTGCAGTATCCAAGACTTCTGTAAATCGGTCGACAGCTATTTGGATGTCAGATGAATTTTTTAGGGGAATGCACTGTGATAGGTGAGAGCTCACATACATTTCGCTTATAGTCACATCCTTTAGTTGCAACCATAACGTGGACTATATCGCTAATGTGACTATAAGGTTAATTCATATATATGCCACTATGACGCATATAACCGAAATCGTATATAATCAAGTTGTGTGAATAAAGGAAATAAAAAATTCATATAAATTACACCGATAGCAGGCTTATGGTTTTACAACAGAGTTGCATACTGTACAAAAAAATAGTTAAAATAATAACAAGATATTTCATAACTGATACCAATGGCAAAAACAAATTTTTTACGAGTAGAGAGTTGATGACAAGAAGTAAACGATTTAATTCATTCTTTCTTTGGATGGATTTTTGATTCGAAAACTAAAAAGAACTTAGTAAATTGTGCTAATGTGACTATAACGCCATTAATTTGCTTTACTTTTTCCTTTGACTACTGTTGATAAATGGCATATATGGTTAATGTGCTTATATCGCTAAATGGACTATAACGTTAATACTTTATATTAAATTAACTTATAGCGGCAAAATAAACAGATGAAATGGACTATATCGCTAATGTGACTATAAGCGTAGTGACTATAAACGAAAAGTACTGTAGTACCTGATCGCGCTTGATGTTTTTAATTACAGCAAAGTCAATAAGGTCTGGTAGCTTATTGAAGTCGGTTGGCCAATAGGTAGGCTCACAACTCGATACCACATCAAAATTATTTGCAGTTACGGTATTGTATAGCTGATTACCTCTAGGACTAATAAGTCTGGAGCCCCAATATGTATGTTTAGCGTTGTAGTCGCCAGCAGAAATGAATTTCTGGCCCAATGTGGAGAAGAAGTTGAGAAATTTATCGTTTACAATTTTGTGCCTCGGGGGACAATAAACGGATGTTAACGTTAGATTGAAATCAGTAAGATTTATAGATGTGGCCTGGATACAATCTTCTTCGAACTCTGGCAATGGTAAGTGTCTGATGTTTTTGTGCACAATTATGGCTGTGCCACCACAAGCTCGTCCGCTGGGATGTTTTGTGTCATACGTAAGGTATCCATTTACCCTAAAGCAGTTGAGCATGTTCTGGTTTCGCATCATTTCCTGAAACATGTTCTGCATAGTGGCCATGAAGTTATTCATAGTTTGAATTAAATTTTCAATTGAGGTAGGCATATTTCCAGAAGGCATTTGTAGACCTTCCCTAGGAACATTAGCGTTTGGAGGTTGCTTTGCGATAGAAGTACTCGGGGGATTTTTCGCATTAGGGTTTCCTTTTAAGACTTGGGCATATGATTGGTTTTGATTGTTTGTTTGTGAAGTACTAGCAATAGAGCCAGCGGCTTGGCTAGGCGCATGTGACGGACCATATTGGGAGTGAGTATATTTTTGAACTAAAGCAGGTTTTTTTAAATGCAAGAAGACTCTACAACCCCTATAGTTTGCCGTGTGATTTTCGCCACAGTTGCTGCATTTCTTTACATTCGGGTCAGCTTTAGAACGATTACATTCGGCGGTTTTATGAGCGTCGCCACAAACCACACATACGTGAGGCAATTTACAATATGATTTTGTGTGCCCATATTCCTGACAGTTTGTGCATTGGGAGGGACCCTTTCGTTTTAATGGCTCCTCAACAGTTATTCTTCTGTTGAGTAGGTAGCGCAAGTTGTATATGGGATGAACTGAATTTTTGGTTTTGAGAACCGATGAATCAAACGATATTTCAACGCGGTGCATTGGTTGAGGAACTTTATTCCTGTTCAAAATGTTATGAACAGATTTAACCTCATACCCCTCTAGCTCTATGGCAGATTTTATTTCCTCTGTAGGAACAGAACTATCTATGCCTTTTATGACAATAATCAATCCCTTAGCACTTTTTAATTGATATGTATAGTAACTTTTGTTTTCTGCGTCCAGGTGTCTTGATATAATACGAAAGTTCGTTTCTGTACTGGCTTGAATTTTGGTTTCTTGAATTTGCCCGCGTCGTATAGAAACGACGTAGAAATTATTCTTACCTACCAGTGGAATCAACATGTTGACTATGCTATTTGATGTTTGCTCCCGCAGATAGATAGGTGGCGGTTTAACTTCTTTAGTGGCTGTTCCATGTGCTGATTCTGCTTCTTCATCGTCAGGTATGGATAGTACAGAGAATCTGTTACCATTTGTTGGCAAAGAGACTACGTTAGAGCCTTTGTATTGTTTGGCCATGCGTTCCTGTTGGGTGGACCTAGGGCTAGCCTTTCTCTTAGTTATTGTTATATATCGATATCGTATCGAATAAACTATCGAATTTTTTTGGATACGATAGACACTGCCGTATCGAATGAAAACTCGATATCGAATGCTTATATTTCAAATTCAAAACATTTCAGTCGATATCGAGTTTCATGATACCAAAATAAATAATTTCGATAAATTTTGTTCGATATCGTATGCGGTGATTCGACCCCTGCTCTTTTTGCATTTCCCTTTGCACCATATTTTATGCCGCAATACAATGCACACAGTTTTATTTAGTTGTGTTGATTGTAGCGTATTAACGTGGTTGGCGAATTTTAAATACGCCTTTGGTAATAGCTCAAAGAGAACGTGAACTTATTTCCTTTAATCTCTTACAAAACAGTCGCCGGCGTATTTTAAATTCGCCAACCACGGTAAAGGTAATTATTGCGGCAATAATCGATTTAGTTTTGCGGAAGATACTTTCCTCGGGAAGAAACGCGATGGAGATGTGGGCTTGGCATAAAATAGATATATTAATCACCCCTATTGCGAATGTTATGGGAATATGTTATATGGGAGCAAACCTATGTTCCCATCCCAGGCGCGGATCCAGCTTGAGCCTTAGGGGGGGGGGGGGGGAAATTTTGTATGATACAAAAAAGAAAAAAATTTGGTTTTAAAAATTTATTAAAAACAATATGTGTATTAGGGTAAGTACTTTTTGCAATTTTTGCGTATATCAAATTCTTCATCGCATAGCCGTAAAGATTATGAAACAAAATTAAGAAATGATGTTTGACTATTTCGCGATCGTTAAAAAAGTGTCCGCACCAAACGCGATGAAGTTTTGAATTTCAATTTTTCTCCTAAAGCTTTGGCCACACTTATTAAATATTCGACCAAATAAGTGTAACCACTACTTTTGTTAATAGTAAGTGTGATTTAACATGGTCTTAATATCACAAAATAAAAGCAATAATACTACTAGACATAGAAAAAAATTGTTTTTTGTAAGATGTGGTATTATAATAAAAAAAAAAAAAATATTGGAATTAAAGGAAACGATTATTTAGTTAGTTTGTTGGTCCCGTTTTTTTCGTCAAATATTTGCCAAGTGGGACCGTAGCTTAAGTATACAATTAACAAAATTTTAGATATTTTCTAAAAATTTCATGAATATACAAGATCTTTCTACAGAAGAAGGGCGCAAAAAAAATCGCGACTCTATTTCGCGGTTTTTTTAATAAACTAAATTTTAATGGCAAATGATAGATGTTGTGATAGATGAGTTGTTTGGCGGATATATGCAACAGTTATAATTTTCAGCAGCGTAAATTGCACAAGATATTTTTCCATTATGTAAATTAACTCGCACTTTAAACTTAAAATTTATTTCATTAAACCCAAAAAAATAGCTTTACATTTTTGTTATACAGTTGCTTATTTTATGTATTTAAGCCTGTATTCATAAAAATATTTGAAATTTAATAAAGTTTGAAAACCAAATTTTCTATGAAAATTTTCCTTAATAAACGTTTATTAAATTTAATAATCATTTATGAATATGGGTGCTAAAATATATATGTAGCATATATAAACAATAAATGTACCATATATAATGTGTATGGAAATTAAAAAAAAAAAAAATTTTTAGGAACTTTAGAAATTGCATTTGGTGCGGAAACTTTTTTGGCCAAAATGGCCTAAAAAAATTATTTTCATTATCAATACTAAATTACCCATCGCGTGGTGGGATGAAGAAATTTTGTAAAAAAAAAAAGTCATTACCCTAAATAAAAAAACTCAACAAAAAGATTAAATAAAATATAAGATCAGTTCAATATAAATTAAACTTTTTAAATAAGCAATTTATGATTTCCTTGTGAGGCAAATTTAGACAGTACAGTCTATCTTCAGTTATTGTTGATCTGAGCCATGTTTTTATTCGACGAAGGGTAGGAAATGACGAGCGGGAGTAGCATTACTGACGAGCATAGAAACGAAAATTTTAAATATTTTTCTTACATTTGGGTAGATATCTTCATCACAGTTTATAAACGCATTTACAACGTTATCTGATAGATCAGGCTAAGTATGTGTTTATCTCTTTTATCAAATATAATCAGCTCATCAGCTAGTTGTGGTTTTAACAGTTTTGTTTCTGTATATGACTTGATTACACTTTGAGGTAGAAGTTTAGGTATGTTCAATACATTTGGGATATCTATTGGGAAAGGTGTTTTGAGATCTTCTAAAAGCAATTCAATAAGAGGAATGTAATACAACTCGGTAGTAATCTTCAACATTTTGGATGTGATTATTTCGTTCAAATCTTGTCTTTTCGATAGGAACCTCAATTTGAACGCAAATAACTTTAACTTTTTCAAAAGTGGCTTTAAATTGCTCTTCGGCTTTATTTCTTTTTTCTTCAAGGCACATGATTAAAATTTTGATAAGGCTTGATCCTTTTTGAAGATCTATATCTTGCTTTTGTAAAATGATACTAAGTGGCTGTGTTACAATAGGTATCACACCTAATATGTATATTCCGCAAATAAATTTAAAAGTACTAAGTGAGTTCCTTAATATAAAGGTAGAGATACTACCTTTCCACTCAGATATTTTTTCCAAGGCTTCTACTATATGATGTACACTTGTTGCAAAGACGCATAATGAAGAGAGTTTGGCTCCCAAATACTTTGCTAAAACTGTTTTTCGCTTGGGATGATTATATTTAAAAAAAATTTGTCGATTCTTTAACAAATGATGCAACTTTTTGTATTAATGGCGCTTTATTGCTTTTAGAAATTGAGTTGTTCGATTTATGGTAATAGCAAGGCGTTTGTTTCGCATATGTCGCTTTTCCAGAAATTTTGAATAGCTCCATTTTCTGCTGACATCAGAGGACACCCATCTGTTCCATCTCCTACACACTTGTTTAGTTCAAGACCAAAATCTGTCAAAGTTTTAAGAACTATTGATGGTAGTGCCTTCGCATCAATTGACACATCAACGTCATCAATATCTTTTGGAGCCTATTCAAATGCGTTAACAACAATGCCAATAAATTCTTCCCTAAAAACTGTTTGTTGTATGTTGAAATATCTTCAAGATAAGGAAATCTGGCTTTTCGCCGACAAATCCGTGCTTTCGTCAAAAATTATCGAATAAAATTTTAATTCATTTAACACATAAATATATACATACATATGTATGTATATATTGCAAATACTAAGGCTTTTTAATAATTCAACCGCACGCATTATCAAGTCAAACGTTTAGTCTTTGGATATAGATTGCACCTGCTGGGATTGAATGTAGAATAATAAGTAATTGAATACGGTAAACTAGATGTTTCTTTGGAAATATCTAATAAATAAATATTAGGATTAAGATATGGATACTTATTAAAAATCGTTAGAGATTCAATAAAAAAAAAAAAAAATACTTATTGAAAATTTCGTTAGAGATTCCATAAAAAAAACAAAAAAAAACCTTGCTGGGATTTCCAAAAATTTTGTACATTAAAAAAAATATTATTATTGGGAATTCTGGTATTATCGAAATTAACAAAACATATTTTCAAGGCGAATTTATTACAGGTGGTCTTAAAAGCCCTGCTGATATTAGCTAAAATCACTGTTGGATGTCAAAATTTTGTTTATTCTCTTTTATTATCTTTGTTTCTGTTTTGTTTTATTTCTGTATTTGACATTGTACAATGATTTTACAAAAACAAATTGCTTGTGGTTTTTGTACGAGTTGTACTTGTTGTAGTACCGAGATTACCTGGGATGAATTCGCCTTGCATATTTTTATAATTTACGGGGGGGGGGGGGGGAATTTCCTTATTCCCCCCCCTGAATCCGCGCCTGTCCCATCCCCAACAATCGGTATCGCAAATATTTTGGGAGTAATAATTACTATTGTGAATTATTTGTTAGTATTTTATAAACAAAAGTCTCTATTGTGAATAACTTGTCAGTGCTTGTATCGTGAAAGAAAAATATACAAAATAAAATACTAATAAAAATATAATAAAATAAATAATGAATAGTGTTTATCTTCATTTTCTTAATTAAAACTCCTTCAATAAAAGAAAAAATAAATTTTATTGAGTCCTACCTTAGAATACAAATTAAAATTTACATATTCCCTTCTCGTTCACATTAACACTTGTTGGGCATTTTTTTAGTAAAAATACTCGCGGGAGAAAACATTAGCGATGCCAAATATTTTAAGTTTGGGAATTCATTCCCAAAAAATTTGCCATGGGAATCATTCACAATACAAAATAAAAAAATATGGGAATATTTTCATGGGAGTAGTTGTTTGCGATAGGGGTGAATATCTATAAAACGGTAAGAGAAAAATTGCCCAAATTTGGTATACATAGGTGGGTTTTCAATACTAAACCTCTTAATAAAATGGTCGAGAATAAAATGGTGTAGAAGTGGGCGTGGCACCTCCTATACAAAGAGATTAAAGATTAAGATTCCAATTTAAGCACAAGGATCTTGACTATCAATGCAGAAGCGGTAGTGAAAATACAGGAGGTCTACTCTTGCGATGCGAAAGCTAAATGCCAACTTCGTACTCTCTATCACTTTCGCAAAATTTTCTGAAAATGAAGCAATAGTGGCAATAAAAATTAAAGATGGCGCTGATTTACAGTAATGAAATGCTAAAGTGTGTAAAAATGTTTGAAATTAGAAAATTTAAATAAAATAAAAGTGAGAGTTCCAACATAAACGGACGTGTTTTTAATAATCTCCACTGTTTTTGCAATTATTTATAAATTTTCGTTAAAATAAATAAAACAACTTAAATAAAATTTACATTGAAGTAATACAACCAGTTTTATAATCAAACAAACAAATAAAAATTTCTAAAAATCCCATATCTTTTACAAAAATCTATAAAAATAAATCTATATACACAACAAACTAAATTTAAATCATAAACAAAAATCTCCTTAAAAACAAAATAAGCAGAAAATGGTAAAGCAAAGGAAAAATCGCAGTAAAAACAACAACAATAATAAATTAAATCCAACTCAAGAAATGTATTCTACGGAGGAGTTTGAGACAACACAAGAAGAAATTGATTTTGCAACAACAACAAAAAATATAACAAAAAACACTGAAAACATTAATATACAAGAAAATTATAATACTCCCGCTCAAAAACGACTAAGAGAAGTTTTGCAAAACTCTTTTCTAATACTAACTAATACTGAATCGCCTCTTAAACTAATTACGATAATTGAAAAACGATTCGAAAAATTAACGAGCGTTCTAGAAAATAGGTGCGTTTGAGTAATTTTACAGTAAAATGCAGTAAATGAGTAAACTAAAAAATTTTCTCTCACAAAAAGCTGTTGTACAAAAAAGTACGCGAACGCAAAATTTGTAAAAATTCGTAAAATAAAGGCAACAGCTGATGGCAAATAATTGAAGTGTTGAAAAACATTGACACTTTTGACTACTTAACTCGTTTTCTTATCGGTACTCGATTAAATACTTTTTATAACACGAACATTTTTGGAAAATACAAACAAACTATATTATTTAATCTTTCATATTTGTTTGTTTTTTATTTTTTTTGATTTTACTAATTTGTAGCGGGTTAAATTATTTAAAAGAACATGAATAATTTTTTTGCTATTGATTACTTAAGTACCCAAATACTTCACACTTTTACAACTATAAAAAATTAACACAATAAAATAAAGTTCAAAAGCTTATATTTAGCCAAATAAATGCTTCACAAACAAGTTTAATTAATTAATATTTATTCACTTTTTGTTTTGGTTTAATTTTTATTTCAACTTTTCTTTTATTTAACAATTTTTTCACAATTTGTGTGCTTTTTATTTGTTACTTTTGTTTGTTTACCTTTTGATACTTATGTTTTTTTGATTTACAAAAATTTCTGCAGTAAAAATTTGTAAATACTCAGACAAGAACTGTCACTTTTCGCTCTCAATTTATGTTCTCATTTACTGCATTTTGTGTACTCGAACGCAATTTCGTAAAATGCAGTAAAGTTTAGTAAAAAATAGTAAAAACTTTTGTGTTCTCGAACGCAACTAATATGATAATAACCAAATTTAATGAGTGCAAAGAAGAAATTTTAATTAAATTTAAATGAAAACCAACGTTGATTCGCTCTTAGAAACAGTCTGTTAAATACAATAAAACATTCTTACTTACAAATAAGAACAATTCAGAATCATCTAATGTTTATAACTTATGAAATTTCAAAAGAATCAAATCAAAATAAACGTTTTACAAAGAAATTGTAGTTAAATATAAAGTTTTTTTTAACTTTCTTATAATTAAGTATATTCCATATACAAATATTTGAGTTTAAATTATTAATTTTTAAATAATCTTTAAAAAACGAATAACTTGCAAAGATAAATTTTCCAGTGAACATCAAAACTATGTTACATTAAATAATTCTTTCCACATTTGCGGAAGAATGTGGAAGGACCAAAAATTGTACCAAATGCTGCCATAAAATGTTCACGTTATAAATCTGAAATTTTTTGCCAAAAAGTTTGCAAATTTATTTAATTTTCCTTACATAAGAATTGGCTTTTTAATTTATGTACTAACATCTTCCTCAATTGCGTTATAATCTTAAAAAAAAAAATTGTTTAATTATCAAAGTAATTATTATTTAAATTATATTCATTGATAGTGAATATAAATTTATCTTACCTTTATTCTTTTGTAAGTATTTATCTATCCATTTTCAAACACAAATATAAAGTGTTGTATATTTTCCTAATAGAAAAAGAAATTTGAACTGAATTATTTTAGGTTTAAAAATTATTTCTTTTTTAACTTTGGCCTTTAATTCTTCATAGTGGAATATTTTTCAAATAAAAATGTATTAACCCAACACACATTACAAACACTGAATTTAATATTGAATAAAACTAACCCCTTTTTCCTCACACAAAAAAAATCATAGGTAAAATTACCTAAAAATATGGTATAAAATTAACTAAGCGCAAAGGTAGCATGGCAGTATCTAAATTTCTTAGGTAATAAAACGTTTAACTTAGGTAACTTCTATATTCGAAAAAGTATCTAATAGTTTTGTTAAAATTACACAGAAACTTTGAAAATTTACCAATGATAGCAAAGTTAGTTTATATTTTTATTTTAGAAAAGTTATCTTAGTTAAATTTTGTACAAGAACATAGGTTTTAGATAAATTTACTACTTTTTTTTAATAAAAAAGCATTTTTTAAAAATTTTTATATACTTTTTTAACCTTTTTAATTTCATTTTATGTATTTTATTTATCAATTCATATGTGTACCAATAAATTTAATGACATACTGAAACTTTTTGTTGTATGTATATTAGAGTGGCATTGAAAAATTAGTTTTGAGGTTTCTTAAAGTTCCGGGCGGTAAAATCCATATTGATCCAGCATCGTGTCGTCCAAATTAATAATCTTCAATAAAAGTAATAAATAATTATTAGTTTTATTGTTAATATATTCGGTCTTGTTTTTAAAAAGTTCAGCGGAGTTCTTTATCTTACATACGTTGTATTTTCATCCTTTATTGAATAGTTTTTAATTTAATTTTTTTAATTTTATATTTAAAAATTCTAAACTCAAATTTATATTTGAATGTTTTTTTTTTACAATTGAAAAATAAAATAAACATACATACATATTATAAAAAAAATTCGAAGAAGATACCTAACCCAATTAGTAATATTGACAAAAATTTTAGGCAATACTTATTGTATAAATTGCCAATTATTTAAGACAATAAAACTTAGTTTTTTCTTTTTATATAAAAATAAATTGCCTATGCACGCCTTGGTAAAATTACTTTAATTATTTTTTTGTGTGCTTAGTAGAAGCACTGACTTAATAACAGTTGTCTCTTTTCAATGTTACAACTGTTTCAGTATCGCTTAAAGTTAGTGTATTATTATCAAACAAACAAAAAGTAATCGCCTTTTACGTGTTAGTCAAAAAATCGGCATTTTTGGAGCAAAAATCGGCAAATCGGCACTTTGATAATTTAGAGGCAAAAAATCGGCAAAATGCCGATAAATCGGCAAAAATGGCAGGCCTGGTCTCAGTTGATATAGAAAATGTTAACATAGCGTTTACATTTGCCAGTACTGGCAAGACAGTAGCAGTTCATTTAAGTGCTGGTTCACACAGGTCAAGTTTGACTCTTCAAGTCCTGAGCTTTTAGGAGAGAGGGGTAAAGAGAATGGAAAGGGGTACATACTTGACCGTACCAGTCAGTTTTTATTTTGCTTTTCTTTTTTCATCCGTAATATAATAAAAAGCTACAAAGTTGAAGGAAAAGAAAAGAAAAATTTATTTTGTGCATGAACGTGAACGCAAGTTCAAAAGAAAATTTAAATAAAACTGTTCAAGTAAACTTGACCTGTGTGAACCAGCACTAAACTTTTTCACTAATATAAACACTTTTACAGCTATTTTGTTTTTGCATTGTTTTGCCAACTAATATGTATATGCTTACTGTCTTGCCAGTACTGGCAAATGTAAACGCTGTGTAAAGAGAGAGTTTCAAAAATAGAGACAGTTGTGCATGAAAAATTAGCACAACAAAATGAAACTGAACAATTTAAAGAACAAATAAATTATTTAAAAGCGCATGTAAGAAAACAGGAAAACTCAATAGTGGCCTGTGACATTCGTATTAATGGTATTCCTAGTGTAAACATATACAATGATAATTTATACACTATATACGAAAAATTGTGTGGAGCTGTACAAATTGCAGCTATGGCAGTTAAAGCTGTATATCGTTTTAAAAATACTAGGGGTAAGAAAGATATAGAAGACGCCCCGATTATAATAAAATTCTATAGTCCTTATGACCGCAACTATATGTTAAAAATGGTGGCTACCTATATGAAAACTCATAAATCTCTGCTATATTTAAATCAAATTGGTATTCAAAGTCCTAAACCGTTTTTTGTTAATGAGAATCTTACTCCCGAAAATTATCGTATTTTCCTTGCTGATCGAAAATTAAAAAACGAAGACCAACTAATAGCGTCAGCATTTACTAATAGGGGTCTAGTATACGTTCGTAAGCTAGATAACGGTGATCCTATACAAATTTATGACATTCAGATGTTAAAGGACTTATTTCGTTCTCAAAAAGACGTCAATACATGCCATGATGAAGAGCTGCCAGATCCGAGTAATCAGTTTATTTTATAATCTTAACATAATGTTAAAATATTCTTATAATTGTTCAAATATTTTTATAGTTATTTTAAAATTTTTTATATTTCAAACACTTTTTTTCATTTAGAAATAACGTTTATGTACATTCGTGCTTGCATTGCTAGTAAATATTATTATTTATTATTATTCTTAAATAATGGGGTTTCCAACCTATAATACGAGGGTTGGTTCTGAAGACAATATTTTTAGTATGATTAGATTACTTTCTAATAGAAAATCTGGTCTTAAAATCTGCCATTTGAATGCTCAAAGCCTAAACAACAAAATGGATGAGTTTCGATTTATCTTTGAAGATTCCGGACACAGAGTATACAGAGGCGTCACGAGACAGAAAATATTGTGTCTTTTTCTTCGAAATCTGCCCTTTTTGCGTTTTTTGTTTTGATTATGAAATTTGTGTAGATAGTAGCGGCCTGTTTTTACGCATTGTCACTTCGCTTATAAAAAACGTTTTCTTTCTCTTTCTTCGAAAGCTGCCCTCGCAAATGATTTAAGCATTTTTCATACGTCACTTTTTTCATCTCTGTATACTTTGTGATTCCGGAGTAGACGTCGCACACTGGTTCATATTTTGAGAAGGCGGCCAACATTACTGAAATTAAAGAAGATGAGTCTTAAAGAATTTTCGACAAATAAAGCAGTTCAGGCCACATAAATTATCTAGCACGTCAGGTTATCAATTAATTTGGAGAAGGTAAAGGTATTGCCATTGTTATGAACTTATTGTGGGTGAACAGATGCTGCAAAACGAATAGGCGACATAAATAGACTAACACGTTAGATTTCTGAGTAAGTTAAAAGGTTAAACATTAGTTAATAGCCGCAACATAAACTACATAGTTTAATTACCTGAAAATTGCAACTTAATTTAAAAAAATGGAAGAGCAGGTAAATGAAAAAAAAACCAGCACGCAGTTATATTTTACGTGAAAATTACCTACATGTTACTTGTTAATTTATTGCCGGTATGTTATCCTTTTAAAAAGTGTGAAAACAGGGGTTTTTTGTGTTTCAAAGAAATGCTAATAAAAGATTAAATTTGTATTTAAAAAAGGGTTTTTATGTTTCAAAGAAGTGGTAACAAAAGATCATTTAAAAAAACTTCTATCAAGAGTATAAAAATGCATGCATTCATAATTTTACCTTCATTATTGTTTAAACAATGGCTAAATTCAGTTATAAAGTTCTCGCAGATATATATTTTCAACAGAAAGATGAAAAAGATTTTGTGTTACACATAATGAATAATCCATTCTTTAAATTATGCAACGAACAAGAAAAAAAAAAAAAAAAAATAATAATTAAAAAATTTTTCATTTACATTAAGAAAACGGTACCTTAAATGTTCTAGAAACAAGAAAAAGTTTTACTTACGCAACGAAAAATGGCTAACAAATGATCTGATTTTTAAGAAGCTGTCAATAACCGCTTAGGAAACTGGAAAAGTGGGTCGGCCCGCAAAACAAATTGACAATTGCAGTGAAAGATCACGAAGACGCAAGCTTGCAAATATCAATGAAGAAATTTCTCATAGTATGATAAGGGATTCATTTCTGCATCAAATTCAACCAACGCAAAATAAGAAAACAAAAATTGCAATAATTGAAAAAATAGTGGAAGCGAGCCCTAAACGGACAAAGAGGATTTTAAAAAGTATGCCTACACTAATGGCGATTTCTCTTCTGAAAACAATATGCTACAGTATATACATGTAACATTTTCTAATGTTAACTATAATCACTGGAAGTGTTACATGTTGTGCAATTTTAATAGAACACAATTAGCTGCTTTTATTTACAACTATTACACTTTCATAATTAATGTACTTCATGAGCGATTTTTAATGTTATTTGAGCGGTTTCTGAACGCAATTATGGCTTGAAAACAAATATTGACATCACTAATGGCTTAGAAAAATTTAAACGATTATAATATAAATAAACTTTTTTTGATTTTAATTTGTAAATATATTTATATTTTGTTTTAAAATAATTTTTTTACAAAATTATGAGCGGTATGAATTATGACAAGCAAAATAAAACATTGGTTGTACAAACAAAGTAGTAAGTACCAAAGTTGTAAGACAGGGCAGTATGAACACCTTAAGTAAAAGAAAGGGTAAAACATGCAACATGTTTTTCATCAACATATTCACAAAAGAACTTGAAAATTTGTCCCACAGTTGTATTTTTTGTACAAACGAACACAAAAATGTAGAACATGCAACATTTTTCTCAGAAAAGAAATCGCCCTTAGTCAAACTTTTTTTCAATAGCACTAGAGGTAGAAGTGCACAACACATGAAAAATGGCAGGTTACACAACGCTCGTTATAAAAGTATTTTCTGTCAGCTGGGCTGTTTTCTGTCAGCTGGGCTGTTTTCCTAAACGCCTGTTGCATTGTAGTAATACATGGTAACATGTTCTTAAATGCAACCATAAAAATTTTGACAATGCATTTAGTTCCGAAACACAACTTTGTAGTTGTCACTGCGCAGAGAAAAGCAAATAAAGCAGTTGAAATAATGTAGATGCAAACCATATTCTTATTAAGACCCAAATACACTGGTCAAATTCCCATCCAGCATTAAGGTAGTATTAGTGAAAATGAGTTTGTATGTGTGACACCGACGATGCTTGATGGAAAATCAAAAAATTTAGATATTTAGCATGCTTGACGAGTGATTTTGATGAATGTATTGGCGTAACTCTTCAAGCACCCACACACTTTAAACGTGATTTCAAACCGAACAGACACTAAAAATGTCGGATGAAAAACAAAAAAATGCTTTGGAGGAAAAAAAATGTTATTTAATAATTTTCTCCTTCTTTTCTTCAATTCTTTTTTTATTTATTAAAAAGCAACACAGTTAAAAGTATGTTATCACAATTAAACACTTTTTATCTATATTTTAATATTTTTTGCTCCTGCTGTTGTCACTTTAAAATAAAATGCAAAATGAATGCTTGACAGCTCATCCAGCAAATGTATGTTCTAATGTCAAGCACACGTACACGAGCTTGATGTCAAGCATTTGACAAGTGTATTTGGGCCTTTATACAATACAAAGTAGGTAAAAATTTAAGTTCACAATGCATCAACACGGTTTTGATACATTGTGAACACACGTTTAGGAAAACAGCCCCATTTTTAAATTATTTAACACTTTGCATATACCAAGCTACGGCTCTTTTCTTGTGTTTAAAGTCTTTGCTTTTTTTGTACAGTTTCCGACTGTATGTTTTTAGCAATTGCTAATATTTTCCAAGCCATATTCTATTTTTGAAACAGTGTCTACAAAATGTTTACCGAAATACATCGTTTTTATAACGATTACTAAACATGTTGTCAACGCTAAAAAGTGCAACGTTTCGTAAAATTTCAAAATTGCTAAGAAGCCTAGCTCTAACCTCGTAAATAAAGTTTTTGGTTAAACGAATGGAACTTTCTTTTATCACTTTTTTATCATTTGAAATCTTGAAATCTTTACAAGCCTTCTC
This sequence comes from Pollenia angustigena, assembly GCA_930367215.1. Taxonomy (NCBI): domain Eukaryota; kingdom Metazoa; phylum Arthropoda; class Insecta; order Diptera; family Polleniidae; genus Pollenia; species Pollenia angustigena. The sequence continues at coordinate 284,143,816 of OV884056.1, forward strand.
AAAATTATACCCCAAATAGCAAAGCTCAACTAAATCGTCCTTTATATAATCGTAGTTTTAAAAAATGGTAGAAAAAAACTAAAAGTTGTAAAAAGCACTAAAGGCACTAACGAAAAATTGAAAAAGCACCAAGTTAGTGCTTTTTTTTAGTTTGGCACTATGGATAGAATTTTGGCGTTTTGAGGCATCAAAAAGCACCATAAATAGTGCCAAAAGCACTAAGTTGGCATCACTGCTTTTAAAGTAAAATGCAGTCAATGAGTAAACTAAAAAATATTCTCTCACAAAAAGCTGTTGTCCAAAAAATTTCGCGAACGCAAAATTTGTAAAAATTCGTAAAATAAAGGCAACTTGAAGTGTTGAAAAATATTGACACTTTTGACTACTAAACTTTTTGGAAAATACAAACAAACTATTTTATGTAATCTTTCATATTTGTTTGTTTTTGATTTTACTAATTTGTAGCAAGTTAAATTATTTAAAAGAACATAAATAATTTTTTTTTGCTTTTGATTACTTAAGTACCCAAATACTTCACACTTTTACACTTCTAAAAAATTAGCATAACAAAAAAAATTTCAAAAGTTTGTATTTAGCCAAATAAATGCTTCACAAACAAGTTTAATTAATTAATGTTTATTATCCTTTTGTTTTGGTTTAATTTTTATTTCAACTTTTCTTTTATTTAACAATTTTTTCACAATTTGCATGCTTTTTTTATGTTACTTTTGTTCGTTTACCTTTTGAAACATATGTTTTTTTGATTTACTAAATTTTACTGCAAAAATTTCTGCAGTAAAAATGTTCAAATACTCAGACAAGAACTGTCACTTTTCGCTCTCAATTTATGTTCTCATTTACTGCATTTTGTGTACTCGAACGCAATTTCGTAAAATGCAGTAAAGTTTAGTAAAAAATAGTAAAAACTTTTGTGTTCTCGAACGCAACTATTTTAAGACTTATGAAACCTTGTGAATCCCCAAATTATATGACAATAAAAATTGTTAGCTATGCATTGTATAGTCATTGTGCTATTTTTTAGTTGTTTTATGGTTACAATTTCAAGTCATTATTTTGCTTTGACCATTAATTTATTCACGTTATTGGAAAAATTTTGATTTTTATAATGAACTTTGACTTTTACATAAATTTATCATATGATAATATTTAGCCTAAAAAAGTACTTTAGTACTTAGCACTTTAGAACACTTTGTGAGTTGACTTATTCGTTTTATTCATATACATAGGAATGGTTTTTATTTTTATTCTCTTTATAATTTTTGGTATCCTGAAAAAACTTCTTATAATTTTTTATTCTATTTTATAAAATAAAAATTATGATTTTACAAATCATTAAAATCTACAAAAAATTTATTTTGCTAATATGCAACCATTTCAAATAAATGTTTGTTAACAAATGTATGTTTAATTTTTTCCTTGTTTTTTTTTTTTATCGGCCGATCATCATCTATGTTTGACTTTGAACATATTACAAAATTGAATAGGGGGCACATCAAAGTGGTAGTGTGGGTTAGTGTTTTTTAGCATTTTGTTCCTTTGTAGTCTTGAGGTGGCATAAAAAAATATCTTTAACGCACTTAATTAAAACTTAAGACGATTGAACGTATCTATTCTATTCAAAATGCATATGCAAGTCAATCTTAATGCAATAAGGTAAATGTATATGTATAAAGTTGAAGTGTGCCTAGCAAAATGCGAAACATTTACAGAAAATGTTTAACATTTTGAAGGCATAACCTTCAAACGTTCAAAGGTAGCCTTTTCCAAAGCTTCACGATGCTTCGGTTCAGCAATTTGTATTAGTTCATAAGCACGTTGACGCATATTTTTGCCAAACAATGAGGCAATACCGTGTTCAGTGACCACATAGTGGACGTGAGCGCGAGAGGTGACAACACCAGCACCTAAAGATGATAACCAAAAAATTACAATAACAAAAAATCAAGTATTTTTGATTTATTTTACCTGGTTTAAGAATGGGTACAATTTTACTTTCGCCCTTGTTGGTAACGGAAGGCATAGCAATAATTGGTACACCTTTGCCATCCAAACCTTCAGCAGCACCTCTAATAAAATCTACTTGACCGCCGAAACCAGAGAAGAAACGTGTACCGATAGAGTCAGAACATACTTGACCAGTTAAATCGACTTCAATACAAGAGTTAATGGCAGTCATGCGGGGCTGTTGTTTTATAACGCCTGTATTGTTGACATAATCAATGGCATACATTTCTGAAAACAAAATTATGAAATTTTTGAGAAAAAATTTGCAATTTTCCAAAGTACATATAAAACACAACTTTCAAAAATCATTTAGAAAATTGGAAAGTGCATTTTAAATGTTTTGGAATATAAATTAAAAAGGATTTGAAATCAAGCTCATTCGCAAACGTTAAATCTTAGAAAATGTTTTAATCAGCCTTATTCCAATTGTCGTTATAGTCATCGACAGTGTCGTTTTTTGTAGAAGATTAAAGAACACAGGCTGTGCGTCACTTTAATTTATTACAAAAAACGACACCGTCGATGAAGACAACGACAACCGAAATAATGCGGAATATTAATTTGTGATTTTTTACCGAAACAGGTAACTTTTTCCCAATTTCTCAATGATACAAAAAATGATTTACATACTTAATTTCATATATTCATCTTAATTCGTTTAACCCTTATACGGTCTTCATGTGAAATTTCACACATTTTTATTTTGTCTATAAAAAATAAAAAAACCTCTAATTAAGGAAAAAACCTGTATATTTTCATTAAGAACATACGAAGAGCTTTCCTGCAAGTTATTTTGAGGAACGTATGAGGGTTAAGTATATGTATAATGTACATATAAAAAAAGCCAAAAAACAACGAAAATTAAAAAAATATTTTAATTGCACAAAAAAACTTACCAATAAAAGGATTATCGTTGACGAAGTCATACAAGGCTTGGTTACCAATCAAAAATGAACCAACTATACGACCTTGATGCATTTTTTTCATGCGATTGGTGACAGCTCCGGCTTTTACTAAATCTACCACACCATTGGCAAACATTTCAGAGTGGATACCCAAATCCTTGTGATTGTGAAGCTGGGATAAAACTGCATCAGGAATGCTGCCGATACCCATTTGCAAAGTTGCACCATCATGAACCAAATTCTCGGCAATTAATTTACCAATTTTTGCTTCAACTTCACTGGGTCCTTTGGCACCGTGTTGCGGTAAAGGAGTATCAATTTCAGTCATGGCGTCGAAGTGAGACATATGAATTGGAGCATCCCCAAAAGTACGAGGCATTTGCTTGTTAACTTGAGCTAAAATTATGTAAAATAACCGATTTTAAATTTATACATTGTTAACAATAAAATTTAAACATTTACCAATAATTTTCTTTGAATGCAATAGTGCAGCTCTAACACAATCCACACTCGTACCCAATGAACAGTAGCCATGACGATCTGCTGGGGAAACATGTACTAAGGCAACGTCGGGTTGAACAATTTTACGATAGAACAAATTGGGAATCTCATGCAAGAAAATCGAGAAATTATCACCACGTCCTTCGGCAACAGCTTTACGTACATTACCGCCCATAAAGAAGGAATTAGAGCGGAAATGTTTATCATTTTCGGGTAAAGTGTAGGCAGCTGGACCCTCGGTGTGCATATGGCAAACGGTAACGTTTTCTAAATTGCATTTTTTACCATGTTCAACCATGGCATTGATGAGTGCGTTGGGGGTGGCAGCGGCACCAGAGCAAAAAACAGTATCACCTGTTTGAAACAAAAAAGAAAATTAAAGTAAGTAAGCAAAATCATATGCATACAAATATAAGTATGTACAAACATACATACATACATACATATAGTAAATATACATACATACATATATTGTAAGTGTCCCTTATTTTTTAAATGTTTGAAATGTTGATAAGGTACCCGTTAATTTTTTTCTATTTGACATACATAATTGAAACCAAGGTGAATTTATTACAGGTGTTCTTAAAAGCCCTGCTGATATTAGCTTAAATCACTGTTGGATGTCAAAATTTTGTTTATTCTCTTTGTTTCTGTTTTTGACATTGTACAATGATTTTACGAAAACAAATTGTTTGTGGTTTTTGTAAAGGCTCAACCATAATATGCATAGCCTTGCTTAACCTACTGTCAAAAATTAACAAAAAGTCTCTTAAATGTATTTAAGAAAAAAAAAAAAACGAAATAAAAAAACATTTGATTCCATACGGAATGTGCGATTAGATTCGCACCTTGCTTAAGCAAATGGCAGTTTCATTAAACTTAGCAAAAAGTTTCCTTAAGCTCAATATGGTTTGCCTCATATAACTTATATGTATTCGCCCATTCGCTTAAGCCAACTTAAGCACATTGTGGTTGGGCCTTAAGAGTTGTACTTGTTGCAGTACGGAGATTACCTGGGATGAATTCGCCTTGATTGAAACTAATATGTAATTTTACGCCCCTACGTACACGACTTCCCTATGCGATGGGACCTTAATGTTAGAAATACAGGCTCTATTATCGTACTGTTTTTAGACTTCAAATTTATGTTTTATTTTTTTTTTTTTGGCGATCTTACTATAAGAGTGCAAAAACGGAAACGGAAAAACCAACTAAAATATTCAAAAATAGTGTAGAAAAATTTGTGAAATTACACGGAGTTTGTCAGAACTTGCAAAACAATTAATATATATATTTTTTTTTTATTTATATACATAAAAGCTTAATAAAAGGACAAAACATATGTGGAGACTTTTTCGATAAAAAAAAGTTGCATGTATTTTTTAAAAACTATCCGGCTTTATTTTTAGTAAAAATACGAACCGTTATAAACTTGTTCTGCCCTCTAACGGCTACTAGCATTACAACTACTAGTAATATGGCAATACTTATAACTGGAGTATTGCCATGCTGGAAAAGTATTGTGTAGACTCTACACTAAAACATACATATAACAGCTGACAACTGTCATTCAGCATTTGCGCGTGTAGGCTTCAGATTCCTTAAATTCTTGAAATAAATTCCGGGTTTTTAAAATAAAATGACATCCTTTTTAATAAAACAAACTAAAATGAGTTTCGTAAGTATTTACTATTACACACTGATAAAAGAAATAAACAATTTTAGGAAATTGTTTAAACATTTTAGATAAGACCAATGGTCAGCAATATTTTGCGTTGCGGGGAAAGCCGGCTTTTTGCAAGTGATACACCACCAGCACGAACTGAAAAAAGTAAGTTCACTTAAAAATTTATAACAAAATAGAAACATTTTAATAACTACAAACACCTAACTTTGTTACACAATCATAGCGATCAACACCGTTACTTTGCTGGGCCGTGTTGGAGCTGATCCACAGTTACGTGGTAATACTGAACATCCGGTAGTTACATTTTCCCTGGCAACGCATACAAATTACAAGTGAGATTTATTTATATGAAGAGTAAAGTAGTTAATATTTAAATAAATTTCTTAATTTTTTAGATACGAAAACGGCGATTGGGCTCAACGGACTGAATGGCATCGTGTTGTTGTCTTTAAACCTAATTTACGAGATACTGTTATGGAGTATTTGAAGAAGGGTCAACGTACCATGATTCAGGGTAAAATAACTTACGGTGAGATAACCGATCAACAGGGTAATCAAAAGCCAAGTACTAGCATTATTGCTGACGACGTTATTTTCTTCCGAGAATCACATTAATTTTCATCTAGACTTTACTTTGGTTATTGTTAAACTTTAATGTTAATGTTTAAAGTGTTGTTTTTCTTTTCTGCTTAGTATTGTAAAATTTCATAATTCATCAATTAAAAAATTGAAATGTCATTAACATACATACTATAATTAACATATGTACATATAAAATATGTACAAACATATATTTTTGAATTAAAAATTATAAATTTAAATACCTAAATCGGAATGGAAGTTTAACCGAAAATTTTAAATAAGAAGTAAAGGAATTGTAATTTTAAAATGGTAATAACTTAAACCTTAAGTCCACATTTTTTGAAAATTCAGTTTTTGATGCATTTCAATCAGTGTTCCAAAATAGACATTAAAATATTAATAATATCAAATTAAATATCGTTCCTCAGTCTTCGGTTCGTTAGATTTGTGGCAAACATAAACGCTTAGGCTGGGTATTTGAGATCTTAGTTAAACTAGGTTTAGTTAATCTGAAAACAGATTTGTGCTGCCATTACCAAGTTTGTACACAAAATTTTGACGAAAAAGCTTTGTTTTGCTTAAAATGTTCGTCTTTAATAAAAAATTAAAAAAAAAAATCATTTCGCCGAAAATATCCGAGTTTCAGACTACGTAAAGCTTAGTTTAAACTTAATCCACATCTCAAAAACCCGGCCTTAGTGTTTGAGTAATAAATCATTTAAAAATAACGTTTCCCTGTTTGTCATCTTCGAGCACTAAAATAATACTGTTCTTATTCAACTCAAAAAAAAGATGAGAACATTTAATTCCGTTCGGTTTTTTTTAAACCACAAACTTCATTGTGTATGGTTCAGCTCATTAGTGTTCGTTCGTTTCAGTGATGCTTAGCGCCCTTTTGGCTGGTAAAAAAATTTTTACAAAAACAAAATACATATACGAAAGCAAAAACAAAGCAGGCAAAAAAAATTTTCACAAACAAGACACACAATAGTATTGTTGCCAAAACTTGGTGACCAAAAATGGTTAAATTTACGGAAAAAAATGGATAAAAAATGGCTAAAAGCTTTTTTAAATTAAAAACACATTCACCCTTATCGTGGTTGGCGAATTTAAAATACGCCTGCGACTGTTTAGTAATAGATTAAAGAGAATAATCACCCTTATTGTGTTTGGCGTATTTAAAATACGCCTACGACAGTTTGGTAATAGATTAAAGGAAAAAAGTTCACGTTCTCTTTAATCTATTACCAAATAGTCGTAGGCGTATTTTAAATACGCCAAACACAATAAGGGTGATTAACTTATTTCCTTTAATCTATTACGGAACAGTCGCTAAATAAAGGTGATTAAAATTCAATAACAAAACAGAAATAATTCATTTAAATTGGTTTACGATGAAGTTGTAAGTTATGATCAATTTGTTAAATAAGAATAAACGTAAATTAATATTTTGATAGATATTTAAAAAATTAAATCATCGATAAATTCGATGTAGTTATTGTTCATTTCATAGGAATCACTCGGGTCTATTAGTTTTTAATAATTTGAAGGTAAATCAAAGTGATTCTGAGTCAATCGGTTATTATTATTATTTTAAGGTGTTACAAACATCAGCACAAACGCATTCTACCCTCTCCACTATTGTGGTGCTGGTATAAATATTTTATTGACAAAATCGAATTGACGGTTGCTTAATGTATCCTTTTTCTCAAATTACTTTAAACGATGTTTATTTGGGTAAATACCCTCTCTACTTCATCTTTAGACCATGCAAGTGAGAGCAACTATATAGTCCATTCTGAAATTTCTAAAAAAAATTTGTTTGCCGGCTGTACTCTTTATTGAACTACTTGCAACCAGAAAGAAACACCGATGTTTGTGTTGATCCATTTCATAAATTTAATATTGGACTACTATTGCTTTATTTTGAAAGATGTTTGTTTCATCATCATAGTTTATAGCGATTCCCAACATTTGTAAAAGTTGTGATTTAAAAGAAATGAGTTTGAATTGTTAAAAATGTTAATTTTACTTTAATACATTTTTATAAGAAATTGAAAATTATTATATTAAAGGAAAAACGGCAAAAAACTGTATGGCTAAATAAGTTGAAAAATGGCTAAACAGGCTGAAAAATGGCACAATACACACAAGTAAAATGGTAAATGGATTCCAAAATCGATTTCGATTTTTGAAATCGATTAATCGTACCTCAAAATCGTTCAAGATAAATTTGCAAACTTATTTTACCCTATATCACAAAGGGGGATACACCTGAATTTTTTTTTTTTTTTTTGGCAAAATACTGGGGGCAAATTACGGCATTCGATATCGATCGAAATTTCCATTCAAATTGTAATGTAATTTCGATCGATATCGAATGCCGTAATTTGCCCTCTGGAAAATAATAGAAATTGAATTAAGTTTTTTTTTACAGTGGGTAGATATGAGTGAATATGTGTAAATTTTGAGAAGATCTTTATAGGTACCTGTGTGCTTTGTATGTACATTTGACATATTAAAATTGTGTTCTTGATTAAAATTATAAAAAAAATTTAAAGTTTAGCAAATTATTTTTAAACAATTATTTCAATAGAGTACACCAAAATGGATAATAGTTTGCAGAAAAAAAGAATTTATATGTTTTTTTTGGTTGTTTTGCAACGATACGCAAAAGTGCCAAGTCCAACAATGTTAAACAAAAACTGCTTAGTCCCCTTTTAATCGGATATTTTATAACAAAATATTACAACTTGTTGGTTGTCAACTTTAAAATAAGTAAAACAAGATTAATACAGTATTTTTTTTTTGCAAATTATTAAACTACATACATTTTTAACTTTTGCTATTTTTGATCGGAGTCTAATCACCGCATTCGATTTCGAGTCAACTATCGTAGCAAGTAAGCTAGTACTGCATACGGTAGATACTGGGGGGCTACTCTCTATTGCGATGCGAAAGAAAATTGTAGCAAATATAGCGATTGGTACTCTTCAATACGTTTTCGCATGTGTCTTTCGCATCTTTTAATTTTTTTTCTTTTCGTAAATCCGCCTAAAACTTTATAGAATACTTTGTAGTTAACTTTAATGTTACTTACTGACCGTTTTATTAGATGTATATTCCACTTGATTATTTCAATAAAAATCATTTGTTTATATGTATATACATTTGTTGTGTATTAAATATATATTTACAAATGCATACTGCCTGTTTAACGATATCGAACGTCATCGTTCGCATAGAAAATTACATTTAAAACAAAAACAAAAATCGAACATTGTTCGAAGTTTGTTTTTGTTTTTAATGTTATTTTCTATGCGAACGATGACGTTCGAAATCCATGAACAGGCTGATAATAAAACTTGTTTCCTAAATTTGTTTTTTTTGGTCTTTATTAATGCTTCTTCACTGCTGGGATCTTTTGTTTTCTGTGTTTTTTCTTTTTTATTGGTTGGGGAACCGAAAAAAACTAAACCGGTTTGAGGATTAATTTAATTTAATAATAAAATCATTTTTTTCTATTTTATTATATATATTTATTATTAATTAAATACTTTAATAAATTCTTCAAGCTTAAGGTCACTTATTTATAAAATTAATTAAAATAATAATTAATTAATTAAAATATTTTTATTTTCAATATTTCGATTTCCGTTGGAAATCTTCTTCAGGAAATTTTTTTTTTTTTTTAAATAAAATAAAATTTGACAATAAATGGAAAAATAAAATATGGAAAAATAAATTTTAAAATTTCAAAAAACAAAATTATCATAATAAATTTAAAATTCCATTCTACAAACTTTAAACAAAAAGACAATCAAACAAAAAAGGAAAACAAAATTTTTAAATTTATTCAAAGCCTAAAACCTATTTTAATGTCCCTTTCCGTCAATAATAAGCTATGCCATCTGAAATTTATTTTATAAACAATCAAGGACAAATACCTATTTATAATTATCCCTTACATCAACCTATTTATTTTTATTCAATAAATGTCTATAAATTTGAGCTAAGCCCTCAGTATCTTTTTTAAAATTAATCCTTTTCTCAAATGGAACATTATTTATCTGCAACATTTCTAACATATATCTACGTTTCTTAAAACTTTCCGTATTCAAAATTGATGTGTTTTCAAAATCAGGATAATGATTAAAATCCCTACAATGAGTTGATAACGCCGTTCCATGGGCTGAATTATAATTCCTATATTTTTGGTCATGTTTATGTCCAGCTTATCTAATTTTTAGTTTTGTCCCAGTTGTTCCTACATATATTTTCCTACATTGTTCATTATCATTGCCACCACAATGAATCTTATAAACTAAATTCGACCTATCTGACTTTAGTAATCTATCCTTAGTTTTTGTGAATAATTTCCCTACATTATTAATCACCTTATGTGCCATTCTGTATTTCCCTTTATCATATATATTCGAGTTTTCTAATCTTTCTGAAAACCCAGGTACATAAGTTAATGACTTATAAATACGTGGTGCCGAAATCTCATCAATATTACGAGATCTATCTACATTGTATTGTCTTATTAATTTGCAAATCAATTTGTTGGGAAAACTATTATTCCTCAAAATATTCCCAATAATTTCCTTATTTTTCCAATGAAATCTATTGTCACTAATTGTTAATATCCTGTCTATTAGATTCCTAGCTGTGTTAATGATAATTCTCTTTGGGTGTTTAAAATAATAATTTACAATTCTACCTGATGAGGTTGGTTTTTGATACCAATCTACCAATAATCTACTTCCTTTCCTAATCACCAATGTGTCCAAATATGGAATTGAAAAATTCAATTCCCTTTCAATAGTGAACTTAATATTCTGATCAAAAGAATTAAACGTTGATAAAAGATTATCTATCTCATTCTCATTAACTATAACAAACAAGTCATCTACATATTTCGTTTTTATCTTTGGTTTAATTGTCAATTTTCCTAAACATGTATCTAATAATTTCTCCATAACAATATCAGCAACTATTGGAGATGCTGGAGAACCCATAGGTAGCCCCTTTTTTTGTGCATATATTTTCTTATCAAATTGAAAATATCTATTATCTACTATACATAACTTAATAATTCTCAAAAATAAATCCTTATTAATATTTGTTAACCCTGAAATTGTATCCCAATTTTCCTCAATAATTCTAATACCTAAGTCCACTGGAATACTAGGAAATAATGAAACAACATCAAGTGATATTAATTTTTCATTATCCTGAATTGTTAAATTTTCCAACTTTTGTTTAAATTGTATAGAATTACTAACATTATACTTAGAATTCTCCGTTATCTTCTTAAGTAAATTCGTAATATATTTACAAAGATTATGTGATGGCGAATTTATGGACGAACAAATTGGTCTTAAAGGGAAATTGTCCTTATGAATTTTTGGTAATCCATATAATTTTGGTGCTACAGATATGAAAGTTTTTAATTTGTTTTTTTCCACTAATGTTATCACACTTAATTTAAAAAGTTCTTCAATAAATTTATTATTAATTTTCTCAAATCTGCTTGTTGGATCTTTTTCTAATGTGTGAAAAGTAGTATCGTCACTTAAAATGTTTTCAATTCTAGACATATAATCTCTTTTATTAATAGCTACCGTTGTGTTACCTTTATCCGCTTTCAAAATCATTATTTCCCTATTATTTCTAAGAAATTTTTCACTCAATTTTACTTTATTTATTGTAAATCTATCCCTACAATCCAATGACATTTTATTTAAATGATTATCTACTACCGTTACAAAATTTGACCTTTCAATTTCCTGTTGTTCCTTATTTTCTACAGTTTCAATAAAATCTTCACCATCACATATAACTTTCATCAATGGAAAATCCCCCTTATTTACTGGAAGTGCGTGTTTTTGTCCTAAAGATAAAATCCATTGTACGTCCTCTGGTATATCCCTATCTGTTTTATTTACAAACCATTTCTTATTAAATCTTATTCCTAATTCTTTTCTCTGCAAATTAATAAGACAATCAAACTTTTTCTTATGTACCTGTTTTTCTTTCTTCATTAATTTATCTGCTAATCTGTCATCATATTTCAAAAAATTCTCCATCTCAACACTGTTCAAAAACCTGCTTATAACATATTTTAAATATCGTAATTCATTGAGTGAGAAATTATATTGAAAACAAAAACAAATTTTCGTTTTTTATTCTTGTTTTCAATATATTTTCTCACTCACTCACTTGTTTACGTTTTCTAAAAACAGGCAGTAAAACCGTTGTAAAACAAAGATCCATAACTTTGAGTTGCCCATTCTTTGCTTGTCAAAAAAAGAGTCGAAAAAAAAACAAATCTGCATTACAGATTTAAATAATATTGAGAACTAAAGATTTTGGCAAGTTTTCGATCGTACTTTTTAACTTTTTTTTTTTTATGTGACGTTTAAATGCAGAAGATTTAAAAAAACACAATTTTTTTTATAAATAAAATAAGACATAAATTGCGCATAAAAGATTGACAAAAACGTCACTTAGGTATATAAAATTTCAACAAACGCAAATAAAGAAACTGAACTGAAGTAAAAGTTTAAAAAAAGTCAAGGTTATTAATATTAAAATGCATTAACATGAGAAATAAATTTTATTTAAGTACACATACATATGTATACACAAATTTTAGCAAAGAAATAAGTCAACCATATGCATTCTCTTGTTTTTTACTGTAGTTTAAAAACACATAAAATTAGCAAATAATTCATAATACATATTGTTTTTCCGAAATGAAGCAATTTGTTTTTTCTTTTTATTCACTTACAACTACAATTCGAGTCGGAAAAAAGCCAACCACTTGTAGGCAGCACTTGGGGCATGGAAAAGGAAACCTTGTTAGCTACATATAAAACGATTGGCCGGTCAGTGGTTAACAACGCAGCGCCTGCGTGGACCCCAAGAGTCAGCGATACTCAGTGGAAGAAGCTTCAGAGCTGCCATAATGCCGCCTTAAGGACCGTAACAGGTTGTGTTCAGATGACATCAATAGAACACCTGCATGATGAAGCGAAGATGATGACGGTCAAGGAACATAACATAATGCTGATAAAGCAGTTCCTTCTGGGATGTCATCGGAGGGGACATCCGAACCACTCTCTGAGACATGTCAGAAAAGATCTTCGCTGGTATAAGAGTGAAATCCAACAACACCTGGACTCTATGACAGACCACACCTCATACAGGGCAGCTCTGAATGCAGTTCACAGGGAGTCGGTGGAGAGTGCAATGAACAGCCACCGAGACAACATTGTATTAGGGGGTCGTCCACCTCCGGTTGCAAACGAAGAGCGGGACTTACCACGACGGACGAGGGTGACTTTGGCACAATTAAGATCAGGATGGTGCGCCTTAACTTGTACTGGTCGAGAATAAATAGCACCATCCCTGACCCTTGCCCTACATGTGAAATAGGCCCACACGACGTACGACACCTATTCAACTGCAGTGCAAACCCAACCCAGCTAGAAGCAGTGTCCTTATGGACCCGCCCACGTGAGGTAGCGCAGCTACTGGGCCTTGATTTAGCTGAGTTGGAAGGACAAAGCGAAGAAGAAGAAGAAGGAGAAGAATAGAAAAGTAAATTTTATACATGCTTCTTTTTCAGGTCGAGCTGTTACAACAACAACAACCACTTGAAGGGGAATGTTGTTGGTGTTTTGTTTAAGCTTTGATATTGTTACAAGTAAGACTTTGAGTGTTTAAAATAGGGATTGCTGTTCGGTTTTAACCGAAATCGAAACCGCGGTTTAATGCCTAAAAACCGAAACCGAAAAACGACCAAAACAACTCGGTTTAGCTATATATATATATTTATGCAAAAAGAAATTGCAAATTATACATAATACTAGAACTTCATGTAAAAAAAATTTAAACATAACAGTCTGGAACAATGGCAAGCAAGTTTTTCCAAATTTCTTTAAACTTAAAATACATAACGTTAGCTAAAATGCAAAAAGACGTAACTAACAAAAAATTCAAAATCGAGTTTTTGATTGATTGTTATGAATGCTATAAAACTACATGTCTTGACAAAATTTTACACTTCTGCGATCAAAAATTGCCCGTTTAATAACAAAAAACAAAGGGACGTAACCACAAGTTTTTTTGTTTGCTGTATGCAAAACGACGTAAATACACATTTTTTTTCTAAGAAAATATAATGAAATGGTTTTCTTTGAAAATTGGTTGAAGAATTCCATGGACGACTTATCAATGCATTTTTTCTGACATGTTTATAGTTTTCACTTTACAAAGTTTTTTGCTTCTCGTGTAAAATTATATTTTTGTTAGTTACGTCTTTTTGCATTTTAGCTAACGATAAGTACTAAGGAGAACACATGTTTCTTTTTTAATAAAACTACATACCTGTAGTGCGATTCTCTATACAATTTTAACATAATTTAAATTGTTAAAAATATTTAACAGCAAAGTTAACTTATATTATATTCAGTAACTTTTTTAACAATATGTCCATCTTAAAGTCAGGTATTTAAGTTATCTTAACGGCAAAACATTTTCATTGTTTATTTTTAAATTCGTAGATATTTTTGAAAAAAAAAAACAAACATTTTGGCAAATAAACGCCACATTAACATTTTTAAAATTCACATTATTTACATACATACATTTTGCAAAAACAATATGAAAACATTTGTTTGTTTGTATTTAGAACAATCATTCAAAATATTACATTTTAGATGCAGCTTATGGAAATCAATAATAAACTCATGGCATTGCTTTTAGAAAAGTTGTCTATGAATTCTATGACTTTCAGTGTTGCATTGCAACACCGAGCTTATCAAGTCAGCCGCTTTTCCGTTATCGTTGTTTTAATAACTTTTGAAATTTCTTAATTACATTGTATACTAAAATATGTTAATATTCAATTGATAACTCTTTGCTTGTTTGTGGTCTGTCTACATTATTAAAAAAGTGTCCGAAGAGAGTTGACCAAAATCTTTTTGAAATCTTATAAATTTTATTTTTGGTACTTAGTCAGATTTGTCAATAAGCCATGGACTTGAAACATATTTTATTCTACGTGTTTTGTTAAATTAACAAAATTTGGTAAAGGGCATGGAGGAGTATTTGTCATTCGGTGAACCAGTTGAATCGAGGGATCCAATTGATCATATGACTGATTGCTATATCTGCATCACCAAAGTGCAAAGCGGATATAAATCAATTGATCTCCATTCTCTAAGCGAAAACCTCCAGAAACAAAAGTAACATCAGATAACGAAGAAGATTTAAATCTGAGTTTTAATTCTATAGGTGATACGAATATTAAACTATTAGTCAAAGTGCGCTTAATTACATCGTGACTTAAACTTGTCAAAAGAGAACTCGAAAATACTCGCTTCATGTCTGAAAGAAAGATGATTTTCGGACCCAGAGACACGGGTTTTTTCCATTGCAATCGCTCCAAGATATATGGAATTCTTTTCAGAAAGTGGGTTTTTACAAAACAACAGAAGCCATAATAACTAATTCCAAATATGATGGAAGACTTTTATGCCATAGGTTTATATCAAATAAATAAAAAAATCAGTATTATTTGAAATCTAAATGGGTTTCCTGTAATAATAGAGCACAAATGCCATTGAAAATGCGTTTTCTTTAACATTTTTAGACTTGTTTCATTGTGATTAATAAGGTGAAAGATTCCACCGAGGTCTTCCAGCGTTATCAGCGCTATTGCGATCAAACACTGCTGGATGCAAATTCGTGAAACGTCATCGCAACATAAAAGGATAAATCCAAGAGGAAAAATATAATATTTTTGACCAAAAATAGAATTATGCAACCAAATTAAATTCTCTCTTAACACTTAATCCTTATCCAATCAACACGACCAAGAAACCAAAAATGTTTTATTGAAAATTTAAATTTGGATGTTTTTGCTAATTATATTGCACCTTTCTTATTTTTTGTCCGATGTTAACCATTTTGTTACAAATATGTTTGGAACAAAATTGTCTTTAAGATATGGGTTTAAAAATTGGAAAAAAACTGAAAATGAAGAGCTGAAAATGTTGAATTTTGAAAAAAAGTAGAAAAAATCAATTTTTTCTAATCTTGTCTTTTGTTGACCAGTGTTATCTTAGCTGTTAGAATTTATTATAAGCGTTAAATTGTAAACATTTGACAAACAAACATATACATAATTGTTCATAACAAATATTTTTTTCTGGCGCTTTAATTTGTTAAAAGGTGTTAATTACAGTACAATTTTTGCAACATTCTAATTTTTTTTAAATTTGTTAAATCAATAGTAAACATTGGTGAAATTAATAGTTGAATAGAATTTTTAATTTAATTGAAACATTTTTTAATCCATATAAAAAGAGGTATAAAAAGGGGAATCTTGGTACTTTTCTGGTACTAAATTTTTGAAACAAGGTTCGTTTATTAAATATTCAGATTTCTAATTGGATTGAAATTTGATCTTTTGTATTTTCTTTCTTTTGTGGAGTCATTTTCTATCGTTATCGCTTTTAAGCAATTTAATCTTTGGGTTTCTTTGGTGTTTTAAAATAACTTATATAATTTCAAAAGATTTTATTATTCGTGCTTAATTTCCAGTTTTTATTCTTGATAAAAACACTTGAAATTTATTGTTGATGGGATAAGCTATTCCTGTGCGCATTTCACTGGTTGCTTAGGCCAGATCATCAGGAAACTTCATCCATAAAGATTTTAGAAAAACTAAAGATATTAAACCAAATAAAACTGTTAAACGTATAAGTTTTATAAGCAACGGTTCTACTTGTAACAATATCAAAGTTTAAACAAAATACATCAACAATAAACAGTGAGTTTATCTCATCTTACATTTCCCACTACAATAAGTTGAAATTCTCCCAACATTAATTGTAGTTGTAAGTAGGCTAAGAAAAACAAAATGAAAACAACAACAACTAACAAAAGCATGTTGTCAATTAAGTGTTTTTTTAGGCCGTGCACTTGCCTGTTTATTATCAAAAAGTAATTTCTTTGGGAATACAAAATTTTAATTTCCAAAGATTTTGTTATTCGTGCTTAATTCCCAGTTTTTATTCTTGATAAAAACACTTGAAATTTTTATATATATTTTATATAAATTAACATCATTAATACAATTTAATACATATAGAGGAACAACATACAACTTAAATATTAAATAAAAATATAGGAACAACATATTAAATACTGGAATTAGGTATGTGATACACTCAATTCACATGAGGGCTTTTACGACGTCGTTTTATCTTGATTCCCTTTTAAAGCAACTTCCAAAATCTCTTTGCGTTCATACGATGATTTTTGGTTGCATGTCTTTTTTTTATTTACAGTATGGCCTTGATTACCCGTCATTCGATTAACCGGCAGCTTCAATAAAATGGAAATTATCCGAAATTATAAACAAATTATCTTTTTTTCGTTAAATTTTGAACAATCAAAAGAAATTTAAATAAACGAAGAAAGAGAATATATTAACGGTGTGGAAGCATGTTCTGCCAAATTTACTTTTTTCCTCATGTTTACATAATAAAACGTTATATATTTACATAAAATAAGAAACACACCAAAAAAAATAAATAATCAAGAATTCTGCCGATCCCGTCTATTATCGATAATCGAGGTCTCACTGTATTTTCAACCACACACTTCAAAGTAAGAAAAAGAATAAAACGTAAACAGAAAAAGTTAAAAGAGAAATGTAAAAAACGACATGCAAAATACAAAACGAGACATTTTGTTAACCCCTCTTTCTTTTCTACACCGCTCACCAACAAACCAAAAGAGACGTCGACAAAGCGACGTCGTAAAAGCCCTCATCTAAACTGAGTGATAGAAATCAATTTTGAAAAAGAATAAGTAGGAGTTTACACGGAGTCTTTTCAGACATGTCTGTTTTTGACATTTTCTTCTGAACATGCTTCCAAAAACCTATTGTCTTTTACGATGTTTTTCCAAACATGCCCGTTTTCATGTCTAATATTAGACTATATAGTCTAATATACACATACATACAAATTGAAAACATGAAAATTCTTATAAACAAACATGAAAACTCATTTCATGTCTGTTTGGCAACCCCTCTTTCTTCTCTACCCCGATCTCCTACAAACAAAACAAACGTGTTTGTTAGACATGTCTTAATAGACACCGTGTAAACTCCCTCTAATTCAAATCCGAAATTTTTGTTTTAAGTCTTTTAAAAAATTTAATATGGTATGTCTTAGAATTTTTAATTATTTGTTTTCCTTTTTTAATAAAAAAAACAAACATTTTCGGGGTTTTAGGTTTTCTAGATTTCACTTTTGTACGAATTTGGTTTCTGTGACACACCTGATTGTTCTCTTCTTTCTTCTTAATTATGCTTTATATGTATGTTAACTTGAATTTATTTTGCCAAAAAGTCGTTTGAAATTCATCAGACATTAAATAAACCATTGATTTGAAATCTATCGATTTTTTTCTTTATTTTTCTTCAATTACATAACCGAGCCCTTAGGGACTTTTATGGTTAATAAAAGCTACTAATTAAATAACAAACTTCAGTTATTAATAAAAAAAAATAAAATACACCAGAGAAGGATGTTACTTACGTATAAAAAAATTTAACGTAACTATCTTACAAACGATAAAGAAAACTTAAGTTAAAAAAAAAAAAAAAATTAAAAAAATTACATACATTAATTAACAAAGACATAAAAAATGCTATATACAAATTCTCCCTGCTAGCATTTGGAAGATTGTTTTTTAAAAAATCAGAGTAATGAGTCTTTTTCGAGTACTTTTGGTGATCAAAAACTTATTAATCAGCTACACGCTTAAAAATAGACTCGAAAATGACTCACGCATATGATTCTAAAGTGTTTGATTTAAAATGCAATAACAAAACGTATTGAAACCGTAAATGGATCATCTTGGGGCTTAAAATATGAGTATTTAATGCGTTATTCATAATCGAAATTCGCGCAGCTAGAAGGTTGTAAACTGTTTGATCACAAACTGATTATGCATGCGTTCGAAAAGTGATTACTTTTTTTTTGTTATTTATGATCATATTTTGGGTAGAAGGATAATTAAAAAGTGTTTGTTATTTTTTTGTATAGCAATCTACAACGAATCTTCCAGGTGCTTAAAATGTGAGTATTTCAAACGTCATTTATAATCAAATTTTACGCAGCTAGAAGATTAAAAACTGCTTGGATATTTAAAAAGTACTTGTTCAGTTTTAACAAGAAATTTTTTTGTTTATTGTATAGTAAATGTCTAAAAATTAAATGTTTCTATATTCATAAAATTTTCACCGGAGTGATAGTTAGGTTGTGTCTTTTAAAATTGTAACTTAATAAGTGTGTGCAATTAATTGTAATTTGAAATTATTAAAAAAAAAACTAAAACTACATAAGTATATAAAAAGTGTAAGTAAGACGCGAAAAAACTTCCTTTTAAAGATATAAAGGAATTAAAAACCTTTGATGTTTTAGTGCAAGGAGAAGAGGAAAAGCTGCAACAATTTGTACATTTAAAAAAACAAACAAACAATTAGACTAGCTTAATAGTCATACTAATTTCGTAATAAACTTTTACATTTTCAGAAAGAATATATTGCAAAAACCGGTGGTGTACGACCTGCCGAATTTTTAAGAGCTGCAGTTCGGAAATTGTTTTCAGATGATTTAGCTTGTTTGCGTAGTTACAACAACAATTAAAAGTAGGTATATAATTACATATGTTATTAAAAAAACTTACAAATATTTTTCATTTTAGATATTTGTCATCTTAAATTTAAGAGCACCGACAAAGAAATGAATGACATTCTACAAAAGCATTTTGTTCATGCAAAAGATAGGGTGGCAAGAAGAATTTTAGTATAATTATATTTGTATTATTGTTATTACTATAACTATTAATATTATTATTATTCTTATTATTATTATTATTATTATTATTATTACTATTATTATTATTATTATTATTATTATTATTATTATTATTATTATTATGATTAGCATTATTAGTGTTTTTTTTTGTTGGATTAATTTATTGTTTTTAATAAACATAAATGTTACATGCTGTATAAGTTATTGAATTATTTAACTTTTTGTGCTTCTTTTTAATATCTTTTTTTTTATAAACTTAAATGTACATATAAAAAAATTTATTTACTGCCTATTTTTAGAAGGCGAGTGCAAAAGTGACTCGTTTAATTAACATTTCAAAATTTGTTTTTGTTTTAAATGTTAATTAAACGAGTCACTTTTGCACTCGAGCTGAAAGAAGTCAAATACGATTACCAGTACCACTGATAAATGACTCGAAAAACGATCGCAATCCATGTAGAAATAACTCCTCTTAAATTAATAGAAATTGACTAATAAATGACTCGAAAATGACTCGCATATGAAGCGAAATAAGACTAAAAAATGACTCGAAAAACTATCGCAAAAAACATAGAAAAGGCTCTTAAATGAATAAAAATAGACTGATAAATTTGTATAAAAAGACTCCCAAATAACAAAAAAACTATTGATTAATGACTCATAGGCGATTAGAAATATGCCTTATATATGAATCGAAAAAGACGCAGAAAAGAAGTTAAAAAAGAAATTATTCGAAAGTGATCATAAATATCATTAGAAAAGAGTCTAAAATGACTCTAAACTAATAAAAAAAACTTATCATAAATGACTCATCAAGAAGAGTCGCGGGTAGGGTACCATTTTCTACCGACAAAAGTATCATTTATAATCAGAAAATGAGCGCATATTCTGATTTTTTAATCGCGTTGAAGAGTCAAAAAAGACTCGATTATGATTAAAAATTTTACAAAATGCTAGCTGGGCTGTTTCCATATTACGCCGATAGAAAATTCCAACATATTGGCAATTATTCGTTTAAGTGAATTGACAAGTTATTTAGCTGTGCGAATTCTCTTGGCAAAGTATTCCAGATTTTTGATACCAGAATCTGATATGATTGTGCAAAAGTATTCAAACGTCTAATAGGAAAAATAATTTGAGGATTCCTTGTTGACCGAGAGAAATTTTAAATATTCAAAATATAATCAGGGTTACCATTTACGACGCATTTATAGAAAAATAATAATATTCTAATGGCAATAAAATTTTCAAAAGATGTTCGTAGAAAGGTAAGCGTATGCCGATTTACATGATCCCGAAATCTCAAAACAAAAACATAACGAATAATTCTGTTAAAAAAAACCTTAAATTCCTCCCCCACATAATTTAAAATCAAATACAATTAATTGGCTCTATTAAAAAATAATTTTTAGTTATATATCGTTCCCTATATCATAACGCATATGTGTGCAAAATTTTGAACATGTAATGTTACAAATGACAAAAAGAGAAAAATAAATCATCAAAAATCACGATAAAAGTTTAATTTTGTTGCATTGTGTAATTTAAACAGACATTAAGTACTTGTTTTTGATTAAACCAGTAAAAGAAACTACAACTGTAATTATTTAATGTATATAATATTCATGTGTATAAAGAAATTTTTATTTATTCATACTAATTAGTACTGCAGATAGGTTATTTGGTTTCAGAGTTTTACAATTCCAAACATAAGCTGTGATTAGAAAAACAAAATTTTCTCAACCGATATATATATTACTGGTTTCATTTTAATCAAATTCTTATTATAATTTTGCTATTTAAATTCAGCCAGTTCGGTCCACAAATGGCTGAGATATGAGCAAAAAACCACGAAAACCTCTAATTTTTTCCAAAAAGCCCTTGTGTTTGTTGTATTTTTATTACTTTTTGCTGTATATCTGGGGAACGACAAAAGCCAAAGTTTCAAAATTAGGTACACACATTTAGCTTGCCAATACACACTATCCTACAAAATGTGGACGGGATTGGAGAAGTGGGCGTGGTACCTCCCGTACAAAAAAAATTAAAAATTGTATAAAAACCTAAATTTTAGGCCTGCCATATGTCCTATGGGTATTACTTATATACCAAAATATCAGAAATTTTTAGTAGAACATATATTATAAAAAACTCGGGAAAATCGGTTCAGATACAAAAAAGATATGACCAAAACTACATCTAAATTTTTCCAAAAATCCCTTGTTGTTGTTGTATTTTTTTTTATTTCTGTATATCTTGAGAACGGCAGGAGCCAAAGTTTCCAAATTAGGTACACACATTTAGGTTGCCAATACACACCATCCTACAAAATGTGGGCGGGATTGGAGAAGTGGGAGTGGTACCTCCCGTACAAAAAAAATTTAAAATTGTATAAAAACCTAAATATAGCTTAGGTTAGGTTAGGTTAGGTTAAGAAGGGTTGTGTGCCCACAGGCACACCTCCACTCGGAGACCGAATACGATCCATTGTGATTCCCTTCAATGAAAATATGAAGTAAGAGATAGAGATAAGAGGAAGTGAAAAATAGAGAAAGGAAGTAAGATATAGAAATATAGCTTAAGTAAATGGTAAAATATAAAACTATCAAATCGGTTAGACAATGGATAATTTATGAGCAAAATACTTAAAAAATGGGCTAAAAAAACATCAAAATTTTTATAAATACCTAAATTTTAGGGCTGCTATACGTCCTATTGGATATGACTTATATACCAAAATATCGGAAATTTCTAGTAGAACATATTTTACTCGGAAAAATCGGTTCAGGTACAAAAAAAGTTATGACCAAAATAAATTTTTTTTTAAATACCCATTTTCGGGAACCATAGGTCTCCCCGAGTCCAAGCTTTATAACAAACGTAAATGGTAAATTTCTTCTTCAACACGTCGGTATATAAATCTGCCAAATCGGTTAAAAAATGGCTGAGTTATAACCGAAATACTGAAACCCCAAAAATTACTCTTTTTATAATTAACTTTGTTAAAATATATGTATACAAGTACATATAAATGTTTATATATAAATATAACTTAGGTAAATGGTAAAATTCTTCCTTAACACGTCGGTATATGAAAATATCAAATCGGTAATTTATGAGCAAAATACTCCAAAAATGGGCTAAAAAAACATCAACATTTTTATAAAAACCTAAATTTTAGGGCTGCCATATGTCCTATGTATATGACTTATATACTAAAATGTCGGACATTTGTATGAGTAATAACCGAAATACTGGGGTCTAATCACCGCATACCATATCGAGCAAAATTCATCGAAATTATTTACTTTGGTATCTTAAAACTCGATATCGAATGAAATGTATTGAATTTGAAATAATAGCATTCGACATCGAGTAAATCGACATTACATTTATCGATTTTCATTCGATACGCCAGTGTCTATCGTATGCAAAAAATTCAATAGTTTATTCGATACGATAGTATCGAATGCGGTGATTAGACCCCTGAATTCCCGAAAATTACTCTTTTTATACCCTTCACCGAAGGTAATTTCTACAATATTGATCCTACACCCTATAAAGTATATATATTCTGGGCCCTTATGAAAAGCGAAGCTCAAAACCGGTTGTCTCTTATTTAAAAAAAAATATTTACCAGTTTTATTTAGTTTTTGTCTAGTTGCTCTGTATTCTGCTCGCACAATGGTGAAGGGTATATAAGATTCGGCACAGCCGAATATAGCACTCTTACTTGTTATAATTAACTTTGTTAAAATATATATTTACAAGTTTATATAAATGTTTATTTATAAATATAGATTAAGTAAATGGTAAAATTCTTCCTTAACACGTCGGTATATAAAACTATCAAATCGGTTAGACAATGGGTAATTTA
This sequence comes from Pollenia angustigena, assembly GCA_930367215.1. Lineage (NCBI taxonomy): Eukaryota > Metazoa > Arthropoda > Insecta > Diptera > Polleniidae > Pollenia > Pollenia angustigena. The sequence continues at coordinate 284,167,303 of OV884056.1, forward strand.
AGAGCAAAATACTCAAAAAATGGGCTAAAAAACATCAAAATTTTTATAAATACCTAATTTTTTGGGCTGCTATACGTCCTATGGATATAACTTATATACCAAAATATCGGAAATTTCTAGTAGAACATATTTTATAAAAAACTCGGAAAAATCGGTTCAGATACAAAAAAGTTATGACCAAAATTAATTTTTTTTTTAAATACCCACTTTCGGGAACCATAGGTCTCCCCGAGTCCAAGCTTTATAACTAAAGTAAATGGTAAATTTCTTCTTCAACACGTCGGTATATAAATCTGCCAAATCGGTTAAAAAATGGCTGAATTATAACCGAAATACTGAATCCCCAAAAATTACTCTTTTTTATACCCTTCACCGAAGGTAAGAGGGTATATATAACTTTGTCATTCCGTTTGTATGTTCCACAATATTGATCCTACACCCTATAAAGTATATATATTCTGGGTCCTTATGAAAAGCGAAGTTCAAATCCGGTTGTCCGTCTGTCCGTGTGTATGTTGAAATGGGTTGTCCGAAAACCCCAGAAATGATGTGGACTAGGTTGATGTATATTTATATCACATATACTCCGTTTAAGTTTGCTATTGAAATTCAGCCAGATCGGTCCAAAAATGACGGAGATATGAGCAAAAAACCACGACTACCTCTAAAATTTTCCAAAAATCCCTTGTTGTTGTTGTATTTTTTTTATTTCTGTATATCTTGAGAACGGCAGGAGCCAAAGTTTCCAAATTAGGTACACACATTAAGGTTGCCAATACACACCATCCTACAAAATGTGGGCGGGATTGGAGAAGTGGGCGTGGTACCTTCCGTACAAAAAAACTTTAAAATTGTATAAAAAACCTAAACTTTTGGGTTGCCTATGTCCTATGGATATGACTTATATATCAAAATATCGGAAATTTTAAGTAGAACAGTTTTTATAAAAAACTCGGGAAAATCGGTTCTGATACAAAAAAGTTATGACCAAAATTACTCTTTTTTTATAATTAACTTTGTTAAAATATATATTTACAAGCATAAGGCCCTATAGACTCGGTTATGTAAATGAAGAATTAATAAAAAAAAAAAAAAAAATATAGCTTAAGTAAATGGTAAAATTCTTCCTTAACACGTCGGTATATAAAACTATCAAATCGGTTAGACAATGGGTAATTTATGAGCAAAATACTCAAAAAATGGACTAAAAAACATCAAAATTTTTATAAATACCTAAATTTTAGGGCTGCTATACGTCCTATGGATATGACTTATATACTAGAGTTGTCAACCGATTAAGAATAATTCGATTAATCGATCAAACAAAACCAAACTCTTGTTCGAATAATTTTAAAATGGCGATTTTCGAATAACGAATAAATCGATTATTTAATGTCGATTAATCGAACAATTTTGTTTTTTTTAAATAAATTAAATAAAAGCATAGAAATTGATTTCTTCTCATACGTTTTTAGTGATTTTATACAAAATGTACGAGAGCTTAAAAATATTGTAGCCGTAGCCCGGACTGTAATTAATCTTAAAATAAAGAATTGATTTACATAAACAAATCATATCATGAAAGTAGAAAAGGTTGTTATTGTATTATTCTTTTTTTTTTTAATTAGGCTTAAGTTCATGAAATTTAATTTTCATAAATTATTCTTATGAAGAAAGGAATTTTACAACATGAAAATCAATTAAAATTGTTATTGATAATCTTTCATTCTTGACGTGGCTCGGGCACGAACCCTGGCCGGCAGGTTACCATGACATGTTTCGATCGCAACCACTCGATCTCCTCAGATGGATTTGCCGTCTTACACTCGCAGCCATCGACGACTGCTGACGTCAATAGTCAAACATCAATCCTTAAACCAAATTGTATTTTAACATTTGGTAGATCGAAATTTGCTTTCCTGAATGATTATCCATTTTAATTGATTTTACATGTTTTTTCCTTACTTCTGTTTTTTCGTACTTTTGTCAAGAATTTTTCTTGAAGTCCAAGTACATTCTTTGTTTTTTCATTTTGTCTTTCTCTTTTCTGTTGACCTTTTTCAGCACAACTTGAAGGACAAATGTACACATAGAGCTCGTGCCTTAGCTTTAACAATAATTAGTATTGTGGTTATTTTGTTGAACTATTTATGGTTTTTAATCCAAATTTTTAATATTTTTAATTACGCTTAAGTTCATGAAATTTAATTTTCATTAAATTATTCTTATGATCTGAGGAGATCGAGTGGTTGCGATCGAAACATGTCATGGTAACCTGCCGGCCAGGGTGGTTCGAGCCCGAGCCACGTCATGAATGAAAGATTATCAATAACAATTTTAATTGATTTTCATGTTGTTAAATTCCTTTCTTCATAAGAATAATTTAATGAAAATTAAATTTCATGAACTTAAGCCTAATTAAAAATATTAAAAATTTGGATTAAAAACCATAAATAGTTCAACAAAATAACCACAATACTAATTATTGTTAAAGCTAAGGCACGAGCTCTATGTGTACATTTGTCCTTCAAGTTGTGCTAAAAAGGTCAACAGAAAAGAGAAAGACAAAATGAAAAAACAAAAAATTTACTTGGACTTCAAGAAAAATTCTTGACAAAAGTACGAAAAAACAGAAGTAAGGAAAAAACATGTAAAATCAATTATAATGGATAATCATTCAGGAAAGCAAATTTCGATCTACCAAATGTTAAAATACAATTTGGTTTAAGGATTGATGTTTGACTATTGACGTCAGCAGTCGTCGATGGCTGCGAGTGTAAGACGGCAAATCCATCTGTGGAGATCGAGCGGTTGCGATCGAAACATGTCATGGTAACCTGCCGGCCAGGGTTCGAGCCCGAGCCACGTCAAGAATGAAAGATTATCAATAACAATATTAATTGATTTTTATGTTGTAAAATTCCTTTCTTCATAAGAATAATTTAATGAAAATTAAATTTCATGAACTTAAGCCTAATTAAAAATATTAAAAATTTGGATTAAAAACCATAAATAGTTCAACAAAATAACCACAATACTAATTATTGTTAAAGCTAAGGCACGAGCTCTATGTGTACATTTGTCCTTCAAGTTGTGCTGAAAAAGGTCAACAGAAAAGAGAAAGACAAAATGAAAAAACAAAAAATGTACTTGGACTTCAAGAAAAATTCTTGACAAAAGTACGAAAAAACAGAAGTAAGGAAAAAACATGTAAAATCAATTAAAATGGATAATCATTCAGGAAAGCAAATTTCGATCTACCAAATGTTAAAATACAATTTGGTTTAAGGATTGATGTTTGACTATTGACGTCAGCAGTCGTCGATGGCTGCGAGTGTAAGACGGCAAATCCATCTGAGGAGATCGAGTGGTTGCGATCGAAACATGTCATGGTAACCTGCCGGTCAGGGTTCGAGCCCGAGCCACGTCAAGAATGAAAGATTATCAATAACAATTTTAATTGATTTTCATGTTGTAAAATTCCTTTCTTCATAAGAATAATTTAATGAAAATTAAACTTCATGAACTTAAGCCTAATTAAAAACAAAATAACCACAATACTAATTATTCTTTTTTTAAATTATATATATTTTTACAATTTGCGTAAGTGTCACAATATTACATTGAAAATGATGTAGTGGAAGATAATCCAACGACATCAAAAAATTTCCAACTAGGTCCAATTGAAAAATACATAAAGAAAGACAGCGGTTGCTTTATGGAAGAAACTGTATGCAAAAGTTTAGCTGAAGATGGCAGGTCTGCAAACGCCAAACTAATATCGGATTATAATGGAATTAATTGTTTTACAATGCCTTTAAGTAATACAACCATATGGAGTTAAGATGAAAAGTTGTACGTTTAAAAAAAAGAAGAATTCATAGCAGATTTTAATAAAAATAAAGAAGAAAATGGAAGATTTTCTATATTTATAGATGAATAGTACATTCGTCCATTCTTAAAAATACTTTATTTTTTTGTAAAACTAATTTTTAATATTTTTTTATTCGTTATTCTCATCGATTAATCGAATAATTTGATAGATTTAATCGTTTGATCGAACGAACAAAAACAATTATTTGAATTATTCGAACAAAGTTGAAATGCGAATAATTGACAACTCTATTATATACCAAAATGTCGGACATTTGTATGAGTTATAACCGAAATACTGGGGTCTAATCACCGCATACCATATTGAGCAAAATTCATCGAAATTATTTACTTTGGTATCTTAAAACTCGATATCGAATGAAATGTATTGAATTTGAAAAAATAGCATTCGATATCGAGTAACTCGACATTACATTTATCGAGTTTTCATTCGATACACCAGTGTCTATCGTATGCAAAAAATTCAATAGAATATTCGATACGATAGTATCGAATGCGGTGATTAGACCTCTGAATTCCCGAAAATTACTCTTTTTATACCCTTCACCGAAGGTAAAAAAGGTATATATAACTGTAATTTCTACAATATTGATCCTATACCCTATAAAGTATATATATATTATATATTTAAAAAAAAATATTTACCAGTTTTATTTAGTTTTTGTTTAGTTGCTCTGTATTCTGCTCGCACAATGGTGAAGGGTATATAAGATTCGGCACAGCCGAATATAGCACTCTTACTTGTTATACCCTTCACCGAAGGTAGAAAGGGTATATATAACTTTGTCATTCCGTTTGTAATTTCTACAATATTGATCCTACACCCTATAAAGTATATATATTCTGGGTCCTTATGAAAAACGAAGTTCAAAACCGGTTGTCCGTCTGTCTGTTGAAATGGGTTTTCCGAAGCCCCCAGATATGATGGGGGCTTGGTTGGGGTATCTTTCTGTCAGGTATTCTTATTATAATTTTGCTATTGAAATTCAGCCAGATCGGTCCACAAATGGCTGAGATATGAGCAAAAAACCACGACTACCTCTAATTTTTTCCAAAAATCCCTTGTGTTTGTTGTATTTTTATTACTTTTTGCTGTATATCTGGGGAACAACAAAAGCCAAAGTTTCAAAATTAGGTACACATATTTAGCTTGCCAATACACACTATCCTACAAAATGTGATCGGGATTGGATAAGTGGGCGTGGTACCTCCCGTGCAAAAAAAATTAAAAATTTTATAAAAACCTAAATTTTAAGCCTGCCATATGTCCTATGGGTATTACTTATATACCAAAGTATCAGTATCAGTTTTTAGTAGAACATATTTTATGAAAAACTCGGGAAAATCGGTTCAGATACAAAAAAGTTATGACCAAAATTAATTTTTTTTTTTTAAATACCCTCTTTCAGGAACCATAGATCTCCACGAGTGCAAGCTTTATAACTAAAGTAAATGGAAAATTTCTTCTTCAACACGTCGGTATATAAATCTGTCAAATCGGTTAAAAAATGGCTGAGTTATAATCAAAATACTGAAATCCAAAAAGTTACTCTTTTTTTATACCCTCCACCACAATTAGTTGTGAAGAGGGTATATTCAGTTTGTCATTCCGTGTGAAACTTTTTTACTATTCATCTCAGACCCTATAAAGTATATATATTCTGGGTCCTTGAGTAATTTTAAGTCGATTTAGCCATGTCCGTCTGTCTGTCCGTCTGTCCGTCTGTTGAAAACACGCTCACTTTCGAAAAACTCAAAAGAAATCAACAAACTTGGTGTCAAATTGCTTGTAGTTATCCTAAGCAGTTTGGGATTGAAATTCAGCAAAATCGGTTCAATAGGATCTGAGCTATGAATCAAAATGTGAAACCACCACCTAAAAAAAATTGATAATTTTGTTACAAAAACTAACATAAATGGTGGAAAAATGCACAGAATCATATGAGATTTCGCAACAATTCGTTTTGTTCAACTGGAAATCACGCTGTAAAATTTCGTGAAGATCCGTCAATAATTTACCCTAGGCCCCATATAAGCCCTACTCCCGGAAAACAGTATATTAAGCCTAAAACCCTAACTAACAATGCTATCATTACAAATTTTGGCAAGTCACAGTCGCATAGGACTAGAAATTAAACTGTTAAGTTTCGTGAAGATCGGTCCATAATTTACCATAGGCCCCATATAAAACCCACTTCCGGAAATTAACTTAGTACGCCTAAAAACGTAAAATATAATGGTATCATAACAAAATTTGGTACATCAAAGTTTTATAGAACTAAAAATAAATCTTTGAAATTTCGTGAAGATCGGTTCATAATATACAATAGGCCCCATATAAACTTTACTCCCGGAAAACAACTTAGTACGCCTAAAAACGTAAAAAATAATGCTATCATAACAAAATTTGGTACATCAAAGTTTTATTGGACAAGAAATAAAATTGTGTTATTTCGTGAAGATCGGTCCATAACTTACCCTAGGCCCCATATAAACCTTACTCCCGGAAAACAGTTTAGTACGCCTAAATCCGTAAAAAATCATGCTATCATAACAAAATTTGGTACATCAAAGTTTTATAGGACAAGAAATAAAACTGTGTAATTTCGTGAAGATCGGTCCATAATTTACCCTGGGCCCCATATAAACCCTACTCCCGGAAAACAGTTTAGTACGCCTAAATCCGTAAAAAATAATGCTATCATAACAAAATTTGGTACATCAAAGTTTTATAGAACTGGGAAAAAGACTGTGAAATTTCGTGAAGATCGGTCCATAATTTACCCTAGGCCCCATATAAACCCTACTACCGGAAAACAGTTTAGTCGCCTAAATCCATAATTAATAATAAATCGTCACAGTTTAAGATAATAATAACATCATACATATATTACTCCTTAAACATTCGAACTGTCGGTGGAGGGTATCAAAGATTCGGCACAGCCGAATATAGCAATCTAACTTGTTTATAATTAAGTTTGTTTTTTTTTATAATTAAGTTTGCTTAAATATATGTAGATATATGTAGGTATATATACATATATGCCTTTAAGCCAATTCAATGAAAATATTATTTTTAAGCACGTTGGTATATAAATCTGCCAAATCGGTTTAAAATGGTTAAGTTATGCGCAAAATACTCCAAAAAAGGACTAAAAACATTAACATTTTTATAAAAACTAAAATTTTAGAGCTGTATTATGACCTATTCATACGTTTTAGATATCAAAATATCGGAAATCTTCAGAAAAACTCGGAATATCGGTAAAAAAAAAGTAATGTCAAAAATATAGTTTTTTTTAATACCTATTTTCGTGAACCATAGAACTTCCCGACTACAAGTTTTATCACCAAAGTAAATGGTAATTTTATACTTTAAGATGTCGGTATGACCAAATACTGAAATTCGATCAAAACTTAACGTGCTATATATTAATTAAACTTTTAATATATTTAATAGCACGCAATCATGTGCAAATAATTAAATAAAACTAAACGATATATATTTTATAAATATACATGTATATATACATATATTTAAATATATATATAAACTTCTGTTCTTTCCAAAACATGGTGAAGGGTATATAAGATTCGGAATAGCCGAATATAGCACTCTTACTTGTTTTATTGTTGATTTGTTGTAGACTTGCATGTACTTGGTATAAATATACTTTGGAACCACCTAATAACACATATTTAAAGATGACAACTACATATGTATGTGTTGTTATTATCTTTTATTATTGTTTATACATATTAAAACGCACAAACTGCAAAATAAATTTGTCTTAAAGAACCTATATAGGTACATCGTTTGTATGTACATATCAGTAGTTTTGTTGTTATTTTGGTTTTTGAATAAAACTATTATAAATAAATAATTATTATAACTACCTATTACATTAATTTAACAAAATTTTTTTAAACAAATTTATATTGCATTGTTAATGACGTAAACAAATACTCGAAAATAATAACAACTAAAAAAAAGAAAATTCATTCTTATCAAAAATATTCCCTTTCTACTTTGTAAAAAAAAAATAATAATAGCTCAACAAGAACATTTAATACACTTGGCATGTAAATATCGGTTTAATTAATACACATTTAAATTAATTCATTTAAGTAATTAATAGAAATACATATAAAAAAATCAACAATAGAAAATATTTAATATGTAGTAATATTTGAATAAATACAAACACAGAGTACGAGTTACATAACCAATTTAAAATCTGTTCTTGCATTTTGTTATAGGTACATTCGCAATTTATTCTATTTAATTTTTTTTGGAGAACATTTTTGGTTCGGCCCAGCTGGGTGACCTTATATATTTAAATTGAACATTAAACTCACCAGATTGAATACATTGTACTGCTTCCTCGGGTGTTACATTTGGCGGTTTACGATTGAGGGGATGTGAGATTTCATTGGCATAAGTGAAGTAGTTATTGAGGCCAGCTACCATAGGTTGTTTTCCACCGCCGTTAACGACAGCACGTCTTAGATTTTTAACCAACATACATGACATGATTTAATTGGTCTAAATATAATTTTATTTTGTATTAGCTTGAAGTGACTTTAAATTACCTTTTGCAAAAGTTTTTATACAAATCAGAATAATTTTACTTTGTCAATCATTTATTTACATAAATTTTTTTGGTTTTCCTTACAATTGCTACTAACCGTTTTACTATTTAGTTCACAAATTTTCTTTTATTTTGCACACTCCTTTCAAAAGTTTAATTTGAACTGAATTGTTTAATTTTGCTTAAAAAGTCGTAATTTTACGTCGGCTCCCGCAGAAAATTTTACTAATTTTATTGAGTTAAATTTAAGTTGTGAATTATAAGCTCTCGAAACGTAATAGAAAACTACAGGGTGAGTCAGACATTTGTTAATCTTGTAGCGAAAAAAATAATATTATTTAAAGGAATATTTTCTTTATTAAATTTATATTTTTTTGAATCGACCTTTGTTTTTAAAAAATTTGATTTTTTCTCTTTAAAAACTTTTCAAAAAGTACTTGTTTAAAATGTTATTTTTTTAATTACATTTTTTAACAAATGGGTTTTAAAGTTACTTTTTTAAAATAGGTACTTATATTATATTTTTTGAACAACTAAATTAAAAAAATGATTTTAATAGAATATATATTTAAAAAATCGAAGACCCGAGGGCAAAAAGACGATTAATAAGTACATAATTCACTAAAAAGGCCAAAACAATATTGATATTAAAAAATAAAAATGTTCTGAAAAACGCATCTCGCTTAAAATTGCGTTTTCGATTTGACAACGCTAAATAGTTGTTCTGGGAGCTAATTCTGGCAGTCGTGATCGAATACTTTTTCGATTTGAAAGCAATTTTATAACTAATTCAATAAAAAATGGTGTAGATAATATTTTTCTTTTTAATTTCATAAATTCTATACAAAACTTTTCAAAAAGAGTGTTACGAACCTTTTGGTCTGGCGAGGTTTCCCACTAGCTCTTGAACATTTTTCTCTCAGGGGGTTCCAACCCTCCTCACCAGCCTCGTATTCGAACATTAAAAAAAAAGGAAAACAACAAAAATTAAAACGGATAACTACACGACAATCTACCACCACATAAAGAATTCTGAGACTGATGTTGGTCTCATTATGCCCTCCCAACCACGTCATGGGTGCATCCGCATAAATCCTGTCACATGACCCAAAACCCACTTGACCTATTTCTCCACTTACCACTCCATCATTACCTGTACCTTGCTAAAGAAAAATCTAACTATTTAAATTAAAAATTTACATGATTTTATTATTAAAGAATATTTTTTTTTATAATTAAAAATAATAATAATGATAATAATAACACTCATACAAAAAAACAAAATAAACACAAAAACATCAATATATACAACTATAATTTATCCTCATTTTTTCATTTGCCCTATTTAACCTTTTTTCTCTACAATTCAACATACAGTGCTGTCTGGGTAGAGTGAACTAATTTTTGCAGAGCGATTTCACTATACCCAGGTTGTTCACTAAATCAAGGTTGATTTTTTTATTTAAAAAACTTATTTATTTATTTTAAATGCATTTATAGGTTATAAATTGTACAAAGCTTTTTCCATGCATGGAAACTCTCCTTTTTTAAACGTCTTTCTTCTTTGGGTTCCAAATGTATAGTTACCAATAAGATTTATTACTCCGATTTTCTTTTTATTTATGCCAGAAATTGTCGATTTTGCAACGCCATAACGCTGTGCCAAAGTAGTAACACTAGCACCTTTTTCAATTGCTTTTATAATATCGCTTTTTTCGAATCCATTTTTATGTAACAATTATATAACAATTTTCAGAAATTAACTTTGAGACACGACCTTAACTGAACATGCGCGCAGGCTAAAATAAATTAACACCTCATAGAATGCGTATTTGTGAGAGTAACTTGTCAACTTGCTCTAAAAGAATCGTTACTTTACCGTTATTTTATGTTCTCTTTAATTTTTATACTCTTTTTCATTGTTTTTCTCCTTCGCCAAACCTAAAAACTCACTATAAAGTATGTTCACTCTATAGAGGTTCATGAGTGTACACTCTACAGAGCAGTCAATGTTAACATTCTGGTGTTCACTCTAACGAGGTATTCATAGCATCGGGGGTTCACTCTACCCAGACAGCACTGTATATATATTTTTATTTTCATTTCCATTTTTTTTTTTTTCTAATTCATATCTATTTTCTGTACTTTTATTTTTATCTTATCTAAAGGAGCTCCCTGAAAAATAAGTTTTTACTTCCATTTACTAGTCTTTATACTTTTTTTCATACTCAAAACAAATATATAAATAATCTTAATTTTCAATTTTAACCGGCAATTGAGGGTAAGGTGTATATATACAAAGCTATAGGATATGCACACAAATTACTACACTTGACACTATCTTTACATATTTTTTTTCCACAAATCCCAAAACTACACTTAAAATTAACTTAAATTTATTTTTATTTGTTTAATTTTTTTTTAGTATTTTTCTCACTTTTTTTAATCTCTTTTTCTGTTATTTTTCCTTTCTCCTTTTTTTTTTAAATACTAATTTTTTTTTTCTTTAGCTTTTATATTTTTGTTCAATTTTTTTCCACCTTCTTCAAGTGTATACACTGCGTGTCATAACTATAGACGCTTATACTATTTTACTGGTACGCTACCACAAAAAAAATATTGTTCCATAAAGCTATCATATTCAATTTAATAATCAAAAACACGTGTGACTTTATAAAAATAGTTCATTTATTTTTTGTCAGTTGATGGATTTGGTAATTTTTTTAACATGTTGCTGTTTCATAACTATAAACGCACCTTTTAAAAATTAGCTAAAATAACATTTATAAGCCTACATAAAAAAAACTAGTAATGGGCTTGGCCTCCTTTTTTTTGAATAAGTTCAAAAATTCGGTCCATCATACTATTTACCAAATTCGTTCGCATTTGTTCATTAAATGACCGCCATTCATCGATAACTGCTTCTTTGAGGTCAAATACTGTCTGGTATTGGCGATTTTCTCGGTAAATACGGCGAACCAATAGTCCCCAAATGTTCTCGATTGGGTTTTGGTCAGGAGAACACGCGGGCCAGTCCATAGTTTTAATATTTTTAGACTGCAACCATTCTTGCGTGTGCCTGCTTTTATGAACTGGCGAATTGTCTTGTTGAAAAATCAAACCTTCGCTGGCGCTACTCTCCAAAAATGGCACCAATTTCTCCTCTAAGATATCGACATATTCTTTAGAATGCATCCGACAACTGGGAAACGCCAAACTAAGCATACCGTCACTGCAAAATGCTCCCCATACCATTAAGGAACCTCCACCGAAATTTCTTTTTGAAAAATATCGTGGTTCTTTTCGTAAATCCCTCCAATAACAACTAAAACCATCTGGACCATCAAGATTAAAATTTTTCTCATCTGAAAAAATCACCTAAATAAGAAGAAAAACAAATTGGAACTAACTTATATTTTAAGTCAAGAAACTTACCATTTTCCAATTTGTTTGCAAGTTTTTTTTTGCAAACTCCAGACGAGCAAGTTTGTGACGAGGAAGTAGCTTCGGCATTGTCATCAGTTTTTGTCTGGTTATAGTTTTCGACTGTTTAAGAACTTTACTTATTGTTGATTTCGATACCTTTAAGCCGCACTGTTGAGCAATCTGCGAAAGACTTTTCATAGAATTGCTAGCAGCGTTGACAACTCTTCGTCGGTCCCTGTCAGATAACTTTTTTTTAGGACCCCCTGTTTTATTTTTCCCGTATTCATTTTGATTTTTTGCAAAATTTCTGACAACTTTATCTGATCTTTGAATTTTTCGACCAATTTCCCGGTAGCTTAAACCGTTTTCTAAAAAAGCTAAAATTTTGCCTTTTTCAATTTCGGTAAGGTACCTACCACGTGGCATTTTGTTCAAAAATTGAAAAACAAATAAATTTAGCAAAGCTTCATTTGAATTATATCAAACAGTTAGGAATTTGGATAATTTCAATTGAGTTTCTTGCAATGCGTCTATAGTAGTGAAACACTAAAAGAGAAGTAATAAAGGCTAGCTCTCTTAATATAAAGAGCAGGTCTCTCAAATTTTTAAAAACCAAAGTACCGTTACATTATTATAATATGCTACAGTCAGTCGAATAATAACATAGACCGAGTTTCAATAAACAGAAAAAATGTCATGCGTCTATAGTTATGACACACAATGTATGTATGAATGTTTGTTTTTAATTCTAAATATTTTCTTTGAAAGGGCTTTATCTTTAACTACGGAAACTTTAGCCCAAACATCCTTCTTACTTATTTTATCCTTTTTCCACCAATTGCACATATTTTCCAGTCCCAGGTGTTACCAAAATAAACGGGGACTCACTTTCAGGATTTAACACAAAAATAATATCATATGAAACTTAATGGTTACCTGGCTATTTTCCTATGGTGTGGGAAAATTTCCAATAATGGTATCCCACGAAAATAGCCAGCTGAAAAAAATTTTTATTTTTTATTTTTTTACTCACACTTTAAACATTTTTAATTAATTTTAGTTTCCTTACGTTTTTCTTTTCCCAAAAATCACTTCACACAATATTCAAAAAAATTATAACAGTTTCACCACACAAAAACTATATTTATGTCTTTCACCTTCAAGTTTTGTTTTGCTTCTGACTACATTTATCTTTGCTTGCCGTCTAAGTACCTTTAATTTATTCTTCCTATTTCCAGTTTTAGCGGTTTTCATTTAATTATATAATTAAAGTACCTAAGTTATTATTTAACCGCCAAACAGCCATCTTTTTATTTCAGTTTAATTTCATTTATTTAAAACTTCTATTTTAAAGCTCCCCGTACTCAGTACACACACCATTTTTTAAATTAATTTTGGACCAGTCGGAGTTTTAATTCCTCATGCAGTATAGCCCATGAACTTTTTATCATACCAGGCAAACATGAATTCTAGTAGATGTCATATTTTCATTCATAATTTTAATAATTTTTAAATTGTGCGTAAGCAATATAGAAAATTAAATATTTGAATGAAAATACCTAATATACCCTAACACATACATGTTAACATAAACATATGACAAGGATGATGAACAAAACAAACAAGACAAACAAAACACATGAAAAATAATTTTACTAATTTTTTTTATTTTATTTATGGACAGGACAATGAACAACAAACATTTAATATGGGTAAGTATACATTTATTGGACTATATTAACAATTACAAACCTTTTGATAATTTCAGAAAAACCAAGGTATATTTATAGCAGGTAGCCGCGAGATTACAACAATTGTACAATAAAACAAACAACAGGGCTTTTTATTGTTGTTTTGCGATACGAACTGTCAAACAGCAAAGGGGTTGAAAAGAGACAAAAAACTTGTTTACTTGTTTACTATACAACATTTGACAGTTTGTATCGCAAAACAAGCAAATAAAAAATAACCAGCTGGCTTTCCGAGACTACCTGCTATAAATATACCTTGAGAAAAACGTACACAAAACAACAACACCAAGTAAAACACAATGGAACAATAAACAAAAACAAAACAAACAGAAGAAACACAACTTAACACACAAAACACAAACATACAATTTCTAAACATTAAATACATTTAACATCTCTGGTTAGTTCACCCGCAACAAGAGATTAACGATTAATAGTTTGGATTCAAAATTAAGAATACAGCAAATTTCATATAATGAAATCTTGATTTTTCTTTACATAATACAACAACAAGACCGTTTTACTTAGTGCATATGATTTGGTTCGTCTTAAACATCATAACTTGTTGTTTTTATTGTGGTCTGTAAAATTGCTTGTACAAATCTTGCACTCTTGAATGAAATGGTTTTGAATCAGTGTCCATGTTTTGTAACAGCCGTACCTAAACGAGAGCGGAAGGTGGAACGTTTTCTTCCGCTTAGCTTTTTCGCTGATATGCCATACCTAAACAAGAGCGTCAACGTTGTGCCACAAACAGTAGTGTTAACTTTCTTGTTTAATAAAACCCACATAACGAAATAAAAAGAAGAGATTGGCAAAAAATAGCTAAATTGCCTTTACTTATTATCAATAGCGGCCAACTTCACTATTAAACCCGCTGTCAAAATCGGATTTTCCAATTGTAAAGCGTTGACGCTGCGCTATTTAGGGATGCTTCATGCAAATTGTATGGGCATGAGAATTTTTGACAGCTAGAAAACGCTTTCCGCTCTTGTTTAGGTATGGCTGTAACTATCGCGTCGAGAAACTTTTCGATTGAAATGTGTGAAATGAAACAAAAATGCCATATAATGCCACAAATAGCTGTTTATCTCACAGGGGTGTTCTGAGTAGTATGTTTTGGACAGTTCTAAATCCAATTTTCATACAAAACTTGGGATCAATGGGCGTGGCATCTTAAAGCTCCGCCCACTTTTTGAAATGGTAATGTTTTGTAGGTGGAGTGAAAGAGATAGATATATGTGTGTGGAGAGAGAGGGTGATATGTTATAATGTGTGGTTTTGTTGATTGACCAATGAGGAGGGTGGGTTTTGTTGATTGACCAATGAGGAGAGGTGGGGATATGTCCGTCTGAATGTTAGTAGAAATGTAATTAGGAGTGTTCAGAAAAAATTGTGGGGAATAGTGTGTGTTGTTGGTGGAATGTAGTTTGTTTGGTATGTGATGTGTTGTATGTGGGCTACCTTAATATTTTGTGTATTTGTGTGTTTAATTTTTGTGGTTTTTGTTATTGATAAGAAATGTATGCAAGTGTTGCCGAGAAGTAATTTTTTTAAATGGGGGGATCTAAATGGGGGATCTAAATCGGGGGATCTAAATTGGGGGATCTAAATCGGGGGATTTTAATCGGGGGATTTAAATCGGAGAGCTGGAAATTAAAAATCGATAATTAAAAAACTCCGGCAACTCTGTTTAATATAAGTTTAATACGCGCTGTGTTTGTGGTTTTTGTTTATTAAATATAGATTATTGTTGTTATGTTTCCGTTAACTTACATTTTATTTTTTGAAAAAACAATAAACCTAAAAGATAAATATAAAACAAATAGTTTTTTTGATTTATGTATGTATGTATATATTTTTACATTTTATTATTATTAAACGTACAATTTTTACATTTATTTAAATTATATACATTGTTATTGTAATAGTATTGCATGATGTCTTTAGCTTCTTCTATGGCAGCTTCTTTTGTTTTGTTTAGATGATGGCAGGAACAAGTATCTGGACCACACGTATTCTTCTCATCTGCCCAAACACAGTTATCATAATGTTCACCATATTTATTAGAAACTGTTTGCAATTTACTTCTATCCTCCAGAAATGATTGAATATTAAAAAGTTGATTTTTATGATTATCAGAAATAACGTGTGAAAATTTTTTTAAAAAATTACAAATGTCTTTAGTAATCATTGTTGATCTTGTTGTTGTTGTTGTTGTTGTTGAGGATGTGGAAAAATATTACTGTATGCTCATATGTAATGTTTGTGAATAATCTTTAATATTAATTGTTCTTATATTTATATCTTTTTGGCTTCGTTCGAATAGTGGACTTGTTTCAAACTCTTGCTTTCTATCAAATGGTGGACTTGTTTCAAACTCTTTACTTCTACCATTAAAATATAATACATCCCTTTCGAATTTGGTGTTATATTCAAAACAATAAATGTTAAGTTTACGATATTGATAGTTACTGTAATAACTACAACGAAGTCTTACTTCACAATTCTCATATTTTAGATTGAAATGACGAAAGAATACAGTAGAACTCTCAATAATACCACCAATATTAATTTCCTTTTCAATTAAATCCTTTCTAAAAGCCTCAATTGCATCGTTAATAGTAAACGTTTGTGGAGGATCATTAAAACTTCTTGGTTCTCTTACACGATTATTTAATGATGATGTTGTTGTTGTTGTTGTGTTTGATGACGCAGGGTTTTCCAATTGCAGTGATAAATGTACTTGGACATTTAAGGTATTGTTGAGATAATTTAATTTAAAATTAATATATTTACTTGTATCACCTTCAATATAAGCAGGTGAATTATAAGATTGTTGATTACTTGAGTGTATAATCATAAATATATATAGAAATATTGCTAGCATTTTAATATTCTTTTTCCTCCAACTTTCAGAGATAAACTAAACATTATATTCTTATTCAATAGTCATTTTATATGTTTGTTCGTATTTTTTTAAATCAATTATTCGAATGTCTTGCAATTTACGTGATAAATCTGGAGTGCGAACTTTTTCAATTTCACCATTACTTAGAATTCTCTCCTGCTCAAATTCACGATATTCAAAACAACTAATTTTCAATTTTTGTTTCTCGAAAACACTTTCATACGTACAACGAATTGGTACATCAAAATTTTCATATTTAAGATTAAAATGTCGGTAAAATGCGTGATCAGAATCTAGTATACCACCAATATTTACTTCCTGTTTAATTAAATCTTTACGAAAGGCTTCTATAGCATCGTCTACTGTAAAATAGTTGATTGACGGATCGTCTGTTGTAATCAATGGAGTAGTTGTAGTAGTAGTAGTGGTTGTTGTTGTTGTTGTTGTGTTTGATGAGGATTCTAATACACTTTCATCATCATTTAATTCATTATCGTTCTCAAGCTTTAAAAATTCCTCATCTTTATTTTCTAATTCTTTGCTCTCCTTCAGCGTAAGAAATGATATATTAATTTTTAAAATATTATTGTTAGGAAGTGTATAATTAAATTCTATACTTTTTGAATTCGATTGAATTGGGATAGCTGCATTATCAGTAATTGGTATTGTATTAACAATTACTGCACTCAACACAAAAACTATACAAATTATGAATAATTTCATAATTAATCTTTTATTGATAGAGAGAGAGAGATGTGAAAACATCAACTTTATCTCTTTATATATAGGCTGGAGCAAAAAAATCTTTTTAATTTCATAATATTAGGAAATTTATATTTAATTTCATAATATTATGAAATTTATAAAAAAAAAAAAAAAAAAAAAAAAAAAAAAAAATACTTACTTACTCTCATAATAATAATAATAAACAAAATAAAACAACAACAAAAAGATTTTAATAGGAAAAAAAAATTTTTTTTTTTTATTTATTTATATTTTACATAAGTTTTTTTATTTCATTGGTAAGTGGTATGTATTCTAACATTTTATCATGTATAATTAAACAATAAGCGGCCGTATTAGCTGGAATGTTTGTTAAAGTTTTCATCTCAATGCGAATATCGATTGGTCCAGTTTTGATTGATTCATTTTGATGTGTTACATCTAACACAATTAAAGGGGCATCTGATTTAAATTTTTCTCGTGTTAGTAACGGTTGTGGATTACGTAAATAATAGCTTTGTTGAAACTTCAAATACATATCGTAGAGAAGAGCAAAACGATTTCTACCAAATTTAAGATTTAAATCATCATATGGATAAGTATCAGAATTTAGAAAAACTTTAATATCGGCCAAGTCACAATGTATAAACTTGTTGTTGATAGTATTTCGAAATCCTATAAGAAGAAAACGAGGTCTTTCATTTTCGTTGGCTAGCTTTACATTCCACAAAACAGTTGTACTTTCTGGAAGCGAAGGATAATAATACATATCCCAACTTCTAAATGATATATTTAATGGTCGGCGATTGTTAATTGTTTTAAATATATGCAATTTATATGTATCAGAAAGTTGAACATGTGGTACTTTCCATGTAATATTAAGTATAGTTAGCTTTATTCTTTCTGCCTCAACGTTAGATTTGAAAACTTGTTTATCATCTTTGGAACGTAAAAGAATCAATTCATGTTTAGAATTTACTATCATTTTATTAAAGTCTTCAGCAAATCCAAGTAACATTTTTAATGGTACACAAAAGTTAAAATATCCGCTTACAAGTGATAAATCATCAGTATTAGAGGGTGCCCATCCAGCATTTAAGAGGTTATCACTTTCAGATTTATTAAGTGAGACGTAGTTTTTTATTTCTGTTGCAATACCCAAATGTCGTGTACGATCAATCTCTACCCCGTTCAATTCATATCGAATTTCATCAAACAAATGTGCCATGCAATTATTTAAGAGTCGTATATTTGGTGAGATTATTGAATCTTCCTTTGTTGCTAACCCCTCAACATATAAAAGACTTTCGTGTGGTAATACATACAAATCCTGATTTTGAATGGCTATACGAATTTCATCATTATTCTTATACGATTGTAAATATGATGAATAGCTATGATACTCCTTTTTGATGATTGAATTATCAAATTGAGGTTTTTGTAAAACATCAATTAAATTGTTCATTTTTTTTTATAGTTTTAATCGAAATCCCAAGTTTTTTAAAAAGTCTCGATTATTCTTGGTTAGACTGTGTCTTACAGGTTTTTCAGCTTCTTGCTCCTTTGAACGTGAATGTGTGAATGATGAATCCTTATACAAATCACTTGTATTTTTATTACTACTATTATTATTATTGAATACAATCATAGTTTTTTCATGCTCGTTTTAAATGTAAGCGTATAGATATTTTCTCTCCACGAAAATTTATTAAATTACCGTCTTGATCGACAACTTTTAAAACTAAAGTGCTTATTCTTTCAGTGTTGACAGGTAAATATATTACATTAGCCGGTATCTCTGTTATTTTATAGCCTGGACTGACAACAAGTGAAAACTGATGAAGAGTATGTGCAGAAGTGCTATTTATATAGGATCCGTTAACAATATTACATTCAACTATAATATTATTTATTTTTGTAATATCTATAGTTCTGTCTGAAAAATGTTCTTGATCCTTCTCCAATATTTTCTTACTAAAGCCGAATAGGGGGGCGATTGATCGTTCCTTATTAAAATAAATTGTATCTGTTGTAGATTTTATCGTTGTTTGTATAGTATTATAATTAGCTTCAATACTTAGATTTCCTCTTGGCCTATGTTCCATATATTTATTTTCAATCAAATCAGCTAAATCTGTGAATTCATATGATCCAATAGGTATGACTATTTCATATTCGCCAATATGAAATATATTGTTTTCAACATCAACATTTGGTATAGAATGATATGTATCAAGACTTAATAATCCACAAACGTAATTTCCATCAAGTTGAATGGGTGGAAAATAGTTTGCAACTAGAAGTGAACTATCCCCATTTAATGTTAATGTTATTGACATCTTAATGTTCGGTGAATAAATAAGTTAAAAAAACGAATTAATGTTCTTTTATATAGGAGACGAATCATTCACATTTATCCAAGAATTATGCTCTGATGTAAATCCCAACCATTTAACATACAACATATTTCCTCTCCTTCTTATAAGCTTTTCAACCAAATACGTTTCTGGATATTTAGTTTTCATTAGTTCAAAATCATAAAAACCGCCTTTAATATCATGTCCCCTATAATCTTTTAATATATATGTATTGGGATTTGTGTTTCTCACAGTTTTAACTTTAAAGATTTCTGTAGTCCAATTCGGTGTATAACCTTTTTCAAAAACATGTTTATATTTACTTATTCGCACGTTATCACCAACTTTAAACTTTGGTCTTTTAAATACTTTTAAATTGTTGTAGACTGTATCCAATAGTGATTTTTCATTTAATGAATTTACTTGATTTGGTTTCATTTTTATTGTTCTGTGATAAGTATTGTTGTATTTATCAACAAGTTCTTGATATATGTTTATCCATTTATATGTTCCTTGATAACTAAATTCTTTCCACATTAGACCCTTTAGTGTTCTATTAAATCGTTCAATTATGGAAGCTTTCAATACGCTATATGTTGAGTAGTGATTGATTTGATTTGTTTGCATTAATCGATTAAATTGATTATTAAAGAATTCTTTTCCATCATCTGTTTGTAGGTTTTTCGGTTTTCTGTGACTATTATCAAATATACTCTTTATAGCTTTTGTTACGCTTTCAGCACTTTTATTTTTTACTGCAACAGCCCAAGCTTTTTTCGAAAATGTATCTATTACGGTTAAGAGATAACGATATCCATTATTATGTGTTGCATAACTTCCCATTTCTACTAAATCCGCTTGCCATAAGTCATCAATTCCTTTTACAATAACTCGTCTTCTTTTAAAATTTTTTCTCGCTTGCTTATGCAGTTCATTAACTATTTCTCTCTTATCTACATTAAGATTCATATTGTTATTTTAAATAATATGAATAATATTTTGTATATCTGAATCAAGTAATTGTTGTTTTATGAGTATTTAGGTATGTTTACTGGGGGACGTTTATCAATATTTTTAAAAAGATAATCTTCGAGATTGTCAACTCGTACATTTACTCCAACCCATTTAAAAATATATTCTTCTATTTTATTAAATCTTTCCTCAAATTTTTTCATATGTTCTTTATTTATAGTTAATATTTGTTGCTTAACTGATTGTTTAATAACATTCTCCTCCTTCTTTATATGATTTTGAGTGGCAATTGCAATGTCTTCTATATCATTTTTTAAATCTGATAGTTTGTTAATTTCATTTTGTAAGTCTGATATTTTCGTTTCGAAATTTGTGTTAGCATGTTTAATTTCATTTGTTACAATATTAACGATAGCCTGGTTAATATCATTTATTGTGAATTGAATTTTAGTTTCAAAATCTTTAACAACTTCGTCTATTTTATTTGTTAGTAGATCATTTGATCGTTTTAAATAGGCTTTTGTAACAGCATCCTTAGGATCGATCGGTGCAACTAGATTAGTAATTCTTTTTTGATGCATATCAAAAACATGATTGTTTACGCCAATATTAAACATCTTTAAGAACATTGATCTTAGTTTTGTATTGGTAAATTTAATCTTAGGTGTTGTGCTTTCTCCAAATTTATTTATAAAACTCATGGCTTATGAATAAATTATATTAGCTTCTCTAAGTTCTTCAATAATTGAAATTATTTCGTTTTTATGATTGTTATGACCCACTCCTTGCGATGAAAGAAGCAAACGTAATCTGTTGACTAATTCATTGGGATCATCCCAATATATATAGTTGGGTTTACTTTTTCTACCGATTTCAAGGATAATCCACTACCTTTTGTGAGAATATTGCTCTTTGTATTGAATAATTTTTTTATAATACGTTTATATTTGAATGCTTTAGTTCCTTTAATTTGTTTGTTTGACTGATAGTTACGTCTGTGTACATTTGTATCCGTAAGAATATCTTCATATTTTTTCAAATCTATTTTATTATAATGTAAAGGCTTTGAGTGAAATAATAATTCAAATAATCCTGGTGTCATTTTCAATTTTTTATCTCCTATATATAAAGTGTTGTCATTATTAAATTTTAATTTGTTTGTTCCATATCGCCAATTCCCATCATGATCTATATTAAATCCATAGACTCTATCAATCATTTTATTATTTATTAACAACAAAATATTATCGTATAGAGATGATGATGATGATTCATTTGATTTAGAATTACTTAATTTAATTCGTTTCTTATCAGTATTTAATTCTGTTTTACTTTTACGTTTGGAAAATAAATGTGTGGTTTTGTTACGTTTTTTATACTCATTTTCATCGAAATTTGGAAGCAATGTATTATTCTTTCGTTTTAGATTTTTTTGTGGTTTAATGTGTTTTTTATCATTATTCGATTGTGGTATAGTTGTTGCTGCTGTTGTTGTTGTTGTTGTTGTTGTTATTGGAGAAATATGTTTTTTACGATTTTTAGATTTTAATAAAGTTTTTTTTGTTGATTGTAATAATTTCATAGTTTTTTTCTTTTTCTTAATATTAGGTAAAGTAGATGTGTTATTGCTAAGTGTTCTTATTCGTTTTAAGTTGTTGACATATTGGACTTTTTGATCATCATTATCATTGTAGACATCATCATCACCGTCATCATCGTCAATATCCATATCATAGTTAGATTTATTTTCTTCATTTGACCCAACAAAACTAGATAAATTATCAATCTCATCATAATCCATATTGGGATTAGATATATTTTCCTCATGAAAACCAATAAAACCAGCTTCGTCATTATCATTATCATCATCATCATAATCCATATAAGAAGGAACATTAGTAGAAACATTATTTCGATTTAAATTAGATCTATATAGTGATAGAGATGATGGTGTATATAGTGATTGATATGATGGCGATCTAGTAGTAGATTTTTTTGTTTTATCAAGTTTTTTGATTATATGTTTTAAAGGTTTTGTTATTGGCTTAAAGGTATCTTCTAACATATTAACTTTATATATTTCATTAAGTTTAATGCTTTTTAATTTTTCCTTTAATATCGCTCTGGTTTCAACAATATCTTTTAACAATTTATTATTCTTATTCATGATTGTTGTGTGTGTGTGTGTGTGTGGGTGTGTGTGTGTGTGTTATGTTTTAAAAACTGTTTCTAATATATTATCGACCTGCTTTTTATCTGTTATTGATCTGCTTTCGATCTGCTTCTGATCTGCTTTCGATCTGCTTTCGATCTGCTTTCGATCTGCTTTCGATCTGCTTTATATATATATATATATATATATATATATATATATATATATAATCTTATTTATAATTGAATAAAATTGTTAAATCCTTTCCTATAACGACCGTTATTAATTGGATCATCCTTACTTACAACAACAAAACCATAAGCATCCTTCCAACATTCCTTACAAATGTTTATAAACTCTTTAAATGACATATCACCGATAACATGATCATTATATATATGTTTCAAGTTCATTTCATCTTGTTTGAATATTATAATCATATTTGCATTATCACGTATCAAATGTTTAGGAATTTTCGTATATGTTTGACATAAATAGAAACAATCTATATGTTTATGTCTACCCATACAAAAGTAATCTCTTACAGTGTCTTGTTTACCACAAATTACATCATCGAATATTATTATTGAATGTGGATTTGCTTTAGCTGGACTTAGAACTTTTTCAATTTCCGAGAATGTAAATAGATTTATATCTTTTATGGGCTTAATAAGTTTCCTTAAATAACAATATTTCGGTTGATATAAAGATTTTGAATATATGTATATGTTTTTGAAACAAAGTCCATTAGGACTTTCTATAAGACTAATCATTACATTAGTCTTACCACAGTTTGATGGTCCAACAATTAACGCTCTTATTGAATTTGGTAATAGCGTGCTATGAACAATTTTAGATTTTTTCTTTTCTTCTTCATCATCAGCATTTCTAACGACAATCTGTTTCGTTTGTTTAACTATTCGCATATTGACGAGTAATAAAATAATTTACTATAAAAGTAATGTTTTATATAGAAACATAATTATTATGCTTTAAGTGTTAAGCACGTAAAATGGTTATAAGATATAATAAAGACAACAATACTAATCAGTTTAAAATTGGACGAGGAGTAGTTAACAACTTAATTAATAAATTACCGATTGAATTACATTTACCTGGTTATCAGTTTTGTGGACCGGGTACAAAACTTAAAGAACGACTAGCAAGAGGAGATCAAGGAATTAATTTATTAGATACTGCTTGCAGAGAGCACGATATTGCCTACTCAGAAACTGACGATATAACTAAAAGACATAAAGCTGATCAGATATTAGCTGAAAAGGCTTGGCAACGAGTTAAATCTAAAGAAAGTAATTTAAAAGAAAAATTTGGATTAGGTATGAAGAGTAATAATAAAAAACGTAAATCAAAAAAAGGACGACGAAGAAAGAAAGGAAAGAAAAGAGAGTGTAATAGAAAATTATTCTCTACCGCTGTAAGAAATACTTTAAAACTATTGCGTAAGGAGAAACCTAGCAATATAAATGATGCTGTTTCAATTGCACAAAAAGCAGTTCGGTCGGATTTTAAAAGAAAAAAGAAAGCTAATATAAGTATACCAAGAGTTATTCCAGTGCCTAAAGTTGGTGGATTTCTACCATTGATTCCTGTCTTAACAGCCTTGTCAGCTCTTGGTGGTTAAGCTACAGGTGGATCAGCAATTGTTAAGGCTGTAAATGCTGTAAAGAATGGAAAAGAACAATTGGCAGAAGCATCTCGCCACAACAAATATATGGAATCTTGTTGTTGTAAGTAAGGATGATCCAATTAATAACGGTCGTTATAGGAAAGGATTTAACAATTTTATTCAATTATAAATAAGATTATATATATATAAAGCAGATCGAAAGCAGATCGAAAGCAGATCAGAAGCAGATCGAAAGCAGATCAGAAGCAGATCAATAACAGATAAAAAGCAGGTCGATAATATATTAGAAACAGTTTTTAAAACATAACACACACACACACACACACAACAATCATGAATAAGAATAATAAATTGTTAAAAGATATTGTTGAAACCAGAGCGATATTAAAGGAAAAATTAAAAAGCATTAAACTTAATGAAATAGATAAAGTTAATATGTTAGAAGATACCTTTAAGCCAATAACAAAACCTTTAAAACATATAATCAAAAAACTTGATAAAACAAAAAAATCTACTACTAGATCGCCATCATATCAATCACTATATACACCATCATCTCTATCACTATATAGATCTAATTTAAATCGAAATAATGTTTCTACTAATGTTCCTTCTTATATGGATTATGATGATGATGATAATGATAATGACGAAGCTGGTTTTATTGGTTTTCATGAGGAAAATATATCTAATCCCAATATGGATTATGATGAGATTGATAATTTATCTAGTTTTGTTGGGTCAAATGAAGAAAATAAATCTAACTATGATATGGATATTGACGATGATGACGGTGATGATGATGTCTACAATGATAATGATGATCAAAAAGTCCAATATGTCAACAACTTAAAACGAATAAGAACACTTAGCAATAACACATCTACTTTACCTAATATTAAGAAAAAGAAAAAAACTATGAAATTATTACAATCAACAAAAAAAACTTTATTAAAATCTAAAAATCGTAAAAAACATATTTCTCCAATAACAACAACAACAACAACAACAGCAGCAACAACTATACCACAATCGAATAATGATAAAAAACACATTAAACCACAAAAAAATCTAAAACGAAAGAATAATACATTGCTTCCAAATTTCGATGAAAATGAGTATAAAAAACGTAACAAAACCACACATTTATTTTCCAAACGTAAAAGTAAAACAGAATTAAATACTGATAAGAAACGAATTAAATTAAGTAATTCTAAATCAAATGAATCATCATCATCATCTCTATACGATAATATTTTGTTGTTAATAAATAATAAAATGATTGATAGAGTCTATGGATTTAATATAGATCATGATGGGAATTGGCGATATGGAACAAACAAATTAAAATTTAATAATGACAACACTTTATATATAGGAGATAAAAAATTGAAAATGACACCAGGATTATTTGAATTATTATTTCACTCAAAGCCTTTACATTATAATAAAATAGATTTGAAAAAATATGAAGATATTCTTACGGATACAAATGTACACAGACGTAACTATCAGTCAAACAAACAAATTAAAGGAACTAAAGCATTCAAATATAAACGTATTATAAAAAAATTATTCAATACAAAGAGCAATATTCTCACAAAAGGTAGTGGATTATCCTTGAAATCGGTAGAAAAACGTAAACCCAACTATATATATTGGGATGATCCCAATGAATTAGTCAACAGATTACGTTTGCTTCTTTCATCGCAAGGAGTGGGTCATAACAATCATAAAAACGAAATAATTTCAATTATTGAAGAACTTAGAGAAGCTAATATAATTTATTCATAAGCCATGAGTTTTATAAATAAATTTGGAGAAAGCACAACACCTAAGATTAAATTTACCAATACAAAACTAAGATCAATGTTCTTAAAGATGTTTAATATTGGCGTAAACAATCATGTTTTTGATATGCATCAAAAAAGAATTACTAATCTAGTTGCACCGATCGATCCTAAGGATGCTGTTACAAAAGCCTATTTAAAACGATCAAATGATCTACTAACAAATAAAATAGACGAAGTTGTTAAAGATTTTGAAACTAAAATTCAATTCACAATAAATGAAATTAACCAGGCTATCGTTAATATTGTAACAAATGAAATTAAACATGCTAACACAAATTTCGAAACGAAAATATCAGACTTACAAAATGAAATTAACAAACTATCAGATTTAAAAAATGATATAGAAGACATTGCAATTGCCACTCAAAATCATATAAAGAAGGAGGAGAATGTTATTAAACAATCAGTTAAGCAACAAATATAAATATAAATAAAGAACATATGAAAAAATTTGAGGAAAGATTTAATAAAATAGAAGAATATATTTTTAAATAGGTTGGAGTAAATGAACGAGTTGACAATCTCGAAGATTATCTTTTTAAAAATATTGATAAACGTCCCCCAGTAAACATACCTAAATACTCATAAAACAACAATTACTTGATTCAGATATACAAAATATTATTCATATTATTTAAAATAACAATATGAATCTTAATGTAGATAAGAGAGAAATAGTTAATGAACTGCATAAGCAAGCGAGAAAAAATTTTAAAAGAAGACGAGTTATTGTAAAAGGAATTGATGACTTATGGCAAGCGGATTTAGTAGAAATGGGAAGTTATGCAACACATAATAATGGATATCGTTATCTCTTAACCGTAATAGATACATTTTCGAAAAAAGCTTGGGCTGTTGCAGTAAAAAATAAAAGTGCTGAAAGCGTAACAAAAGCTTTAAAGAGTATATTTGATAATAGTCACAGAAAACCGAAAAACCTACAAACAGATGATGGAAAAGAATTCTTTAATAATCAATTTAATCGATTAATGCAAACAAATCAAATCAATCACTACTCAACATATAGCGTATTGAAAGCTTCCATAATTGAACGATTTAATAGAACACTAAAGAGTCTAATGTGGAAAGAATTTAGTTATCAAGGAACATATAAATGGATAAACATATATCAAGAACTTGTTGATAAATACAACAATACTTATCACAGAACAATAAAAATGAAACCAAATCAAGTAAATTCATTAAATGAAAAATCACTATTGGATACAGTCTACAACAATTTAAAAGTATTTAAAAGACCAAAGTTTAAAGTTGGTGATAACGTGCGAATAAGTAAATATAAACATGTTTTTGAAAAAGGTTATACACCGAATTGGACTACAGAAATCTTTAAAGTTAAAACTGTGAGAAACACAAATCCCAATACATATATATTAAAAGATTATAGGGGACATGATATTAAAGGCGGTTTTTATGATTTTGAACTAATGAAAACTAAATATCCAGAAACGTATTTGGTTGAAAAGGTTATAAGAAGGAGAGGAAATATGTTGTATGTTAAATGGTTGGGATTTACATCAGAGCATAATTCTTGGATAAATGTGAATGATTCGTCTCCTATATAAAAGAACATTAATTCGTTTTTTTAACTTATTTATTCACCGAACATTAAGATGTCAATAACATTAACATTAAATGGGGATAGTTCACTTCTAGTTGCAAACTATTTTCCACCCATTCAACTTGATGGAAATTACGTTTGTGGATTAATAAGTCTTGATACATATCATTCTATACCAAATGTTGATGTTGAAAACAATATATTTCATATTGGCGAATATGAAATAGTCATACCTATTGGATCATATGAATTCACAGATTTAGCTGATTTGATTGAAAATAAATATATGGAACATAGGCCAAGAGGAAATCTAAGTATTGAAGCTAATTATAATACTATACAAACAACGATAAAATCTACAACAGATACAATTTATTTTAATAAGGAACGATCAATCGCCCCCCTATTCGGCTTTAGTACTCTTCATCAGTTTTCACTTGTTGTCAGTCCAGGCTATAAAATAACAGAGATACCGGCTAATGTAATATATTTACCTGTCAACACTGAAAGAATAAGCACTTTAGTTTTAAAAGTTGTCGATCAAGACGGTAATTTAATAAATTTTCGTGGAGAGAAAATATCTATACGCATACATTTAAAACGAGCATGAAAAAACTATGATTGTATTCAATAATAATAATAGTAGTAATAAAAATACAAGTGATTTGTATAAGGATTCATCATTCACACATTCACGTTCAAAGGAGCAAGAAGCTGAAAAACCTGTAAGACACAGTCTAACCAAGAATAATCGAGACTTTTTAAAAAACTTGGGATTTCGATTAAAACTATAAAAAAAAAATGAACAATTTAATTGATGTTTTACAAAAACCTCAATTTGATAATTCAATCATCAAAAAGGAGTATCATAGCTATTCATCATATTTACAATCGTATAAGAATAATGATGAAATTCGTATAGCCATTCAAAATCAGGATTTGTATGTATTACCACACGAAAGTCTTTTATATGTTGAGGGGTTAGCAACAAAGGAAGATTCAATAATCTCACCAAATATACGACTCTTAAATAATTGCATGGCACATTTGTTTGATGAAATTCGATATGAATTGAACGGGGTAGAGATTGATCGTACACGACATTTGGGTATTGCAACAGAAATAAAAAACTACGTCTCACTTAATAAATCTGAAAGTGATAACCTCTTAAATGCTGGATGGGCACCCTCTAATACTGATGATTTATCACTTGTAAGCGGATATTTTAACTTTTGTGTACCATTAAAAATGTTACTTGGATTTGCTGAAGACTTTAATAAAATGATAGTAAATTCTAAACATGAATTGATTCTTTTACGTTCCAAAGATGATAAACAAGTTTTCAAATCTAACGTTGAGGCAGAAAGAATAAAGCTAACTATACTTAATATTACATGGAAAGTACCACATGTTCAACTTTCTGATACATATAAATTGCATATATTTAAAACAATCGCCGACCATTAAATATATCATTTAGAAGTTGGGATATGTATTATTATCCTTCGCTTCCAGAAAGTACAACTGTTTTGTGGAATGTAAAGCTAGCCAACGAAAATGAAAGACCTCGTTTTCTTCTTATAGGATTTCGAAATACTATCAACAACAAGTTTATACATTGTGACTTGACCGATATTAAAGTTTTTCTAAATTCTGATACTTATCCATATGATGATTTAAATCTTAAATTTGGTAGAAATCGTTTTGCTCTTCTCTACGATATGTATTTGAAGTTTCAACAAAGCTATTATTTACGTAATCCACAACCGTTACTAACACGAGAAAAATTTAAATCAGATGCCCCTTTAATTGTGTTAGATGTAACACATCAAAATGAATCAATCAAAACTGGACCAATCGATATTCGCATTGAGATGAAAACTTTAACAAACATTCCAGCTAATACGGCCGCTTATTGTTTAATTATACATGATAAAATGTTAGAATACATACCACTTACCAGTGAAATAAAAAAACTTATGTAAAATATAAATAAATAAAAAAAAAAAAAATTTTTTTTTCCTATTAAAATCTTTTTGTTGTTGTTTTATTTTGTTTATTATTATTATTATGAGAGTAAGTAAGTTTTTTTTTTTTTTTTTTTTTTTTATAAATTTCATAATATTATGAAATTAAATATAAATTTCCTAATATTATGAAATTAAAAAGATTTTTTTGCTCCAGCCTATATATAAAGAGATAAAGTTGATGTTTTCACATCTCTCTCTCTCTATCAATAAAAGATTAATTATGAAATTATTCATAATTTGTATAGTTTTTGTGTTGAGTGCAGTAATTGTTAATACAATACCAATTACTGATAATGCAGCTATCCCAATTCAATCGAATTCAAAAAGTATAGAATTTAATTATACACTTCCTAACAATAATATTTTAAAAATTAATATATCATTTCTTATGCTGAAGGAGAGCAAAGAATTAGAAAATAAAGATGAGGAATTTTTAAAGCTTGAGAACGATTATGAATTAAATGATGATGAAAGTGTATTAGAATCCTCATCAAACACAACAACAACAACAACCACTACTACTACTACAACTACTCCATTGATTACAACAGACGATCCGTCAATCAACTATTTTACAGTAGACGATGCTATAGAAGCCTTTCGTAAAGATTTAATTAAACAGGAAGTAAATATTGGTGGTATACTAGATTCTGATCACGCATTTTACCGACATTTTAATCTTAAATATGAAAATTTTGATGTACCAATTCGTTGTACGTATGAAAGTGTTTTCGAGAAACAAAAATTGAAAATTAGTTGTTTTGAATATCGTGAATTTGAGCAGGAGAGAATTCTAAGTAATGGTGAAATTGAAAAAGTTCGCACTCCAGATTTATCACGTAAATTGCAAGACATTCGAATAATTGATTTAAAAAAATACGAACAAACATATAAAATGACTATTGAATAAGAATATAATGTTTAGTTTATCTCTGAAAGTTGGAGGAAAAAGAATATTAAAATGCTAGCAATATTTCTATATATATTTATGATTATACACTCAAGTAATCAACAATCTTATAATTCACCTGCTTATATTGAAGGTGATACAAGTAAATATATTAATTTTAAATTAAATTATCTCAACAATACCTTAAATGTCCAAGTACATTTATCACTGCCAATTGGAAAACCCTGCTTCATCAAACACAACAACAACATCATCATTAAATAATCGTGTAAGAGAACCAAGAAGTTTTAATGATCCTCCACAAACGTTTACTATTAACGATGCAATTGAGGCTTTTAGAAAGGATTTAATTGAAAAGGAAATTAATATTGGTGGTATTATTGAGAGTTCTACTGTATTCTTTCGTCATTTCAATCTAAAATATGAGAATTGTGAAGTAAGACTTCGTTGTAGTTATTACAGTAACTATCAATATCGTAAACTTAACATTTATTGTTTTGAATATAACACCAAATTCGAAAGGGATGTATTATATTTTAATGGTAGAAGTAAAGAGTTTGAAACAAGTCCACTATTTGATAGAAAGCAAGAGTTTGAAACAAGTCCACTATTCGAACGAAGCCAAAAAGATATAAATATAAGAACAATTAATATTAAAGATTATTCACAAACAAGATCAACAATGATTACTAAAGACATTTGTAATTTTTTAAAAAAATTTTCACACGTTATTTCTGATAATCATAAAAATCAACTTTTTAATATTCAATCATTTCTGGAGGATAGAAGTAAATTGCAAACAGTTTCTAATAAATATGGTGAACATTATGATAACTGTGTTTGGGCAGATGAGAAGAATACGTGTGGTCCAGATACTTGTTCCTGCCATCATCTAAACAAAACAAAAGAAGCTGCCATAGAAGAAGCTAAAGACATCATGCAATACTATTACAATAACAATGTATATAATTTAAATAAATGTAAAAATTGTACGTTTAATAATAATAAAATGTAAAAATATATACATACATACATAAATCAAAAAAACTATTTGTTTTATATTTATCTTTTAGGTTTATTGTTTTTTCAAAAAATAAAATGTAAGTTAACGGAAACATAACAACAATAATCTATATTTAATAAACAAAAACCACAAACACAGCGCGTATTAAACTTATATTAAACAGAGTTGCCGGAGTTTTTTAATTATCGATTTTTAATTTCCAGCTATCCGATTTAAATCCCCCGATTAAAATCCCCCGATTTAGATCCCCCAATTTAGATCCCCCGATTTAGATCCCCCATTTAGATCCCCCCATTTAAAAAAATTACTTCTCGGCAACACTTGCATACATTTCTTATCAATAACAAAAACCACAAAAATTAAACACACAAATACACAAAATATTAAGGTAGCCCACATACAACACATCACATACCAAACAAACTACATTCCACCAACAACACACACTATTCCCCACAATTTTTTCTGAACACTCCTAATTACATTTCTACTAACATTCAGACGGACATATCCCCACCTCTCCTCATTGGTCAATCAACAAAACCCACCCTCCTCATTGGTCAATCAACAAAACCACACATTATAACATATCACCCTCTCTCTCCACACACATATATCTATCTCTTTCACTCCACCTACAAAACATTACCATTTCAAAAAGTGGGCGGAGCTTTAAGATGCCACGCCCATTGATCCCAAGTTTTGTATGAAAATTGGATTTAGAACTGTCCAAAACATACTACTGTTCTGGAAAAGTACACGGAATGCTTAGGAACTAATGGGTTATTCAATCTTTCACTCCATTTTATATAAGATTGTTATTAGCTAAAACTTATCTATTACCGGTTTTACTATATGGATGTGAAATATTTGCCAATTGCGACACCTCCGATTTTCACAGACTTGAGGTAACCTATAATAATATAGCTAGATATGTATTTAACCGTAGGAGGACTGATAGTATTTCGTCGTACCTCTTTCAGCTTTATGACATGAGCTTTAGAAACATACTTAAATTTAAAAGCCTCCTCGTGAAATAATATACATACAAGAGCCCGAATATCTATTTAGAAGAATTTTTTGCCAAATCTCCACGCGGTAAAAATTTGATTTCTCAAAAATATAGATATCTTATCTTTTCGAGATAATTTTTTAACTACACAATTAGTATCTGGAACAAATTACCATCACGTTCAAACACAAAGCAACATTTCGGCCTTTAAGAAGGAGTTATTAAAAATCTTTAATATAGCTTAAATATATCTATATCCATTTAATTATCAATTGTTTTTATTTATTATTTATACATTTTAATGAATGTATTGTATAACTTAATTTAATAATTCAACTTTTATATGTTAAATTGCCATGTTACTTACCAAAGTATACTTTACTTACTATCACTGTAAATTATAAGATTTGTATCTTGTTGTGATTGGTATTAAAAAAAAAAATAAAATAAATTAAAAAACAAGTAAGAGTGCTATATTCCGCTGTGCCGAATCTTATATACCCTTCACCATTGTGCGAGTAGAATAGAGAGCAACTAAATAATTTTTACATATAGATATACATACATATTTACAATACTTAAAACTTCATTATAAATGAAATTTAAAAAGCGAAAACTGGTAAATATTTTTTTTAAATCGTTTTTATACCCTCCACCACAATTAGTTGTGAAGAGGGTATATTCAGTTTGTCATTCCGTGTGAAACTTTTTTACTATTCATCTCAGACCCTATAAAGTATATATATGCTGGGTCCTTGAGTAATTTTAAGTCGATTTAGCCATGTCCGTCTGTCTGTCCGTCTGTCCGTCTGTTGAAAACACGCTCACTTTTGAAAAACTCAAAAGAAATCAACAAACTTGGTGTCAAATTGCTTGTAGTTATCCTAAGCAGTTTGGGATTGAAATTCAGCAAAATCGGTTCAATAGGATCTGAGCTATGAATCAAAATGTGGAACCACCACCTAAAAAAAGTTGATAGTTTTGTTACAAAAACTAACATAAATGGTGGAAAAATGCACAGAATGATATAATATTTCGCAACAATTCGTTTTATTCAACTGGAAATTACGTTGTGAAATTTCGTGAAGATCCGTCAATAATTTACCCTAGGCCCCATATAAGCCCTACTCCCGGAAAACAGTATATTAAGCCTAAAACCCTAACTAACAATGCTATCATTACAAATTTTGGCAAATCACAGTTACATAGGACTAGAAATAAGACTGTGAAATTTCGTGAAGATCGGTCCATAATTTACCATAGGCCCCATATAAAACATACTTCCGGAAAACAACTTAGTACGCCTAAAAACGTAAAAAATAATGCTATCATAACAAAATTTGGTACATCAAAGTTTTATAGAACTAGAAATAAATCTTTGAAATTTCGTGAAGATCGGTTCATAATTTACCATAGGCCCCATATAAACTTTACTCCCGGAAAACAATTTAGTACGCCTAAAAACGTAAAAAATAATGCTATCATAACAAAATTTGGTACATCAAAGTTTTATTGGACAAGAAATAAAATTGTGTTATTTCGTGAAGATCGGTCCATAACTTACCCTGGGCCCTATATAAACCTTACTCCCGGAAAACAGTTTAGTACGCCTAAATCCGTAAAAAATAATGCTATCATAACAAAATTTGGTACATCAAAGTTTTATAGGACAAGAAATAAAACTGTGTAATTTCGTGAAGATCGGTCCATAATTTACCCTAGGCCCCATATAAACCCTACTCCCGGAAAACAGTTTAGTACGCCTAAAACCGTAAAAAATAACGCTAGCGTAACAAAATTTGGTACGTCACAGTTTTTTAGGACAAGAAATAATACTGTGAAATTTCGTGACGATCGGTCCATAATTTACCTTGGGCCCCATATAAACCCTACTACCGGAAAACAGTTTAGTACGCCTAAAACCGTAAAAAATAATGCAATCATAACAAATTTTGGCCCGTCACAGTTTTATAGGACTATAAATGATACTGTCAAATTTCGTAATGATCGGTCCATAATTTACCCTAGGCCCCATATAAACCCTTCTACCGGAAAACAGTTTGGTTGCCTTAAACCATAATAAATAACAAATCGTCACAGTTTAAGATAATAATAACATCATACAGATATTACTCCTTAAACATTCGAACTGTCGGTGGAGGGTATCAAAGATTCGGCACAGCCGAATATAGCACTCTAACTTGTTAGTTTATATTTGTTAAAATTATTTCGTTAAATATATGAAATAATAAAGAAGGGTGATAACGAAAATCATATTGGGCATTATGCTATTATATGTAAACAAATACGAAGGGGGGTGAGGGGATTGGAAGAAGAGACGACAACCGGATTTGAACTTCGCTTTGCATAAGGACCCAGAATATATATACTTTATAGGGTGTAAGACCTTCGGTGAAGCGTATAAAAAACAAATTTAATTTATAAAAAAGAGTAATTATTGGGATTTCAGTATTTTGGTCATAACTCTGCTATTTCTTAACCGATTTGACAGATTTATATACCGACGTGTTAAAGAAGAATTTGCCAGTTATTTTGGCTATAAAACGTGGACTCGGGAAGATCTATGGTTCCTGAAAGTGGGTATTTTTCAAAAAAAAAAATAATATTTTGGTCATAACTTTTTCGTATCTGAACCGATTTACCCGAGTTTTTCAGAAAATATTTTCTATTAAAAATTTCCGATCTTCTGATATATAAGGCGTAACCAAAGGTCATATTACAGTAAAAAAATTTAGGTTTTTATACAATTTTTAATACTTTTTGTATGAGAGGTACCACGCCTATTTCTCCATTCCCGCCCACATTTTGTAGGGTGGTGTGCATTGACAACCTAAATGTGTGTACCTAATTTGGAAACTTTGGCTCTTGCCGTTCTCCAGATATACAACAAAAAAAAAGCAATAAAAATACAACAACAAGGGATTTTTGGAAAAAATTAGAGGCAGTCGTGGTTTTTTGATCATATCTCAGCCATTTGTGGACCGATCTTGCTGAATTTCAATAGCAAAATTATAATAAGAATACCTGACAGAAAGATACCCCAACCAAGCCCCCATCATATCTGGGGGGTTATTATGTAATACGATTCGAAACGAAAATTCTTTCGAAAGAAATTTCCGTATCGAAATTGAAATGGTATTTTCTAATCCGTTCGAAAGTCCCACAGATTTGTATTTGTTAAAAAAAGGGAAAAACAAAGTGCTGCCAAATTTTTACACGATAAATTTGACAGTACCTGTCAATATTGACAGAACTTTTTTGAAGAACAAGCGTTTATAAAAAAAAAGTTTAATTTTCCACAAAAAGTAAATATTAGTGAAAACTTCCAAACAAAATAAAATTACAAATATTTATTAATAAAAGAATAACTGGTTAAGCTGTTATGATACTTGCTATTTTTTGTATTTTTTCTATATTGGAGAACAGTGCAAACATATTTGCATAGGAAAACTGACTAAGTGTAAAGAGTATGATTATATCATAAAAAATCTTGAAATGTCAAACAAATATACATGTGTTATCGATAAATAATCTAAGACTGTCAAAAAAAATACAAAAATTTTGAACTTAAAATTGACATTTCCAGATTAATTGTTAGCACTGTTGCCAATTTTTTTAGTTTTTGATCGAAAGTAGCGGGTTTTAACTTTTTTTTTTGCGATTTTTCGCTTTTTTGACGGGTTTTTGTGGGCCAAAAACGTGGGCAGTATTGTTTGTTTTGTTTACATTTTATTTTGGAATCACAAACAATTTTTTTTTTTAATAAACAATAAAATTTAATGCAAATAATGTAAAATACTACGAATTACATCGGGGTATTTTCTTTATTTGAAAATTTATGATGTGAAATCCCATATGAAGGGCACCTGCTTTATTTCACTGATCAAAAACAAAATAGTTTCATCTGCCCAAGCTTTTACCATTTTTTTTTGTTTTATGGCGATTTCTTTTCTGAGAAAAATATGTTACAGTACATACATGTAACATTTTCTAATGTTACCTAAAATCACTCGAAGTGTTACATGTTGTGCAATTTCAATAGAACACAATTAGTGCTTTTATTTACAACTATTACACTTTCATCATTAATGTACTTAATAAGCGATTTTTAAAGCTATTTAAGCAGTTTCTGCATGCTATTACGGGTTGGAAACAAATATTAACATCACTAATGGCTTATAAAAATTAAAACGATTATAATATAAATAGACTTTTTTTGATTTTAATTTGTAAATATTTTTATATTTTGTTTTAAAATCAATATTTAACAAAATTATGAGCGGTATGAATTATGACGAACAAAATAAAACATTTGTTGTACAAACAAAGTAGTAAACACCAAAGTTTTAGAAAAGGGCAGTTGAACACCTTAAGTTAAAGTAAGGGTAAAACATGCAACATGTTTTGCATGTTTTTCATCAACATATTCACAAAAGAACTTGAAAATTTTTCCCACAGTTGTATTTTTTGTACAAACGAACACAAAAATGTAGAACATGTAACATTAATGCAACATTTTTCTCAGAAAAGAAATCGCCATTAGTCAAAGAAAAAAATAAACATGAGAAATGTCAATCAGAAAAAAGGGGTTGTTTATGAAATTGTATTTCTTGTTCTTTCTCGCATTTGTTGTTTCATTCAGTCAATCCTAAAAAAATCCAATACAAAAAATAGCAAGTATCATAACACCTTTAAGAACATGGATTCTGTTGCATTGTGGTTTGATGATAGCGGTGAAGAAAGTGATGCAATTGCAGAAAGAGTTCAACGGAAAATAATAAGAGATACATCCGACATTATGAGCCTTGATAATAGCACGTAAGAAAGATTTTAAATTATAAAATATAATCATAAAAATAGTACTTTTAGTTTCGTGAAAAACTTTCGGCTTAATAAAAATGCATTTATGTATGTCTACAATTGTATAAAAAGTGATTTAAAGCCACCTGAAAGATCAACAGCCATTGCACCTTTGATTAAATTAGCTGCCACATTGAAATGTTTGGCACAAGGGGGATACCAGCATCAGATTGGCCAAGATCGTCTACTGGGACTTTCACAATCATCAATTTCCATATGCTTATCTGAGGTATGCGAAATAATGGAAAAAATTCTTTGTCCGAAGCATATAACCTTTGA
Source organism: Pollenia angustigena (assembly GCA_930367215.1). Taxonomy (NCBI): domain Eukaryota; kingdom Metazoa; phylum Arthropoda; class Insecta; order Diptera; family Polleniidae; genus Pollenia; species Pollenia angustigena. Next base: position 284,205,300 of record OV884056.1, read on the forward strand.
AATGACTGAAGAAAAAAAGATGGAGGCGAAAAGATATTTTTTCAATAAATGTGGAATACCTGGAGTAATTGGAGCAGTAGACGGAACTCACATTCAAGTAATAAGGCCAAGTAACGATGAGCATTTATACTTCAACCGAAAACAAAAACACAGTATTAATGCTATGGCGGTTAGTTCTCATATAGTTAGATACATATCGTCGTTCGTAAATTAATGTGTTCAATAATTTACGAACGACGATGTGTGTATACTACATGTACCTAATTAAATATTTTTTTCTTCAGATTTGTGATCACGAAATGTTTATTAGGGCAGTCAATGGTCGGTTTGGTGGAGCTTGTCATGATTCACATGTATGGAATTTGTCTAACGAGAGACAATATTTAAAAGAAAAATTCCAAAATGGAGATAGAGGAACTAGAATTCTTGGTAAGATTATTTTTTTTTAAATTAGCCGAAATTATATTTAATTTTGTTTAACATAGAAATTACATCGTTTTTTCAGGTGATTCCGGGTATCCGCTTGAGCCATGGATTATAACCCCATACAGAAATACAGCAGAAAGTTCTACTGAATCGTTTTTCAATGATCAACATTCTAAAGGGAGGTCGATAATTGAAAGAGCTTTTGGAGTGCTGAAAGCTAGATTTCGTTGTCTCTTAGCAGCAAGAGAATTGCATTACACTCCACAAAAAGCCGTTCAAATTCTAAACGTTTGTTGTGCATTACACAATATTTGTTTGTTGTATGATATTAAGAACCCTTGTCTACAAAATGAAGAAATGGCTACAACTTCTACTAATGAAGGTATAAATACCACCTATACTAATGAAGATATAAGTACTTCTTCTGCCACAAGTAACTTAAATAATATTGCAAAACATATAAGAGATGAAATAAAGAATAATATGCAAATAAGTTAATAAAAAGTGTATTTATATTGTAATAAAAATAAAAGAATACAAAGGAGTAAAAGTAAAAAATTTATTTAAAATTACATAAAACTTAAAAAGTAAAAGAATTCATTTAGAAATTAAAAAAACTTAACAAAAAATAAAAAACTAAATTATTTCAAAGTTTATAAAACTCATAAAAGGAGATCTTGTTAATTTAAAACTATGTTTTTATCAAAATAAGGCAAAAATTACTATCAGTTATAATATAACTGTCAACAATATATTGTTAACTGAAAGTTAAAGAAATAGTTATTTTTAACTGAACTTGGTGAAATTGGCGATGACTAATTTCCTTTTTAATTTTGGTTTGAAAAAATAAAAAAAAACTTAAGATTTTTTTAATTCATTCATTTGCACGAATCCACTTTTTTGCAATTCCAATTCAAATATTTTATTTTTTAATTCCAGCTGTGCTAGCTTATGTTTTGTTTTTTCTATTTGCTTTTTTTTTTTAAACTCAAACTTTTCTTTCTCATGTTTTTTCTTAAATTCATTGCATTCAACGCATTGGCGTTCCTTCCAGTCAAAATTCCTTCTTAAATATTTGTTAGTCGCAACAAGGTTCTGATTAACTTCTATCATATCCTCTATTTGTTGTTTTTGGTTGATGTTGCTTTCTCTTAAAATTTGTAACGAAGCTTCTTGATAACCGATCTGATTATCCACTTGTTTTTGTAAAAGATTTTCTCTTTGCACATTACTTCGTTTACGCGGAGTATAAGTATTTAAGGTAATGGTCCTTTTTTGCGCTGAAGATAAAGATGGTTCATCGCTAGCTTCTGTTAGGTAAGCTTCCTGTCTTTCGCCTTCCTGTTGATTGTCGGCATCTATGGAACTTGTCGCTGGGGCAGTATTTGCTTTCACTCCAAATTCAAAAGTTCCTCTCATGCCACTGATAGACGAATTAATTGAAAGCAATTCGCTCACTCGTTGTTCTAGTGGCGTTAGAGAGCAAAAATTGCTAGGGCCACCACCAGTCCCTGAAATTCCACTCGCGTTCTTTCGACATTTAACTTTAACGTGTTGTTTGTAGTCTGCCCATACCTAGTTACATAGCAAATTTGTAAAAATAGTAAACACATAATCGTTTAATGAACTCACTTTTTTCCACTTTTCCAATTCACGATACGGTGGACCAACCGCATCTAAATCCTTTGACAGTCTTTGCCACAAATCCTTCGACTTGCTTTTAGCATTTGCAACATTTAGGTGGCCTTTTGCTAAATCTGCATGTGCAACCATAAAATCAACCATCACCTCATACTGTCTTGGTTTAGTAAACATTGCTTTGTTTGAGCTTTCCCTAAAGCATTTAAAAAAATTGCTATGTATAAAAATTTTCAGACTAAGAACAAAAAGAGTTGTGACAACAAACACATGGTATAAATTGTGATTTCAAGTCTAAATTACAGTTCTAAATATAGAGGATATCTAATGTTTTTAATTGTATTTTACAGTTTTTGTTAAAAGTTTTATTTATTTACTTACATTTTAAATTTTTTTGTCGTTTTCGCAAGCACAGCCACTTTCGAATAATTTACGAACAATTTAAATGAACTGACATTTGCTTTCGTATTACATAGTTGCAATTGTAAAAGGGTAATTTTTAATTTACGAAAAGGGGTAAAAAAAATCCCGCAAAAATAAAATATTTCCGAACGTTCGAAAATAAATTTTCGAAAAACGTACTACATAATACAATTTGTACGAATTCGTAAATCTTTTCTTTCGAATCGTACTACATAATAACCCCCCTGGGGGCTTCGGAAAACCCATTTCAACAGACAGACGGACAGACGGACAACCGGTTTTGAACTTCGCGGTGTAGAGAAGAAAGAAGAAGAGAAAATAGAAATCATATCTATTTTTCTACTTCTCTTTCTTCTCTACACCGCTTGCTTCCAAACAAAAAAATAACGTCCAAAATTAGACGTCATAAAATTCATCATGTAAATTGAGTGTAGCAGTAGCTCAAATTTTAGAAAGTTAAAATGTTTAAAATTATGAAGAAATATATTCAATTTAAAATGCAAGGCAGAAGAAATACTAAAATCAAATAAAATTTTGTTTTTTTAACAAAACTCACAAAATTCTTTATGCAAAATAAGACATTTGAAAGAAGAAAGTTGCTACCACAAAATTAAAATCAATTTATATAATATTTATTTTAATCTCAACATTTTACTCTAAATTGTTTGAATTTAACATTTCTATCGTATTTAAAATAGAAAAACCAAACAATTTTATTAAATAATCGCTTTAAACTACATAAAAGCATTAAAAATTACTTTAAAATAATTCCATTTAATGTTCAATTCCAATTGTACCTGTATCCATTTCTGCAAATCTGGCAGCTCTCTAAACAAAAAGTAAACAAACAGCAGAAGGAATAAAGCATGGCAAGTTTATTTATTACAATTATTAAAATAAATTTTCTTTTTTCAGGTTTTTTTAGAAGTTATGCGGACATACAAAGGTAAGATTTAAAGTTAAATATATATGTATCGTTTTAATTGTATGGTTTAATTATAAATTAATGTTATTTGGTTTCTTTATTTCAGCTAAATCTCAATAAACAAAAAAATACTGTGACTCGGGCGGGAGGTAGTGTCTCTAAAAGTAGCCCGAAAGCCCCTGCACATTAAGCATGTATATGTAATGCGGGATTAGAGGTCTTAGCTTCATGTTGGCCTCCAACCGAAAGTAGTTTCCTCTAGGTTGCTCCACGCAAAATTTTTTTTTAGTAGACATTGGCGTATCACAGGGTAATGAGCCTTATTTCATAAAACCTTAAGGTATTATGCGCCCCATAAATGTTCAATTCAGTTTTCAACTGAATCGATGCTTGGCCACACACTTCATCAACTGAATTAAAAGATTTTAAATTAATTCTAAAATTTAATGAAATAAAAGACAATTTTTAAAATACTTAACTTTTTTACAAAAGAAAACTACAAACATTAATGAAGGATATTTTTGTTAAGCTAAGAGGGCTTAAATTTAATTCAATTTTTAATTTGGGAACAAAATATTGTAAATAATTTTATTTACATTGAAGAAATTAAGGCCCTATTAGCTTGAGAAAAAAAGCGTTCATAAATTCATCACTCTGGCCAAAGAAACAACTACAACAACAAACATTAATTTTGACAGCTAATAAAAGGTGCGTTTGAGTACTTTTACAGTAAAATGCAGTAAATGAGTAAACTGAAAAATTTGCTGATAATTTCAACTTTTCTTTTATTTAACAATGTTTTCACAATTTGTATGCTTTTTATTTGTTACTTTTGTTTGTTTACCTTTTGAAACATATGTTTTTTGATTTACTAAATTTTACTACAAAAATTTCTGCAGTAAAAATTTGTAAATACTCAGACAAGAACTGTCACTTTCCGCTCTCAATTTATGTTCTCATTTACTGCATTTTGTGTACTCGAACGCAATTTCGTAAAATGCAGTAAAGTTTAGTAAAAAATAGTAAAAACATTTATGTTCTCGAACGCAACTAAAGAGACTCGCGCACACAGAGTACAATCAAATTGAAAGACTAAGTAGTCAAATTGGAAAAAATTAAAATCTTTTGATTTTTCAAATATAAATAAAAATTCTTGTTAATTGAATAATTCTTAAATGAAAAAAATACTTCTGATAATCTTTTATAAAGCGGAAATATTTTATTAATAAGGCCTTAAGGTTTTATGCAATGAGGCCCATTACCCTACGATAAGCAAATATACTGAAAAAAAACTTACGTAGAGGATCAGGGATGATAAAGTTAGTACAATTGTACTTTTTCAGTACTATTATCATTGCAAAAGAACTGAAGTACTCCAATAACATGTTTAGTACAATTTAAAATATTTCAACATTTAACATTGAAGTTTTTTGGTCTAGGGTTGGAAAACTGAAAAATAAAATTAATAAAAATTGGTTTCCAAATATCAGTAGAATTGCCAAATGTATATTGTCTATACTACATTCGTCGGCGAGTGTGGAACATATCATTTCATACATAATTTAATAAAAAGAAAGCATAGAAATCTCTTTCAAAAATATTATGACAAAATATATATAAACTACAGTCTAATGAATCTTGTTGCTAAGTTTTAAATTAACAAAAAACTTACCGTTACTTTAATTTATAGCGTTACGCAATGTAGAAGTTTATCAAAAACTGATTTGCTACACAAATCGGACTTTAATTTCCTTGAAAAATTATAAAATGATTATTGTGTTTCTTATAATAATCGTTTAAATAGTATGAAGTATATGAATACTTAATTATTGGATTCAGGGGAAGAATTTTTAGCTTGATTTTTTGAAGAACAATCCAACGCGGCATAAGGGCTTTTAGAGGGATACCAAATCCACAAGAAATTTACTCTCCAAGACAATATTTTTTGAACTTGTTACTCTGTTTTTACCCTGTTCCACTATCATTCTTTTAAAAATAAGCCCTCTGCTTCGTATATGAGCTAAAGGAACCAATATACACATATGTATATATATGGGGGATTTCGAAAGAAGCCCATTACCCTACGATAAGCAACTAAAAAAAATTGCGTAGAGGATCCTATGGGAAACCACTTTCTGGAGGAGGCCAACATGAACCTGACCTCTAATCCCACATATTGAATAAATTTTAAGTGGGGAGGTGCTTTCGGGCTTTTTTTGGTGACATTACCTCCTGCCCAAGTCCCAGTGTTTTTTGCTTGTTGAGATTAACCTGAATTTTAGTGCATTAGCTACATTAAGTCAATATATTAGATTTGACTTATGAAGTTGTTGCAACAAATAAAAGATATATTTAAATATAAGTTATTATACAATTATAGAAAATTGATTATAAATAAAATAGTTTGAACATATTTAAAATTAAAATTTGATTTACAGAAATATTTTATAATTCTTTTTATATAAAAATATCCCAAGCTGAATAGTATTTATATCAGTTTTATTTAACTAAAAAATTTATTTTGGTTTTAGGCTTTTTATTAAACAAAATTGGTAGAAAATGAAATTATTAAATTATAGAATACAATAAAAAAAAGTTAAATATAAAATATACATATCGCACTTGTTCAACAATAATGTATTAAGTCAAAATAAAAAATTTTCATTAGAAGCAAAACAATTTTCACTTTCAGCTTTTCAATCGGTTTAATAAAGGTTTACGTAAAATTGTTAAATTTCCATTCGTTCTAGATATTTAAAAGCGAGTGGCAGTACTGCATAGAAGATTAAAAAATATATGTATATCTGGCAACGCTGCACCATAGACATTTCATTTTGTCCATTCCTACATTCCTAACTTGAGGGTTGTAGCCTTTTCACACTTGTCAACATTTAACATTTAACATCAATTTGCGAAAATGTTGTAATTTTCCCATAAGAAATACATAGGGCTAAAAATCAACATTTTTACAGAATGTTACTATCTCATTTTGTTCCCTTTTACATTTTTCGATTCTTTTAGTGTAATCACTAGAAAAGTGGCAATAAATTCTGTTATTATTGTGGCATCACTGACAAAATGGCAGTTGCTTTGAAAGCAGCGTTACCATTTCTCAAGTTTTTCCTTTTTTGCAAGCCTTATTTTGCTTAATTTTGCTTAAATTATTAAACAAAATGAATTAGAAAAACATTTTGGTGTTATCTCTTAAAATGTTGGTACTTTTGTAGAAAAAAAGTATTTTTAAAAAATAAAAGTTTTTTTTTCAGAAATGGTGACATTTTTTGTTAATGGTAAATGTTAGATGTTTTAAGTGTGAACGCGTATTTCACATTTTCAACATCTTCCATGCGTTCCTCCGAAATGTATGCAAGTGTACAAATGGTATTACACGATCAAGTTTTGGCTATCAAGTTTTAATACACTCACACTTTTTTACCAATACACTCATACTTTTAAAAATTGATACGAACTTGCCTCTAAAATTCTCTTGCCAGTGAGTGTATCAATTTTCGTTCAAGAAAACAGCTTATTACAAATTTTTTGAAGTTGTTTTTGTTTTTTTTTCACAAATATTTTGCCGGCAAAAGCTGAAGTTCTTTTTTTTACAAATTGTTGCGGGAATTTTAAAATTTTAACTAAAAACCTAAAAAAAAATAGTGAAATATGTTTATTAATAAAATTAATAAGCAAAATGATAAAGTCCCTTCGAACAGCCTACAGTGCAGAAAAATCAAAAGTGGAAAATAGCAAAACATTTTGAGTTGTTTTCTCGGCGACGACATCTTGAAAAAGTAAATTGCTTTCAACTTGCGTGCAGCCTACGTCACAGCTGTCAACTTTTACATATTTTGACAATCAGTATATGTAAAAGACTATCAAGAAAATCTTGATCGTGTGGCTGCACTGTAAGAACTAAGTTACCATACAAGCAGTTGTTATTTGGAAAGAAATCTAAAATAGATTTTTTTAAAAATTATTTTTAATGACAAACTAAAAATTGCAATGTTTGACGTATATAATCTTGCTCAGGGGAATAATCGTTAGGTAGTGCTTCTCTTTTGGGAATTTTTATTATGTTCTTGCTATATTTTGGAAACGGCATTTACCGTTTTTAAATAGCAACAAACAATATATGTATATGTACTTATATGCATTTTCTAATTTTACACATTTTAGGGTATGAGAAGGTGATCGTTCACCTTCAGCCACAAATAACACTTCTACTACCATTTATTACTGCCTTGGTGTAATTAGTATTTGACTACTCATCATTCTACAGCCGACTTGTAAGTTACACACCGATGACCAAAGTGGTCTTTTTAATATTGTCACATCGTCTACCAGAATTAAAACCAAGTTTATTAGTTCATATATAATAAATTAATAAATAAGTTGTGTTAAATAATAAACCAATTGTCTATTATTTACATGGTGCCGAAACCCGGTTAGAAAAAAAGGCTAAAAACTCTAATAGACCGGTTCCACAAAATAAAATAAAAAAATACAATACACAGAACATTCGCGAAACGATAAAGTGTTGCTTAAAATGGCGGAAGCTTATAATTTTTTATTGCCACCGAAGCCTTTAATAGTCGAACATGATAAGGACATGGCCAAAGAATGGAAGTTATGGAGGCAACAATATGAGTATTACGAAGTGGCCTCCGGACTGAAAAGCAAAACGGAAGACATACATATAGCCACATTTATGTCTGCCATCGGATATTCTTCCATACAAATTTTTAACTCTTTGCCAACAACATCAAAGGAAACACTAGCTCAAGTAAAAACAAAGTTTGAAAACTATTTTACACCGAAATTGAACATAACCTTTGAAAGATACAAATTTCATAAGATTTTACAGAACGAAGGTGAAACGATGGATGAGTATATAACACGTCTGAGACTCCAGTCACAAAACTGCGAGTTCGGGGAATTAAACGACAGTCTGTTACGTGACCAGCTTATTTTAGGGATAAGAAGCGATACCCTGCGTGCAAAACTATTGTCAGAAGATATTTCCTTGGCTAAAGCCATCCAGATATGTCAAGCTACGGAATTAGCACAAAAGCAAACAGCTGAAATACACAATGAAAACGAAAAAATCGTTAATGCAATACAACATTTTGGCAGGAGCAATAAAAAAGAAAAAACGTTTGATTGTCGTAAGTGCGGAAAAAATCACGGTGTACGCAACTGTCCAGCCTTTCGACATATTTGCAAAAAATGCAAACAAAGCAATCACTACGAGAGTATGTGTAAAAAGTTGTTTAACAAAAACAATTACAAGACTAGAGACGTTGCTTGTTGTGAAAATCTTAACACCAGCAATACTGCTAGCGATGAGAGCGACCCGGAATTGTTTATTGGCTGCATTTTTAATAATACAGTACGATAAATTTACAGATAAGCTAAAGATAGGAAAACAAATATATGAGGTAAAACTAGACACTGGTGCACAATGCAACGTCTTGTCAAACAAAATTCTCGATAGATTGAAGTCCATGAAAATTCCTACAACTTTACATCCCAGCAAGGTTAAACATTTGGTTACATTTGGCAACACTAAATTGGACGTGTTGGGAGAAGTAGTTCTTAAATGTAAAGTAGGAAAAAAGAATAGCAGAGTAAACTTTAAAATAGTGAAGGAAAACGTTAAGCCAATACTAGGAGCAGATACTTGCGAAAAACTAAATTTTGTTAAAAGAATACAACATATACAGGTTAAGGAAGAGTTGTTCAACGGCCTCGGGTGTATAAAAAATTTTGAGTATGATATTGACTTAATTGACAATCCTAAGTTTGATATAATTCCTCCAAGGCGTATTGCTTTCAAAATTAGAGATGAAGTGAAGGCAGAAATCGACAAAATGGTTAAAATGGGCGTAATTGAACCTACAAATGAACCCACACCGGCAGTTTCCCCGATGGTAGTAGTGCGAAAAAATAATAAAATAAGAATTTGCATGGACCCAACCAGTGTAAATAAAAACATAAAACGGCGTCACTTTCCAATGAATACACTGGAAGAAATTTCAGCACAGCTAAAAGGGGCTAAATTTTTTACAATCTTAGATTGTAAAAGAGGATTCTGGCAAATTCCGGTGTCTGATCGTACCAAAAAATTATTGACCTTTTCTACACCCTGGGGCAGATATTCGTGTAAGAGACTGCCATTTGGTATATTATCAGCGCCGGAAATTTTTCAAAGTGTTATGCAACAATTATTTGCACGCCTACCAAACGTAAAGGTAGCAATCGATGACATTCTTATTCATGCTACCACCATAGAAGAACTTCGACACACTACAGCTGAAGTAATTACAATCATCGAAAAAAGTGGGCTGAAGCTGAACAAAGAAAAATGCGAGTTTGAGCGCAAGCAAGTAAAGTTCTTGGGACACATTCTGAGCGAGAATGGTATGTATGCAGACCCCGACAAAATTGATGCAGTAAAAAGGCTTCAACCACCACAAAATCGTAAAGAACTCCAGCGTGTTCTAGGTAAATTTACTTATCTCAGCAAATTTATTCGAAATTTTTCTCATGTTACAGGCCCGCTAAGATCTCTATTAGAAAAATCAAAACCTTTTAAGTGGAGTGCTCTTCAACAAAAATCGTTCGAAGAATTAAAAGAACTTATTAGTAAACCACCAGTACTAAAGCTCTATGACGTCAATAAAGACGTAAAACTGCAAGTGGATGCTAGTTCATACGCAATGGGAGCTGTCCTTCTTCAAGAAAATCAACCAGTAGCATACGCGTCCAAAGGCTTGACAAAATGCCAATCTCGCTATTCGCAGTTGGAAAAAGAGGCATTGGCAGTTAAATTTGGATGTGAAAAATTTCACCAATATGTATGGGGAAAGCAATTGACAGTTGAGTCTGACCATAAGCCGCTTGAATCAATTTTCAAAAAACCATTACACGCTTCACCCTCGCGTTTGCAGAAAATACGGCTAAGTTTACTTACTTATAATCCAAACGTCGTATATATACCTGGGGTGAAAATGTATTTAGCAGATCCTCTTAGTCGGGATTGCCAAAATAGCCTAAACAGGGAAAAAGAGGAAACGTTGGAAGTTCAAATGGTATTGTCTATTTCGGACACAGAACTAAAAAATTTAAAACAAAGTACAAAAACTGATAATTCTTGTCAATCTCTAATAAAGTATATAAAGGATGGTTGGCCAAAATCTAGGGAAAATTTACCTAATGAAATTAAACCATATTGGCATTTTAGAGAGGAGCTTTCAGTAAGCGATGACGGCATTATTTTTAAATCGTCTAAGGTGTAAGTACCTCATAGTTTGATATCGAATTATTTAAAACACATTCATTACGGGCACTTTAGCTACGCAAAATGCGTTAGGATGGCAAGAGAGTCAGTATTCTGGCCACAAATGAGCAAAGACATTTTTGACTATGTGAAAAAGTGCGCATCCTGTCAAGTCCACCAACGTAAAAATAATAAAGTCATCATTGGCGACAAAGAAATCCCTAATTATGGATTTGATATTGGGGCCACGGATTTGTTTTATTTCAACAATAAAAACTACATCGTCTTTATCGATAGCTATTCCGGATACCTGAAATTTCAAAAATTATCAGAAACCACAACAAATAATGTAATTACATTCTTGAAGGAAATTTTTTCAACGTTTGGTCCCCCCCTCACCCTTGAGACGGACAATGGTCCTCAGTTCTCAAGTGCAGAGTTTAAATTGTTTTCATCAGTGTGGAAATTTAATCATAGAACCAGCTCACCATACCATCCCAGTGGCAATGGTCTAGCAGAAAAGGCAGTTCAAATAGCAAAAAATATTTTAAAAAAGTCAGCCTATGATAAAAGTGACTATTATTTGGGCCTATTAAACTATATGAATACTCCTAGAGTTAATTTGGGGGCCCCATCCCAACGAATTTTCGGTCATGTAGTTCGGGGCTTGCTGCCAACCACTACAAAACAGCTGGTGTCAAAAGAGCAAACCAAAATAAGTGAGTCGCTGAAAGAAGAAAGAGAGAAACAGGCTCTTTATGCAAATCGTGGAGCAAACAACTCTCCGCAAATGCTTAAAAATGGTGACACTGTTCTTACGCGAGTTAACAACCAGGACTATTGGGAACCAGCAGTTATAAAAAGCCAAATACATCCAAGATCATACGTAGTAGAAAACGAAAGTGGACAGAGTTATCGCAGAAACATAGTCAATATTCGTCCAACCGAGGCCACAATTTCATCGCGTCCTGAATTAGTTTCTAGACATATGCAAAGCTGTCCAAACGAAGTAACGGAGTCCGACCAATCTCAATCTACCAAGCACAATTTAGAGCCTGTGGAACTCACCGGACCAACGTCATCTTCAACTCTCCAGCGGCGCTCCATGGAAGCTAATGAACCAACAACGTTACCAACACTATCATCGAGCCATCACGGGGATTCGATGGTATCCTCTGAACCTGGAACCTTCCCGGTGTTGCGTCGCTCTTCGAGAATAAAAGGCCACCCCAAGCGTTTCAACTGTTGCAAAGTAGGTCTTGAAGAAGAAGGATGAGAAGGTGATCGTTCACCTTCAGCCACAAATAACACTTCTACTACCATTTATTACTGCCTTGGTGTAATTAGTATTTGACTACTCATCATTCTACAGCCGACTTGTAAGTTACACACCGATGACCAAAGTGGTCTTTTTAATATTGTCACATCGTCTACCAGAATTAAAACCAAGTTTATTAGTTCATATATAATAAATTAATAAATAAGTTGTGTTAAATAATAAACCAATTGTCTATTATTTACAGGGTATACCCTATAAACGGCTAATTTCTCGAAAGTGACAACCCGTTATTTGGATTCCTAGGGTCTTTCTACATAGAATTACGTTTTCCAATTTTTGTCACCACGATGTTTATCGGTTTTATATAGTAACAAACTATGTAAATATTGAATTTTGATTTTTACACTTTTTTGGGTATACCCTATAAACGGCTAATTTCTCGAAAGTGACAACCCGTTATTTGGATTCCTAGGGTCTTTCTACATAGAATTACGTTTTCCAATTTTTGTCACCACGATGTTTATCGGTTTTATATAGTAACAAACTATGTAAATATTGAATTTTGATTTTTACACTTTTTTGGGTATACCCTATAAACGGCTAATTTCTCGAAAGTGACAACCCGTTATTTGGATTCCTAGGGTCTTTCTACATAGAATTACGTTTTCCAATTTTTGTCACCACGATGTTTATCGGTTTTATATAGTAACAAACTATGTAAATATTGAATTTTGATTTTTACACTTTTTTGGGTATACCCTATAAACGGCTAATTTCTCGAAAGTGACAACCCGTTATTTGGATTCCTAGGGTCTTTCTACATAGAATAACGTTTTCCAATTTTTGTCACCACGATGTTTATCGGTTTTATATAGTAACAAACTATGTAAATATTGAATTTTGATTTTTACACTTTTTTGGGTATACCCTATAAACGGCTAATTTCTCGAAAGTGACAACCCGTTATTTGGATTCCTAGGGTCTTTCTACATAGAATTACGTTTTCCAATTTTTGTCACCACGATGTTTATCGGTTTTATATAGTAACAAACTATATAAATATTGAATTTTTTTTTTCACACTTTTTTGGGTATACCCTATAAACGGCTAATTTCTCGAAAGTGACAACCCGTTATTTGGATTCCTAGGGTCTTTCTACATAGAATTACGTTTTCCAATTTTTGTCACCACGATGTTTATCGGTTTTATATAGTAACAAACTATGTAAATATTGAATTTTGATTTTTACACTTTTTTGGGTATACCCTATAAACGGCTAATTTCTCGAAAGTGACAACCCGTTATTTGGATTTCTAGGGTCTTTCTACATAGAATTACGTTTTCCAATTTTTGTCACCACGATGTTTATCGGTTTTATATAGTAACAAACTATGTAAATATTGAATTTTGATTTTTACACTTTTTTGGGTATACCCTATAAACGGCTAATTTGTCGAAAGTGACAACCCGTTATTTGGATTCCTAGGGCCTTTCTACATAGAATTACGTTTTCCAATTTTTGTCACCACGATGTTTATCGGTTTTATATAGTAACAAACTATGTAAATATTGAATTTTGATTTTTACACTTTTTTGGGTATACCCTATAAACGGCTAATTTCTCGAAAGTGACAACCCGTTATTTGGATTCCTAGGGTCTTTCTACATAGAATTACGTTTTCCAATTTTTGTCACCACGATGTTTATCGGTTTTATATAGTAACAAACTATGTAAATATTGAATTTTGATTTTTACACTTTTTTGGGTATGCCCTATAAACGGTTAATTTCTCGAAAGTGACAACCCGTTATTTGGATTCCTAAGGTCTTTCTACATAGAATTACGTTTTCCAATTTTTGTCACCACGATGTTTATCGGTTTTATATAGTAACAAACTATGTTTTGGATTTTTCAAATAAATTTTTAATCTCTTTGTCATATTATTACTTAGGAACATCATGGAAGTGAAATAACAAACTTTTTTTTTGTAGAAATTGTTGTTAAAAACACGTGGAATTGAAATAACACACTTTTTTTTTGTTGAAAATGGTTGCAAAAACATGTACTTAAGTACTTTTTTGCTATCATACTATTTTATTCAACTATTCAGAAAAAGTTTGTTTTCTCGGTATGATTTGTTCACGCACGTTTTTTTTTATGTCATTTTACGATAAAATTAACGCTGGGTCTCCACGTAGCAATTTTTATTGCTAAGTGCAAGCAATAACGTCGGCAGAACAATGACACAACAATGGAGCAATGATTGCTGATTATATTGCTGGAGAACACTTGTTATTGCTTTGCCATAAATTTGCAATTTTCACCTCGAGTAGTTGTATAAAGTTTTTTGGCTGTATTTATAACAAATGTTTTATGTTGTGTTTTGAAGTGATTGTTAAATTTTCTTTTTTAAATTAATAAAATTGTAATTGTCGCAGCTGTGTTTTTTGTATTGCTTTTTTGTATATTTGCGGATGAAAAAAACCTAAAACTTGTATTGTTCTATTGAAAAAATAAAAATATACAAAAAAAAACAAATTCGTCGTTTGCTTTTGTTGATATTGACGTTTATTTAAAAATATAATATATAAAAACTTTTTCTGTATTTTGTTGAAGTATTTTACTTGCTTTTTTAATAAATAAACACACTAATAAATAACCAACCGTACAGAGAAATGAAATGTCAGATAAATTACAACTGATTTGACAGCAGATTGCTAAGCAATAATTGCACAAGCAATAAGAAGAGCAATCATTGCGCAATGGATTGCCACTCATGGCAATATGCGGTCTATACGTCGCAAATTTTATGGAGCAATCAAATTTGACGTTTGTCGCAATTTGGTAGTATACCCATTAGCTAATAACACAGGGCGATAACGATAGCCATAATTCCTTAAGGTGCATGTAGACGACATGTTTTTTACATTTGACTTGTCAACTTTTCAAGTCACATGTAATTGTGCATGTCTGTCAAAATTGCTGTTTTACAGAAGGTTTATAATATTCGGTCACAAACGTACATGTAATTTGCTTCTGACATTGTCTCTGTTTTTTTCGCATAGTTATTGCAAAATCCAAAATAAAAATATTGCTACGAAAATTTTTATTTACGCCGTAAAATAGTTTAGCCATCTTCACAAATTTTTCTTTTAATTCAAAGATACCAATTTAGGATATTATAATGAAACGGTTTTTATATATGTATGTATATATTTACATAAATTCTATTCAATGGTGCGATGATCATACATATGTCGGTATATTAAAATATTGACTGCAGCCGGCTAATGATTCCGTCAATAGTGGACGCCGCTGCCGGTTCTTCTCGGCATAGATTTCTGATGTCAGATGGTTTGTCAGAAGAAAATAGAGCACGCTCTAATTGAAATTTTGTCAGATGACTTTGCATCTGACTTTTACAGAAGTAAAGTTAAAAAGGTAATACACGACATGTATGTATTTTGCAGTGGGAAATTTGACATGTCAGATGACAAAAACATGTCGTGTACGGTCGCCTTTAGAGGGGTGAGTTTCTTCTTACATATATATTAAAAGTTTAAAAAGCACAGGACACGATCATTGACCTCTTAGGGATAATATGGCTGTATATAATGTTAAAGTTCTGTAGTTGTGGTTGGTTTTTTTATATAATTTTGTTTGTGTATGCTGTCCGTTTAGTGTAGCTTAGCCAAAACTGACCTTTAGTTAGGTAGAAGTTAAATTGTGTAGGTTATTAGCAAAAGATAAGTGTTTCAATTAACAAGTGCATCAAAATATTGTTTTAAGAAAAAATATAAAAAGTTATAAAATAACAAGTAGAAAACCAAAGGGAAAAGGTTCTGACAGACAAATTATTTAGTTTCTGGTGAATTAAAATAAAGTGAGTGTTAGTGAATATTGGGTTTGATAATGGACATTTGAGTCCTGAATCCTTATGTTTTGTTTAAGGAAGTTACCAGAGGGAGGTCCTAAAGAACCAGGGATTTAAATTTTTATAATTTATATAAATCTGTAAAAAAGCTTCTGCTTCAAAACCAAGTAAGTAACAGAACAATGAGTTTAAAGTGTTATGGCTCAATCTCCTAAACTTTTAATTTGAAGTAAATTTAAATTCTTTTTTTTTTTGTTTAAATAATTCTGGTTTGGTCGCAATGATAGCAACAATTTAGAGGTCGTCCATCTTGATTTTATTCTTCTAAGTTTAAAATATGTTCAAGAAAAGTTTATTTTTAAAGATGGAGTCTACGTCCACTTAGCAACAATTTGTATAAAATTTTAAAGGTGATAATTGTGATTTCGTTGAGTTGGAGAAAATTTTAATTATTGATAAATTTTAATTTTTAATAAATTTTAATTTTTAATAAATTTTAATTTTTAATGAATTCTAAATATTGTTCTGTGGGAAAGAAATTTGTTGCTTTAGTGTGAACGCTGAGTGTAAATGTTGCTGTCGTTGCCATTTAGCCAGGAGATTAAGCAGGATAATTTTACATTTAACCGGTTAGAGATTGGATAAGAAAATATTTGTTTTTGAATTGTTCTTAGACTTAACTGGAAAGGTGAAGGTTTTGGAGTAGTGAGGAAGAACCGAGAGGAAACGTTCTCCAAAAATTGGCCCTTGGTCTTACCACGTAAGAGAAAACCGATTGAAGTGAAGGTAACAAAGATTTTATTTTATTTGGAAAACCTAACAAAAGGGGGAAAAAGGGAAATTAAAAGTTGGGTTATTGATCGGCGAATACAATAAGCGGGGCTAAGAACCAAAAGGGAAAAAAACCAAGTGTGGTGTATATAGCCTAGACTCATACCCACACAATTGGTAATATCGTATTTTAAACTTGAAGTACCACGGGAAAAAATAATTTCTGTAAATTGGAAAATTTTATTTAGTCTTAGTATTGTTTAGTGTTAAGTGGAAAATAATATTCAAATTATATTTAAGTTTATTTTCTTTATGTTTGATTAGTGTTAATTTGGTTTGGAATCTAAAATTAAGAAAAAACCAAAGTTTTTTTTTGGAATTAACTATTTATAGGGTTATTCAGTAAGACCGCGAACTAAGAAGCCTGAAGTAAAGGTTTCTGAAATTAAACACCTAAAGAGAGCTCCTGCAGGGTAGTATTTATATCGATATTTGAGAAAATATTTTTTCATTAACAATTTTTAGAGTCACCTAAACAATAGTTAGTCCTTAATTTTTTTTTTTTTTTGATAATTGTTATAAATAAAGATTTCTCTGTCGGATTAATTATTTTTTTTTGTTCTAAAATTAAAACTTGTTTTTTTTTGTTTTCTCAAAATATGTTAGATGTAAATTAAGTTTTATGATATTTTATTTGTTTATTGTAGTTTAGTTTATTTTATATTGTAATAAATGTCTTGAATATTGTATTTGAAAAATGTTTTGGTAATTGTCTTTTAAAGGATTTCAGATAGTGATTTTGGATGGCTGGGTAAATTGTTGGTGAGTATCTTGATGGGATCATCTAGAATATTATTGGATGATATAGGTTGGGTAAGGGCGGCGTGACAGGAAGCGGAGACCTTTTCCTGTAGTTTTTTCTATTGTGGTTCGAGATGTGGTTAGTCGTTATATTTTTATTGTTTGGAAGTAGACTTTTTGTTTTTTTTTGGTTTGTACATTTTTTTTTTTTGTTATTGTGAGAAACCGGAAAAGTGAAGAAGGGTTGAGAAGACACGCCCGTTATTTTTGAGCTAGTTAGGCAGACTCACATTTCCTGAGTGAGGTTTCGTAACAACGTCGATACTTCAATTAGGTTGTTTTGTGGTGGTTCTTGTAACTCTTCTTTGTCTTAGATTAAATCATCTTAACAACCCTCGTTTTTCATATACATACATATATGTGCGTACACATGTTTTTTGGAACATTTGAAGTACATACAGTTTTCATAACATTTTCATTTTCCATTTCTTAAGGCTATTTTTTAAGTTATTTTTTTGTTCTTTTTTTTTTTGTTTTTGTATAACCCTTTTCTACTTTTTTAAACTTTTTGTATAACTTGGTAAATGGAATTTAATTGAATTTCTACAGATTTGAAGAAAATAGATTGATATTTAAACTGACTATAACAAAGATCTAAAATTTTTAAAGATTTAAGACAATTTAAAAGTTTGTTGAATACACTTAAGAGTGGAGAACTTTGGACTTCTGAACGAAAAAGCGTGACAAATAATTTTTTAATAAAACTAGTGGTCACGTGTAGGACGTCAAATATTTAATAGTTGTGAACAGTGTTCGAAAATAAACACTAAATATCGTTTTTTATTGTTCGGTTCGGTAGATTTGTGGAAGACACAAACGCTAATAGTGTTTGTGTAGAAAATCATTAAAAGATAATGTTTCCCTGTTAGTCATCTTTCGAACACAAAAATATTACTGTTTTTATCAAACTCAACTAAAGATGTGCACATTTAATTCCGTTCGGTTTTTTTGAAAATCCACAAAGTTCAATGTGGTCGTCCCTTTTGCCCGGTAAAAAAAAGCAATTTTAGAAAAACAAAATACACACACGAAAAAAACATTATAGAACATTAAAATATAATGTTTGTCTACAGTATCACTACAATTGTTATATGTTATATAATGTTCGGTTCTTTCTTGAAAATAGTTACGAACGGTATTAAGGGTTGTGTATGTCTACACAATCACAAAAAAAATAGATATCGTTCCTGGGTGTGTGAGCCGAACGTTAAATAACACAGTACAACACATGATTTGCCAACTCAATTCTGTGAACTGTATGTGAAATTAGACCCAAAAAGAAGAATTTCTGCATCATTCGTTTTGTCTTCTTACTTGCGATTTGAAGTTAGTATCGATTTGAAGTTAGTACTATCGTATAGGGGAATTTATCACGTTTTAGGCCCTGTTGTTTGACATAGCTCGACAACCACTAGCCCAATTTAGTTGAAATAAATTTTAAAAATTAAGAATTACAATTCCCTTAATCTGTTCATATATTGTTTTCCTATACAAGTAACACTTTCAAAGTTAAAAATGAATGTATGAAGGGAAAAAATTATTTTTTGCAAAATGGAAAAAAGTTTCAAGTCTAGTTATTTTTTCGCAAAGTCACATAACCTATGAGCAAAATGAGACAAAGAATTACAATTCCCTTAATCTGTTCATATATTGTTTTCCTATACAAGTAACACTTTCAAAGTTAAAAATGAATGTATGAAGGGAAAAAATTATTTTTTGCAAAATGGAAAAAAGTTTCAAGTCTAGTTATTTTTTCGCAAAGTCACATAACCTATGAGCAAAATGATGTTGTGAAGTACAGCCAGTTCAATTATAGCTGTTTTGATATTTGCAAAACTTACGATCATTCAATCAAGCAAAAACCAAAATCTCTGCTTCCAAACACCGAAGCATCTCTCAACTGAATTTTGGGTTGCAATATGGGCGATATTTAGCTTACTTCTTTAGCGTTTTTAGGCCGAAGTATGGGAGTAAGCAAGTATGGTGTTAGCTTGTACCCAGAATCACCAAGCAAACGACCTTTAAATTCTCCGTTTTCAAAACGTTCTTTTATTATGGACTCATTAAAAGTCCGACAGTCATGAGTACTGCCCCTCCATCTTGCCACTATATCCTGAATTTTTAATTGCGAATCACAAATAACCTGTGTGTACATGAATTAAATAAAATGTTATTATAAAGATGTTTTCCATTTTATTACCTGTACATTTAGCGAATAAAACCCTTTTCGATTTATGTAATATTGAGCTAAATCACCACCAGTTTTTCTAATTCTGATTTGAGTTCCATCAATTTCCCCAATAACAGTAGGGAAGTTGCGACTTTCTTTAAATTGTTTTGCAACTTTCACTTCATCTTGCACGGCAGGCATTTTGATTTTGTCGTTTGGCGATAGCTCGAGCCACTTTTGCACAAATTCTGCTGACCGTTGCATAATATAGGCCATGTATGTCACCAGCATCATCATGCACCTAAAAATCGAATTTCTTATCAAATGCAAAACTTACTTCTCTCCACAACTGCGCAAGGCTACCAATACCTGCAATTCTGCCGATGTTCCACATCCTCTTCTGTGCAATGAAATATAATTTTTTATTAAATTTGTTATGTTTTTTACGGTTTGCTTATTAAACCGATATTTCTTTTTGAATTCGATGTCAGGAAGGGAAAACGGATCAGGCCTATCTTTATAAATTCTTTGGCATCAGCAGTTGGATATATGCGTTATAAATTCTGTTAAAATAGAAGACAAGTCAAAACCTACTTATTTTTTTTAAATAATCATAATACTTACCAATTCGTTCTATAAAACTTAGTGTTTCCATTTTAAATACCAATATAATATTGTAAAATTTATATTTTTATTATTTTGTTAATTTTCTCAAAGTTTGTTGTCTTTGTTATATTATTAATTAAGGTTTAAAGTAGGGTTGAAGGTACTTTAAAATTCTTACTTTTAATATTGAGTTACAAAAGGTATTTTAGACTAATAATTGTTTTTGAATAATACTTTAACGATTTTTACTTAATAAGTCTTGGTAAACCTTTAGTAACTTTTTTTGAATAAGGCTGTATTTCTTTTTTAACTTTGGCCTTTAATTCTTCATAGTGGAATATTTTTCAAATAAAAATGTATTAACTCAACACACATTACAAACACTGCATTTAATATTGAATAAAACTAACTAACCCCTTTTTCTTTAGTAGAAGCGCTGACTTTAATAACAGTTGTCTCTTTTCAATGTTACAACTGTTTCAGTATCGCTTAAAGTTGGTGTATTATTATAAAACAAACAAAAAGTAATCGCCTTTTACGTGTTAGTCAAAAAATCGGCATTTTTGGAGCAAAAATCGCCAAATCGGCACTTTGATAATTTAGGAGCAAAAAATCGGCAAAATTGGCAGGCCTGCATGTTAGGGTGGAGTGAAATTACAAAAGGAAAAAAGTTTCAAGTCTAGTTATTTTTTCGCAAAGTCACATAACCTATGAGCAAAATGAGACAAAGAATTACAATTCCCTTAATCTGTTCATATATTGTTTTCCTATACAAGTAACACTTTCAAAGTTAAAAATGAATGTATGAAGGGAAAAAATTATTTTTTGCAAAATGGAAAAAAGTTTCAAGTCTAGTTATTTTTTCGCAAAGTCACATAACCTATGAGCAAAATGATGTTGTGAAGTACAGCCAGTTCAATTATAGCTGTTTTGATATTTGCAAAACTTACGATCATTCAATCAAGCAAAAACCAAAATCTCTGCTTCCAAACACCGAAGCATCTCTCAACTGAATTTTGGGTTGCAATATGGGCGATATTTAGCTTACTTCTTTAGCGTTTTTAGGCCGAAGTATGGGAGTAAGCAAGTATGGTGTTAGCTTGTACCCAGAATCACCAAGCAAACGACCTTTAAATTCTCCGTTTTCAAAACGTTCTTTTATTATGGACTCATTAAAAGTCCGACAGTCATGAGTACTGCCCCTCCATCTTGCCACTATATCCTGAATTTTTAATTGCGAATCACAAATAACCTGTGTGTACATGAATTAAATAAAATGTTATTATAAAGATGTTTTCCATTTTATTACCTGTACATTTAGCGAATAAAACCCTTTTCGATTTATGTAATATTGAGCTAAATCACCACCAGTTTTTCTAATTCTGATTTGAGTTCCATCAATTTCCCCAATAACAGTAGGGAAGTTGCGACTTTCTTTAAATTGTTTTGCAACTTTCACTTCATCTTGCACGGCAGGCATTTTGATTTTGTCGTTTGGCGATAGCTCGAGCCACTTTTGCACAAATTCTGCTGACCGTTGCATAATATAGGCCATGTATGTCACCAGCATCATCATGCACCTAAAAATCGAATTTCTTATCAAATGCAAAACTTACTTCTCTCCACAACTGCGCAAGGCTACCAATACCTGCAATTCTGCCGATGTTCCACATCCTCTTCTGTGCAATGAAATATAATTTTTTATTAAATTTGTTATGTTTTTTACGGTTTGCTTATTAAACCGATATTTCTTTTTGAATTCGATGTCAGGAAGGGAAAACGGATCAGGCCTATCTTTATAAATTCTTTGGCATCAGCAGTTGGATATATGCGTTATAAATTCTGTTAAAATAGAAGACAAGTCAAAACCTACTTATTTTTTTTAAATAATCATAATACTTACCAATTCGTTCTATAAAACTTAGTGTTTCCATTTTAAATACCAATATAATATTGTAAAATTTATATTTTTATTATTTTGTTAATTTTCTCAAAGTTTGTTGTCTTTGTTATATTATTAATTAAGGTTTAAAGTAGGGTTGAAGGTACTTTAAAATTCTTACTTTTAATATTGAGTTACAAAAGGTATTTTAGACTAATAATTGTTTTTGAATAATACTTTAACGATTTTTACTTAATAAGTCTTGGTAAACCTTTAGTAACTTTTTTTGAATAAGGCTGTATTTCTTTTTTAACTTTGGCCTTTTTATTTTTCAAATAAAAATGTATTAACTCAACACACATTACAAACACTGCATTTAATATTGAATAAAACTAACTAACCCCTTTTTCTTTAGTAGAAGCGCTGACTTTAATAACAGTTGTCTCTTTTCAATGTTACAACTGTTTCAGTATCGCTTAAAGTTGGTGTATTATTATAAAACAAACAAAAAGTAATCGCCTTTTACGTGTTAGTCAAAAAATCGGCATTTTTGGAGCAAAAATCGCCAAATCGGCACTTTGATAATTTAGGAGCAAAAAATCGGCAAAATTGGCAGGCCTGCATGTTAGGGTGGAGTGAAATTACAAAAAAAAAATGTTTTTCATATTTTTTAATCTCCTGTATTACTAATAGATGACCCTTTTAAAAACATTAATTGACACCAAAAATCAGGATTCTATAACCAAATTAAGAGGTGGCGCACGACCGATGAATTTTGAGAGTATACCATTGATTTTCCTAATTGCACTTTGAAATTTAAAGTTATTAACATTTTAAATGCTTTGGCTTCCAACACTGTAGGGAAGCATTAGCAACACTGAAATTTATGTATGCTTGAACAGAAGTCGGGGAATCCCCTTACGCTAATGTTGTTTCATTGTTATTCATTCCAGCTTCTTTATAATAAAGTTTAAAAGGTACGTAGGTGTTCTGAAGTTAAGCGCAAACGAAATTTTTAATAAAAATATTGCTAACAACCTTTTCTTTGTGTTATAAATATAGAAATATTTAAAAACTGACTAAAGATAATGCCTAAAACTCGGAAAGATTTGCTATGCCCTGTATTTGGTGCACCACTTGTATTAAATACCAATGTGTTGCCGACTTATTTTGATATTATTAAATATTACTTGTGGATAAAAAACGATTTGCTTGAATTTAATAATGCAAAAGATCCTTCAATTAAATATATCTGTGAAAGATTGCTACTGATGTAGAACAAATATGGCATACGGCATCGATTCCAATAATTAGTCATCAGCAAGTTGTCGCAAGATTGATATCATATTACAACAAGTATAAGAGTATGAAAAAATTGCGAAGTGATATCAAGAAGCAACATTTTTACAATGATTCTAAAAAATTATTTGACATCGCAACGTGTAAGTGTGCATTCAGAAAAGTGTGTAAATGTAAAACTAAAGTGCCTGCTGCTGAAGAAAGATTTTTAAAGGACCAGCGAAATGATCGCAAGATGTATATTGGTTGTTTCGATAGAGTTATCGCAAAATCTGCACGACGCAAGGAAATAAGAAAACGAAAGTATGAAGAATTTGCAACTAAAAATAATACTTCAAGTGTTTGTTCGTATGAATGCACGCCAGCAATACACTGGTCGTCTAGCAGTTCTTCAAAGGGAACGTCAGAGTCGGAGCAAGATGATATTTGGCAAAGTGAGAGGAACAGAAATCCTCAAAAGAAAAGTAAGCAGATGAGATACAAGTTGCAGAACTTAGCCACAGCATGTGACAGAACTGGAGTTTCAGATTGATCCGCAGCATATATTGTAAATTCAGTAATGCTTGATTTAAATGTTATAGGTGCCGAAAATACATCAAATGTAATAGACCGAAGTAAAATACGTCGAGAAAGGAAAAAAGTGCGCAAAGAGTTAAACTCTATGTGTAGGGAAAAGTGTCTGAAGGCCATTTATTTTGACGGTCGTAAGGACAAAACTTTAATTATGGCTACTAATGGAAATGCGCCACATCGGAAGACTATTACTGAAGAGCATATTACAATGGTATCTGAACCAAGTTCTGAATATATTGGTCATTTGTCCATAAAATCGGGAAAAGCAGCTAATATTGCGAAGAACATTGTTAGGTTTATGGAAGAAAAGTTTAAATTTCATTCGTCATTGGTAGCAATCGGATGTGATGGAACGCCTGTCAATACAGGATGTAAAAATGGAGTTATTCCATTATTAGAAAAAAATCTGAAACGACCTTTGCAATGGTTTGTGTGCCTATTACATGCAAATGAGCTACCACTGCGCCATTTGTTTTTAAATCTGGATGGAACTACCACAGGTCCTAATAGCTTTTCCGGCAGTATAGGAAGACAACTCTCCAACTGCCTAGATTTTAAACTACAAGCTTTTGAAGCGATTCCCACAGAAATCAAGAAAATTAATATAAATATCTTAAGTACTGATCAGAAATATTTATACGAAATATGTTCCGCCATTTCAACTGGCCTAGTTTCGCCAAGCTTAGCTAGTAGAGAACCAGGAAAATTAGCGCACTCCCGATGGTTAACTTGCGCTAATAGGGTACTTCGATTGTACATTGGTAATTCCAATCCATCCGATAACTTAAAGCAACTAGCTCTTTTTATTATGAAAGTGTACGCGCCAACATGGTTCGATATAAAGTCTAGGCCATTTTGTAAATATGGTCCAGTTCATGTCTTCAACATGGTTAAGCGAAGCTTATACTTAAGTGGTAGCCTTAAAAGTATTGTTTTAAAAACTATACAGAGAAATTCATATTTTATACACCCAGAAAATATGCTACTGGCTATGCTACAAGATGATGCGTTGCATATAAGGGAACTAGCTCTTCGAAGAATATTAGAATCAAGAAAAAAGCCGACAAAAGAAAAAGTTCGTGAGTTTTGTCTTCCAGAGCTGCAAATAAATGCGGAAAATTACTATGATTTGATAGATTGAGCGAATGTGAAAATAACAGAGCCTCCAATGACCATGAAATATGGTACTACAGAAATTTCAAATTTAATTTATTCGAAAAGTAACTTTCCTGAAATTGAGAATTTTCCTTGTCATACACAAGCAGTGGAAAGATGTGTCAAGCTTGTCACAGAGGCATCAATATCTGTTTGTGGATTGAAAGAAAGAGATGGTTTTATACGTTCTAGAATAAAATCAAGACAAGATATACCGGTTTTTGAGACAAAATCTGAATTTTTTCAAAAATGAGTACATATACTAGCAGAACTTCATTTCAAGTGCAGCTATTTTTGGATGCCAAGGAGTGTTTTAAGTAATAATTATATTTTTTTTATTAATATGTATTAATTTATGTTATTTTGTTTTATACTCGTTAATGAAAGAACAAAATATAAAAAATAAATAATTATAAAACTTTTGTTCATCTGATGATTTCGTGTTTCAATAAATGGCTAAGGTAAAAAATGTAAGTGCTCTGCGCCACCTCAAGACCTTAACATGTAAGGCTGAAATTTTTTTTTATACGTGTTTGGGGATATAGAGCATCGAAAAACAAAATTTGAAAAAAAAAATTTCGCTCCACCCTACTGCATGTGTATTTCATAATAATGTTAGTGCTATATGACTCTCCCGCTCTCATTGTTCTGCAGCGTTGCCATAATTCTTTTTTTAAATATGATCGAACTTCAAAATAATCCGTTACTGGGCAACATTGAAATACATTATGGTGACATAAAAGAAGAACTTAAAAAAATGCAAGTAGATTTATCTTTACCTCTTCAAAGTGGAATAAACTTCTGGAAAAATATATCAACGAAAACATATATCCAAAAAGAGAAAATTTAATTCTAAAGATGTATTCGATGTTTGGATCAACCTTTATATGTGAATCTTCATTTAGTTTTTTTAAAGTTTATAAAAAATTAACACAGAAATCGTCTCACAGTTGAACATATCGAAGACCTCAAAAGTTTTGAAAAAGTTAAGTTCTTCTTTTCTGTCACCATTATGTGTTTCAATGTTACATAATAATGGATTATAACGAAGTTCGATCAAGCCTTAAAAAGGCAAAAATGTCGTAAGAAATAGTATACCAAAATTGAAAGAAAAAAATTGTTATGTCAAACTGCACAATTTACAAAAAAGCTTATTTTTTAAACAAAGAATTATAAAAAAGAACTTAAAAAAAAACTTATTTTTTAAACAAAGAATTATAAAATAAAACATTTTTTTATAATTCTTTTAGCAAAAAAAAAATCACATTTGGCAACGCTGCTCAAGCAACAAGCATAACACAACATACCTGTACGACTGCTCATGCGAGACTGAATTGTTTTCATTTTTTTCTTCTGTACGTGTGCTTAAGTACGTGTAAATAAGAGAATAACCACTGTTGCCAGAAGTGCAGATTTCTCTGCATTTTGCAGATTTTTTCGTTGCCAAAATAGCAAAGTGAGATTTGCAGATTTTTGCTGTCAAATTGCAGGTTTTTTAAATTAATTGTGTAGACATTACTTTTCTTTATTTTCCTTTTCGTTTATTCATACATATGTATATATATATGTACATTAGGGTGGCCGTTATTTTCTTTTTTTTGATTTCTTATATTCTCCCCCCCCAAATCGGTTCAGTTTTATGTAAAAAAAAATACAAAAAAATTTCGTAGCGATAAGTTGTGTTTTAGGGGGGGCGTCCGCCCCTCAAAGTTTGCCATCAAGCCATTTATTCAAATGTAATTTGTTTGCATATGACTATCTCTTAAAAACAACATTTTACAAGAACATGATATATGGCAATATTTTAGCTCTTCTAGTCAACAACATTAGCCTCAAAGAAAGTTTTTTGCTAAAATTAATATTTAAGAAAATAATTAAGAAAATAACAACAAAATTCCAAACATTTTATATACGTTTTATATATATAAAAGAGGGATTTAATGTCAAGTGAACTAATTTTGAAATCGATGTCTTTCGATTTGGATGAAATTTGCACCAACGTTAGTCCTATTGAATAGTAGTTTAGACACAAATTTTGAACAAGATCGGTCAAAAAGTTTCTGAGTTTGGGGGGGTCAAAGTTTGAAATTTTGGCCATATAGGTGTTCTTTCACATCCATGTAATTTATTACCAATTGGGGTTAGCAAAATTTGTCCCAAGCAGCTTAGATAGCTATTTGATCAATCTTTAAAAAAAAAATTTTTTTGTTTTTTTTTGAATTTTTTAAAATTTTTTTTTTAAATTTACAACTTGGCAAAAAAAAAAAAAAAAAAGTTTTAAATATAAAAAAAATATGTTAAAAAATTTTTTAAAAAAACCAAAAAATTTTTTTTAAAAAGATTGATTAAGCTGCTTGAGGATGCTCTTAGATGGGTCAAATGTATGACCAGCCCCACTTTATTATTTATTGCCGAATTTCGGTTTTCTTAGTTATTTTAATAAACTAAACCGTTTTTGAGTTACGCGAATATATGCTGTGCAGCCTATTACATTTTCGAAATAACGGTATATCTTGAAAACGCGAGCTAACCTAAAAAAACTGTTAGCACCACTGGATTCAGCGTCCCAAATTAGGGTAAAATGCCAGGTGCGCGGCTCGTCTGTTTTTTGCAACTTGCACAGTGTACTTATTGCTCAAAATAACAATATAAAAATTCTATTTTAATATTATTTTTTTAAGGGTTGCGAAAGGAAAAAAATCATATCTTAAAAAAGAAAAAAAAAACACCTCCTTCAAAGTTTCAGGATTTTTAAAGAACATACTTCGTCCGTTTTTAAAATTTAACATTTTGCAGACATTACATTTTTCAAAAAAAAATTTTTTTTTCAATTTATGGTTTGTAGCGCCAAGTATTCTCTTTAAAATGACATCAAAATCATCTTCATATGTCAAGTAGTTTTCGAGATATTAAAGAAATAAGCTCAACACATTCGGCTAATTCTGCGAAATTATGACATTTTGAATATGACATAACTTTCGAAAAACAAATTTTAAAAATTTTTTTCGTTCATATATGTTCCTAATAAGATAAAAGGAACCTTCTCACCAAATTTCATTAAAATCGGAAGGGGTCGTGTCCCACTCTTGGTCGTTTTGACATGGAATTACCCATATGTGAAATTAAAAGTTTTGACTCAAGACTTTTATTCCCAAAAATTTGCCTTTTTATTCAAAAAATATTTGATTTGTCACATTCATCAGCTAATGTGGAACGAATATTTAGCCAAGTAAATATTAATAAAACAAAGCAAAGAAATCGTTTAGATAAAGAATCGCTTGAAGGAATTTTGTATACAAAAGACTTTCTTAAATTAAATAAATCAAATTGTTTTAATACTCCGATACAAAATAAAATTTTACGGCAAATGACTTCTGAAATTTACAATAAATAAATGCATAAATTATTTTAAATACGATATATGAACAATGTATTTGGATATACATTTTTATGTTTTATGTAAAAAATTATAAATATTCAGGTATGTGATTAAAATTGATCGATTTCAAAACGATGGTTTTTAAAAGTTGTGATGAATTGCGACCAATTTTTAATTTCATTTCTGAATAAGTCTTTATTTTTTGTTCAAAAATTTATCTAACAAGAATATACAAAGAAAGTAAGAGAAAAATGTATTATAAATAATTTTTAAAAGATACAAAAAACGATGTTATCGGATTTA
This sequence comes from Pollenia angustigena, assembly GCA_930367215.1. Classification (NCBI taxonomy): domain Eukaryota; kingdom Metazoa; phylum Arthropoda; class Insecta; order Diptera; family Polleniidae; genus Pollenia; species Pollenia angustigena. The sequence goes on from OV884056.1 coordinate 284,234,144, forward strand.
AATCGTTTTATTTTAAAAATAGTTTTCCATCAAATACCTGATCGTTTATATACTTATATAATGTTTTTCTTTTGTATATACTAAATTTTTATTTTAACGTACCAAAATGTTAAATACACCTTTTAGTTTGTTGTATGAATTCGAAAATAAAAAAAATCAATCCCAAAATAAAGTATTTTAATTTCCCAGATTTTTTGCAGATTTTTACATTTTTTTTTGCAGATTTTCGAGATTTTTTGACCCAATTTTGAAGACTTTTTGGATACATTTTCTGGCAACAGTGAGAATAACAAAGCGCCCATGGGCGGCCTTTTGCCTATCTCTGCTTTAGTGTCACAACGGCAACGCTGCTTATTAGGCATCATAAACTAAGGCATACTTTTAGGCGTTACCATAAATTGAGATAACTTATGGCGTTTTCTTTTCTAAAAAATAATGATGCATTATAGTTGTGTAATATATTTATCAGGTTACACGAACCCTTACAAAGTGATACATTTTTCTAAGTTACAATGGAACAAAATAATAGCTACGTTTAACACTCAACACTAATGTGTATTTAGCGTGGTAAATATTGAATGCAAAGTTTGTACTAAAAGCGATATTCACCACGCTTGTAGCAATTTTCAACATTTAATTTTCTAACAATTCCGATAAGCGTTAACAGCACTAATTTTCAATAATTAATGTCAGCTGTTGTTAAAAATTTTGCGACAAAAAAATATAATTATTAAATAAAAGTAAAACAAACGAAAAACAAACATTTTTTATATCTATCACAATATAACTAAAAATCACAATATAACGCAAATTGTACGCAAACACAAGAAAAGCCTTAATAAAAAAATATTTGCTTGCATAAAAACGTACTTTACGCAGATGCAAAAAGGGGTATTATCTTACACTCAGTTATAACTGCGGGTAAGAAATGGAACAAATTTGTCATTTATTGTTGCAACATGTTTAGAAAGGAAAACGACAACTTCTCACATTTTTGCATATATTTTTAGAATAGAACAAAAACCCGCACGAATGGAAGCATATATGGAACATTATTGTCAGAAAAGAAAACACCATTAATAACGAAAATTCTAGTATCTACAGTGGGGTTGAAGTACAATTATGCACAACAATTTTAACATTACATCTGTACATCGATTTTTACACTAGAAGTGTGCATAACTTATACAATAACAATTTTAACTAATAAAATAACTAACAAATACTTAATAACTAATCAAAACAAGATAACTAATTATTCTTAACCAATAATTACAACTAATTCTTAACTAAAGTTACTTTCGTAACACTGCCCCCCACTTAAGCCTGTTCGTCCCGAATCACCTCTTCCATAAGGGGCTAATCGTCCTAAATGAACAACTTTCATTTTAGCTCTTGGACTTTTATATCTCTGTATTCGGTATACATCATTTAATTTCTTTATCACTTTATGTGGTCCATTCCATTGTAGTAGTGGCTTGGCAACTAATCTTTCCTTTGGTTGTTGATTCATTGGCAAAATCAACTGGCCCTTCTTAGATCCTTCAGAATACACCGCCCGATCAAATGGACAACTTTCTATGGCCACGCACGGACTTTATATGGTCGTAAGGATTTCCCCGCTCCAATGAAGATACCTGCTTATCTTCTGGTATAGGTAGTGCCTTACAATTACACTGTGGAAGCGACGCACAACCTCTGTTTTCTGTGCTCCTGGCTGTCACACGCTTTGGGCAGCTTTTCTTTAAATTTTGTCTTCCACCTATACTATTGGCCCTCATAACCTTAGCCGATACGGGTTTAAATCTTTTCGCCGTTTTCCAGTCCTTACTGGGCTCTACCTTCCATGTGCGACATTCACTGATACATTCCCTTCTATCTGCCTTCGTACAGTGCCTGGCTTCCAATCTACTAAGCTGTCTTACATTAGCAACCGCTTTTTCACGTTTTTCTGTAAGGTGACGATTCCAGACGAGTACAAGCGAGAAGCTGTCCCAAACGAGCCTCACTTTCATACCCAACATTCAGGGGTATTTACAATACAATAAACTCATGAAAATTGACAATATTGGCAATTCTTAACACCACACGTGTTTTTCCATAGACCGTAGCAGGTTCACCTGTAGCTGTTCACAAGCTCACCCCGCTTAGCGGTTCGACAGCACCCGTTACCAAGTTAGGCCTTATAATTAAAAATCCTGCACCAGTGCCGATGGTCAAAACGCGCTTTTTACCATCAATGTAGCCAAATGTCGTAATACTCTTATTGCTCTTTGGCACTACTAAATTTATTATCGAGTCCTTAGATGCAGATGACTAGCCCGTTGGTTGTTTCTTGGCGGCGAAGCAGATCTTGTTCGCTTTCTTTGTGCTTTACAGTTACGCTGTATGTGCCCAATCTTACCGCAGTTATAGCATTTCAATTTTGTTTGCCCAGCTTCTCACTTAACACCCGCAAAACTGCTTCTTTTCTAAGGCTCTTTAATTCCTTCATGATATCTCTATCATCATCACCTTTGCACCTTAAACGACCTCTATTTTGCAACTATTCTTGCGGTTTCCTGAGCCAGGGCAAATGAAACAGTTTCAGCAAATGTTGACTTTAATGCTGCACATACCGCATACTTAACATCAGCATCTCTTATACCGTTAATGAATGCTTCTGTTTTGAAGCTGTCCAACAATGGATGATTCTCACCAGGGTAAGTTAGCTGTACCAACCGCTCCATCTCCAGTGCGAAGTCCTGTAAAGTTTCGTTAGCCTTCTGCACTCTGCCACGCAACTCCATTTTATAGATTTCCTTCTTGTGTTCACCTAAATACTTACGTTGCAGTGCTACCATAATTTCATCATAATTGTTTCTGCTACTTACTGGTACACTTTCAAGCACTTCAGCCGCAGTCTCCTTTAAAGCAAGAATTAGCTCGATGGCTTTTTCCTCACTGTTCCACGCATTTCTGTTGGCAACTGTATCGAACTGGAACTTAAAAACATTTAATGGCACACTACCGTCAAAGCAAGGGGCCTTTATTCTACTAGAAACCTCTGGAATAACCCGCACTGATCCCTCTTGGCATTGAATGTAGTTTTTCATCAAAAACTATGACTTGTGTTTTTACATCCGCGACTTGTGTTTTTACATCCGTGACTTGTGTTTTTACATCCGTGACTTGAGTTTTTACATCAGACAGCTTCTAGTTAAATCCTATTTCCATTTCGTTTACTCTTTCGTTTATTTCACTGGAAATCTTGAAGTTTCTCGTTCGTTATTCTAGAATGCTTTTGAATTTCAGACAGGATGGTGCTCGTCTTCTCTTCCATTTTTCTAGAAGTTTCAGCTTTTCAGTTTTTGGAATTATCGTCCATTTTGCTGGAAGTTTCAGCTAGAATATCACTAGAATTTTCTTTTATCATCTGTACCATGCTTTTGGAATTATCGTCCATTTTTCTAGAATTTTCATCACTTTTTCTAGAAGTTTCAGCTAGCATAGCTCTTGAATTTTCATCTATTTTTGCCATCATAGTGGCAAACATTGTGTTAAAATCCATGTTGCTAGCTACTGCACGAGTACATACCTCTATTTCTTCTTTTTCCTCAAATTCGTATCTCACAATGTCCATATTGCGTCGCCCGAATTCATCTAATAGTCTCTTCTGCAGCTCTGCTTTATTACCTGCAGTTGGCAGATCCAACTTGCCCAATTCTTTCTTGAGCTGTTCTACTTTAAGCTCTTCAAATTTCATTGCTGTCTATTTTTTTTTTATTAATTAATTAACTTATTTTTTTTTACTTTTTTTTAAATTTTATTTTTGCAATTTCACATCTGACACCAATTGTTACGTTACTGCCTTTCAATAACGTTTTGGTTTATTTCCTGTATAATAAACCGTTTCGAGTTCTTTATTGCACTTTAAATAAAACTAAATAATCACAACACTTAATGTATAACACTTATTTATTTATTAAGAACTTAGTCACTTTAACAACCGTAATTTATAGCTTTTATTTACAACCAACTATAATTTTCTCAGCGTGATACGTTTTTGACAAAGTCTGAACTTAGAATGATCATGCCATCTCTTGCGATCCTATTTATACTCTAGCCCAGACGTGTAGGTGATACTAGTAACGTCTATATGGCTCTAGAAAGTTCGCCGCATAACGGCTACTTACTCATCTATAGTTACTATCAGCTATGGGCAAATGCAAAAAGAGCGAACGATATGTATACATACACAAAAAACAAAGAGCACAAGAGCATAAAACCAACGTTAACGTAGACCATAGTTGCCCTGCAAATAAAATTGGACCACCTGACCCATTTTGATAAAATGGACTACTCCATGGACTAGTCCGATGTAATGCAAGCATGGACCATGCCATTGTTAAAAAGTGTTTGTAGTGAGACGACATGTCTTCGTTTTTTAACGACATGCTTTCGTGTTTAAACGACTTCAAAACTAATCCTCTTGAGTATACCATGGAGTAGTTTTAAAACTACTCCTTACTGGTCCAAAGGTGGGTTATATACCATGGAGTAGTTTTAAAACTACTCCTTAGTGGTCCAAAGGTGGGTTATATGGTCCTCTCCTAGGACATCGTAATGTTAAATAGACCAGGTTTTTTCCATACGTTTGGGTTACTTGTGGACTAGTCCTGGTCCCTTGTGGACTACTCTTTACACGCGTGTTTGGACTGGTCCTATTATTTGCAGGGTAACCAAAACTCTCATTAAATGAAATGCGTCTGTTACTACGTTTATACGTAGCCTATTCGCGAATAAAAATTATTTGCGATTAACTAACTTACTGTTTATATGTCTATTTCTTAATGAAAATTCTCGTTTTTAAGTGATGCCAGATGGAAAATTTATTCATTTAGTAGCACTGTATGTTTATAAACTTTTTATTTTTTAAATGAAAAAGATAAAAAATTATTGTGTATTTTTAAATTTATTTGCACATTTTTGATTTGTTTTTACTTTTGTTGTCATATGAATGTACCACATCGAAATAAAAACGTAAAACGGTTAAAAGTGTGGCAATGCTTAAAATCTTATTTGCAAATAGTGCCGTTAAGGTAGAAGTACACAACACGCGTTAGTGCGCGCGCGCTCTGTCGTCTTCTGTCAAAAAAAGTTAAGCTAGTGTGTTTTCATAGAACAAGCTACATGCAAAATATTTTGACGCGTTTGCGCCAGAAAGTTGGTTAACTTTGAACTTTTTAACGCGTTGTGTGTTTTTGACAAGTAATCAGCTGACAATAAAAATAGTAATTTAACAAATTTGTGAATCATGAAAGAAAAACTTAGAGAAGAGCTTAAAAAACATACAATATTTATATAAAAAGAATAAATTTAATAAAATAACAAAATCTTGATATACTTTCGAACCCGTTTTTAATGCACAAATAAGTAAAAAAATAAAAAACAGCTGACAGGAACGGCTTTTGTAACGCGTGTTGTGTAACTTGCAGTTTTTGACGCGCTAAAGTTTATAAACGCACGATACTTGTCGACGAACTAACGCGTGTTATGTACTTCCACCTTTAATCAGGAATTGTTTTCATGAGTTAGCTATTCGCAAATAAAAATTTAATTCACTGTTTATGCGGCAATATTCTCTACTTGCAATATATTTATTTGCGAATAAGTGGTGCGTATAAACGTAGTATGTATTGGATAACATAACATTGCCCAGCAAACACAAAACTAAGCATTGCAAATGTAATGAATTTTATGAATATTATTTTTAGATGAAAGTACAGATATTAATGATCTTTGTCAACTGGTTGTCTGTGTAAGATGCATTGATGAACATTTTAATGTTTTTGAATCAATGTTGACATTGGAAACCTTTCATGGGCATGTAACGGGAAAGGTTTTGATGGAAGTTGTAAGTGATAAACTTTTTGCTATTGTTGATGTAAACAAAATTGTCGGTGTCTGCACAGACGGGGCAAGTGTAATGGAAGGAAAAAACACAGGTTTGATAGGTAATATAAAAAAAAAGTGAAATGGCAATGCAAAACTTTCACTGCATTATCCATCAAGCGGCGCTTGCATCTAAATTTATTACTCCAGACTCTACTATGAAGACTGCAAAGCGCATTATAAATAAAATAAGAGGAGGACACAATGCCCTCACTCATCGAAAATTTGTAAAATTTTTAACATCTAAAAACGCAGCTTTCAAAGATCTTAAAATGTTCACTGAGGTACGTTGGCTCAGTCGTGGCGACTGTCATAATAATTTGTTCGCAGCAATATGTAGAAGGAAAAAGCGATAACAATTTCAAAGCATTTCTTTTTAACTCTGGAAAATCTAAATCACTTAGATTTTTCCAGAATTCTATTCCCATTTTTCCCGGAGCTTGGACTTCGGTACGAAGAAATATTAGTTCTGATTGTATATCGAACTCATGTTGAGTAACATCACAGTTATAAGGGTTATTAAATAAATCCAACTGCAGTTGTATACTCTTAAAATCTGCAAACCTGTCTTCAAAACTGTTGAGCAGTGTATCAAACATCTCAACTCGCTTAGTTTTCGTAGCATCGCACAGCGATTGGCGCAATAGAGATGTTTTTTTAAAACTGGAAAAGTCATCTGTCTTAATTTGGCAAAGTATAAGAAAAAGTTTTGTTTTAAAATTAAATAAAATTTTACATATATCAGATATATTCTTACCTTTTCCTTGAAGCTCTAAGTTGAAATCATTAAGCAAAGAAGTTGTATCAGCTAGAAAAGCTAGATTTGATATGAATTGTGTATCTTTTAAAAAACTTTTTGCCGACTCATCGATATTTTCTTTTTCTAAAAACTCTAAGACTTCCTCTTTTAAATCATATAGCCGGTTAAGGCACTCGCCACGACTGAGCCAACGTACCTCAGTGAACATTTTAAGATCTTTGAAAGCTGCGTTTTTAGATGTTAAAAATTTTACAAATTTTCGATGAGTGAGAGCATTGTGTCCTCCTCTTATTTTATTTATAATGCGCTCTGCAGTCTTTATAGTAGAGTCTTGAGTAATAAATTTAGATGCAAGCGCCGCTTGATGGATAATGCAGTGAAAGTTTTGCATTGCCATTTCACTTTTTTTTATATTACCTATCAAACCTGTGTTTTTTCCTACCATTACACTTGCCCCGTCTGTGCAGACACCGACAATTTTGTTTAAATCAACAATAGCAAAAAGTTTATCACTTACAACTTCCATCAAAAGCTTTCCCGTTACATGCCCATGAAAGGTTTCCAATGTCAACATTGATTCAAAAACATTAAAATGTTCATCAATGCATCTTACACAGACAACCAGTTGACAAAGATCATTAATATCTGTACTTTCATCTAAACAAAACGAAAGAAATTTACAATTTATTAATTTTTCTTCAATAGTTTATCTGTGATAATAAATTGCCACATACGTAATGTGAAAATTTTTATAGACTTAAAACAAATTATTATTTTAAGGATTTCTATTTTTTGATTTTTTCAAGTGCAATTTTAAATATAACAAGTAAGATAGTATAGTCGGTCATGATATCCTACACCACAGTATTAAAAAAACACACTTATATGTCCATATAAATTTGGATTTATCTATGTTTATAAACTTCATTAAAATCGGTTTAAAAGTTTGTGAGAGACAGAAATTGCCCCCAACTTCCCCTTGTGGTCCTATTTTTTAAAAACTGTATAGCTAATGTGTTCATATAGATATGGATCTATCTATGTTTTAAATTTCACTAAAATCGGTTTGATAGTTTCTGAGAGGAAGACATTTCCCCTTATCTTCTCTCGTGGTCATACGATTTGGCCCATTTTCAATAGGCTTGGTCTTTGTGCCAATAAGAACCTATGTCCCAATTTTTATCAAATTATCTTCATAATTGCGACCTGTACTTTGCGCACAAGGTTACATGGACAGCCAGCCAGCCGGTGTCCATGTACTTTAAGGTGGGTCTAGGACCAATATTTTAAGGCGTTACACACATCAGCACAAATGCATATTACCCTCTCCACTATAGTGGTGTGGGTATAAAAAACACTTTTCTAGAAGATTTTCATTAACTTCATCAGCCATTTGAACATACCTTCAAATACCTATCATACATATGATTGCCTGAAATTTCATTCATAAAAATACGAGAATTTAAATAATATTATTTCAAAGTATTGAATTTAACGAATTTTAAAACAAATTCATAGGTCATCAAAAATAGCCAGATGGCGATTTTAACTATTTTATAAATCGCCATGTCGCCAAATCAAAAATTAGGTCGCCAAACATGTTTGAAAATCGCCACGTTTGGCGAGAAATCGCCACATCTGACAACCCTGGTGGTGCCTACACTTGTCGATTATCAAGCACAGAGCACACAGAGGCGTCACGAGATAGAAAATATTGTATTTTTTTTTCGAAAGCTGCCCTTTTTGCATATTTTGTTTTGATTACGCAATTTGTGTTAATAGTAATGGCCTGTTTTTACACATTGCCACTTCACTACCAAAAAACGTTTTCTTTCTCTTTCTTCGAAAGCTGCCTTCGCAAATGATTTAAGCAAATCATTTAGGCTTGATAACATAGGGTCTTCACCTGACAATTTTTTGTCATAATAAACGTCAAACTTCATATAAAAAAACGCTAACACAAATTTTAAAGTTTTTTTTATATGGACTTTGACGTATGGTATGACAAAAAATTGTCAGGTGAAGACCCCATGTAACACAAAGCATACAGAGATGGAAAAAGTGACGTATGAAAAATGCCTAAATCATTTGCGAGGGCAGCTTTCGAAGAAAGAGAAAGAAAACGTTTTTTGGTAGTAAAGTGGCAATGTGTAAAAACAGGCCGCTACTATTAACACAATTGCGTAATCAAAACAAAAAATGCAAAAAGGGCAGCTTTCGAAGAAAAAAATACAATATTTTCTGTCTCGTGACGCCTCTGTGTGCTCTGTGTTATCAAGCGACGAGTGCACATGCGGCGGATGCTTACGTATTTTTTTATTTTTATTAAGAATTCTTGTCTCCCCAGCAAATAATAGGACTAGTCCAAACACGCGTGTAAAGAGTAGCCCACAAGGGACCAGGACTAGTCCAAAAGTAACCCAAACGTATGAAAAAACATGGTCTATTTAACATTACGATGTCCTAGGAGAGGACCATATAACCCACCTTTGGACCACTTAGGAGTAGTTTTAAAACTACTCCATGGTATTCTCAAGAAGATTAGTTTTGAAGTCGTTTAAAAACGAAGACATGTCGTCTCACTACAAACGCTTTTTAACAATGACATGGTCCATGCTTGCATTACATCGGACCAGTCCATGGAGTAGTCCATTTTATCAAAATGGATCAGGTGGTCCAATTTTATTTGCAGGGTCTTTATTCACTAATACTAATATAAAGCAATACAACCACAATTTTAATTTTTTACATCACTGATATAAACATGCCTAAGGCTAGATTACACTATTATACTTTGTATTAATACATGTCAAAAACTCAAGTAATATGACATGATAGTGTGAATGCAATGTGTCACGAAAATGACAAGTATTATGAAAAAAGTTTGACATCCCATACGACTTCATCGTTTTTTGAAAAATTTCTAAACAATAATACTTTTCATTGGATCAGGGTGAGTGTTTATACTTTGTGTGATGGTGTGAACACAAACTGTCATGTTACATTACATTTTTTGACAGTCGCATCAAAAATCATTAGATTTCAATCTCACAAAGTATTATGGAATACGTAAGACTTGTGAGATAGTGTAATCTAGGCTTTAGCAGTGCGACTCAGGTGCGAAGTTGATCACTTGAAAGTCAATCATCGAAATGTCATAATAATGTTAAATATATTTAGTAGTGTGACAGTTTTAATTTCAATTAATTGTTATCGACCCAAACAGGATTTTTTTTCATTTAAGTTCAAAATATCGAGTGGCGCTAAGTTTCAGGTTGGATATTCTCATTCGGATACGTTTTCGGCGAATATTGGCGCAGATAATCGTATTCGCGAATATGTATTGCAAATAGATATTTGAACCATATTGTTACGTTTTTCCTTTAATAAACGCGTTTCGGTTTACTCCCTTTATAATAAAACTTTGAGTTCTTTTAATTGCAAATTAAAATAAATACACACAATTATTCATTTTAACAAACTTTATTGAAATTCACAAATTTTATCCACTATTATTAGTAACGAACTGAACTGTTTAATGTCTCCAATCGAACTGAACTAAGGACTTATGAGTTAGCCTGTGTTTATAATTCACAAAAGTAGTTGTAGAGTAGCAGATTCAAGAACCTTCTAGTCGATTCTAGCACATTCTGTTCGAATTATTTTAAATTCTACAATTAAATCTAAAGTTAAAAATACAGTGGAACAAATAACAATTTAAGCTAATACGATATTAATTATAATATACAATACAAGATAACTTATTACTAAAACTATAAATAACTCTAAGATAAACCTAATTTTCTTTCTTGTAAGGTTATTTACCGACAATACTTCGTAGGTACTATAAAAGAAAAATCGCTTAATAATTCATCTAGTTATAGAGTAGTTAAAAACTGTCTCTAATATGTATTTTTAATGTAGCGTTTTTGAAAAATAAACAAGAAATAAAAAAATGTTTTATTAGTTTATCTATTTACTTAAACTCATCTATGCAGTTAAAGTCATATTCATACACAGTTCATGATCGCGAGGATCACCAAAACTGCCATAGCCTTGGGACGGCATAGTCTTTGTGATCGGAACGGCAGAGGTGAGGGTTACTGATTTTGAAAATATTTGCCCTGATTTCCGAGCAATACGTAAGAGTTGTTCAATTTTTGAAAACTCTTGGCTTGGATCACAATTATTCTGTTTGTAATGAACACCACTGTAAACAGATAGAGAGAGATAGAATTTTTAGAAATGTTTTAAAGTTATTATTATACATACATATAAATAATTTATTTATCTAAATTTAAATAAAAAATGTATAAGCTTCTTTTGCGAATTGTTGTTATTCCTTCCACCACTAGTAGTGAATAAGGGTATTTAAAGTTTGCCATTCCGTGTTTTTATTATTCACCGAAAAGTATATACATACATATGTATGTACATATATTCTGGGTCCTTGAGTTATTCTAGTCGATTGAGCGATGTTTGTCTGTCTGTCGGTCCGTCTGTTCAAAAAAAAGCTCACTTTCGAACACCTCAAAAGAAAAGGAACTACTAGGGATAAAAATCAAGCTGAATCGGTTCAGTAGGTTAAAAACCCAAATACATTGATCAAAATACTCATCAAGCATTGTGGTAGTATAAGTGAAAATGTGTTTGTATGTGTCACACCGACGATGCTGGATAGAAAATCAAAAAATTTAGATATGCCGGCGAATATTACGTCCAGCACACTTACACGATAAATTCGCCCGCTGGACAAGCATTTGACAAGTGTTTTTGGCCCTTAAGAGTTATTAGTCCAAATGTGAAACCACCACCCTAAAAAATTTATAATTTTTAAACAAAAACGAACATTAATGATGGATGAGTGCTCGGATTGATATAAGATTCTGTACGAATTCTTTTTATAGAGCTACAAATAACACTACTCGATTTCGTATTGATCGGTCCATAGTTTACCATAGCAGTCATGTAAAAAGAACTCTCGGAAAACAGTTTAATGCGCCTAAATCGGAAACAAATAATCCTATTGTTATAAAATTTGTTCTGCCATAGTTTTATTAGACTACGAATCACATTGTCAAATTTAATGAAGATTTCTCCAAAATTTTCCATAGGTCCCATATAAAGCCAAATATCGCTCTCTTTATTTTTTTTTTTTTTTTTTTTTGTCAAAAATCTCATTATTTGTTTTGAATATTTTTTTATTCAAGGCTTTTTTTGAGCCTAGTGCTGTGTTCAACATTTCACGTGAAATGCTGTCAAAACTCATGAACTCATTAAAATAATTAAAAATTTTCACACGGAATGTAAAACTTAAGGTGCATGTAGACGACATGTTTTTAACATCTGACTTGTCAACTTTTCAAGTCACATCTAACATGGTGTCTTCACCTGACAATTTTTTGTTATACCACACGTCAAAGTCCATATAAAAAAAACTTTCAAATGTTTGTCAGCGTTTTTTTTATATGAAGTTTGACGTTTATTATGACAAAAAATTTTCAGGTGAAGACCCGATGTAATTGTGCATGTCTGTCAAAATTGCTGTTTTACAGAAGGTTTATAATATTCGGTCACAAACGTACATGTAATTTGCTTCTGACATTGTCTCTGTTTTTTTCGCATAGTTATTGCAAAAACCAATATAAAAATGCCACCACGAAAATTTTTATTTACGCCGTAAAATAGTTTAGCCATCTTAACATATTATTCTTTTAATGTAGAGATACCAATTTAGGATAATATAATGAAACGTTTTTATATATGGCTATTTCCAAAAAAAATGCAACCACAAAAAATGGAAAAAAAATTTTTCTTTTCAAGATTTATTTAGAGAATTGCTTATATTTTTTTAATATATGCGTATAAATTAATTGCTTCGAAAAAAAGATAAATGGTAAACGAAGTACTACAACTTTTAGCACATAGTTGTGCATATTATAAAATATGCATTTGGAACAACAATACTCTAATCTAAGGCATATTTATGATCTGAAAAACATTTTTTATTAAGTTTCTTATATAAAGGATTATAAATAGCAACATAAAAAAATTTTAAATCATGGTGGAAAAATTGTCCCGTTTACAATTTCTTTAAAAAAATGTAATTCATATTTTATTTTGAAATCGAAACCATTTTTAGGGCACATTAGTACGCAACATTTTAAAATTAATCCCAATAAAATATTGTGTCAGGTTTCGCAGGTTTCACTGTTTAAACGGTTACCCTTTAAATCCCACTTCCGTTTTTTGTCCCGTTTACAATCACTGGTTTTTTGCAATTATCTCGGAATCCACGACAGTAAGCGAAAACTTTCATTTGCAGAAATTAAAGAGTTAATTGAGAGTTAAAAGAATCATTAATTTAAAAAATGAAAATCAGGTTGTTTTTTACAGTTTTGTCAATATAAACGTGTGCGAATGTCCCGTTTACAATCTTGGAAGTGCCCATATATATTTACATAAATTCTATTCAATGGTGCGATGATCATACATATCTCGGTATTGTAAAATATTAACTCCAGCCGGCTAATGATTCCGTCAATACTCGCCGCTGCCGGTTTCTTCTCGGCATAGATTTCTGATGTCAGATGGTTTGTCAGAAGAAAATAGAGCATGCTCTAATTGAAATTGTGTCGGATGACTTTGCATCTGACTTTTACAGAAGCAAAGTTTAAAAGGTAACACACGACATGTATGTATTTTGCAGTGGGCAATTTGATATGTCAGATGACAAAAACACGTCATGTACGGTCGCCTTTAGTATATCCTCATTCACCACTATTGCTGGTGGAGAGTATAAAAACTTGTGCGGAATCTTTATGAAAAATGTTTGTACTCTGTTCATTTTGTGAAAAAGTTACGAAATGTTCTGCCAACTTTTTTTACATCTGCGAAATAATGTAAGCTGCACTTATTTCGCGTAGAATTGTAAGCCAATGGAAAAAAGTATAAAAGTACATACTTGCTATTAAATGAGAAAGAAAAAAAATTTGAATAACACAAAAGATAAGTAACTTTTTTTTTTATCCATAAAGTATATTCTTTTTTATTCAATTTGTTATTACAAGAAATACTTTTTAGTAAAATGCATGTGGGTTTTGTTAACATACGCAAAACATTGTAACACACTTTGAAGGAATACGAACGTCAAATTGTGCAAACTCGCGAGATATGTACATGTACAATTTTTTGTATGAAAAAATAAATGCTGCTCAAAATTTTTCACAAATTTGAGCAGAGTACTAGGCTTAAAGGATATAATAAACCAAACAAATTGCTTGGCAAGCATGTCAAAATGTTACGTTTGTACAAATATTTTGTGTTGTTGATTGGGGCGTTTGCTGTTTGAACAAACATTTGAAGCATTGTTTGTAGAAATATAAAAACTTTTTACTATTTGGCAGACAAGGTGGATATTTGTCAAACTTTTTGTGGCGTCTAATACTCAGATCTCACTATCGGCTCAAATAGCACAGTCTGTGACGATTTTTATCGTGCTATATCGTCGCACATTTAAAAACATTGCACATTTTACTGTTGAGTAGTCCCATTATCGTCGCACATTGTGACAATTTTTTTCGGTTCATATCGGCCAAAACTCAATTGCGACAATAATCGGTACAATGCGTCTGTGCAGAGAAGCTTTAGTTATCGAAGCCAGTCTATGTTATTCCATAGAGAAGAAAATCCTTGCGCAGAGAAGCTTTAGTTAGCGAAGCCGGTATTTGTTATACCATAGAGTAGAAAATCCTTGCGCAGAGAAGCTTTAGTTAGCGAAGCCGGTTTTTGTTAGACCATGGAGGAGAATGTCCTTGCGCCTGGCCAAAGACCGGCTATGCAGAGAAGCTTTAGTTAGCGAAGCCGGTATTTGTTATACCATAGAGTAGAAAATCCTTGCGCATAGAAGCTTTAGTTAGCGAAGCCGGTTTTTGTTAGACCATGGAGGAGAATGTCCTTGTGCCTGGCCAAAGACCGGCTATGCAGAGAGGCTTTAGTTAGCGAAGCCGGTATTTGTTATACCATAGAGTAGAAAATCCTTGCGCCCGACCGTAGGCCGGCTATGCCGAGACGCTTTAGTAAGCGCAGCCGGTATTTTTTACACCATCGGGGAGAAAATCCTTGCGCACAAAAGTGTTTTCGTTATATATTTAATATACATATGTATGCACCCAGAGAAAAAACAACAAAAAAATTTTCTAAAAAAAATTTAACCATATTATGTTTAATTTTATGTTTGATTGTCACCGACAACCATATTATGGTTAAATAAGTTTCTTTAAAAATAGTTTTGTTGGTTGTGACCATAATAAAACATGTTTTTCTCTGCGTGTATGCAGATCTTTTTTTGTATTTAACTTCTTTAGAAATTATGGACCTTATGACATTTTTAAAAATGACACAATCAGCACAATTTCGGCACAGAATTTCGCATTAGTGCTGGGAAACTATCGATATTATCGATAGTCTTAAAATATCGAAAATATCGATAGGAAAAATATCAATATCGATATTATTATTATTTTAAATAAAGCTGTGAAGACATCTAACAGCAGCTATACACACACAGTTCTTTGCCGCAAATTTTTACATGCTATTTTTAATTTGCGCTGAATTACAGCAATGAATACAAACAACAAGAACGGCAAGTGTTATGGATTGCCTATCAGTGCTTTTTACTGCTAATTAAAGGCCTTTAAGTCGAAATTTGTACATGTTTATATAGGGACTGAAATGTCAAATATTTTTGTAATGTTGTAAAAAAATGCAATTGCAAGCATAGGACAAAACAATGAACGACCATTAGAGGATAAGTCTGCTAGATTGATTACCTTTTTGGGTGTAGAATTTAGAAAATTTTTTAAAGTTGCAATGGAATATCTTATAGTCCCAGTTACTTCGGTTCCTTCAGAAAGGTACTTATAAATTTTTAAAAAACTGCCATCTAAAATAACGTGCGTTATACATACGTCTCGTACATTCAATAAAGTGATAAAAACAACGGACTGTTGCCTTATAAAAAAATAATTAAAGTTTTGCTGCACAAGTACAAACATTCAGTCGAAATCTGAACTATCGATAAATATCGATAGTAGAAAATATCGATAAATATCGATAGTAGAAAATATCGATAGTATCCCAGCACTATTTCGCATATTAAAAAATTTTGACCGTTCACACTATCGGCACATGAAATACGACAAAAATTGGTACATTATGCCGATAGTGGGATTTTAGCTTCCTTTTTCTTCTTTGAACATGAATTAGCGTTCAAATGATTCATGTCATGTTGACGACATGTGCTTTTTTGATATTGAAAACAATAACAAAATTAAACAACGAATGAAAAAGCAAAACGTAAAGACAGTACCAAGGTATATTTATAGCAGGTAGTCTCGAAAAGCCAGCTGGTTAATTTTTATTTGCTTGTTTTGTGATACAAACTGTCAAATGTTGTATAGTAAACAAGTAAACAAGGTTTGTTGTCTTTATCTTTTGTCTTTTTTGTCTCTTTTCAACCCCTTTGCTGTTTGACAGTTCGTATCACAAAACAACAATAAAAAGCCCTGTTGTTTGTTTTATTGTACAATTTTTGTAATCTCGCGGCTACCTGCTATAAATATACCTTGGACAGTACATGTATCTGTGTACTCGTTTCTTTTCCCCTCGTCCCTCCCGCCTATAAAGTAGCAATCATGTCAAAAAGACAAGAGCCGTATGAACACAGACTTATTGCTAAATGCATTAATTTCTGCGAAAACTTTGCATAGTGAAGACGTTGAAAAAGCATTGAACTCATTTTCAATATCAAATTTTTTTAGCAGTATTGTTTGCCACAAAACAACTCGTTGTTTAAATCACTTTTTACTATAAATGCTTTGCATTCATATTATATTTCTTTTCCTTTTTAAACAAAAAGTAACAAAATTGCATTCATTGAAAACAAAACAAAAATGAAAAGATAATGTTTGTACGAAATATGTATATATTTGTGTTGTTTATCGGCAAACACAAAACAGAAACAAAGTGTGTGTTGGCCAAACAAAAACAAAACAGTTACATAAATATCGCTCATCTCTACTCACCATACTCCTAAATGAAAAACCCTCGGTGCCTTAAGATTTAATGCATACAATTTATTATGTAAATAGTGTTGCCATATATGTTGTAATGTCCAATCCCAATTATCATCGTCGTAAAAACAAAATTGTTGTCGATGTTGTAGTATCGTTTTCCAAGTGCTGTGATTTAATGCAAAGCCCCAACTAACTAACCAGGACATAATTTCTACCTAAAGATAAAGAAATATTAAAACAAATTTTAGAATTAATTTAAAAAAGAATGTTTTTTTTTAATAATTTGTAAGACCGCTTATAAAATTTAGCACAAAAAATATGTCTTTGAAAAATCTTAAGAAAACTTAACTTAATTAGATATTAAAAGTTTTACACTATCACAAAAGTCTTAAGTATTTTGACGAAAATGTTTCCCTGATCTAATTCTTGTTTGAAAATTTTCAAAAAACAATAACAACTTGTTTATTATTGTTATTAACAAGTAATTACAATAAGGTTATATTATACTCAAAATAAGTAAGACTTGTGTGATAGTGTAAAGTGCCTGTAACTTAATCTCAACATAAGGTTATTAGACTAAAAAACTGTCCGTTGACGACTTTGTTTTTCTAAATATATGTCGACAAAACCATTATTTTCAGTTGGCAGTACAGTAGTATGTTTGTACCAATCCGGTATCACTTTTTCCATACAAATTTGGGATCATGCCTGGATAGGAATATGTGATCATTTCTAATAAGAAGCGGTATAAATAAAAACTATTTTCTTATACAATTATAATTACTTACTCAAATCCAGGCATGAATCATATTTTGTATGGATTCAATTACAACAAATTTGTACCGCTTCTTATTAGAAATGATCACATACTCCCATCCAGGCATGATCCCAAATTTGTATGGAAAAAGTGATACCGGATTGATACAAACATACTACTCAGTACTTCACAAAATATGTTAAAGTTGGGAGCCAGCTAATTGAAGTTATTGTACGGCAAATAAATAATTGACTGATGAGAGCGGGCTAGCTTTGCGACAGAATGGAAGCAAATAAGACACTAAAAAACCCAACTTTTTTATCTGCAGTTTTTCGTTAGGTAAAAATATAATCGCGTAATAAGAACATTGGACATAAATGTGTTAAAAATGATTTAAATAGAAGAAAAAGTTGCTTATTAAATACTTAAAAGGAGATAAATTAAAACTTTTTAAATATAAGTTAGAATATTCAAAATTTACGGTTAATAAAAATTCAATATTTCGCGACCTTAAGGAGCATTACACGGCAAGTTTTTTAAAATCTGAATTGTCACATTTTCAAGTCCCATGTAATTGTGCATGTCTGTAAAAATTGCCGTTTTACACAGGGTTTAGAACATTCGGTCACATACGTACATGTAATTTGTTTCTGACATTAGCTGCGTTCGAGAACACAAAAGTTTTTACTATTTTATACTGAACTTTACTGCATTTTACTAAATTGCATTCGCGTACACAAAATACAGTAAATAAGAACACAAATTGAGAGCGTAAAGTGACAGTTCTTGACTGAGTACTTACAAATTTTTACTGCAGAAATTTGTGCAGTAAAATTTAGTAAAACAAAAAATTATATGTTCCAAAAAGGTAAACAAACAAGAGTAACAAACAAAAAGCGTTTTTTTGTTGTTTTCTTACGAAGACAATACCTAGATTGTTTTTTAATTTTGTTTTTTCTTTTTACACCCTTAAGCTCGATTCACCCATGCGTTCCGAACAATATTTTTGACCGGACAATAATTTTTTTAGAGAGAGTGTTCTGCAGAACGATTCACCCATCTCGGAAAATTTGTCCGGACAAACAAAGCTACCATATGGTTTACAGATGTAAACGATTATACAAAGTGGCAGCACAGTTAGCAAACTATTAGTTTTTTTTATAAGTGTGTGAAAATGGAAGAAAGAAGAAAATTAATTTTATTATTTTTAATTGAATTGCATAAAACCAATTTACTAGCAAAACAAATTTATCAAAAAAGGTTGAAAGTAAAAAGAACAGCAGTTAGAAAAATATTACAGAAAAGAAGAACAAACGGTGTTTTCAACACACTTGTTCCAGAGCTGCGCTTTCATGACGTGGAATCGTTTATATATAATTAACATTCATTCTCTACAAAAATTGGTAAACATTATGTTAAAAAATATTTAAACTTACCATTTAAAATTTACTTACGACCAATTCCAATAGATTTTTCTATTTCCGTCCATATATTTTGTTTTAAGTAAGTATTTTTATATGAACGATTTCCCATATGATAAATACATTCTCTTCCTGGATTTTTTATTTCCTCAATAAGTTTCAGGGCAATATTTTCTTTAACATCCATTTTTGTTTAATTTATTTTTTAATTATTCAGCACAAAACGAAAAATTTAATATGTGGCAGCTCAATTCAACTTTTATGTACAAATTGAAAAAAAGTGGCATCTCAGTTCATTTTGTTCTGCACAAGAATAAAAATTAAACCAATTCAAGAAAAAACGTTCCGAACAAATTCATTGCTCTCTCTCTCAAAAGTAAAACGTCAAACTCAATATAAAAAAAATTTTGTCCGGACAAAAATTTTGTTCGGAACGCATGGGTGAATCGAGCTTTAAGCTAAGATCCCACTATTGGCTCAAATAGCACAATCTGTGACGATTTTTATTGTGCTGTACCGGCGCACATTAAAACACATTGCACAATTTATTCTTGAGTGGTCCCATTATCGTCGCACATTGTGACATTTTTTTTTTGGTTCTTATCGGCCAAAACTCAATTGCGACAATAAACGGTGCAATGCGGTCACACTATCGTGTTATTTGGGCCAATTAAATCATATGTTTTGGTTTATTTGCTTGTTGGCAGACATAATTTTACTTTAAAAAATCGCAAAAGTCTCCGTCTGAATATTCCATTATGTTTCCAAACAATTTTAAATAATATATTAGGTGCGTTTGAGTACTTTTACAGTAAAATGCAGTAAATGAGTAAACTGAAAAATTTGCTCTCACAAAAAGCTGTTGTCCAAAAAAGTACGCGAAAGCAAAATTTGTTAAAATTCGTAAAATAAAGGCAACAGCTGATGGCAAATAATTGAAGTGTTGAAAAATGTTTACACTTTTGACTACTTAACTCGTTTTCATATCGGTACTCGATTAAATACTTTTTATAACACGATCATTTTTTAAAAATACAAACAAACTATTGAATGTGATCTTTGAAATTTGTTTGTTTTTTATTTTATTTGATTTTACTTATTTGTAGCGGGTTAAATTATTTAAAGGAACATGAATAATTTTTTTGCTATTGATTACTTAAGTACCCAAATACTTCACACTTTTACAACTCTAAAAAATTAACATAGCAAACAAAATTTCAAAAGTTTGTATTTAGCCAAATAAATGCTTCACAAACAAGTTTAATTAATTAATATTTATTCACTTTTTGTTTTGGTTTAGTTTTTATTTCAAATTTTCTTTTATTTAACAATTTTTTCACAATTTGTATGCTTTTTATTTGTTACTTTTGTTTGTTTACCTTTTGAAACATATGTTTTTTTGATTTACTAAATTTTGCTGCCAAAATTTCTGCAGTAAAAATTTGTAAATACTCAGGCAAGAACTGTAACTTTACGCTCTCAATTTGTGTTCTCATTTACTGTATTTTGTGTACTCGAACGCAATTTCGTAAAATGCAGTAAAGTTTAGTAAAAAATAGTAAAAAATTTTGTGTTCTCGAACGCAGCTATTAAAAATGTATTCAGTTTTATTCAAACTTCCTGCACTTGTTCTTTTTTTGTAATTGTTGTTTTGTTAACAGATGTTTACAAACCAGGGATGGCAACATCGAAACAACTGCAATGTTTTGGTTAAAGCGAATTGTTTTCTTTCATTTAACAGTACAAATGTACTATTTAACGTTTCAATACATAAATAATAGAAAAAACAAATGTAATTTTGGTACAATTAAGCTCAAAAAAGTAAAATTTTAGTAGTCAGTTGGTGCAATTTAAAAATTTCGGTTTGCCATCCCTTGTATCGGCGCTGATTGGCGACTGTGATCGGCACACAAGTGGCCGATAAAAATCGGTACATATAAAGCTAAGATCCCACTATCGGCGCAATGTACCAATTTTTGGCGTATTTCATGTACCGATAGTGTGAACGTTCAAAATGTTTTAATTTGCGACAATCTGTGCCGAAATTGTGCTGACTGTGGACAATCAAAATTAACCTAGATGCGCCGATAATGTGAACACTATTTTGCACAATGTGGAGCAATCAAATTGTTTAATATGTACCGATTTTTATCGGCCACTTGTGTGCCGATCACAGTCGCCAATCAGCGCCGATACAAGGGATGGCAAAACGAAATTTTTAAATTGCACAAACTGGTTACTAAAATTTTACTTTTTTGAGCTTAATTGTACCAAAATTACATTTGTTTTATCTATTATTTATGTATTGAAACGTTAAATAGTATATTTGTACTACTTAATGAAAAAAAACAACTCGCTTTAACCAAAACATTGCAGTTTTATCGATGTTGCCATCCCTGGTTTGTAAACATTTGTTTACAAAACAACAATTACAAAAAAAAAAGAACAAGTGCAGTAAGTTTGAATGAAATTGAATATATTTTTTATTATACATATATTAACATATTATTTAAAATTGTTAGGAAACATAATTTAATATTCGGACGGAGAATTTTGCGAATTTCTAAAGTAAAATTATGTCTGCCAACAAGTAAATAAACAAAAACATTTGATTTAATTTGCCCAAATAGCACGATAGTGTGACCGCATTGTACCGATTATTGTCGCAATTGAGTTTTAGCCGATATGAACCGAAAAAAATTGTCACAATGTGCGACGATAATGGGACCACCTAAGAAAAAATTGTGCAATGTTTTTAAATGTGTGCCGATATAGCACGATAAAAATCGTCACAGATTGTGCTACTTGAGCCGATAGTGGGATCTTAGCTTAAAACATTTTGATTGCATCAAGGTTAATTTTGATTGTCCACAGTCAGCACAATTTCGGCACAAATTGTCGCATATTAAAAAAATTTGACCGTTCACACTATCGGCACATGAAATAAGACAAAAATTAGTACATTGCGCCGATAGTGGGATCTTAGCTTTACAACTACAATTCAAGTCGGAAAGAACCCAACCAATTGTAGGGGGATGTAAGAAAAGCTAAACTCATTGTTTATTGTTGGTGTTGTGTTTAAGCTTTGATATTGTTACAAGTAAGACTAAAGCTAAGATCCCACTATCGGCGCAATGTACCAATTTTTGTCTTATTTCATGTGCCGATAGTGTGAACGGTCAATATTTTTTAATTTGCGACAATCTGTGCCGAAATTGTGCTGCCTGTGGACAATCAAAATTAACTTTGATGCGCCGATAATGTGAACACTCTTTTGCACAATGTGGAGCAATCAAATTGTTTAATATGTACCGATTTTTATCGGCCACTTGTGTGCCGATCACAGTCGCCAATCAGCGCCGATACAAGGGATGGCAAAACGAATTTTTTTAAAGTGCACCAACTGGCTACTAAAATTTTACTTATTTTGAGCTTAATTGTACCAAAATTACATTTGTTTTATGTATTATTTATGTATTAAAAAGTTAAATAGTACATTTGTGCTGTTAAATGAAAGAAAACAATTTGCTTTAACGAAAACATTGCTGCTGTATCGATGTTGCCATCCCTGCTTTATAAACATCTGTTTACAGAACAACAATTACAAAAAAAAAAAAACAAGTGCAGTAAGTTTGAATAAAATTGAATACATTTTTAATTTTATATTAATATATTATTTAAAATTGCTAGGAAACTAATAAAGGAATATTCAAACGGAGAATTTTGCGAATTTTTAAAATAAAATTATGTCGCCAACAAACAAATAAACCAAAACATATGATTAAATTGGCCCAAATAATACGATAGTGTGACCGCATTGTACCGATTATTGTCGCAATTGAGTTTTGGCCGATATGAACCGAAAAAAATTCTCACAATGTGCGACGATAATGGGACCACCCAAGAATAAATTTTGCAATGTTTTTTAATGTGCGCCGATACAGCACAATAAAAATCGTCACAGATTGTGCTATTTGAGCCGATAGTGGGATCTTAGCTTTAGAGTGTTTATAATTCTTAGGGTTTTATTTGTTTAATATTTTTGGTTTTTCTAAAATCTTTGGAAAAGGTTTCCTGATGAGCTGGCCTAAGCAACCAGTGAAATGCGCATATAAGCTAGCTTTCCCTCAACAATAAATTTCAGTGTATTTATCAAATATGAAAAATTCGGAATATAGCACGTCATACGGAAATCGTATTAATAATTAACTTTGTATTCCCGAAAATAGCTTTGAAAAAGCGTACCAATTGTAAAAAAAACTGCATAATTAAAGAAAAGTTGAAATAAAAGTAAAATAAAAACAAAAAATTAATAAATATTAATTAATTAAAAAAGTTTGTTAATCATTTATATGGCTAAATACCAACTTTTGAAACTTTTTCTGTTATGTTAATTTTTTAGAGTTGTAAAAGTGTGAAATATTTGGGTACAAAGTTTATAGCGCATTTACAAGTACTTTTGCAGCGAATAATAAAAAAATTTAATTTCTGGATAATAAATGCCTTTTTTGTTTCAAATATCAGTCTCCGACTAGTACTTGTAATAAGCAGACGTATTCATAAAACACTCGGATTGTTTATTTTTAATTTTTTGCTTTTCTCGTTTTGCTTTACAAAGTGTTTCTACTTTTCTCTCTACGTATTAATATATATACATATATATTTCAGTGCGCTAAAAAACAACTACAACATGCCCACAGGGCCCCCCAACCTTGGGGACAACCGTTTCAGTTTACTAGCTGATCCGATAAGTCCCAAACGTAAAAAAACCAAATATAAAGGCTCAACACCATTCCCACAGTTACCTAAAGTTCAACCGCCCAATCCCAGATACATTATAATGCAAACTGTTGATCCAAATAAACCTCTCTCTAGTTTCTCCTGCTTTGCGGTGAATAGATCTATAGAGTTAATCAGCAAAGACATTACATCTATTTCCCAGTTACGTGATGGTAGCCTCCTTTTATTGGTGAACAACAAGCAAACTGCTGAAAAATTCCTTCAGTCTAAGGAGTTGGTTGGCCTATGCTCAATTCAATGTAAGCTACATGAGAACCTAAATAGTACTAAAGGAACAATCTATGCTCCGTATCTTAATGACATCCCAGAAGAAGAAATCATCAGAGAACTTTCTGACCAAGGCGTCATTGGTGTGTACAAATTCCAAAAACCAATAGAGGATAAAATTACTAAAACTGGTGTTCTACTTCTTACATTCGACTTATATCACTTGCCAGAAAAAATTAAAGTTTCTTGGAACACGGTTAATATCCGAGAGTACATTCCCAATCCGATGCGTTGCAAAACGTGTCAGAAATTAGGGCACACAATTAAACATTGTAAAAATTACCCTATTTGTGTTCAATGCAACTTACCACCTCACAAACCTGCAGAGTGTTCTCGCACCCAGTGTGCAAACTGCCTCGAAGAACATGCAGCATCTTCAAACAAATGTACCAAATTTATTCAGCAGAAAGAAATTCTAAGAATTAAAATTAAAAACAAATGTACCATAAGTGAAGCTAAACGTATCCACAAGACTTCAATAAGTATAATTCCCCCAAATACTACATTCTCCACAATAGTATCAAATTATTCAACAAAATCAAATATTGTAAAAAGCAATAATGAAATTACGCAAAATAATATTAAATCTAACAAAAACAATACACAAAATAAAGAATTCGAAAAAAACGATAATAAACAAGACAGTAATAATGCATCACAAAACTTACCCCCTCCACCTCCACCTTATCAACAAACAATAAAAAAGAAATTCTAAATAACCCAACAACAATCACAGAAAAGCAACAAGAAACCTACACACAAACTAAACAAAACATAACTTTAAAAAAAGAACATCTCTTATCTAGAGTACAAGAAATAATAAATAAACCTGGAAAACAATTAAATAAAAAACAAGACGAAACAATGGATTATCAATTAATCCAGTCTAGCGAAGAAGAGTAAGAAATAATAAAATTTATCTCTCCCAACTTTAAAACTCTCACGCAAAATCAATATGATAAAAATAATTCAATGGAATATGAATGGCTACAACAACAATTTTAACGAACTATCTCTTCTCATAAATGACTACAGCCCTGACAAATTAGCTATACAAGAGACTCATATACCTCAGAGCACCTCAATTACAACTCATAGATTATACGAGGGGTACTTTTATAATTTACCCAATATAACAACATCAAAACAAGGTATTGGCTTTCTTGTAAAAAAACATATACCTCATAATATATTATTTCGTAACACAAAACTCGCATCAATGGAATTAGTTATTAATCTTAATCCTATGTTATCTATTATAAATTGTTATATTCCCCCTAATCAGCCGTTTACAGATCAAGATTTAAATGATATATTATATCCCACCAAACCAAATTGTTTACTACTAGGTGACTTTAACGCCTGGAGTCCTTTCTGGGGTTCACTAGCTACCAATCCAAGGGGAAAAATTGTTGAGAATCTTATTTTCTCAAAAAATTTAACATTATTAAATGATGGCTCTGTAACACACTTATCTACTCACAATTCATTTTCAAACGTTGATTTGTCTTTTTGCAATTCTCAGATTGCCCATCGCATATCGTGGAAAACACTTAACTCTTTATATGGCAGCGATCACCTACCTATATTGCTTACCTTCGGATGCCACTCCAACACTACTCAGTACAAACCAATTAACAAATTTAAAATTGATATGGCCGACTGGGTCAGGTTTCAAAATCACTGTAAAACACATAACGCTATTTCTAATGTATCTAATAATGTCAATGCCGAAGCAGCGAAAATTCACAAAATTATTAATTTTGCAGCAAATTCTTCTATCCCGCAAACGTCATCTATTTTACACAAAAGACAAGTTCCCTGGTGGAACTCTACCTTAAATAAGCTAAGAATAGAAAAACAAGTAAAGTGGCACACTTTTGTTCGTTTTAGATCCCTAGCCAATTTAATTGCATATAAAAAAGCAAATGCTCTTTTTAAAAGAAGTGTAAAAAAATCAAAAGAGGAATCTTTTGCAAAATTTACTGCGGCTATCAACCCCTACACCAGCACCAAAAAGATATGGAATGATATAAAAACTCTCACAGGCAAAAAACAATACAACTCTTTCCGATTCATAAAACTGAACCAAAACTTTTTTACAACATCAATCGACATCGCAAATAACTTTGGGAAACATTGGTCCGACTTATCGCAGGACAATCAATTCCACTCGAATTTTGTATCTAAAAAATTGGAAATACTTAACCTCTCATACGGCAACATACATTTAACTAAAGCCGCAAAACAGTTGGAAAACAAAATTAACATTTTAGAACTTGAACATGTGCTATCAACCGCAAAAGGCAAAACTCCCGGTTATGATAAAATATCATACCCGATGTTAAAAAACCTGCCAACTTGTTTAAAATATAGAATAATCAACCTATATAACAATATATTTAATTCTGGAATTTATCCACAAAACTGGCGTAATGCGATCATACTACCTATACTAAAACCTAATAAAGCGGTAGAAAACATGAGCAGCTACAGGCCTATATCTCTATTACCTTGTTTAGGCAAGGTATTAGAAAAAATCATAGCAGAGAGGCTCTCATGGTATTTATCCAAAAATAACCTTATCAACTCCAACCAAGTCGCTTTCAAAAAAAAAAACAAAACACGTTAGATGCCCTTCTTCACATTAACCATTTTATTTCACAAGGTCTTTCACATAAGAACCATATATCCATATTATCCACAGACTTTGAGAGAGCGTTTGATCGCATTGGTGTACATATCGTGCTGCAAGAACTAATAAATTGGAAAGTAGGAACCAAAATATATAACATAGTAAAATCATTCCTAACAAATCGCAAGTTTAAAGTCCGTATCAACTCAACTCTCTCAAGAAATTTCTCTCTCTGCAACGGCATCCCTCAAGGGTCACCTCTATCAGTTGTGCTTTTTTTAATTGCCTTCAACGCCATTAGTAAAATAGCCTCTAAATACAATATTATTGAGCATTCATTATATGCTGATGACGCTGTATTTTTTTCAAAAAATAATAATAACGACAGAGTCAAATTGGCCTTTACAAACCTCCTTAGTGATATCAGAGATTGGTCCAAAACCTCCGGCGCAGCACTCTCTCTAAGCAAATGTAAAATTCTGCATATATGCAACAAACAACATTGTAGCCCCCCAATCATCTCATACAACAACATCAATATCGAACATGTCTCCGATTTGAAAATATTGGGTATTACTTTCGATAATAAATTCAATTTTGGCCAACATTGCAGCAACCTGAGGAAGAAACTTGTACTAGGACTGAACATAATCAAATACCTTTCATCCAAAAAAAGTTCTATTCACACAAATACACTTCTTATCGTAACTAAATCTCTCATACTTTCCAAAATTGATTATGGTATACAAATTTATGGAAACTGCCCTAAAAAGTTTTTAAATATGCTCAATTCGCCTTATCATGCAGCCATCAGATGTTCAACTGGAGCTTTTCCGACAACAAACATTAAAAATTTACTTGTTGAATCCGGATTCCCATCTATTATCGAAAGAATATACGAAAAAGACTTAAAACTAATACCTAAACTATATATTTGTAATAATCGAAATCTTCATAAACTTGTAAAAAATACCACATATCTTAGACGTTCCGTTAAAAAACAATCTCCAATACACAGGATTGTTGACTACATTAGAAAATTTTTCCCAACAATACAACCATTACAAATTTACTCGAAACATGAACCCTGGTGGCTTTTAAAAAAAAATCTTTACGGCTGAAGCACTAGCAATCAAACTTGCTACTGAATATTTCTCAAATCAAAAAGGTCGTTACGTTATATGCACAGACAGCAATTCCACAATCACAGCTATCTTAAATACAAAATATTCGGAACCATCTGTTACATTTATACGTAACTTTTTAATTAAATACCCAAATAAATTGCGCATTATGTGGGTACCAGGTCACGCTGGCATTTCAGGTAACGAAGCAGCCGACAAAACTGCATGCCTTGCCACAAAATCTCCAACATATACCTTCACCACTCATGTTGTAAAAGATCTAAATAGACTTATATCCGAACACCTTAAAGAACACAAATTAAATCAATGGGTAAACTACAACCATCGTTACAAACTTATTAATCCAAATGGAGTCACCCCCACCTTCCCAAAATCGAACACCAGACTAGAACTACGGGTTTTTACTAGATTAAGGTTGGGTCATACCAAAATTACTCACCAACACTTGCTGAAAAATGAAGCTAGCCCCATCTGCCGTAGATGCAACTTACATCAGTCGACAAACCACATACTTGATCAATGCCAAAAATATTCCACAGAAAGAGTACAAATTTTTGACACGACGCTTCCTAGCTCATGTCTGAAGGATCCAAGCCAAAATAATATCTCAAAAATGTTTAACTTTATTAAAAAATGTAATTTATTGAACCAAATGTAAATAAGTATCTATATAGCCTATAACCATTGGAGTCGAAGGCCATAGTAGCTAGCACTCCAAACTCATATTATATAGTGTCATTTATTGTATTATATAATATTAATAAAAATAAAAAAATAAAAAAATGTTTCAAATATCTATATGCATCTGTTTTCGCAACGTGTTGCTTCATTTTCGAAATCTACATTTAATTTCCACTCTTCAATTGTAAGCCAAAATGGATTGCCATTAAAGATAAATGTTATTTTAAACTGTCAAATTTTGCATATGCAAAAATTTAAGAAAGCATTTATATACATTTAATATTGTGAATTCAAACACAAATATCAATAATAGTTTTATGATGATTAATTTATTTATTTCATTTATTTAACACGAAATATAGTTAGGATTAAATTAGATATATGAAAAGTATTAAAAAGTTCAAGGTAAATGAATAATTAACACAAATCTTATAACCGATATAAACGGGCGACAACTTAACGACTGATCAACTTAAAGTTCAACCGACTACTGCTCTCTTATTGCTGATCGAGAAACTCTCAATCCTTAATACAAACTGGCATTATTGCAACTTGACATCTTCACACCTGACACTCGCTTTACATTCGGCCATCCTGCTCTTCATCTGACCCAGATGATAATAAATCATTATTGGTTTCGCTGTTTTTTTTACTAGATCAATCTTCAATTCCTTAAATGCTTCTGGGCCAATTATAAATTTTTCATATTTTCTTAGGAAATTTGTTAAAGGTCGAGCAATATAAGCATAGCCTTGTATGAAACGCTAAAAATATCCAGTTATTCCCAAAAACGATTGAACATCTCTGATAGTTTTTAGCGGAGGAAACTTTTCAATTGTTCTCGTTTTGTCTCTGCCTGGCCAAATCATTCCATCTTGCACTGTATGTCCTAGGAAATCTATTTTTGATTGCAAAAACGAACATTTCGACCGTTTTATTTTAAAATTAAAACAAGCAGACGTATCCAAAACTGTTTTCATTTTAAAGAGGCAACTTTCAGATGTTTCGGCGCAAATAACTATGTCATCCATGTAAAGTTCCATAACATTGCTATTTATAAGTGGTTGAAAAATGTGACTTACATATCTTATAAAGTTCGCAGGCGAATTGCAAAACCGAAAGGTGCTTTATTAAACTCAAACAAGTTTGCAGGATTCGTCAATCGGGACATGAAAAAAACCATTTTCGAGATCCATTCCAGTAAAACACCATGTTATTTAATTGACGGAAGTCAACACAGACTCTATATTCACCAGTCTTCTTTGTTACTACAAAAACTCTACTAGCCACTGGCGAAGTCGACTTTCTACCAATACCATTTGCTAACCACTCTTCTACTTGTTTTCGTACTGCTTCCTGCTCGTTAATTGGTAGTCTAGATGGTGAGTGACGAAATGGCTTCAGTTCACCATCTGGTATGATTTTCATCACAACTGGTATGTTTTCTAAAACTGTTGATGGCTTATAACTGGAAACTAGTTCTGCGACCTCTTCTTTGTACTTTGGCGGAACATCTAATTCTGCAGCTGCTATATTGTAAACAGATAAATTGTCACAATTTTGCACATTATCCTCATATTCGAATTTATAACCGCTTTCGTCCAAATAAAGTTTAAATTTCTTAATAAAATCATAACCGAGAATTGCGTTATACTTTAGTGCATTGTGTGATACAACGAGAAAATTGTGATTTGTTTTAACAGAATCGATAGACACTGGGCCGTTTTTGATACCAACCGGTTCTGTCGAAAAATTTTCGAGACCGAATAATTAAGATGTACAGTGCACTCTGGAAAACGTCAACTTATTAAAACCGCTGGTGTTGACGTTTAACAAATTGTTGACGTTTACGAAAGTAAAATTTTTAAATTAAAAACATATCAATAATGTGCTTTTAAACGTTTTTATTGATTATAAACTAAAACCAAACATAAACAAATTCAAAAAGCAAACAAAAACGGCATTCGACCTGACTACAACCATAGAAGACAACTAGAACCAAAATAATACATTTTAAATGAGATCATATTTTTAATTTTACATGCACACATATGCATTGAAAAAAAAATTTTATTTTTTTTCTTTCCAACACTTGGAAGAGAGCCTTAGAAAATCTTAGCTACTGAAAATGATATTTTCTCTGCAGCACAAGAAATATTAACCTGCGGCACAAATGATTATTTTTCTTTCAATTTTAGATGATTCTCTTTAGCTTTTTCGTTGAGCGCTAATGCATTTACCGGATACTTGCTTTCTCTCTGCATAACAAACCACGTTTTTTCGATTTTCGGCAACTCTGATGCTCTTAGGGCCATTATTATAACTTGGCGTTAGCTGTTATCCGACAGTTAACAGACGCTTTTTGACAGATAACACATTATTATCTGTCAATTTAATCTTAACTTTAGCTAACTTCAAGTTGTAATAATGGCCCTTAATGTCTTTCGTTGGCGAATTTTTTCCTGCAAGTTTGTGATTCTTTAAAGCTTACCGCTGTTACCAAATATTTGGGAATTTCAGCAATTTTTACTGAATTTTTTTCATTCCTGTTAGTTCAAGGGACTTTTAATCAATTTGATGGCGCTATTTTTGCAAAATTTTTCGAGTTTTGAAATTTTTGCGAAGCTTTCTTGCTCTTTGAGGCAATCCTCGCCGTTTTAAAAATGGTCCCATATATAAACCGATATATTGTCGATTTTAAAGGTTGCAAAATGTTCAATGCTTTATGACATTATTAATGGTGAATTTTTTAGCATAAAACTTGCTACTCTATAAGAGAGCAAACATTTATAAGAAACGAACACCTAATTGCATTTTTTAAATAAAATGTCACATTTTTTTTGAAAAGAAATCACCATTAGTTATTCAATAAATAAAACATAACAAATATGTATGAGTTATTTTTGCTATTAGGAAAATCGTACTTTAATTTGTACTTTACTATCGAAAATCTAATTTAGAAGTCTTACAAAATCTTTTAACACAAATCTTTTTAGGAATACGAATTGGTTTTTAGGAATTTGCGTTCTATATTTAGGTATTAAATCTTCACTTGAAGTCCATTCCTCCATCTCCGCTTATTTCGAAAACATTTTTTTAGCACTAACGTCCAGCATTGTTGACAAAAAACAAAATGTGAGTCCTATTTCCAGAAAAGGGTCAAAAAGTGTCACAAAATAGGTTAAAATTATACAAAAGTATAATTTAAAAAAAGGGTCATAAATGGTATCAAGTCCGTCGAAAAAGGGTCAAATTGATACTAAATCACAACGGTAACGCTGATGGTGGGCGCTCCATAGCACAATTGTGCTGCGAGATTTCACACGTATTCTTAGCCTCTTTAATTTAGTTTCGATGAGACAGCGTCGAATGCACATGAAGCGGATGCTTACATATTTTCTTATATTTTTTTTCAAGAGAATTTACCCAGCAAACACGCGTGTTTTTTTTAAACTAGTTCATTTTTAATGGAACCTTCGTTTTATATACATTAATCTGGTTTTTACATTTTTCTCTGCAATTTTAACTATTAAAAAAATGTTTTATTTTACTTCAAATGCGTATAATATTAAATAAGGATATATAATGCACCATTATATTTCAAACGCTTGGCTTTGTGTTTGGTGGGTACTTCAGCCATCTCACTAATACTAATAAGCATCAATACAAGCACAGTTTTAGTTGTGCCCACTTCTGTTTTAGAGCTTTGTGGTTGGGTTGACGTTTTAGAGTAGGCAATGTAAAAAAAGGGTTGACGTTTTGGTATGTTGACGTAAGCAAGTGTTGACGTTTTCCCGATTGCACTATACTTTGTTTTAATTCAACATGTTCGAAATTCTGTCTATATATACTTTCTTTCATTAAGGTTACGTCTGAACCCGTATCAATTAAACAGTCAATTTGTTTATTTTCAAAATTTATTGTCTTTAAACGTTTTTATCTATTACCACATTCATATTCTTATTTGCACGATTTTCTGATTTTTAAGATTAAAATTTTTTGATATGTGACCTGTTTTGTTACAGAAAAAACATTTGGTTTGTTCGTTACAGTCTTTTCTTTTATGATCAGTTGATCCACAGTTAAAACAATGTTCTTTTGTAATACTAGACTTATTTTAATTTTTCTTGCAAACGGCTCCACCATATATAGGTGCACTAGCTGACCCGGCAAACGTTGTTTTCCCATATAAGTTATTTCTTTTAAATGTTACAGCGCCTGCATGTCAAATTAAAAAAAACGGGTTGATTAGTTAAGAAGATAATACAAATTATAGGCTATAGTTCTTCCAGATGTTACACTATTTGCCCACCAAATTTCAAGAAAATCAGTTGATTAGTTAAGACGATATAGGGAGGGGGTGCTTTTATTCCTCTTGCCCTATTTCATGCCGTGTTCTCTTTCAGTTGTTACAATGTCTGCATGCCAAATTTTAAGAAAACCGGTTGATTAGTTAATAAGATAAAGGGAGGGGAAGCTTAAACCCCTTCTGCTTCACGCCCTAAATAATCAAAACTATAGGCTATAGTACTTTCCAGCTGTAACACTATTTGCCTGCGAAATTTCAAGAAAATCGGTCGATTTGTTAAGAAGGAATTGGGAGGGAGAGCTTTTACCCTTCTTGCCCTATTTCACATCTTATTCCCTATTTCCTTTCAGATGTTACAGTGTCTGCATGCCAAATTTTAAAAAACCGGTTGATTAATTAAGAAGATTATAAAAATTTTAGGCTATAGTTCTTTCCAGATGTTACACTATTTTCCTGCAAAATTTTAAGAAAATCGGTCAATTTTCTATGCAGATATAGGGATGGGGAGCTTTTACCCCTCTTGCCCTATTTCACGCCCTATTCCCTATTTTCTTTCAGATGTAACAGTGCCCGCATGCCAAATTTTAAGAAAACAGGTTGATTGGCTAAGAAGATATAGGGAGGGGGAGCTAATGCCTCTAGCGATATAAAATATACTCTACGACCTATTTTCATACTTAACAAATACACATACAAAATTTCATAAAAATCAGTCAAGCCGTTTCGGAGGAGTTCAAAATGGAGGGCATTTTGTTGATATTTGTATGGAAATATATAGGAACTTCTAAATACCATATCTGCGGAACACCTTAGCCGAATTCGTGCAAACTTAACTTAAACCCATACCCTGAAATTTTGGTTGAAATCGGTCGAACCGTTTCCGCAGTTAGTGGTGACATCAAAGTGTACACTTCTTTTTATATACAGTGAGCCAAAAAAAAACTTGTACACTTGTTAAATTAAAATAAAAGAAAACACAGAGATTAAAGTAAAACCATATTATAACTTTTATTTCACATTAATTAAATTTTAAGATCTATATTTTAATTTAAATAAAACTTCTTTTTCATTTTTTATATTTTAACGTTAAAAAAAACAACAATACAAAACAGTAAATATGCTAAAACTCATAAACAAAAAAAAAAGTTGTACAGGACAAAAAACTTAACGTAACTTTAAAAAAGATTAAAATATTTAGGTTATCAGTATTTTGTATGATGTCCTTTATCTTCTTTAACAGAAATAAGTCTTCTTGGCATCGAATGGACTACATTTTTTGTAACTTCTTGGGGAATAGAACTCCAGATTTCTTTGAGAGCGTGTTTTAAGGATTATTTTCCGGATATGTGGTAATCTCATTTTGTTTTCAAATGCTCAATCGGATTTAAATCCGGGCTCTGGGGAGGATGAAGCAAAACTTTTTTTGGGTTATAAAGCAACCATTCCCTTACGATAACGGCCGAATCATTCCCTAAACCCATTTTTTTGGGCGGATTATGGCAAATTATTTTTCAGGATATTTAAATAATCTATTTTATTCATGTTTCCCTTGATACACACAAGGTTACCTACTCCATTAGCACTCATACACCCCCAAACCATAACATTGCCGCCACCGTGCTTAACAGTATAAAAAATATTTCGTGGATTAAGTGTTTCCCCTTACTTTCTCCATACAGGTTTACGTCCATCCAAATCAGAGTTCCCAGTTTTATTTTAAGCCTTATCCCCAATTTGTGATTTTTCATCCCCAAAAATCCCCAAAATAGCCATTTTCTTATCCCCAAAAATCCCCACATTATCTTAAAAATAAAATACATAATAAGGGTCTTCATGATATCGCTTAAAATTGCCATTTGTGCAAATGGGTAAACTTGCGAGACTCGTTTCATGAAGATCCTTTTTAATTTTTGTGTAATTTTAAACAATTACTGTCATTTCAAACTGAAACGTCAATAAAAAAATATATTAAAAAAAAATAATCAAAAATATAATAAAAAAGTTGAAATTTGTGAATAATAAAAGAAATTTGTTTTTAAACATGCATAAAGAAAGCCAAAACACTAATATGCTTATGTTATTACAAGATTTTATTGTTTGTGATTTATTAACACTTGAAGTTTTCATTGAAAACGGCGGTAAGCATTAAAAAAATTTGTTTGTATAAATGCACAATTGAAGAGCGCAAGTTTACGAGTCATAATTGTTGGGCAAATTTAAGCAGTTTGTGTAAATTAATTCTCATACAATTTTTGACAGTTCATTTACGAGGGCGTAAGAATGCACAGTTTGCACACATTACGAGACTTATAAACGATATCATGAGGACCCTTAATATTATGTCAATGGAAAAATATGCATACATCGATTTATTTAAATAAATCCATTTGTGTAATATAATTAAAACTAATGTTATTTATTCTTTGAGTTCTACGTATCTATTTACACATGTATAGTATGTAACAAGGGTAACGTAAAAACGCAAAAGAAAAATAATTATGCGTCAATACATATTTATCATTTCCAAAACTAGGGAATCCATAATCTTCTAATTCATAAGCCAATGCAATTTTGTTTTACAAGTTGTTTGTTTAAAAAGTGCATTTAAGATTATTAAATAAATTAGTCACAGCAAGCTGCAATATTTTAAAGTGTGTATTTATTCTAAGAAGAGCTCCTAATAACTCATATTGTATTCTGTTGCAAATATTGATTTTGGTTGTATTCATTACAGAAAAAAGCTAGTTCAACAGAAGAAACGCTAGTTGGTACAAAAAGCATATTTAAACCTATTTCAACAAGTTCTTGAAATAGTTTAAAACCGCAAAAAAGACTAAAATTTGTACCCACATCTTGACCAAATCGGTCTTTCCATTGCAAAAATGAAATTTATAATAATATATTATCCCCAAAAATCCCCAGAGAAAAAAGTGCTTTTCCCCAAAAAATCCCCTGGGGATTTTCACGAATTTTTTATCCCCAACTACAAAACAAAATCCCCAATTTGGGGATAAATCCCCAAAACTGGGAACACTGACTTGATTTAAGTAACTATAGAATTAAAAAAATTTTTTTTTAGCTGTAGTTAAGTAAATTTTAGTTCGCTTTGAATCATAACTTTTTGCTTAAACCAAGCCACACACATGTTTACAAAAAAACATGTTTGGCTTGGACGATAATGGTGCAAAATTTTCTTGGTTCAAGACATATTTTCTGGTGATTTAGTAAATATTCCTTTCCGTGTGTATTTGAAATAATATTACTTTACTTTTCCAGAAATATCAGAAAACGTTTTTTAAAAATGTTAGTTTTATTAACACTGCTCAGTAAAAATCTAAAAAAGTCGGGGTAGAGAACTTGATTATGTAATTTTAATTGACTTTAGCGCGCTGAATCCAAATAGTTTATTCAATTACGTCTTGTTAACATTTTGTTTACTGATCGTCATGATTTCATGTCTTATTTTATTCATAATATACCTGGATTTCTGAAAAATTATAAAAATGTGTTCATACAATACAAAAAAAACAATTATTTTTAAAAGATCAAAATCGCACAAATTGTTCTGAAGTTATGATAAAATCTGTGGCATTTTGACAAAACATCCTAAGTCGAGATAAGGTAGCAAACAAGTTTTTAAATAAATCTAGGTGAAAAAATCATTTTTATCAAATAAAAAAGAAACCAAAATTTATTATTGTGGCACCACTGACAAAATGGAAGTTGCTTTGAAAGCAGCGTTACCATTTCTCAAGTTTTTCCTTTTTTGCAAGCCTTATTTTGCTTAATTTTGCTAAAATTATTAAACGAAATGAATTAGAAATACATTTTGGTGTTATCTTTTGAAATGTTGGCACGTTTGTAGAAAAAAAGTATTTAAAAAAAAGAAAAGTTTTTTTTTCAGAAATGGTGACTTTTTTATTGATAGTAGATGTTAGATGTTTCAAGTGTGAACGCGTATTTCACATTTTCAACATCTTCCATGCGTTCCTCCGAAATGTATGCAAGTGTACAAAGGGTATTAGGGATAGTATTTAATGACAACTTGACTTGGTCAAGTCATATTGATGCACTAGTGGCACAAACCTACCAGAAGTTAAGATCGCTTTGTGCTACACAATATTTTACACCGCTCAGCGTAAGGAAGCTTCTGGCTAAATCGTATTTAATTCCAGGACTTTTGTATGGCTGTGAACTATTCGGCAAGTGTGACTCTAATAGTAAGATTAAACTTAATGTACTTTACAATAACATTATAAGATACGTTTATATACTGCAAAGGCATGAAAGAGTATCATCGTTCTCAAAATGTCTTTATGGCATATCATTTGAAAACTTAATGAATATTAAAATGCTAATGTTTTTGAAAAAAATCATTTACAGTAAAGTACCAGCTTGCTTATTTAATATGATTCATTTCACAAGATCCTTGAGAGGCAAAACGTTGATAATACCTGTGCATCGATGCCTTATATCGGAATGGCAATTTTTCATCAATACTGCACGTCTTTGGAATTCTCTTCCTCCTAACATACAGCAAGTGAGCAACGCAATACAATTCAAAAAAATCTTAATTTCAAAAGATTTTGTTATTCGTGCTTAATTCCCAGTTTTTATTATTGATAAAAACACTTGAAATTTATTGTTGATGGGATAAGCTATTCCTATGCATTTCACTGGTTGCTTAGGCCAGATCATCAGGAAACTTCATCCATAAAGGTTTTAGACAAACTAAAGATATTAAACCAAATAAAACTGTTAAACGTATAAGAATTATAGCAACAGTTCTACTTGTAACAATATCAAAGTTTAAACAAAACACATCAACAATAAACAACAGTGGGTTCATCTCATCTTACATTTCCCCACTACAATTAGTTGAAATTCTCTCAACATTAATTGTAGTTGTAAGTAGGTTAAGAAAAACAAAATGAAAAAAACAACAACTTACAAAAGATGTTGTCAATTAAGTGTTTTTTAGGCCGTGCACTGCCTGTTTATTATCAAAAAGTAATTTCAATTTTTGGGAATACAAAATTTTAATTTCAAAAGATTTTGTTATTCGTGCTTAATTCCCAGTTTTTATTATTGATAAAAACACTTGAAATTTATTGTTGATGGGATAAGCTATTCCTATGCATTTCACTGGTTGCTTAGGCCAGATCATCAGGAAACTTCATCCATAAAGGTTTTAGACAAACTAAAGATATTAAACCAAATAAAACTGTTAAACGTATAAGAATTATAGCAACAGTTCTACTTGTAACAATATCAAAGTTTAAACAAAACACATCAACAATAAACAACATTGGGTTCATCTCATCTTACATTTCCCCACTACAATTAGTTGAAATTCTCTCAACATTAATTGTAGTTGTAAGTAGGTTAAGAAAAACAAAATGAAAAAAACAACAACTTACAAAAGATGTTGTCAATTAAGTGTTTTTTAGGCCGTGCACTGCCTGTTTATTATCAAAAAGTAATTTAAAAAAATCTTTTTAATTTAATTTGTTTAAATTTTGAACTTTTAATTTTTTGTTGCTTTAATTTTGTACTTTTTAATTTTTATTTTATACTTTTTAATTTTTGTTTTAATTTTGTACTTTTTTATTTTATTTTTTTTTTCTTTATCAAATTGTTGTGACTTTTTTTTTATTAACATTAATACTCTTGCTCTATAATTATAATATATATTCTTGTTGAGCAGGATTTCAATTAATAAATAATAATAATAATAAATACCTTAATTCGTTCGAAATATTAGTCTAGCCCATAAAAAAACTAGACATGATAGAAAAAACTGAAAAGGGATTTGAATTAAGCGCTGTAAAATCTTTGATTTCCATATATTTTTATTTGAAACGATTTTTTTTGACGGCCAGTATAATAAATAAAACTTGGTTCTTAAACATTTCATTTGGCTTTCTATTTAAATTTTATTTAGAGCTTTTTGATTGGGGCACGGTGCTTTTTGGTTAGAAAAAGTTCACAACTCTGCTGACATTATTGCAACTTGACATCTTCACACCTGACACTCGCTTTAATAAAGAGAAATCTACCCATCTTTTAGAGAACCGATAGACTCAGAATCACTTTTTTAAGTAATGTAGCGATGTTTGGCTGGTTGTTAACTTTGTGATCAAATACGTTTTTATTGTACTAAGGACGAAACCTATGTAAATAATTAGAATCGGTATCAACTTCTTTCCGAAATAGACTAGGCTGACTGATTGAAACTTTCATAAAAATTGAGTTTATTTAAATTTCCTTTCTTTTGATTATAGATTATTTAAAATACTTAAAGTACTTTTACAAAAACCATTGCTAATTTTAATGAAAAAACATACGAAATCAATTTATCTACAATGTACTTTGAACACATTTCGTATACATATATATATAATAAAAAAAATTATTATTTGAAATTAAAGAAAAATTATTTTAACTGGACAAATTGTATTTGAGCTTGTAACTGGACGAGACAAAAAAAAAAAAAACAACCCAGGCCGTCCGGCAAGCCTAGATACAGCATTGTAAACTTTACCGTCAATCATACAAAATATCATATTTTCTGTAACCTGAAATTGTAACCATCTACAAGTATAGTGTTTGGAGTGAGTTGAGATACATATTTGTTCTTTCACTTCTTTCTGAGGTAATTATACTGACTGTTTCTTTAACAAAGACGAAATTTGAAAAGCAATTCTGAAAAAGGTTTAAATTAAAAGAAGATCACAAACGATGTTTTGTGTTCCAAACAGAGAAAAACCTACCTTTCAAATTTTGTGCTTTTCAAGATGGTATTATGTAGTATCACCTTTTAAAGT
The DNA here is from genome assembly GCA_930367215.1 of Pollenia angustigena. Classification (NCBI taxonomy): domain Eukaryota; kingdom Metazoa; phylum Arthropoda; class Insecta; order Diptera; family Polleniidae; genus Pollenia; species Pollenia angustigena. The sequence goes on from OV884056.1 coordinate 284,273,756, forward strand.
CTCCAATGATGTTAAAAATTTTACTCTTACTAAGTTCTTAAAAATCATTTTTTTATCGAACAAATCACACACGAGTAATTTATTACGTTAGTAGCAAGTAGAGGTCTGCAAGAATAAATAAAAACCAATTTCAACACACTCATTTGTTTTTTAACTACAATGTGCCGAGCACCCAATACATAATAACGAAACAAATGAAAGAATAACCAAAGACAAAACAAATAAAAACTCATTCAATTCAGTCAACTCAAATCATATGAGTGAAATTTTCACAAATAATTTGAATGTACCTACACATTACGTACATATGTATGTGTAAGCTTAACTCTCACAAATAAAAGAACCCTGCAAATAATAGGACCAGTCCAAACACGCGTGTAAAGTGTAGTCCACAAGGGACCAGGACTAGTACAAAAGTAACCCAAACGTATGGAAAAAACATGGTCTATTTAACATTACGATATCCTAGGGCAGGACCATATAACCCACCTTTGGACTACTAAGGAGTAGTTTTAAAACTACTCCATGGTAAACTCAAGAGGATTAGTTTTGAAGTCGTTTAAAAACGAAAGCATGTCGTTAAAAAACGAAGACATGTCGTCTCACTACAAACACTTTTTAACAATGACATGGTCCATGCTTGCATTACATCGGACCAGTTCATGGAGTAGTCCATTTTATCAAAATGGATCAGGTGGTCCAATTTTATTTGTACCCTGCAACTTGGTATTCACAAAAATAACGAGCTAACTTATCTAATTACTTTTAGTTAATTACCTATGTATTAGTGGTTACTTAAAGTAATGGTGTTGACAATGTAGCGATTTTGCATACATATTTACACGCTTTTTTTTTTTAATTTTTTTTTTTTTTTTTTAATAATAACAAAACATTTTAATAAGTTTTAGTAAGGTTTATAAAAATTACAGTGGCTAGCATGTGGACAAAGAATCAACCCCATAGTCTCTACCAAATCTACGTGGCGGTCTCACAATCCGACCACTTCTGGTTATCATAGGCACGCTGGAATTCTCACAGTTGGTCCTATCGCTACTAATGTGTGAACCAGTGGTTTCAGGATTTATTTCGATAGGGGCAGAGGGCCCCCTTGAAACAACTGACTCGTTTATGCTACCTGGACCTTCAGTTGTACTATTGTCACAAACCTCCCCTGGTCTGACGTAATTTTATCCCGCGATCCCGTACCACCTTCCTCATATAACAAATCAGAAGCATTAAAATCATCATTCTTTGTTCTCAGAATAAATCGTCTATTCCGCCTAAAATGGTTGTCAAAGTTATTTTTAACAATATATGATCTATTATTGTAAGCCGATACTATCCTACCATAGTGCCATTCTCTCCCATTTTTTTTAAATAAAACTAATTCATTGTCCCTCAACTCTGACAAAGGCTTAGCATTCCTATCATAATAGTACTTTTGTTTTTCTCTTTTGTTCTCAATATTATGTCTAATTTCCTGTTGATTGATGTTGTTCGGTTTAAGAAGTGAACCAGCAATTGGTAATTTTGTTTTAACTAGCCTTAATTTTGGTCATAACTTTTTTGTATCTGAACCGATTTTCCCGAATTTTTTATAAAATATGTTCTACTAAAAATTTCCGATATTTTGGTATATAAGTCATATCCATAGGACATATGACAGCCCTAAAAATAAAAGCCCGATCTTGCTGAATTTCAATAGCACGAAATGGTGGACTATATGTGACATTAATGTAAAACAACCTAGCCGCTATCATGTCTGGATTATCCGGAAAACACATATCAAACATAAGACAGACGGACTTACGGACAGACGGACAGACGGACATTGTTAAATCAACTTCTCTTCTCATATGCACCCAGAATATATATACTTTATGGGGTCTAAAATCAATATTGTGGAAATTACAAACGTTATGACAAACTTATATATACTAGAGTTGTCAATTATTCGCATTTCAACTTTGTTCGAATAATTCAAATAATTGTTTTTGTTCGTTCGATCAAACGATTAAATCTATCAAATTATTCGATTAATCGATGAGAATAACGAATAAAAAAATATTAAAAATTAGTTTTACAAAAAAATAAAGTATTTTTAAGAATGGACGAATGTACTATTCATCTAAATATAGAAAGTCTTCCATTTTCTTCTTTATTTTTATTAAAATCTGCTATGAACTCTTCTTTTTTTTAAACGTACAACTTTTCATCTTAACTCCATATGGTTGTATTACTTAAAGGCATTGTAAAACAATTAATTCCATTATAATACGATATTAGTTTGGCGTTTGCAGACCTGCCATCTTCAGCTAAACTTTTGCATACAGTTTCTTCCATAAAGCAACCGCTGTCTTTCTTTATGTATTTTTCAATTGGACCTAGTTCGAAATTTTTTGATGTCGTTGGATTATCTTCCACTACATCATTTTCAATGTAATATTGTGACACTTACGCAAATTGTAAAAATATATATAATTTAAAAAAAGAATAATTAGTATTGTGGTTATTTTGTTTTTAATTAGGCTTAAGTTCATGAAGTTTAATTTTCATTAAATTATTCTTATGAAGAAAGGAATTTTACAACATGAAAATCAATTAAAATTGTTATTGATAATCTTTCATTCTTGACGTGGCTCGGGCTCGAACCCTGACCGGCAGGTTACCATGACATGTTTCGATCGCAACCACTCGATCTCCTCAGATGGATTTGCCGTCTTACACTCGCAGCCATCGACGACTGCTGACGTCAATAGTCAAACATCAATCCTTAAACCAAATTGTATTTTAACATTTGGTAGATCGAAATTTGCTTTCCTGAATGATTATCCATTTTAATTGATTTTACATGTTTTTTCCTTACTTCTGTTTTTTCGTACTTTTGTCAAGAATTTTTCTTGAAGTCCAAGTACATTTTTTGTTTTTTCATTTTGTCTTTCTCTTTTCTGTTGACCTTTTTCAGCACAACTTGAAGGACAAATGTACACATAGAGCTCGTGCCTTAGCTTTAACAATAATTAGTATTGTGGTTATTTTGTTGAACTATTTATGGTTTTTAATCCAAATTTTTAATATTTTTAATTAGGCTTAAGTTCATGAAATTTAATTTTCATTAAATTATTCTTATGAAGAAAGGAATTTTACAACATAAAAATCAATTAAAATTGTTATTGATAATCTTTCATTCTTGACGTGGCTCGGGCTCGAACCCTGGCCGGCAGGTTACCATGACATGTTTCGATCGCAACCACTCGATCTCCACAGATGGATTTGCCGTCTTACACTCGCAGCCATCGACGACTGCTGACGTCAATAGTCAAACATCAATCCTTAAACCAAATTGTATTTTAACATTTGGTAGATCGAAATTTGCTTTCCTGAATGATTATCCATTTTAATTGATTTTACATGTTTTTTCCTTACTTCTGTTTTTTCGTACTTTTGTCAAGAATTTTTCTTGAAGTCCAAGTAAATTTTTTGTTTTTTCATTTTGTCTTTCTCTTTTCTGTTGACCTTTTTCAGCACAACTTGAAGGACAAATGTACACATAGAGCTCGTGCCTTAGCTTTAACAATAATTAGTATTGTGGTTATTTTGTTGAACTATTTATGGTTTTTAATCCAAATTTTTAATATTTTTAATTAGGCTTAAGTTCATGAAATTTAATTTTCATTAAATTATTCTTATGAAGAAAGGAATTTAACAACATGAAAATCAATTAAAATTGTTATTGATAATCTTTCATTCTTGACGTGGCTCGGGCTCGAACCACCCTGGCCGGCAGGTTACCATGACATGTTTCGATCGCAACCACTCGATCTCCTCAGATCATAAGAATAATTTAATGAAAATTAAATTTCATGAACTTAAGCGTAATTAAAAATATTAAAAATTTGGATTAAAAACCATAAATAGTTCAACAAAATAACCACAATACTAATTATTGTTAAAGCTAAGGCACGAGCTCTATGTGTACATTTGTCCTTCAAGTTGTGCTGAAAAAGGTCAACAGAAAAGAGAAAGACAAAATGAAAAAACAAAAAATGTACTTGGACTTCAAGAAAAATTCTTGACAAAAGTAAGAAAAAACAGAAGTAAGGAAAAAACATGTAAAATCAGTTAAAATGGATAATCATTCAGGAAAGCAAATTTCGATCTACCAAATGTTAAAATACAATTTGGTTTAAGGATTGATGTTTGACTATTGACGTCAGCAGTCGTCGATGGCTGCGAGTGTAAGACGGCAAATCCATCTGAGGAGATCGAGTGGTTGCGATCGAAACATGTCATGGTAACCTGCCGGCCAGGGTTCGAGCCCGAGCCACGTCAAGAATGAAAGATTATCAATAACAATTTTAATTGATTTTCATGTTGTAAAATTCCTTTCTTCATAAGAATAATTTATGAAAATTAAATTTCATGAACTTAAGCCTAATTAAAAAAAAAAAGAATAATACAATAACAACCTTTTCTACTTTCATGATATGATTTGTTTATGTAAATCAATTCTTTATTTTAAGATTAATTACAGTCCGGGCTACGGCTACAATATTTTTTAGCTCTCGTACATTTTGTATAAAATCACTAAAAACGTATGAGAAGAAATCAATTTCTATGCTTTTATTTAATTTATTTAAAAAAAAACAAAATTGTTCGATTAATCGACATTAAATAATCGATTTATTCGTTATTCGAAAATCGCCATTTTAAAATTATTCGAACAAGAGTTTGGTTTTGTTTGATCGATTAATCGAATTATTCTTAATCGGTTGACAACTCTAATATATACCCTTTTACACCTGTGGTGAAGGGTATAAAAAGAGTAACTTTTGGGATTTCAGTATTTTGATTATAACTCAGCCATTTTTTAACCGATTTGACAGATTTATATACCGACGTGTTAAGCAAGAAATTTACCATTTATTTGTGTTATAAAACTTGGACTCGGGAAGATCCATGGTTACCGAAAATGGGTATTTAAAAAAAAAAAATTAATTTTGGTCATAACTTTTTTGTATCTGAAGTGATTTTCCCGAATTTTTTATAAAATATGTTCTACTAAAAATTTCCGATATTTTGGTATATAAGTCATATCCATAGGACATATGACAGCCCTAAAATTTAGGTTTTTATACAATTTTTAATTTTTTTTGTACGGGAGGTACCACGCCCACTTCGCCACTCCCGCCCACATTTTTTAGGGTGGTGTATATTGACAACCTTAATGTGTGTACCTAATTTGGACACTTTGGCTCTTACCCTTCTCCAGATATACAGAAAAAAGCAATAAAAATACAACAACAACAAGGGATTTTTGGAAAAAATTAGAGGCAGTCGTGGTTTTTTGATCATATCTCAGCCATTTGTGGACCGATCTTGCTGAATTTCAATAGCACGAAATGGTGGACTATATGTGATATAAATGTAAAACAACCTAGCCGCTATCATGTCTGGATTATCCGGAAAACACATATCAAACGTAAGACGGACAGACGGACATTGTTAAATCAACTACTCTTCTCATATGGACCCAGAATATATATACTTTTTGGGGTCTAAAATCAATATTGTGGAAATTACAAACGTTATGACAAACTTATATATACCCTTTTACACCTGTGGTGAAGGATATACAAAGAGTAACTTTTGGGATTTCAGTATTTTGATTATAACTCAGCCATTTTTTAACCGATTTGACAGATTTATATACCGACGTGTTAAGCAAGAAATTTACCATTTATTTGTGTTATAAAACTTGGACTCGGGAAGATCCATGGTTACCGAAAATGGGTATTTAAAAAAAAAAAAATTTAATTTTGGGCATAACTTTTTTGTATCTGAACCGATTTTTCGAGTTTTTTATAAAATATGTTCTACTAAAAATTTCCGATATTTTGGTATATAAGTCATATCCATAGGACATATGACAGCCCTAAAATTTAGGTTTTTATATAATTTTTAATTTTTTTTGTACGGGAGGTACCACGCCTACTTCGCCAATCCCGCCCACATTTTGTAGGGTGGTGTGTATTGACAACCTAAATATGTGTACCTAATTTGGAAACTTTGGCTCTTACCGTTCTCCAGATATACAGAAAAAAGCAATAAAAATACAACAACAACAAGGGATTTTTGGAAAAAATTAGAGGCAGTCGTGGTTTTTTGATCATATCTCAGCCATTTGTGGACCGATCTTGCTGAATTTCAATAGCAAGAAATGGTGGACTATATGTGACATAAATGTAAAACAACCTAGCCGCTATCATGTCTGGATTATCCGAAAAACACATATCAAACGTAAGACGGATAGACGGACAGACGGATAGACGGATAGACGGACAGACGGACATTGTTAAATCAACTTCTCTTCTCATATGGACCCAGAATATATATACTTTATGGGGTCTAAACTCAATATTGTGGAAATTACAAACGTTATGACAAACTTATATATACCCTTTTACACCTGTGGTGAAGGGTATAAAAAGAGTAACTTTTGGGATTTCAGTATTTTGATTATAACTCAGCCATTTTTAACCGATTTGACAGATTTATATACCGACGTGTTTAGCAAGAAATTTACCATTTATTTGTGTTATAAAACTTGGACTTGGGAAGATCCATGGTTACCGAAAATGGGTATATAAAAAAAAAAAAATTTAATTTTGGTCATAACTTTTTTGTATCTGAACCGATTTTCCCGAGTTTTTTATAAAAAATGTTCTACTTAAAATTTCCGATATTTTGGTATATATAAGTCATATCCATAGGACATATGACAGCCCTAAAATTTAGGTTTTTATAAAATTTTTAATATTTTTTGTTCGGGAGGTACCACGCCCACTTCGCCAATCCCGCCCACATTTTGTAGGGTGGTGTGTATTGACAACCTTAATGTGTGTACCTAATTTGAAAACTTTGGCTCTTACCGTTTTCCAGATATACAGAAAAAAGCAATAAAAATACAACAACAACTAGGGATTTTTGGAAAAAATTAGAGGCAGTGGTGGTTTTTTGATCATATCTCAGCCATTTGTGGACCGATCTTGCTGAATTTCAATAGCCCGAAATGGTGGACAATATGTGACATAAATGTAAAACAACCTAGCCGCTATCATGTCTGGATTATCCCGAAAACACATATCAAACGTAAGACGGACAGACGGACAGACGGACATTGTTAAATCAACTTCTCTTCTCATATGGACCCAGAATGTATATACTTTATGGGGTCTAAAATCAATATTGTGGAAATTACAAACGTTATGACAAAGTTATATATACACTCAAAATATTATGTAGTTAAATTCAAACGAAAATTCATTTGAAACAAATTAAAATTCATTTAAAAAACGGATCATTTACATTTCATTTAAAACAAATGATTTTTTCAGTAATTTCTAAGTTTTTTATTTATTGAACATCATATTCGTTAAAATTGAATAGTTTTTACTTTTAAAAAATATATTTTAACCGATAAAAATCAAACAAATTAACAAAAAAAATACGGAAAACATTATTTTTTGGTAGTTTGTTTTTTTAATAACAAACATAAATGTTGAAAAATAAATTTATTCGTAAAATAACTATATTTTTATTCAATTTTAACAGTACCGAAAACGAATTTAATAACCTACAATCAGTTACTGTAATAATTTTATGAGTGTACCCTTTTACACCTGTGGTGAAGGGTATAAAAAGAGTAACTTTTGGGATTTCAGTATTTTGATTATAACTCAGCCATTTTTACCGATTTGACAGATTTATATACCGACGTGTTTAGCAAGAAATTTACCATTTATTTGTGTTATAAAACTTGGACTCGGGAAGATCCATGGTTACCGAAAATGGGTATTTAAAAAAAAAAAATTTTGGTCATAACTTTTTTGTGTCTGAACCGATTTTCCCGAGTTTTTTATAAAATATGTTCTACTAAAAATTTCCGATATTTTGGTATATAAGTCATATCCAAGGACATATGACAGCCCTAAAATTTAGGTTTTTATACAATTTTTTTTGTACGGGAGGTACCACGCCCACTTCGCCAATCCCGCCCACATTTTGTAGGGTGGTGTGTATTGACAACCTCAATGTGTGTACCTAATTTGGAAACTTTGGCTCTTACCGTTCTCCAGATATACAGAAAAAAGCAATAAAAATACAACAACAAGGGATTTTTGGAAAAAATTAGAGGCAGTCGTGGTTTTTTGATCATATCTCAGCCATTTGTGGACCGATCTTGCTGAATTTCAATAGCACGAAATGGTGGACTATATGTGATATAAATGTAAAACAACCTAGCCGCTATCATGTCTGGATTATCCGGAAAACACATATCAAACGTAAGACGGACAGACGGACATTGTTAAATCAACTACTCTTCTCATATGGACCCAGAATATATATACTTTATGGGGTCTAAAATCAATATTGTGGAAATTACAAACTTATATATACCCTTTTACACCTGTGGTGAAGGGTATAAAAAGAGTAACTTTTGGGATTTCAGTATTTTGATTATAACTCAGCCATTTTTAACCGATTTGACAGATTTATATACCGACGTGTTTAGCAACAAATTTACCATTTATTTGTGTTATAAAACTTGGACTCGGGAAGATCCACGGTTACCGAAAATGGGTATTTAAAAAAAAAAATTTAATTTTGGTCATAACTTTTTTGTATCTGAACCACCAAACGTAAGACGGACAGACGGACATTGTTAAATCAACTTCTCTTCTCATATGGACCCAGAATATATATACTTTATGGGGTCTAAAATCAATATTGTGGAAATTACAAATGTTATGACAAACTTATATATACCCTTTTACACCTTTGGTGAAGGGTATAAAAAGAGTAACTTTTGGGATTTCAGTATTTTGATTATAACTCAGCCATTTTTAACCGATTTGACAGATTTATATACCGACGTGTTTAGCAAGAAATTTACCATTTATTTGTGTTATAAAACTTGGACTCGGGAAGATCCATGGTTACCGAAAATGGGTATTTAAAAAAAAAAAATTAATTTTGGTCATAACTTTTTTGTATCTGCACCGATTTTCCCGAGTTTTTTATAAAATATGTTCTACTAAAAATTTCCGATATTTTGGTATATAAGTCATATACATAGGACATATGACTGCCCTAAAATTTAGGTTTTTATACAATTTTTAATTTTTTTGTACGGGAGGTACCACGCCCACATCGCCAATCCCGCCCACATTTTGTAGGGTGGTGTGTATTGAGAACCTTAATGTGTGTACCTAATTTGGAATTTTTGGCTCTTACCGTTCTCCAGATATACAGGAAAAAGCAATAAAAATACAACAACAACAAGGGATTTTTGGAAAAAATTAGAGGCAGTCGTGGTTTTTTGATCATATCTCAGTTATTTTTGGACCGATCTTGCTGAATTTCAATAGCACGAAATGGTGGACTATATGTGACATAAATGTAAAACAACCTAGCCGCTATCATGTCTGGATTATCCGGAAAACACATATCAAACGTAAGACAGACAGACGGACAGACGGACATTGTTAAATCAACTTCTCTTCTCATATGGACCCAGAATATATATACTTTATGGGGTCTAAAATCAATATTGTGGAAATTACAAACGTTATGACAAACTTATATATACCCTTTTACACCTGTGGTGAAGGGTATAAAAAGAGTAACTTTTGGGATTTCAGTATTTTGATTATAACTCAGCCATTTTTAACCGATTTGACAGATTTATATACCGACGTGTTTAGCAAGAAATTTACCATTTATTTGTGTTATAAAACTTGGACTCGGGAAGATCCATGGTTACCGAAAATGGGTATTTAAAAAAAAAAAATTTAATTTTGGTCATAACTTTTTTGTATCTGAACCGATTTTCCCGAGTTTTTTATAAAATATGTTCTACTAAAAATTTCCGATATTTTGGTATATAAGTCATATCCAAAGGACATATGACTGCCCTAAAATTTAGGTTTTTATAAAATTTTAAATTTTTTTGTACGGGAGGTACCACACCCACTTCTCCAATCCCGCCCACATTTTGTAGGGTGGTGTGTATTGACAACCGTAATGTGTGTACCTAATTTGGAAACTTTGGCTCTTACTGTTCTCCAGATAAACAGAAAAAAGCAATAAAAATACAACATCAAGGGATTTTTGGAAAAAATTAGAGGCAGTCGTGGTTTTTTGATCATATCTCAGCCATTTGTGGACCGATCTTGCTGAATTTCAATAGCATGAAATGGTGGACTATATGTGACATAAATGTAAAACAACCTAGCCGCTATCATGTCTGGATTATCCGGAAAGCACATATCAAACGTAAGACGGACAGACGGACATTGTTTAATCAACTACTCTTCTCATATGGACCCAGAATATATATACTTTATGGGGTCTAAAATCAATATTGTGGAAATTACAAACGGTATGACAAACTTATATATACCCTTTTACACCTGTGGTGAAGGGTATAAAAAGAGTAACTTTGGGGATTTCAGTATTTTGATTATAACTCAGCCATTTTTAACCGATTTGACAGATTTAGATACCGACGTGCTTAGCAAGAAATTTATCATTTATTTGTGTTATAAAACTTGGACTCGGGAAGATCCATGGCTACCGAAAATGGGTATTTAAAAAAAAAATTTAATTTTGGTCATAACTTTTTTGTATCTGAACCGCTTTTCCCGAGTTTTTTATAAAATATGTTCTACTAAAAATTTCCGATGTGTTGGTATATAAGTCATATCCATAGGACATATGACTGCCCTAAAATTTAAGTTTTTATACAATTTTTAATATTTTTTGTACGGGAGGTACCACGCCCACTTCTCCAATCCCGCCCACATTTTGTAGGGTAGTGTGTATTGACAACCCTAATGTGTGTACCTAATTTGGAAACTTTGGCTCTTACCGTTCTCCAGATATACAGAAAAAAAGCAATAAAAATACAACAACAAGGGATTTTTGGAAAAAACAAGTAAGAGTGCTATATTCGGCTATGCCGAATCTTATATACCCTTCACCATGGTTTGGAAAGAACAGAAGTTTATATATATATTTAAATACATGTATATTTATAAAATATATATCGTTTAGTTTTATTTAATTATTTGCACATGATTGCGTGCTATTAAATATATTAAAAGTTTAATTAATATATAGCACGTTAAGTTTTGATCGAATTTCAGTATTTGGTCATGCCGACATCTTAAAGTATAAAATTACCATTTACTTTGGTGATAAAACTTGTAGTCGGGAAGTTCTATGGTTCACGAAAATAGGTATTAAAAAAAAAACTATATTTTTGACATTACTTTTTTTTTTACCGATATTCCGAGTTTTTCTAAAGATTTCCGATATTTTGATATCTAAAACGTATGAATAGGTCATAATACAGCTCTAAAATTTTAGTTTTTATAAAAATGTTAATGTTTTTAGTCCTTTTTTGGAGTATATTGCACATAACTTAACCATTTTTAACCGATTTGGCAGATTTATATACCAATGTGCTTAAAAATATTTCCATTAAATTGGCTTATAGGCATATATATATATACCTACATATTTGTACATATATTTAAGCAAACTTAATTATAAAAAAAACAAACTTAATTATAAAATAAATAAAATAAAAAACAAACTTAATTATAAAAAAGAGTAACTTTTGGGATTTCAGTATTTTGATTATAACTCAGCCATTTTTTAACCGATTTGACAGATTTATATACCGACGTGTTTAGCAAGAAATTTACCATTTATTTGTGTTATAAAACTTGGACTCGGGAAGATCCATGGCTACTTATTTTGGTCATAATTTTTTGTATCTGAACCGGTTTTCCCGAGTTCTTTATAAAATATGTTCTACTTAAAATTTCCGATATTTTGGTATATAAGTCATTTCCATAGGACATATGACAGCCCTAAAATTTAGGTTTTTATACAATTTTTAAAACGTATGAATAGGTCATAATACAGCTGTAAAATTTTAGTTTTTATAAAAATGTTAATGTTTTTAGTCCTTTTTTGGAGTATTTTGCACATAACTTAACCATTTTTAACCGATTTGGCAGATTTATATACCAACGTGCTTAAAAATAACATTTCCATTAAATTGGCTTTTAGGCATATATATATATATATATATATATATATATACCTACATATGTGTACATATATTTAAGCAAACTTAATTATAAAAAAAACAAACTTAATTATAAAAAAGAGTAACTTTTGGGATTTCAGTATTTTGATTATAACTCAGCCATTTTTTTTCCCGAGTTCTTTATAAAATATGTTCTACTAAAAATTTCCGATATTTTGGTATATAAGTCATATCCATAGGACATATGACAGCCCTAAAATTAAGGTTTTTATACAATTTTTACTTTTTTTTGTACGGGAGGTACCACGCCCACTTCTCCCATCCCGCCCACATTTTGTAGGGTGGTGTGTATTGACAACCAAAATGTGTGTACCCAATTTGGAAACTTTGGCTCTTACCGTTCTCCAGATATACAGAAAAAAGCAATAAAAATACAACAACAACAAGGGATTTTTGGAAAAAATTAGAGGCAGTCGTGGTTTTTTGATCATATCTCAGCTATTTGTGGACCGATCTTGCTGAATTTCAATAGCACGAAATGGTGGACTATATGTGACAGAAATGTAAAACAACCTAGCCGCTATCATGTCTGGTTTTCCCGGAAAACACATATCAAGCGTAAGACGGACAGACGGACGGACGGACAGACGGACATTGTTAAATCAACTTCTCTTCTCATATGGACCCAGAATATATATACTTTATGGGGTCTAAAATCAATATTGTGGAAATTACAAACGTAATGACAAACTTATATATACCCTTTTACACCTCTGGTGAAGGGTATAACAACAACCACAAGGGTTTTTTTTGGAAAAATTAGAGGCAGTCGTGGTTTTTTGATCATATCTCAGCCATTTGTGGACCGATCTTGCTGAAATTCAATAGCAAGAAATGGTGGACTATATGAGTTATTTTGGCTATAAAACTTGGACTCGGGAAGATCTATGGTTCCTGAGAATGGGTATTTTTCAAAAAAAAATTAATATTTTGGTCATAAATTTTTCGTATCTGAACCGATTTTCCCGAGTTTTTTATAAAATATGTTCTACTAAAAATTTCCGATATTTTGGTATATAAGTCATATCCATAGGACATATGACAGCCCTAAAATTTAGGTTTTTATACAATTTTTAATTTTTTTTGTACGGGAGGTACCACGCCCACTTCTCCAATCCCGCCCACATTTTGTAGGGTGGTGTGTATTGACAACCTTAATGTTTGTACCTAATTTGGAAACTTTGGCTCTTGCCGTTCTCCAGATATACAGAAAAAAGCAATAAAAATACAACAACAACAAGGGATTTTTGGAAAAAATTAGAGGCAGTCGTGGTTTTTTGATCATATCTCAGCCATTTGTGGACCGATCTTGCTGAATTTCAATAGCAAGAAATGGTGGACTATATGTGACATAAATGTAAAACAACCTAGCCGCTATCATGTCTGGATTATCCGGAAAACACATATCAAACGTAAGACGGACAGACGGACAGACGGACAGACGGACAGACGGACATCGTTAAATCAACTTCTCTTCTCATATGGACCCAAAATATATATACTTTATGGGGTCTAAAATCATTATTGTGGAAATTACAAACGTTATGACAAACTTATATATACCCTTTTACACCTGTGGTGAAGGGTATAATTAGAGGCAGTCGTGGTTTTTTGATCATATCTCAGCCATTTGTGGACCGATCTTGCTGAATTTCAATAGCACGAAATGGTGGACTATATGTGACATAAATGTAAAACAACCTAGCCGCTATCATGTCTGGATTATCCGGAAAGCACATATCAAACGTAAGACGGACAAACGGACAGATGGACATTGTTAAATCAACTTCTCTTCTCATATGGACCCAGAATATATATACTTTTTGGGGTCTAAAATCAATATTGTGGAAATTACAAACGTTATGACAAACTTATATATACCCTTTTACACCTGTGGTGAAGGGTATAATAAAATAAGTTTGAAATGTGTTTTAAGGCAAAATTTTCTTAAAATACTATTCAAATCCATTTTAATTTTTTATGAATACAGCAGAATATGTTTAGGAAAGAATACTTCAAGCTTTTATATACCATATTTTAAGTAACTCCATTATATTGATTTTTAAATTTATGAATCTTTAAAAAATTTTATTTTGGAAAATTTTTCAATTTATATTAAGTTTGAGTAAAAATATATATGTAGGTGGTAATAATTTATATGCTTGTTACATATTTAATTATAGTAATATGTACATAATTAATTAATTAAGTGTTCCGCAAGGCCGAAAGCCCGCAATACAGAAAAAGTTTATTAACATGTTCTTATAGAACATCTTTCAAGAATACTAAAAAATTATATATATATATATATATATATATATATATATATATATATATATATCAATTTGTTGTTGAGCCGAGTTAATATTCTTGTTTCAAGCCAAATCTTTTCTGTTAAACAAAAAAAAAAAAAAAAAATATTTTTAAAGCACTCATTCTTTAAATAATTTTTTTTATTAGCAACACTTTTTCTGTTTTGTAGTGGACAAAAATAGAAATTAGTTTAATTTGACTACAACGACAAAGTAAGCACAGACAACAACCTGCAGCCATGTATCTTTGTCGTCGTGAAAATAATCATTGCCATATATACACATGTATTCTATTTTTGACATATTGAAGTCGGTAGCTTGCTGTCTCGAATGTGTTTAAACTTTAAAGCATTACTGCTAACTATAATCGTTCTGAATGCTCTACATCAGGGATGTCAGCGTCATACACAATTGTGGAAATTAATTCACACACATTCTTCACACTCATTCTTAAGGCCCAACCACAATGTGCTTAAGTTGGCTTAAGCGAATGAGCGAATACATGTAAATTATATGAGGCAAACCATATTGAACTTAAGGAAACTTTTTGCAAAGTTTAATGAAACTGTCATTTGCTTAAGCAAGGTGCGAATCTAATCGCACATTCCGTACGGAATCAAATGTTTTTTATTTTGTTTTTGTTTTCTTAAATACGTTTGAGAGACTTTTTGTTAATTTTTGACAGTAGGTTAAGTAAGACTATGCATATTATGGTTGAGTCTTTACGCTCTTTCATTTAGTCCACGAGCACTGTTGCCAGAAAATGTATCCAAAAAGTCTTCAAAATTGGGTAAAAAAATCTCGAAAATCTGCAAAAAAAATGTAAAAATCTGCAAAAAATCTGGGAAATTAAAATACTTTATTTTGGGATTGATTTTTTTTATTTTCGAATTCATACAACAAACTAAAAGGTGTATTTAACATTTTGGTACGTTAAAATAAAAATTTAGTATATACAAAAGAAAAACATTAAGTATATAAACGATCAGGTATTTGATGGAAAACTATTTTTAAAATAAAACGATTTAAATCCGATAACATCGTTTTCTGTATCTTTTAAAAATTATTTATAATAAATTTTTCTCTTACTTTCTTTGTATATTCTTGTTAGATAAATTTTTGAACAAAAAATAAAGACTTATTCAGAAATGAAATTAAAAATTGGTCGCAATTCATCACAACTTTTAAAAACCATCGTTTTGAAATCGATCAATTTTAATCACATACCTGAATATTTATAATTTTTTACATAAAACATATAAATGTATATCCAAATACATTGTTCATATATCGTATTTAAAATAATTTATGCATTTATTTATTGTAAATTTCAGAAGTCATTTGCCGTAAAATTTTATTTTGTATCGGAGTATTAAAACAATTTGATTTATTTAATTTAAGAAAGTCTTTTGTGTACAAAATTCCTTCAAGCGATTCTTTATCTAAACGATTTCTTTGCTTTGTTTTATTAATATTTACTTGGCTAAATATTCGTTCCACATTAGCTGATGAATGTGACAAAACAAATATTTTTTGAATAAAAAGGCAAATTTTTGGGAATAAAAGTCTTGAGTCAAAACTTTTAATTTCACATATATATTTCCAAAAGTGTATGTATGTACATATATATATACATATGTATGAATAAACGAAAAGGAAAATAAAGAAAAGTGATTTATACACAATTAATTTAAAAAACCTGCAATTTGACAGCAAAAATCTGCAAATCTCACTTTGCTATTTTGGCAACGAAAAAATCTGCAAAATGCAGAGAAATCTGCACTTCTGGCAACAGTGTCCACGAGAGTACACAATTCAGTCGTCGATTATCAAGCGACGAGTGCACTTGTGACGGATGCTTACGTATTTTTTTATTTTTATTAAGAGTACTTGTCTCTTTATTCACTAATATAAAGCAATACAACCACAATTGATATCACTACTCTACATACAACCAGTGTTACCGTTATGCGACTAAAGTCGCATTTTTGCCCCTTTTTGACTGCCGTGCCACTTTTTTGGCCCCTTTGTTTTAAATCCCCTTTTGTATCATTTTGTAGTTTTTTGTGCCCCTTTTGCCCCTTTTGATATTAGCGATAAGAGACTGAGTTCATTAAAGGTTTTAGATCAGAGTCCGCCAAACACATACATTTACATTTCTTGTTTCTCTTGGTTGTTTATTTTTGAGCGGAATTGTTTTTGTTTGTTCAGTGTTTTCGAGTAAAAATACAAATTATTTTCTCATGCTCTCTTTATTTGTGTGAGAGCATTCGCACATGTGCGGTGTTTTGCAGATCTCTGTTTTAGATCCAGTATTTATTAATTCAGCTGAAGACATAAATTACTTTTGTTTCAGTTTTTATTGATATAATTACTAACCCAGAGGATTTTGTAAAAGAGTTTAAACTTTCAGAAAACATATCAAACGATAAAAGCTATGAAGCAATTTTCAAAATATCTTAGCCTGAAACATTTTGGTACGAAATTGGCAATTTAAAAAACTGCGTGACAATTTATATCCAAACTTGTTTAAATTTGCTTTGTATGTTTTTACTTTATCACATAGTACCGCATCCGCTGAGCGGATTTTTTTCAAGTTAGCATTACTAAAAAATAAATTGTCAAATAGACTGAAAGTAGATACCTGTCAGTCCATGTTATCCGCTTAAAATTGTTATCAAAATAACTTGGAAGATTGGATTCCAAGTGATAAATGAATAATAAATATACATAGATTTACGTTTTCAAAAATAACCTGATATTAACTATCCTCCTATCAATATTTTTAAATTTATTTAAATGTTAAGTTTTTTTGTATCAAATCATATTATGAACTATTTTTTAGAAGTAGTGTTATTACACTATTTTAAGCTCGTTCTTAGCGTTGCCAGAATGAAGATTTTATCTTATTTTTGAAGATTTTTTGACCAAAATGTGATTGAAAGATTTTTTTTTCACAAATTAAGATTTTAAACTCTAAGTTTGTTTGTACAAAATAAATAATTTTTTCACAGTTTCTTAAACAGTAAATTTTTAAAACGATAAGGTTATGTATCAGCTTGTTGTTTATTGGTTTTTCAAAATGTATTTTTAGAAAAAATTTTATAAAAATTTAACTAAAAACCAATTTAATTTTGTATAAATATTATGTAGTTCAATTTAAATAGGTTCCATAATAAGAAGTACGTATGTTCTTATACATAATTAACAATTTTAAGATTTTTCTCTTCAAAATAAGATTGTTTTTCGCTAAATGAAGATTTTCCTTCCTAATTGTCGATGAAAATAATTTAATAAATATGTACATATGATTTTTTTTTTGTTTTGAAAATTTTCCTGTTTTTAAAGTTGCCCCTTTTTTTCTCAGAATTCCCCTTTTTGTGACACTTTTTTTTGGAAAATCCCCTTTTTGTGCCCCTTTTTGAAAATTTTGAACGGTAACGCTGCCCGTCTTCAACATAATTAAGTAGCTGACTACACGTCTATAATTGCACCCAGCAGCATTTGTAGTCGTGTGCCCGTGTATCTTGCTGTGGTGAATGTGTTTAATGCATAACTGAGCCTTACCCTGCGGCCACACGGTCAAGTTGTTCTTGATAGTCTTTTACATATACTGCTTGTCAAAATTTACATATATTGAAAGCTGTGGCGTAGGCTGCATTCAATTTTTGAGCAATTTACTTTCAAGATGTCATCAAAAAAACAATTTATAAAGATAAACGAAAAATTTGCTCACTAACCTTGAAATCAGCTGTTTTCTTGAACGTAAATTGAAACACTCACTGGCAAGAGAATTTTAAAGGCAAGTTCGTATCAATTTTTAAAAGTATGAGTGTATTGGTAAAAAAGTGTGAGTGTATTAAAACTTGATAGGCAAAATTTTATCGTGTAACCCTCAAGTTAACGCTGATTTCAATGTTTTGTTATTTATGACTGACTCTCAAATTCATTTACAGTAAACAAGTTTTGTATTCAATTCAGGGATGATAAATGAGAAAACCAATATCGTACCAATTAACTTTTAAAATCGTACTTTTGCGGCCCCAATAGTACTAAATCTTTTTTATAAATTTTTTTTAATTTATTTTTAAAAACAAAAATTTAATACAACCAAAACAAAGTACCTTTTTCATTTGTACATTAATTATACATTATAATTGGGTGGGAAAAATTTGTTCGCGTCAAAAGCACATTGCGATTCTTATTCCAAGAAACTTTACCAAAGAACCATAGGTCAAAAATTAATTTCGATCCCTGGATTTTTCAAAATAGTTAGTTTTCCAAAATATTCAAGAATAGAGGCAAACAAATTGTATTTGATCTGGCTAGACCTGTATCATGCTGTTTTTAGGGTCAAGAAATCCATTATTTTTGATGGCCGCCAGAGAGCGTTTTCATACACTTTATAGAATTTATCGTCCTTTTCTCAAAATGCAATCTCGAATTTTAAGCGAAAATAAAATTCTTAAGCGTTCTAAAAATATGTACATACATACGAACATCTTCGGATTGCATTTCCAAATTTATTGTGTTTACAATTTTCAATATGTACTGCAGAAACAGGAAAGAAGTAGAAAGTCCGAATAAAATAAAATTTAATTTAGCGCTTGTAAAATCTCCTTCAAAATAGTTCAGAGTAAAATAATAATGGAGTGGGCTCCCACTGCTGCACAATTCTGTTGATTATTTCTTAACGTGACAACCATTTTGTTGACGAAAATTTGAAAATATTATAAGTTTGTTCCAGTGATGGAAAATTCAGTACTATGGTACTATTTTCAGTACTTTTTCCTTTCAAAAATACCGCGGTACCCCCGCGTCCGTTTAAGTACTCTTTTTTTGTAATGCTTCTAAGTTAGAAATTTAGCGTTGATATTTTTTACCATTGACAAACAGGGCTGTGGAGTCGTCAACAAAAAGTGCTAAGTCGGACTCCAACCGCTGAAATTCCAACTCCGACTCCTAATCTAACCTTAATGCTAAATGTATATGAGACTGGTCCTTATTTGACTTTAAACTCTTTTTTAATGCAGTACCTGTTAAATGGTTAAATATAGCAAGAAAAGGATTCAGTACAAATATCAAATCAATATTTTAAATATTGCATCTCCAATTTTGAAGTATTTTTATTTTGGAAACTATTAGAATATTTTTTTTCAATTTCTTATGCCGAAAAATTTTGGAGTCGAAGTCGCGAAGTTTTTGTGTACTTCGACTCCACAGCCCTCTTGCCAACATTTCCTACACAAAATCTATTCTTATCAAAAGTATATATCGATGACTTAATATAAAAAGCCGTAACCCCATTTTTTGTTTGTTTACAGGGGAACAAATCCGAAAAATTCAAGACATAAAAAAGTTTGAATGCGATTTTTAATATAAAGATGTAAAAATTGTATACTATAGCCCTGTAAAATTTAAAAGCAAGATGCATTTGGCATTTGTCTATCAGAATAAAAACAAAAAATTTTTTATTAAAAAATTGAGTTGGTATATTTTAATGTCAGTTATCCTCATCAGAATTTTGCTGTTGCAATTTAGCCAGCTCGGTTCATAAATGGCTGAGATATGAACAAAAAAAAAAGTTTTGTATTTTGGTTTTTTATTTTTAAAGCTATTTTCAAAAAAAAAGTACGAAAATGTTGATAAAGTACTCTTTTGCTTGATGGACAGTACCATCTAAATTTTTAAATTTTCCATCACTGGTTTGTTCCAAAATAATACCATGTTCACACGGACAGCAATATTCGTGTTTCGCTCTCTTATTCCTGTTTCGCGCCCCAAACATGATTGAAACGACTTGTTTCCCCATACAAAATTTTGTGAGCGAAACAGGTCGTTTCATTTTGAAACAGGCTGCGAAACAGGAAAAATGTTCTATCATCTCCAATTTTGATAACATTTATCGTTAGTTTATCTGGACTAGCTCTCAAAAAAAAGCAAAACAAAGAAAAAAACAAAATAAAAATTGATGTCTAATAAAATAAAGTGATAATTATAACATAATAATATCAATAAAAGTGTTATATAATATATGTTTAAGTTTTATTAACTTTTTTTTAATCTATTTAAAAAAAATGTCAAAATGAAACAGGAATGAATCGTATGAACAGCATGTTTGGCAAACTAGTTTCAACGAGCGAAACGAGTGGTTTATAACGTCGTATGAACATAGCATAATCTTGAATTGAGAGGAATTAATCTCTTCTACTAGTGCTGGGATACTATCGATATTTATCGATAGTTCAGATTTCACTATCGATATTACTATCGACTGAATGTTTGTACTTAAGTAGGAAAACTTTAACTAGTTTTTTATTACTTTATTGAACGTAAGATACGTATGCATATACGCACGTTATTTTAGATGACAGTTTTTAAAAATTTTGATGCTGATAAGCACCTTTCTGAAGGAACCAACTTTTGATAATGGTCTAAATTGGCTTTGATTCTCAATCTAGCGGACTTTTTCTCTAATGGTCGTTCATTATTTTATCCTATGCTCGCAATTGCAATTGCAATTGCATTTTTATTTGATTTTTTTTTAACAACATCATAAAGCTATCTGACATTTCAGTCCCTATGTAAACATGTAAAAATTTCGGCATAAAGGCCTTAAGTACGTAGTAAAAAAGCACAGCTAAGCAATCCCTACCACCTGCCATTCTTGTTGTTTGTATTCTTTGCTGTAATTCTGCGCGAATTAATAATAGCAAGTAAAAACTTGCGGCAAAAAACTGTAACATGTCTTCATAGCTGCATTTTAAATAATAATAATATCGATATTTTCGATAGTTTAAGACTATCGATAGTATCGATAGTACTATCGATAGTTTCCCAGCACTATCTTCTACTATGTAAAACTTTTGCAGAAGTGGTTTCCTATATCTTTTAAAAACTAGGCAATATCATCATACTAAATTTAGATTGTCGCATAAGCTATCGTTAAATGAACAAGTGCAAAAATCTATTCACAGTAGCTCATTAGTTCAGTGTTTGGTGCAAATGGTCTTGCAAAATATCATAGCTGTTTTGTTAAATCCAACAACAAAAAATAGAGTTTCCCTTAGATTTCATAAAAAGCTACGACATTTTGCATTTTCGCAAGACTATTTGCACCAAACAATAAACTCCGCTTATATTTATTGGACGGTCAATAATAGTTGCCATTTTATATGAATTATAAAGCTTCGTACAGACGCTGGTCAGGTCTTACATTTTTCGTATCTTTTGATGGCTTCACGTTCCATGTATTATCCTGACATTTTTCGTATCTTTTGAATCTGTATGCAAAATGTACTAAAATTTCATTTAATTAAATTCTATTTTAGCTAATACGGCATAAAGTTCTATATGTAATTAAAAATGCATTTAATCCATATTTTATTAAGACTGATCATCGTAACCAACTCAATACTTATACAATAGAAGCTTTCATAATAGTGAAAAAAAAACATTAAGGAAGTTTCAACATACGATTCACCTAAATCGAGGAATTCAAGTAGTGCGAAGTTGTTCGGAGGAAATATGAACATCTTTCATTTTCAGGAAATTTTTATGAACTTTTTGATATAATCTTGGTATTAACGACTTAATTCGAATTTTTACAAAAATAAATTTGTTTCGATAACATCCGAAGATAGTTTCATATAACTAATTTTAATGTTTGCTTATTGTATTTTTAAAAATTACATAACTTATATTTATGACCTAAATAAATATAAAAATGATTTTATATGATATAATTTTCTTTACAATATTCCTTTAATATAAAATAAAAATGTAATGTTAATAAATGTTAAACGTTAAAAATTAACTTAAAATTTTTTTTAAAAATGTATCTTTTTGGGAAAAAGTGTATTTTTTTGGAAACTAAAATGTATCTTTCTCGAAATTTCACTGGCAACACTGATATGGTTTACTCTTTTCTTATATTTTTGAACTTGAGTTAATGTTGTGCACTTTGAGTAAAAGCAAACAAGTGAATTATTCAAAGCAGACCTCTAGTAGCAAGTTACTTTGACGGTGTTAGTCTTATAAAAGATAGTTTGGTTCAGAGATCAGCAATGAATCGTTTTTTCGCTACTCATACCCTGCAAATAATAGGACCAGTCCAAACACGCGTGTAAAGACAAGTCCACAAGGGACCAGGACTAGTCCAAAAGTAACCCAAACGTATGGAAAAAACATGGTATATTTAACATTACGATGTCCTAGGGGAGGACCATATAACCCACCTTTGGACTATTTAGGAGTAGTTTTAAAACTACTCCATGGTATACTCAAGAGGACTAGTTTTGAAGTCGTTTAAAAACGAAAGCATGTCGTTAAAAAACGAAAACATGCCGTCTCACTACAAACACTTTTTAACAATGACATGGTCCATGCTTGCATTACATCGGACCAGTCCATGCAGTAGTCCATTTTACCAAAATGGATCAGGTGGTCCAATTTTATTTGCAGGGTTGCATCAATGTGAGTATTGAAAGTATTTTCCTGAAATCTTGTGAGTATGAGTGAATCAGAGCCCTGCAAATAATAGGACCAGTCCAAACACGCGTGTAAAGAGTAGCCCTCAAGGGGCCAGGACTAGTCCAAAAGTAACCCAAACGTATGGAAAAAACATGGTCTATTTAACATTACGATGTCCTAGGGGAGGACCATATAACCCACCATTGGACTATTTAGGAGTAGTTTTAAAACTACTCCATGGAATACTCAAGAGGATTAGTTTTGAAGTCGTTTAAAAACGAAAGCATTTCGTTAAAAAACGAAGACGTGTCTTCTCACTTCAAACACTTTTTAACAATGACATGGTCCATGCATGCATTACATCGGACCAGTCCATGGAGTAGAGTCCATTTTATCAAAATGGATCAGGTGGTCCAATTTTATTTGCAGGGTACTGACTCATGCAATTGTAAGTATAAGTGCGTAGAAATCATTAAAAATAAACTACTCCCAGCAAATAAAATTGAACCACCTGATCCATTTTGATAAAATGGACTACTCCATGGACTGGTCCGATGTAATGCAAGCATGGACCATGTCATTGTTAAAAAGTGTTTGTAGTGAGACGGCATGTTTTCGTTTTTTAACGACATGCTTTCGTTTTTAAACGACTTCAAAACTAGTCCTCTTGAGTATACCATGGAGTAGTTTTAAAACTACTCCTAAATAGTCCAAAGGTGGGTTATATGGTCCTCCCCTAGGACATCGTAATGTTAAATAGACCATGTTTTTTCCATACGTTTGGGTTACTTTTGGACTAGTCCTGGCCCCTTGAGGGCTACTCTTTACACGCGTGTTTGGACTGGTCCTTTTATTTGCAGGGCTCTGATTCACTCATACTCACAAGATTTCAGGAAAATACTTTCAATACTCACATTGATTCAACCCTGCAAATAAAATTGGACCACCTGATCCATTTTGGTAAAATGGACTACTGCATGGACTGGTCCGATGTAATGCAAGCATGGACCATGTCATTGTTAAAAAGTGTTTGTAGTGAGACGGCATGTTTTCGTTTTTTAACGACATGCTTTCGTTTTTAAACGACTTCAAAACTAGTCCTCTTGAGTATACCATGGAGTAGTTTTAAAACTACTCCTAAATAGTCCAAAGGTGGGTTATATGGTCCTCCCCTAGGACATCGTAATGTTAAATAGACCATGTTTTTTCCATACGTTTGGGTTACTTTTAGACTAGTCCTGGCCCCTTGAGGGCTACTCTTTACACGCGTGTTTGGACTGGTCCTATTATTTGCAGGGCTCTGATTCACTCATACTCACAAGATTTCAGGAAAATACTTTCAATACTCACATTGATTCAACCCTGCAAATAAAATTGGACCACCTGATCCATTTTGATAAAATGGTCTACTCCATGGACTGGTCCGATGTAATGCAAGCATGGACCATGTCAATGTTAAAAAGTGTTTGTAGTGAGACGACATGTCTTCGTTTCTTAACGACATGCTTTCGTTTTTAAACGACTTCAAAACTAATCCTCTTGAGTATACCACGGAGTAGTTTTAAAACTACTCCTTAGTGGTCCAAAGGTGGGTTATATTGTCCTCTCCTAGGACATCGTAATGTTAAATAGACCAGGTTTTTTCCATACGTTTGGGTTACTTTTGGTATAGTCCTGGTCCCTTGTGGACTACTCTTTACACGCGTGTTTGGACTGGTCCTATTATTTGCAGGGAACTCATTTAGCTCATCCATTTACCGTTTTAACACAACAGATGAAACACACAACTTCATAATCAGCGTTGCCAGATAAATTTGCCGAAATTATCTGTTATTGCCAAATCGTCACTTTGCTATTTCGGGGGCAAATCTGGCAGCCTCGCATTTTGCTTCGCCTATACACATTGAGTTGAGTAGATTCTAAATCTACAAA
Organism: Pollenia angustigena; assembly: GCA_930367215.1. Lineage (NCBI taxonomy): Eukaryota > Metazoa > Arthropoda > Insecta > Diptera > Polleniidae > Pollenia > Pollenia angustigena. Next base: position 284,298,656 of record OV884056.1, read on the forward strand.
TGTCGCTAAGTATGAGTACGATGAATAAAATGAAACTTGTGAGTATGAATATAAGTTTGAATAACATTGGAATAAGTATGAGTGCGTATAAGTACAAGAATTTATGAGTCATGATCAGCTATGGGCTCAACTCACTTTTTCACTACTCATTGCTGATCTCTGGTTTGATTACCTTATTTGAGCTTATCAAGCTAGATACCGTTTCAATTTTTCTTCTTATAAAAAACTTTTTATCAAAAAACAAAATTTGATCGGATCGCTAAAGGGACGCTAACGTCACGACTGGTAAGGTAGAAGTACATGACACGCGTTAGTGCGCGCGCGCTCTGTAGACATGTGTCAAAAAAAGTTAAACTAGTGTATTTTCATAGAACAGGCTACATGCAAAGTATTTTGACGCGTTTGCGCCAGAAAGTTGGAAAACTTTGAACTTTTTAACGCGTTGTGTATTTTTGACAAGTAATCAGCTGACAATAAAAAAAAATAATTCAACAAATTTGTGAATCATGTAAGAAAAACTTATTGAAGAGCTTTAAAAACATAAAATATTTATATAAAAAGAACTTGTTCAATAAAATAATAAAATCTTGATGTACTTTTGAATCCGTTTTCAATGCACAAATAAGTAAACAAATAAAAAACAGCTGATAGGAATGGCTTTTGTAACGCGTGTTGTGTAGCTTGCAATTTTTCATGCGTTAAAGTTCTTAAACACAGGACAAACGTCGACGAATTAACGCGTGTTATGTAATTCTACTAGGGTTTCTAATATCCCGGACTTTTTCTATTCCCGGGAAACGAAGCAAAAAAAATCTTATTCCCGGGAATCCCGGGATTCTTGGAATAAAACAATGATTTCATTAAATGAGTTCAAGAGAAAAGTTTTTACTTTTTAAAAGAATATACACATTAGACCGTCTCACTTTTAATTTTTTTTTCGAAATTCCTTCATGAACATCGATTTTCTTAATCTTCTCTAAAAACCAAGAATTTTGGTGTATAACACTTAAATATTGATGAACGGGAAGTGGTCTCTCAAACCGTTTTTTGTTTTTTTAGGCAAAATGCCTTTTTTCAAAAAATGAAAAAATCTTGCTTTAGTAATTTGCCTCTAACTCAAGTAGTTCTTAACTGGTTTGAACCTAATTACATGCATTAGAAAGCTTTTTTTTAATTTCCTAAATGTTTCTTAAAGCAACATTGCCATTTTGTTCGATGGTTTTTTATTCCTAGCATTACAAATTCAGATTTTCCAATACGAACTTATATTTTTTTTAATTTTTGCTAACCTTTTCTTATATAAAAATTTAACGATTTATATTTATATTTACATTTATATTCTGTAAATGCAGTATGGTAGGAAATTTTAAAATAAAGATTTTGGTGTACGTAACAGTAGCATTCAGTTAAGAAAAACTGCAGTTTTAGTTGAAATGATGAAAAGTAATTATTTTGCGGTCTATATTTACACAGCTTAAAATTATGATAAAAACCAACTTTCTATTCAAAAGTCACGTAGGAAAGATTATACAGAGCTTTTGGAGCTGAGTCTTATATTTTTAGATGAAACAACTTTCAAAAATAAACCATTCAAGGTTCGCCTTCCTGGAGCATTGCATCGTGCTAGATTTATGTCACGCGGTATTTACGGCCTCAAAATTTTTGCATTTCCAAACCAACTTAAACTGACGGGTATATTAAAAATATTTTACAAGCATCGAAAATAAAATTAAAGCTTTTATTTTTTTTATTTAGATGATGAATTGCTTGGTCTCACTGAGTTCAATATTTTTCTGGTCAAAATTTACGTTGAGCATTGGTTTAAGTGCACGTTAGCAACACATGCCGCTTCAAACGATATTTTTTTGATACAACAAACCCAGCAATATAGGAAAATAAATTTTTCTGTGGCGGAGGCTGGTTTGGAAATAATGTCACGCCACTTATGGTATTTAAGTGAAATGGCGATTGGCTTATCTTTTTTTGATCCAAGACATTCACTAAATACGTTGGACGAAATGGCATCCGCTTTAAATAGTCCAAGGGACCACCAAAATTTGTTTCATTACAAGTGTTTTTTCAAAGAAGCCAACCTCAAAATCGTTGACCTGGTGTCAGGGAACACACAAATGTGTTTCGATATTATTGGAATCAATTATGTCTTTATTCAAAGTCCATCTTCTTGTTGGCGCGAAAATGAAAATTTCAAAAAAATTGAACAGTTTGCAATAAATTTAACAGTAGTTAACGACCCTGCAGAGCGCGCAATTGGCCTTCTAAAAACCGTCAACAACACACTAGTGATGGAAAACAGTGAGCAAAATGATTTGATTCAAGTCATCGAGCATTTTCACAAAACGCATCCAAGCTCCAATAAAAGTACAATTTTAGCAAATTTGAAAAAATAAAAAACCAACATATAAAATTGAAGCAAATTTACTTTAGTCATTTCATCATTTCAACTAAAACTGCAGTTTTTCTTAACAGAATGCTACTGTTATGTACACCAAAATCTTTATTTTAAAATTTCCTACCATACTGCATTTACAGAATATAAAAATTTTGCCTCGTTATATAAGAAAAGGTAAGCAAAAATTAAAAAAAATATAAGTTCGTATTGGAAAATCTGAATTTGTAATGCTAGGAATAAAAAACCATCGAACAAAATGGCAATGTTGCTTTAAGAAACATTTAGGAAATTAAAAAAAAAAGCTTTCTAATGCATGTAATTAGGTTTAAACCAGTTAAGAACTACTTGAGTTAGAGGCAAATTACTAAAGCAAGATTTTTTCATTTTTTGAAAAAAGGCATTTTGCCTAAAAAAACAAAAAAACGGTTTGAGAGACCACTTCCCGTTCATCAATATTTAAGTGTTATACACCAAAATTCTTGGTTTTTAGAGTAGATTAGGAAAATCGATGTTCATGAATTGATTTCGAAAAAAGTATAAAAACTGAGACGGTCTAATACACATATACAACAGTCCAAAACAAATAAGCTTTATTAATTCCACAGAAAACCAGTTATTATTAATAGAAACTTGGTTAAATTAATTTTCTTTTAAGCAACAAATTTTTAGTATTAGTAAAGCATTTAAAAGCTGATCCGAGATTCTACTTCTAATTCTTGTTGAAATGTATATTGCCTACTACCGAAAACGTGCTCTCGCTTTCTACAGACGTTGGTTTTATAGTAAGAAGCGCATCATACAAAGATTTTTAGTTTGTTGGCCTATTACCCGTGACTTCATAGACGTCAAATTCTTTTTTTAAGATATTTTCAGGCTTTTGTATTTTGTTTTCATTTATTTTTTTAGAAGATGGTTCATCATCTGGTGATGGTGTACCGTGTACATATTCATTTTCTACTTCAAGAAGCTTTTTAGACATTTCACCAGCAATTTAAAAGACCGTTGATTTATTGGCGTATGAAAAATATTTCGATTTGAAGGTAGTTTTTAGTAAAGAATATATTTTTATTGCTCGTTTTTGATTTTAACGATGCCAACATATTAAAATTTCAAAAAAATTTAATTTGAAATTCCCGAAAAAAATTTCCCGGGAATAATTTAAAAAAAATGTCCCGGGATTCCCGGGAATTCTTTCCCGCGTAGAAACTCTAAATTTTACCTGTAATGTAGGTATGTTTAAATTTTACTTAAGGTTGGTTTACGCGGTAATAAAATGTATTGCGACTTTTCAAAAAATTATATGGAATGAAAAAAATCTTATCATGTAAAAGCAAAATGTATGGAGTAACTTGAGGGTTACAGGATCAAGTTTTGCCTTCAAGTTTTAATACACTCACACTTTTTTTTACCAATACACTCATTCTTTAAAAATTGAATCGAACTTGCCTTTAAAACAAGGACCCTAAATAATAATTATGCTCATTTTTCAGGTACCAACAAATTAACCACTTTGACCATATTTACATTACGCAATTAACGCCGCAACTTTCGCATGCAACTTTTTGTTTTTTAGCAAGAGGTGTAGGGAAGAAAACGGGGTTGAAAAAGTTGAAAAAGTTGAAAAAATGCTTGAAAAAAATGTAAATGTAAATGTGAAAAGAGTTTCGTAGAAACTACTTTAAAAGAAAATAGAAAAAAACGAGGCGTTATTGCATAGATCTAAATGCGGTCTTTAAAGAAATATTCTATAAAATTGCACATAATTACACTGTGCTCTAAATTGACACTTTTTTTAGACAAGCCGGGCACATGGCGTTTAAGCATAATTCGGGTACGCTGAATCCAATGGTGCCCACCGTTTTTTTAGGTTAGCTCTTGTTTTCGAGATATACCGTTATTTTGAAAATGGAGGAGGTTGCATAACATAATATATTCGCGTAACTCAAAAACGGTTTAGTTTATTGAAAATACTAAAAAAAACCGAAATTTCTTTTAAAACTTAGAAAAACTTTTTTTAATATGAGCAGTCATTTTAGATATATAATTTAAAAAAAAAAATATTTTTTTATATCAAAATGTCGAAATTTTTGTTGCGGAAATTTTATTGCGAAATTTCGGGTTTTTTAGTATTTTCAATAAACTAAACCGTTTTTGAGTTACGCGAATATATGTTGTGCAGCCTCCTCCATTTTCAAAATAACGGTATATCTCGAAAAACGGTGGGCATCATTGGATTCAGCGTACCCGAATTATGCTAAAGCGCCAAGTGCCCGGCTTGTCTAATTTTGCAACTAGCACAGTGTTATTATCAGGGCAAGGGATTTCATGCAAATGCATGTTTGTTGTCGGTACTCTGAGACCCACCTAAAGTTAATATCTTTGCGAATCACAATATTTCCAGTAAAATGGCATCAATTTGTTAGTGCATATTTTTGCATATTTTTCTTTAAATGCATGTTTTTGCATATTTTGATATAAATGCATATTTTTCATCATATTTTGTTATAAATTCACATTTTCCGTCATATTTTGTAATATTTATAAAAAAAAATTGCTCTTTTCTTAGTTTTTGTTTAGAAATATCTTTCTGTTCAAGGCGAATTCATTATAAGGTGTAGTCAGTGAATCAGCTGGTTATAGTTGTTTCAGCCCTGAAGCTGTCAAACAGTCAAAATAGTATGAGAAAATCTGCTAACTTCGACATTTTCAAGCAGCAAAAACAACATGTTGGTGTTTGGTACTGAATTACCTACATTTTATTATGAATTCCCCTTGTTTCTTTTACTTTTAAAAAGTAGCACATACAAAAATTATACAATTTGTATAATTGTGCACATAATTGTAGAAGTAACAATAAAACAGTTTTTGACATTTCATTTTGTTCGCGGTTTTTTTTTTTACTTGAAGAAACAGCAAATAAAAATAATGTTCGGCGAAGAAAAAATAGAACTCAACATAATATTTTTGATTTACGGTGTAAGAAGTATGACCAAAAATCCAAAAAGTATTAATAAAATAAATTGTTTTTAAGGAAAAAAATGCAAAAAGAAAAAATATCAAAAAATAATCTTTTAAATAAGTGTGTTTTTGAGTCTTCAAAAGAGAGGGAAAAGTACTTTTTTGCAAAGTTTACAAAAAGGTGTTTCATTTAAAAATTTCTAGTAAATCAGCACCTTCAAAACCAGAAACCCAAAGATTTATGATTTATGAAAACGTTTCGCAAACTATAATTTCAAGAAAAGCAAATTTAGTTTTGAATTGTATAATGCTCTGGTGTCTGCAGATATACCTCTATATTAGCTAATCAACCAAAATTATAGAATTTTTTTAAACAAATATAACAATGAAACCATTCCTACGGAAAAAACCCCTTATAAAAACTTATATCGCCAAGTTGTACACTATACAACTATGTGACATTGTTGAAAGAATTAAGTGACATAATTTGTGGCTGTCTATTATCGAAGCAATGGACACAGAGGACGTTTCGTTGTCTACGTAATTGGGATCTTGAATGCAGAAGAAGAACAGAGTAAACACAAATTTTTGTTAAATATTATAAAGTTGGAAAAGGTGGATCATGCTTCAATAGCTCTTACTTTCAAAGATTCAATTTCTCTTTTAGAATCCTTTAATAAAAATAAAATTTTGATCTACTTGACCTTTTTTTAAGATATCTTACTCAAAAATGTTACATGTCACATGCTAAGCTCATGCCATGCATGAAAGTTTTTGAAGTCACCTTTGCGTTTCAACCATGTATAACAAGATGGTTTACCTGGTTTCAGGCAGTTGAGTATTATGCCAAACATTTTTAAGAATTTAAAGATGTGGTAAATAATTTTAACGAAAATAATGCAGTCGCGATAAAAAAGTAAACAATATTTTAAATGTACCTAATATAAAGGCTCAATTAGAATTTATACACTCAAACAATGGGTTTCTAGTCGAGACAATAACCGAACTTCAGGGGTTTAAATCATTGAACACCTCGGTTAAACTCGTTGATGACGCTGTCATTAAAATAAGAAAAGTAGGTCAAATCGGCGAAAAAATAAAAGCCAAAATTTATGCAGTTTTAAAAAAGAATGCCGGATTTAAAATAGTTAAAGAAAATTGTAATATTTTTAATTTGCCTTCCAGTAAAGAAAAAATTGTAGACAATGAATATTCTACAAAGGAATTGACCACTTTTAAATATCCACCTATTACATCCGTTGATGTCGAACGAACCCTTTCAATGCTTAAAACTTTTTTAAGACCAAATAGAATGAGTTTTACATTTGATTACTTAAAAAAAACTTATTTATTTACATATGTAAATATATCTTTATCTACTACTACTTTTTAAACTAGGTTTTAAGTTTTTAAAACTGAATGAAATGTATTTTTGTTTTTTTTTTGTTAAATATGGTTAAATAAATATATTTTTAATGCATATTTTTTACTTTTATTTTGCATATTTTACGATTTTTAGTGCATGTATTATGCGCATATTTTGCTATTTCAAGTGCATGAACTTCCTTGCCCTGGCTATTATGTATAATGAAAATAAATATTTGTTAAACATAACTATTGTAATTAGTATTGTGGTTATTTTGTTGAACTATTTATGGTTTTTAATCCAAATTTTTAATATTTAATTAGGCTTAAGTTCATCAAATTTAATTTTCATTAAATTATTTTTATGAAGAAAGGAATTTTATAACTATTATATCCAGTTAATATCTTTTTACATTGGCTTATAACTATTATGATCGATAAATATTTATTTCTCTTACAGATAACTATTACTAACGATTTTTATTGTTTATACATACCTATTTACGGTAATAATTATTTTGAATATTTTCTTGATATAAATTGTTTTATTTTTGCAGATAATGCATGTGCATATATAGGTACATACACATTATAATTAGTTATAACTGTTATGTTATTTCTTATTCATAACTATTAAAAATAATTAGTAATACAGTAATTTTGACTTAGCTGCACAATCTCCTTTGCACGATTTTTTGTGCAGGTAAATCAAAAATGCAGTTATCTTAAATGCATTTACCTGCCTTAATGTGCAGGTACACAATTGTGGTTACCTGCACAAAAGTGCAACTAAAGTAAAGTGTTTTATTTAAAAGAAGAATAAAAAAATTATATTAATAATACATACATTTATATTTTATTTAAATTTAATTTCAACCCAGCTAGCATTTTTAATTGTCTAGGAGTCTACTGGGAATCTCACAAAGAGTGTTTTTGATCGGCGACGAGCTCATTTTTTAATTGTAGACAATTCTTCGCACGGGAGAAACTGTAACACATGCTGAGTCCTATGAGAGATTCTTCCATAACGCAGCGAAAAACGCTTATATTAATCGTAAAGGGAATCGTTTATGATGTATATAGAGATTATCCAACGAGTCTTTCAAAAAGCATGCCAACAGTCGTATGAGACTCATGTAGGTATTATTTTACAACTCGTGAAATGCTCAGCCGTATGACTGAGCTACATAAATCAGGGCATCAACTGTATTGTTCATGCCAAAACTTATAATTTTCATACAATTTCTATAAAACAAACTTGAAGGTCGCGAAATCAACACCATCCTGTGGGAAAATCCTTTTTTAAAGATCCTTAGGCCGGTTTGTTTTATTAAAATTGAATTGGCAATAGTATTTTCATACTTCAAAAACGGTCTTATTTAGGTAGCTCAGTAATTGTTGTACGACTCTTGCAGAGAGTCCCAAAAGGTTCATTCCAAGATTTAAAGACGAGCGTGTCAAAAAATAAATTCAAAACAGATTTAGGTTTTTTTGTTTGCCGTCAGATAATCATCAGAAGATTCTTTTAGGAGCTGTGTATTAAACATAATCGTCTAACAAACATTTTATACATGTAATTATGTTTATTTAATATAAAAGAAACATTAACAAAAACAATGCGAATTCACAAAGAACATAAAAATGTATGGAAAAAACAAAATAATTGCGATTTATATTTTTATAAACAGCTTAAATTGGATATTTATGTGAAAAAGTGGCCACCAAATATTTTTATTTGTGCAGCTAACTTTGATGTTTTGTATGAAAGTATTTTAAAGCTGCCCAAAAATATGAAAAATGTGCAGGTATACAAAATGCACTTAAAAAAGGATTTTGAAGAATAAGTCCAGAAAATATGTATTTTGGGCAGTTAAGTCAAAGTGCAGCTAACTTTGATTTTTTGTATGAAAATAATTTTAAAATGACAAAAATTTTGTGCATTTATCTTAAATGTACAGGTATAGCAAGTGCACTTAAAAAAGGAATTTGTATGGAATTATAAAGAATAATTCCAAAAAATATCAATTTTGTGCAGTTAAGTCAAAAGTGCACGTAAACAAAAGGCAGTTAAGTCAAAACTACTGTATATCTATCGAACAGTAATAATTAATTATGTTTGAGAAATACTTTTATTTGATACCCATAATAGTTATCATCAATATTTAAAAATAAAAATTGGAAAGACAGGGATGGGCGGCTTGTATGTTACATTGAATGCGGATATTTTTGCTCTTGTTTTTGGTACTTTTTTCAGGACAGCTATGGAATTGCGACAAAACAACTTACAATACAACATATTTTCATAAACGGCTTTGAATGGTATCAAAACCTTGTTTGGTGTGTGCGTATTTACAATATATGTATGCTTAAAATATATACACTAAAATACTTATTTGTTTATTGTAAATCTATAAAATAAATATTTATTTATTAACGTTTTTTACATACACAAAATACTTTTTTAATACCATTTAAATCACTTGGTAGTTTTTCTGCACAGCGATCACCATTTAAACATTTTTGATTCCCACACTGTGCGTATTGTTTTATGTATACTATTGCTTTTCGTTTATGTATGGGAAAAACATATGACACGTTTTTAAATGTTCTATAAGTGCACCAACGTACTTACAGTACGGTGCGGTACATTACGGGTACAGCAACGTTCGCCTAAATGGCCCTTAAAAGGCACAGCTTTAAATTTTTGGAAATTTTGAGAGACAGTATATGTAAGTATACATGATGTAGCTTTTTTTGTATGTTATTTAAGGCCTTTATACACTATCCCACCCTGACATGAAAATTTTTTTTATTGTTTTTTGAAAATTTTCAATCAATAATTAGATTAGGAAAGTATTTTCATAAAATACTTAAGACTTCTAAGCTATAAGAGATTCATGCCGCTAACTTTTTTGCAGAACCCGACTGGTACATTTCTTTGAAAATCGAGCTAAAATGAAGAATTCTGGATCGTTTTTAATTTTTGTAATACCCTAAGTGGGTCAATTACGAATGGCAACTGAACTAAAGTTGTATTGCCGGCAGCGAAATCTGGCAACGCCGGTCATGTTAAAAAATACAACTTTTTTTAATATTATATTTAAACATTTGAAGTCGACCCATTGAACTCGAAAACAAGTCACTTAAAAATTTATTCCATTCGGACTACCCATTTACATAACCCAGAATTATTTGGATTTTTTTTCAGAATCTCCCACTGTGCAATGTCATTACTTTCAGCGTTGCCGTTGTGACACTAAAGTATCACTTTTGACCCTTTTTCATGCCTTTGTATCATTTTTACAAAATGTATGACACTTTTTGAACCTTTTTGAAATTAAGTACAAGTTTCCATATTCCTTACGAAAGTTCTCATTAGTTTTGTGAACATAGATATAAAAATGTGTAGAATGCCATAACGCCCAGTGTCATAGTGTCCACGGACACTATTTACAAACAAACTTAAAATAGAAACTAGTGAGTCCATGCTTTCCTCTCTCAATTTGCACGATTTGACCCTTTATTTTCTTAAATACCCTTTTTATGACACTTTTTCGAAATTTTCAACGGCAACCCTGATTACTTTCTTTTGCTGTTTGTGATAAGTTTGGGTTTCTGGTTTGTTCTGACACATGTAGTAAAATTTCATGGCCAACTCCACGCCGCTTAGTGGTGGTTTTAAAGGGAAGTTAGAGGGTTAATATGTTCACAAAAATATTTGCCGTAACATTTCTTACAAAGTAGCTCAGATGTAAGCAACACATAGTTTCATATATCAATATGCTGGACGAACCGACCAAATGAGGGCTACTTTAGCCCCCCCCCCCCCCCACCTAAAATAAAATTCCGATATGATTTTTTTTGCCTCCTCTACCGGAATTCATTGTCAGAACACCGTTATTTTTTTTTGTGGTGCACAGTGTTATCAATGCTTATATTTTTTGTGACAAAAAAAAATGTCTCAAACGCAATTTATTTTTAAGGTTAAAGTTTACAAAATAATTTTTTAGACTATTTTTGTGAAATTTTAGAATAATATTCGTTAAAATTACCTTGCTGTTGTTTGTGTGATATTCAAATAGATTTAATGTGTCGCCTAATTCAAAAATATTACATTGTGGACATAAATCCTTTGTACTTCTTTGCATCATCTCCAACATGTATAAAATATCTTCGGCAACATAATGATCTTCTTCCAGGAATAAAACTAGACCTGAAAAAAGTTAAATAAAAGAGAACATTTGACTGATATTATTTTGTTTTTTTAATTGAAACCGATGCCCGATTGGTGATCAAAAAAAGATTTGAGATCATTGAAAAAATTGAGCTTTATTGATAAATTTTTGCTGATAAATTTATTTTTGAATTATCGTTTTACTTTTTTTTTTTTTTAATATTTCTATCTATTTTAATGTGTCTTACCTTCATGGTATCTTGTGACTTTCAATTGATCAAAAATACGATTGGCTTTCCACCACCAATGATGTTTAACTTGTGCAAGTTTTTCGTCTCTATAGTGTCCATTTAGATCGGGATGTAAAGCGTTATTACATTTATGTTTTATCGCCCTATAATAAAGTATGAATTTTGTTTAAAAAGTTGAATGTATTTATTTGCTATGAAATAAGTAAAATTGACTTACTGATCTTTTGTTATAAAACGTGGACAATCATTGGGGTCTTTGCCCGGAAACTCATGTGGATGGGTTTGTATTGAATATGGATAAAATATCTGAATTTAAAAAATAAAAAATAACAAAAACACTTGAAAGAATTATAGAGAACGAATAAGGAAAAAAAAAATATCGCGTAAAATTGGGTCAAATTTAGCCTTTTGCGGCCAGAAATAATACCGTGCAATTTTGTTATTACCAGTCCATAATTTACCATAGGTCCCACATAAAACACGCTTAAATTGTATAAACGCTTACACAAATTTCACTACTGTAGTGAAGTTTGTTTTAATACCAGACGTCACTCTACAAAATTTTGTGCTGATTGATCCATAATTGGCCATGGGTGCAATATACATTGCCTTCCTAAAAATCATTTAGTTTATAGATCTCATACTATAAAGCCCGCTTCTTAAATACTCTAAATGTGGGTGGAAGGTCTTTCGCTAAGCCACAAAAAAATAACTTTTAAACATTTTTAAAACCTAAAAAAAACATTAAAAGCGCATGGAATTTTCTTAATTTTCCTACACAAACTACAAATCTCAACTTAAAGTCTTGAAAATTCACAAAACATATGATGTAGATTTTTGTTGTTTTAATCGAGCTGCGTACTTAGTTCTAACGATTTCTTCAAATTCATTTTTGCCTTCATGGCTAAAATACTTTTATGATGTCGCTTACGTTATTTTCGCAGTTACACTGATAGAAAAATGCATCTTCATATTGATGATGCACTAACATCAGAATTGTGACATCAATATTACTACAAATGGCATCAATGATGCAAAAAGTAACATCAATCCAATGACTAACGTCTTCGTACAATTTTGTAATTTTTTAAGTGTCATCTATTTAATGACTTTAGTGACATCAATTCAATGCCACATTTTGTATATTTTCAACATTATTTTTATGATAACAATGTATTATAAGCAACAAAAATTCCTTTATTCTATTTTTTTAAATTATTTAGTTAAATACATCAAATTTTTAAAGTAGAATGATTACGAAAACTATATGGGGCATGGTGCTGGTGTCTTATTATTGAGAGTTCTGCTGTAAAAAAAGGTCGTAATTCAACAAACGTGAAACAAACATATGTAACGGGTAAGTAAATAATAATATTCTATCACTTTGACTTAATGACAAACTGTCATTAAATTGATGCTAATGTATCCTTTCTCTGTCCTTTGTTATTGCGTCATCGCAGTGAGGACATGTTCGTCATTTCTGTGATGCCGATGTGCCATCCCATTGATGACATAATTTCATTTTTACCCTGATTACACTTTGGCCAAGTGATGTTAAGGTTGACATCACCATGACGAAAAGTGTCATGGGGTCAAAAACGAAGACACTTGTCATAGTAATGATGTCAAAATACATTAGCGTTATGACGCCTTTTCTATCAGTGTAGGGGTCGATATTAACCACTCGTTGTAGAGGGTATATTAAGCGTATTTGAAAAAAGGCCTAGCAGCGATTTTATAGCTTTCCTTGTAGTACTTGTTACACGCAGAGAAAAAATATGGTTGGGCATGGTTACGGCAACAACACTATGTTTAATGTAACAATATATCGTTGTCGTACACAAATAATTGTTATTTTTATTTAATATCAACAATATTATAGTTACTGTAAACATATCAATGTTTATCGCAATTATGAATTTAAGTATTGTTGACCGAAAAATAATTATTTTTCTAACAACTTAGTTATGATAACTTTCTAAACATATTATATTTCTCACAACCATATCATGATATTTAATAGCCATAACATGATAACTTTCTATACATTTATCATATTATGTTAAAGATGCAATCAAACTATTTTTACTCTAATCATATTATGTTAGCGCCATTTGTAAAATAATTTTGAAGCAGTTGTGTCGTTTTTTTATTTGTGAGCGGTTAAACAATTAAAAGATAAAAATCCATAAAAAAATAAGTTTACAAAAATTAAAAAATTTAAATATTAGCAGAGTTCATTCAAGTATTAGTGATGTAATAGTGCAAATGCAAAATATTATAGTTTTTTTGTAAAATCCAACAACAAAACACACAGAGATTTCGTTATATTTTATAAAAGTGCTACGATATATCTGTGGTTTTCATGGGCAACCGCGTATGTCTTAAAACAAATTTTTCAGGAAAGCCGAAAAACCATTCTAGATCAAACTATGGGCTAGGTATTGCACTTTTTAAACTTTGTCATTGCGTTAAAAAATCGGAATTGATCCATCTTTTTTCAATAAAATGGAAAGAGCGTTCAAAATTAGGCAATATGGCATCAACATCTTAAAATCGAAAAAATGGACCCACGCGGTTGCCCATGAAAACCACAGATTTTTCATTTGCTCTTTTGCAAGCCTTATATTGAACTCCGCTATTTAATTAACATTAAGAAAAATTGTAAAAAGCCACAAAATAAAAAATCGATGCAAAAATATTTTAATTTATTTTGTATTTTTATGACAGCTATGAAAGGTGCTGTATCATAATATGATTGCTTCTAAATTTATTATGATTAACAAGATGATAATATGATTACTTCTTAGCTTATTATGATTAACATGACAATAATATGATTAATTTCTTAGCTTATTATGATTAACATGACAATAATTTGATTACTTCTTTACTTAGTATGATTTACAGAATAATAATATGATTAAGGGAAAAATAATATGATGTAATAGTACGAGTATATTTAGTCATAATATGATTCAATAATAATCTTAATATGGTGACTACAATCATAATTCTTATCATAATATGTTGCTCTTAGAATATGTTTACCACAACCATGTTTTTTCTTTGCGTGTAGTTAAAAGCAGGGCAATGGATTCGATAAAAAATAGTTCTAGCTCCGACTGAAATTTTTAAGGTACAAAGTTGAATATAGTTCAGTGCAGACGGTTAAAAAATATGATTTTATCTATACATTTTAATGATTTATTTATTACTTCGAATTGACATCATCAATATTTAATCATTTCATTAATCAAATAGAATCCTAATTATATCTCAAACTGAGTATGATGTTGCATCGGCCACAATAAAAGTTCCTTTCAGGTGTACAACCGGCCACGATTTCAACTATTCTTTTTATTTCGGCCTAAAATAATCCATCAAATTGCAGAATAAGTTAATAATTATCTGTTGATATCTTCATTAAAGTATTTCCTTTTATGTATTTGTAATGATAAAAGAAATATAAATTGGTTTGTTGTGTTTTATTTAATAATTCACTGTGATCTTAATCATCTCAAATGTAATGTGAACGGCTTTGATAAACTTAACCAACATTTTGCTTAAACGGGTTTTAAAACCTAAAGGTAGAAGTACATAACACGCGTTAATGCGCGAGCGCGCTTTCGACTTCTGTCAAAACAAGTTAAGCTAACTTTGAACTTTTTAACGCGTTGTGTATAGAGTTGTCAAAACCGATTTCCGAAGGATTCGAAATATAGATTTTTCTTCTATTTTTCCGGTTTTTTGCTCTCGAATAATCGAGTTTTCTTTTATTTAAGTTTTTCATTTTGTTGCATACGATGAAAATTTTTAACAGAGTATGAAAACAAACAAAACATTTCGCAAACATTTGCAAAATGTACAAACCTATTCAAAATTTTTAAATTGTATTGTACATGAGCAAAACCAAAACAAAAACTTTTCAAGTGTCAAAGAGAGAAAACGAAACAATTGGCTTTCCACTCATCTGCATTATTTAATTTACCGTTACCCTGCCTTTACACATGCAAGTAGTGGCATGCCACTACTGTATACATGTTATCAAAGAAAATTTGTTCGAAATAGTCGAATCTCATGCCATTGGCTTTTGTGTTTACATATGCCACTGCGAGTTCATTTTCAAAATGTCGTTGAAGCGTCAACTTGAGTAAATTTTTTTACTTCTCATGCTTTAAACCACAAAGTATACAGAGATGAAAAAAGTGACGTATGAAAAATGCCTAAATCATTTGCGAGGGCAGCTTTCGAAGAAAGAGAAAGAAAACGTTTTTTGTTAGTGAAGTGACAATGCGTAAAAACAGGCCGCTACTATCTACACAAATTGCATAATCAAAACAAAAAACGCAAAAAGGGCAGCTTTCGAAGAAAAAGACAGAAAAAACACAATATTTTCTGTCTCGTGACGCCTCTGTATACTCTGTGCTTTAAACACATTCGAGACAGCAAGCTACCGACTTCAATATGTCAAAAATAGAATACATGTGTGTATATGAAAATGATTATTTTCACGACGACACGGCTACATGGCTGCAGGTTGTTGTCTGTGCTTATTTTGTCGTTGTAGCCAAATTAAACTAATTTCTATTTTTGTCCACTACAAAACAGAAAAAGTGTTGCTAATAAAAAAAAATAATTAAAGAATGAGTGCTTAAAAAATTTTATAATTTTTTTTTTTTTGTTTAACAGAAAATAATCAATCGGCTTGAAACAAGAATATTAACTCGGCTTAACATCGAATTGATATTTATATAATTTTTAAGTATTCTTGAAAGAAGTTCTATAGGAACATGTTTTTCATGCCAACGCTCCTAGTTAAGCAGTTATAGGTCGTAAAAGTTGCAAAATAATTTATCCATATCTATTTAGGTGAAAAATGAATCTATAAAATATGGCTATCAGTGGAAAATGCTTCAAAATGTGTTTTACAAGGCGTTTAAAGCATACCGATTTACCAATTAAGAGGTAATATTATATACATATTCATACTCCGTGGCTGACATTTTTTTTACAAAATTGGCTTTATCTTTAAATTATGTCGATATTCATTTATTTAACCCTTAGATATTTGCCTAATAAACTTTTTCTGTATTGCGGGCTTTCGGCCTTGCGAAACACTTAATTAATTATGTACATATTACAATAATTAAATACGTAACAAGTACATAAATTATTACCACATATATATTTTTACTCAAACTTATAAATATATTGAGAAATTTTCCATAATAAAATTTTTTAAAGCTTAATAAATATAAAATTCTATATGATGGAGTTACTAAAAATATGGTTTATAAAAGCTAGAAGTATTCTTCCCTATACATTGTCTTTTGAATTGCATTTTAAGAAAAATTTTGCCTCAAAACACATTTCAAATTTATTTTATTTTTATAAATACGGCAGATTATGTTTTAATAAATATACTAACAAAATTTTAAGTTCTGTAGAAAAATCTTTCAAGAAATATTTAATTTGGAAATTTCTATTTAAAATAACTTTTAGTAATTTAAGAGTGTTTCAAGGAAAAGGAATATTAAATTTAAACAACATCAGAAGTCAATTAGCATTTGTTTTTTCCAATTACGGATATTTTGGTGAAACAATAACTAATAAGGAGCCATTTAGTTCACTTAATACTCAAGTCAAATTAATTGATATTGCAAAAAGTAAAATAAGTAATGTGGAAGGAAGAATGGCCCACCAAATTAAAAAAAAAAATTAAAACGTTTTTCAAAAAAAATTAAGGATATAAAAAAAAAATAAATTTCAAATATTTTTGATCTGATCTGAAAACAAAGAGGGATCTGCAAACAAATTTTTCCAAAATGCATGCATAAGACACCAGCAGCATGACCGATATGGCTTCGCAATTATTTTACTTTTAAAATTTGATGTATTTAACAAAATTATTTTAACAAATAGAAAATGGGAATTGCTTACACAAAACAAGCAATTCATTTTTTGTAGATAAATAAAAATTTATTTTTGGTTGTTAAATTATATAAAATAACTGAACGTTCATTTGTTTTTACGGAATATGTAGTTAATTTTACGGAATTCGCGGTTGAATTTTTGACAGTAAAAATTAAATGAACTTTTCGTTACTTTAAATTACATTTTCATTGAATTTAACATAAAGAAGAATTTAACTTAATCAACGGACAATATTAACTGCAACTGAAAATCCGTATTAATATGCACTTAGTTTTTAGAATAACTGCTAGAATCAGTTAAAAATAAATTTGCTGGGAATTTTAAATGTTTATTTATTTAAAAACTACTGAATGGAATATTTCTTAAATAAACTACAGTCCGTTACTGTAATACTTTTGTGAGTGTACATATGTTACAGTCTTTGGCTTTAATCTAGTTTACCGACGCAGCTCCAAATAAAAAAAAGTACCTATGGTGATGGAAAATTGCAAAATAAGAAGAAAAAATTAAAAAAAAAAATGGCGTAAACGCTTAGTTTTCGAGTTATTTACGTTTTTAATTTTCATAGAAATATGTGATTTGGCTAAAGTGCAGCTTAGGGGGCTACGAAAAAAAAAAATATGCCACCCGATTTAGAATAAAAAAAGAAAAAAAAAAAATGCAGAGAAGCTTTAGTTAGCGAAGCCGGTATTTGTTATACCATAGAGAAGAATATCCTTGCGCCCATGCGAAGGCCGGCTATGCAGAGAAGCTTTAGTTAGCTAAGCCGGTATTTGTTATACCATAGAGGAGAAAATCCTTGCGCCTGGCCAAAGGCCGGCTAGGCAGAGAAGTTTTAGTTAGCGAAACCGGTGTTTGTTTTACCACTAAGCAAGAAGTTTTTGTTTGCGACATTGGTGTTTGTTATTTTATAAAATTTTTTATTACACTTTTATTTAAATAAATTATACACTTTGTACACAAAAACTGTAACGTGAGCTTAAGAGTTAAAAATTTTTAAGTAAATTTATATCCAGAAGGATCTAGTCAAAACCTTCAAAATTATACCAATATTGGCCATATACCTTTAGAAATGTAGCGGAAAAATAACATATTTCTATGAAAACTAAAAACGTCCATAACTCGAAAACTAAGCGTTTGCGCCAATTTTTATACCCACACCACATTATGCATTTGTGCTGATGTGTGTAACGCCTTAAAATATTGGTCCTAGACCCACCTTAAAGTATACCGAACGACTCAGAATCACTTGCTGAGTCGAAGTAACGATGTCCGTCCGGCTGGCTGGCGGGCTATATTGGCCATATACCTTTAGAAATGTAGCGGAAAAATAACATATTTCTATGAAAACTAAAAACGTCCATAACTCGAAAACTAAGCGTTTGCGCCAATTTTTATACCCACACCACATTATGCATTTGTGCTGATGTGTGTAACGCCTTAAAATATTGGTCCTAGACCCACCTTAAAGTATACCGATCGACTCAGAATCACTTTCCGAGTCGAAGTAACGATGTCCGTCCGGCTGGCTGGCGGGCTGCCTGTCCATGTAACTTTGTGCGCAAAGTACAGGTCGCAATTTTGGAGATAATTTGATAAAATTTGGGACATAGGTTATTGGCACAAGGACCATTTGAAAATGGGCCAAATCGTAGGACCACGAGAGAAGATAGGGGGAATTTTTTTCCTCTCAGAAACTATCAAACCGATTTTAATGAAATTTAAAACATAGATAGAACCATATCTTTATGGACACAAAAGGGATGCATTTTTTAAAAAATAGGACCACGAGGGGAGATAGGGCCGATTTCTGCCTCTCAAACCGATTTTAATGAAATTCAAAACATAGATAGATCCATATCTATATGGACACATAAGCTATACAGTTTTTCAAAAATAGGACCACAAGGGGAGGTAGGGGGCAATTTATGCCTCTCACAAACTTTTGAACTAATTTTAATGAAATTTATAAACATAGATAAATCCATATTTATATGGACACATAAGCATGATGAGTTTTTAAATACTGTGGTGTAGGATATCATATGGTCGGGCTTGACCGACTATACTTTCTTACTTGTTTTATTTAGTTTTTTCTTCTTATTTTTCAATTTTCTATCACACTAGGTGCTTTGTTTTTATTTGGAGCTGCGTCGGTAAACTAGATTTAAGCCAAAGACTGTAACATATGTACATACATACATACATGTGTAAATTATATATGTATCTGATCAAAGTAGAGCAATGGCGTTTTCTTTTCTAAAAAAAAGTGTTGCATAAGTGTTACATGTGACTTGGCAACATTTTTAAATACTCCCCTAATTTTTAAGAAGTGCTTGATATTTTACTTTTACAAAAGAACACAAATTTCGGCATTAAAGGTGCATATAGACGACATGTTTTTTACATCTGACTTGTCAACTTTTCAAGTCACATGTAATTTAGCATGTCTGTCAAAATGGCTGTTTTACAGAAGGTTTATAATATTCGGTCACAAACAAAAAGGTAATTTGCTTCTGACATTGTCTCTGTATTTTTTATTATTTACGCCGTAAAATAATTTAGCCACCTTAACATATTTTTCTTTTAATTCAAAGATACCAATTTAGGATATTATAATAAAAGGGTTTTTATATATGTATTTACATAAATTCTATTCAATAGTGGGATGATCATACATATCTCGGTATTGTTAAATATTAACTTCAGCCGGCTAATGATTCCGTCAATAGTGGACGCCGCTGCCGGTTTACTCTTGGCAAAGATTTCTGATGTCAGATGGTTTGTCAGAAGAAAATAGAGCATGCTCTAATTGAAATTGTGTCAGATGACTATGCATCTGACTTTAACAGAAGCAAAGTTTAAAAGGTAACACACGACATGTATGTATTTTGCAGTGGGAAATTTGACATGTCAGATGACAAAAACATGTCGTGTACGGTCGCCTTATAGGCTTTTTACACTGATCAACATCTAACATCTACCATCAATGATGTATAAAATGTGAAACACTAGTTTACATTGCTCACATCTAACATATGAGGGGTATAGATGCAAAGACTGCAATGTCCACATTTATAGTTTTCGTAAAAAATAGTAAAAACCTCTAGTTCAAAGTATATTCATATTTATGTATTGTTTATCATGCTATTCAGTAAATAAGAATATGATGAAGATATGACGCAAGTTTCAACCAAACCGATATAGCGGTTTGCTGGCAATTATAATAATAAAATTGGAGATTGCTGTGTTTGCTTTAATCAAATGGGAATTGCTACTTTTTTAGCATGGGCAAGTACTAAAAAAAACCAGTAGTTATAAAATTCTTAAACTTAACAAAGGCTTAATTTTTTCTTGATTGATTTGGAGGAACTTCATAACAACTTAGCTTCATAATTACGACTAATGACAAAGTTATAAAATAAACAATAAAACTAACTGTTTCATATAAAAAATAATTTGTTATATTTTTTAATTTCTTTTTAGTTTTGTTTTGCAAAAAAGAAACAAAATAAAAAAATAGCATGCATTTTCGAAAATAGTTGAGAGAAAAAGAGCTTAACAAACTGTGATCATTGAAAAAACGACAATCTCCAATGGACATTGCCGTTTTTACATAAATTCTTAATTTTTGAACATACTTTTTTATGGGATAAAAAATAAAAAATTTTAAGCATTCAATAAATACAACTAAGAGGTATTATTAGTTACGTTTGTGAAAAAAGTGGACATTGCAGTCTTTGCATCTATACCCCTCATATACCATCAAACAAAAGTGTCACCATTTAAAAAAAAAAAAATTTTAATTAAACATTTTTTTTCTCACAAAAGTGCCAAAATTTAAAAAGAAAACACAAAAATGTATTAAAAGTTCAATAAATAAAGATATAAAAAATTTTTAATATTTTTAATTAGGCTAAAGTTCATGAAATTTAATTTTTATTAAATTATTTTTATGAAGAAAGGAATTTTACAACATGAAAATCAATTAAAATTGTTATTGATAATATTTCATTCTTGACGTGGCTCGGGCTCGAACCCTGGTCGGCAGGTCAGAAACATGTCATGGTAACCTGGCGGCCAGGGTTCGAGCCCGAGCCACGTCAAGAATGAAAGATTATCAATAACAATTTTAATTGATTTTCATGTTGTAAAATTCCTTTCTTCATAAAAATAATTTAATAAAAATTAAATTTCATGAACTTAAGCCTAATTAAAAATATTAAAAATTTGGATTAAAAACCATAAATAGTTCAACAAAATAACCACAATACTAATTATTGTTAAAGCTAAGGCACGAGCTCTATGTGTACATTTGTCCTTCAAGTTGTGCTGAAAAATGTCAACAGAAAAGAGAAAGACAAAGTGAAAAAACAAAAAAAAATGTACTTGGACTTCAAGAAAAATTCTTGACGAAAGTACGAAAAAACAGAAGTAAAGGAAAAAACATGTAAAATCAATTAAGATGGATAATCATTCAGGAAAGCAAATTTCGATCTACCAAATGTTAAAATACAATTTGGTTTAAGGATTGATGTTTGACTAGTGACGTCAGCAGTCGTCGATGGCTGCGAGTGTAAGACGGCAAATCCATCTGAGGAGATCGAGTGGTTGCGATCGAAACCTGTCATGGTAACCTGCCGGCCAGGGTTCGAGCCCGAGCCACGTCAAGAATGAAAGATTATCAATAACAATTTTAATTGATTTTCATGTTGTAAAATTCCTTTCTTCATAAAAATAATTTAATAAAAATTAAATTTCATGAACTTAAGCCTAATTAAAAATATTAAAAATTTGGATTAAAAACCATAAATAGTTCAACAAAATAACCACAATACTAATTATTGTTAAAGCTAAGGCACGAGCTCTATGTGTACATTTGTCATTCAAGTTGTGCTGAAAAAGGTCAACAGAAAAGAGAAAGACAAAGTGAAAAAACAAAAAAAAATGTACTTGGACTTCAAGAAAAATTCTTGACGAAAGTACGAAAAAACAGAAGTAAAGGAAAAAACATGTAAAATCAATTAAGATGGATAATCATTCAGGAAAGCAAATTTCGATCTACCAAATGTTAAAATACAATTTGGTTTAAGGATTGATGTTTGACTAGTGACGTCAGCAGTCGTCGATGGCTGCGAGTGTAAGACGGCAAATCCATCTGAGGAGATCGAGTGGTTGCGATCGAAACCTGTCATGGTAACCTGCCGGCCAGGGTTCGAGCCCGAGCCACGTCAAAAATGAGAGATTATCAATAACAATTTTAATTGATTTTCATGTTGTAAAATTCCTTTCTTCATAAAAATAATTTAATAAAAATTAAATTTCATGAACTTAAGCCTAATTAAAAACATTAAAAATTTGGATTAAAAACCATAAATAGTTCAACAAAATAACCACAATACTAATTATTGATATAAAAAATATTTAACAAAAACACATTGCAATAAAAGATAAAACTTGACAAATGGTAACGCTGCTTTCAAAACAAACTTCTTTTTGTCAGTGATGCCACAATAATAATAGAACTTATTGCCACTTTTCTAGTAATGACACTAAAATAATCGAAAGATGTAGAATGGAATAAAATGAGATAGGAACATCTTTCCAAGATGTTGGTTTTTAGCCCTATGTATTTCTTATGGAAAGATGTTAACATCTTCTTAAATGGTGGCAAATTGATGGTAGATGTTAGATGTGGATCAGTGTAAAAAAGGTATTTAACAATAAAGTACAATTAGCGCAAGGTAAATTCAATTACAGTTGGTTGCAAGAGTACAACAATCCAAAGCCAACACAAACAACAGATGTTTTTTGTATTGCATTGTTAGTGTTTACGGCTCGAAACTTGCTACCACCTTGTACTGAATTCGCCTTCATCTAGTGCTGCACTCATCCCCCTTTAATTAAAATGAGTGTTGAACATGAATCATTTTTTTAACTTTAAAGGGAACATCATCAGAAAAGAACGCTTTACACTTTTAAATGCATCTTTTTTGGGGGAACACTGGCAACACTGGCTCGGTCGCGAATCTGTTGGTGCCGGTCCACACACGTCAAGTTTGACTCGTCAAATCTTCAACTTTTTGGAGAGAAGAGAAAAGAGAATGCCATTTCTTTTCCCCTCTCTCCGTAAAACTCAAGACTTAACGAGCCAAACTTGACGTGTGTGAACCGGCACATACTCACAGAAAATTTTGCTGCGATAAAAATTGCACAATGTAAGAAAACCCGACAAAAGTTGCAGTGACAAAAATCGCTTAATGTAGTAAATGGGCACTTAAATGAATATTCACACAGGTATGACATTTTTTCTGTTTTGTAGATAAGAAAATTGTAATTACTCACTTGCATAACTTTACAAAAGTCTATACTCTGCACTAAATCATTTATATCTTTATCATAAAAATCATGTGAAAATATTAAAAGAACTTTAGAAATATCACGAACCAGGGCCAGACTTGAGATCAAATAGCGTAGGTTTGTAATACGGTTATGGACCTGGAACGAAAATAAAGGGAGAGACAGTAAGAAAATGTTACAAAATAATTGAAAAAATAACAAGTTAGAGTGCTGTATTCGGCTATGCCGAATCTTATATACCCTTCACCGTGGTTGAATAAGAACAGAAATTTAAAAATGTAAATAAATACCGCCCTTTTTTCGGATGGCTTGTGTTGGTGTCGAAGCTATTTTTACTTAATTTTGTAACTTACTGTTACTGATATATTTTATAAAGTGGATAACGGATATAAGAACATCTTTTATATGATAAAACCGCGTTGAAGAGAATGTGGCAAAAGCACCGTGTAACGTTACGCCAGCAAGCAATTAAACTTGTATTGTAGGCCTTTTTTGTTCAAATTATTCCCCTTTTCGTTACTAAATGTAGAGCTAGTTGCGCTTTACACCATTATACAAAAAAGTATATAATACATATAAAATTTTTTTCAATTGCTTGCTGGCGTGATGTTACAAAGGTTAGAATTTTGGGTGGAAATGCAAAAAAAAAAACAACAAGGGATTTATGGGTAAAGTTAGAAGCACTCGTTGTTTTTTTATCTCTTATCTTTAACGGGTAATATATGACATAAATATTTAAACCTAGGTCGCATCATTTCTGGGGACTTCGGAAACCCCATTTCAGCATACAGACGGACATCGTTAAAACAACTTCGCCACTCATAAGGACGCAGAATATATACTTTATAGGGTTATACCTTCGGTTAGGGTATAAAAATAAATTACTTACTTGTACTACAAATATCACAGAATCATTTTGTAGCGGGCCAAATGTGTTTTCATTTAAAACTAATTGCATCTCATTATATTTGGCAATTTGTCGTTTAATCTCAGTTATATTTGGAGGATGATATACATCGACAACACTAACAGAACCGCCAGGCCCATTCAATAAAGTACCATTATTTTGAACTAACAAAATAACAGATAAATTTGTTATGACAAGTAACAAAAAAAAAAAAAAAAACAAGAAATTTATATAACATAACTAGATTTTCATTATGACTTGTTTGCTTAAGGTGCTTTTACACTATCTGCATTTTGCAGTGGTTTGCCAGATGTAAAATCCATATGTTATTGCACATGTCTGTCAAAATTGACAAATACAGAAGGTTTATAATTTGGCGGCATGAAATAACCCCCCAAAATATAACTCCCCAAAAAAATAATGAAATAACCCCCCAAAAGTATGTACAGAGAACAACAAAAACGATTTTTGGGGGGTAATTTCACTTTGTTTGGGGAGTTATTTCATTTTTTTAATTGGGGTATTATTTCATATGAAATTATCCTCCAAAAAATCATTATGAAATAAAGCCCCAATAAATTTTTGGGGGATTATTTCATTTTCAAATTTATATTAAAAACGGTTTTGGGCGCAATGATTTATCCACTTTGGTATACAGAACACCGGCTTCAATAAATAAAGCTACCCAGCATAACCGGCCTTCGGCCGGACGCAATGACTTTTTCCTCTATGGTATAACAAACACCGGCTTCGCTAACTAAAGCTTCTCTGAAGCCGGGTCGAGTCGGCATTTTTATACTATAGAGAAGAAAATCCTGGCGCTATGCAGAGAAGCTTTAGTTAGCGAAGCCGGTGTTTGTTATACCACAGAGGAAAAAGTCATTGCGCCCGGCCGAAGGCCGGCTATGCTGAAAAGCCTTAGTTGGCGAAGCTTGTGTTTGGTATATCATATCATGATATCTATCGCGTGATTCTTTAAAGCAGAACTGTAAAATAATTGTATTACATATATTGTGCTCTTATTTCATTTCAGAAATTGGGGTTTTATTTCATATGAAATAAGCCCCCAAAAATTAGAGAATTTTTTCATTTATATTTGGGGCGTTATTTCATTTCTTTGGGGTCTAATTTCATTTTCAAAATTGGGGCTTTATTGCATATGAAATATGGCCCCACGCTTTGGGGGTTATTTCATTATTTTTTTGGGGGATTATATTTTGGGGGGTTATTTCATGCCGCCTTATAATTTTTGCTTTCACACGTTCGTTTTTGGTTTGGTCTGACATAACCTAAGATCGTTCATAACAGCAAATTATTTACAAATTTATATATTTATTCACCTTTTATTTTATTTCAGTTAATTAAAAATGTTGTTTTTTTAAAGAATATGTGTAAATAAAGAAATAAAAATTTATATATCCCGCACAAACAAATGACTTGCAAAACAGCTGATGTCAGATGGTTTGTCAGATCAAAATACAACACGCTCTAATTGAAAAATTTTACATTGCTAATTCCACATGCCATTTACAGAAGCAAATTTTTTTTGCGTTTACACGGCATGTATGATTTTGCAGTGGGAAATTTTAAAAGTTCACTGCTAAATACAGATCGTGTAAAAGCACCTTCAGGGGAACAGTCATGACTTGAATTTTTAAAATCATAAAGGCTATATAGTCCTGCATTCTTTTCAATGTATTTTGCATATAAAAGTCATGCTGCATAATGAAAATCCAGTCTTTTTGAAATAAAAATTAAACTTAAATACTTACAACTTGCAGCTAATGTTTGATTGCTCGTTTTTGGCGTTAATAAATTATGCAATACATATGGCACAATTGACAGAACGGCATTAACTGAATCATTTGTGGGTTCAGTCAACGAGGGGTCACGAGATTCGGCTAAAATATTTTGAAAAACAAAATAAGTTAAAAAGTCATTTATAGAGCGAAAATTTGGCAATGTTTTCGAATACATATTTATGGCGATTTCTTTTCTGAGAAAAATGTTGCATTAATGTTACATGGTCTATATTTTTGTGTTCGTTTGTACATAAAATACAACTGTGGGAAAAATTTTTAAGTTCTTTTGTGAATATGTTGATGAAAAACATGCAAAACATGTTGCATATTTTACCCTTACTTTTACTTAAGGTGTTCATACTGCTCTGTTCTACAACTTTGGTACTTACTACTTTCTTTGTACAACAAATGCTTTATTTTGTTTGTCATAATTCATACCGCTCATAATTTTGTAAAAAATTTGTTTTAAAACAAAATATAAAAATATTTACACATTAAAAACAAAAAAATGTCTATTTGTATTATAATCGTTTTAATTTTTATAAGCCATTAACGATGTTAATATTTGTTTCCAACCCATAATAGAGTGCAGAAACCGCTTAAATAGCTTTAAAAATCGCTCATTAAGTACATTAATGATGAAAGTGTAATAGTTGTAAATAAAAGCACTAATTGTGTTCTATTGAAATTGCACAACATGTAACACTTCGAGTGATTATAAGTAACATTAGAAAATGTAACATGTATATACTGTAACATATTTTTCTCAGAAAAGAAATCGCCTTTAGTTTCTATAAAAAATGTTACCACAACTTTCCAAAGTATTTTTTTTTTTTTTTTATAAAAAATGTTTGTATAAATTTGATATATGTAATATAAAAAATTTTCAAGTTTTGCATTTTATTATAAAAGTTTGGCTGATAAAGTTGGCATAATTTCAAACAAGTTTTAGTTTTTTTGTTAGAAAATTTTTCAGTTTTGCCCTCAAATATAATTTAATTGCTTGCTGCCTTTATGTTAAAAAGTTCGGGTGAAATAGTTTTGAAAAAACCTGTTTTAAAATGTATGAATTTATACCGTGTTTTGTTCCTCAAATGTACTTTATTTGTTTGCCAGAATTATTTAAAATATATTAGTTTCCAGTTTGCGCAAACTTATTTTGAAAAAAAAGTGTTAAAAAATATCCCACAAGTACGAATTTTTAGCCTGTTTGTTATCTATAAGTTTAAAATGTTTAAATCAATGTCCCTAATGATAGTTTGAGCATAAACATAGTTAAACTTTTTAAACATTGCAGTCCAAATGGAGTTGATCAAAAAGTACCCGCAATTTATTCCCTGTTTTGCATCTTTAAGTTAAAATTTTGAATTCCAAGATAAACTTTGATCACTAACATGCATGTGGCAGTGTAAATAAAACTGAACTGGCAAAATAAAGTAAAGTAATTTGTTTTTATTTTTGTTTTTTCTTTACCCACTTACAACTGAATTAAAAGTTGAAAAATCAACCAATTGTAGTGGGGACTGTACGAAAAGATAAATTCACTGTTTATTGTTGTTTTTGTTTAAGCTTTGATATTGTGCCAAGTAAAACTGGGGTTTATAATTCATATTCGCTTAACAGTTTTATTTGTATAATATCTTTAGTTTTTCTAAAATCCTTTTCCTGACGATCTGTCCTAAGCAACCAGTGAAAGCGCATAGCAATAGCTTATCCCATCAACAATAAATTTCCGTTTATCATTAGTATGAAATGGCAATTTAGCACATTTAAACGAAACCTTGTTAATTAATTTTTTGAATCCTAAAAACAATTTTGATTATAAATCTATTTCCCTCGTTAAAGTTTAAGCATAAAAATCAAGGACCGGATTTTACGAACGGAAAACACAAAATTAAATTTTATTTTTTAAATAAAAAATTTTTGTGTGTGAAAAAAAGAATATTGTTTTTCTGTGTTTAAAATTTAAACGAAAAAGAAAAAAAACATTTTCTTTGAAAACAAAATTTATAGTTTCAAAAAATAGCAAAAACTTTTTTTGTAAAAAAAAAACAAATACAAATTTTCAAAAAACTTTTTTTTTTTGTTGAAAAATATTTTTTAAAACGTTTTTTTTTAGAATTTTTTTTCTATGTATGTATTTTTCAAAAATGAAACATGTATGTATGTATTCTCAGAAACCTCTTCATAAATTTTATTGAAATTTGTTTTGAAGAATGAAATTTTTATGACAACGCTTAAATATAATTATTTTGTTTTTGTTTTTTTATGTTTTTAAGAAAACGTTTTATTTTAAAAACTTTATTTTATGTTTTTAAGAAAACGTTTTATTTCAAAAACTTTATTTTATTTATTTTTTTCGACGGCTTTTTTTTCAAAACTATTTTAGAAATTTTTTGTTTTCTGTAAAATGTAGAATTTTTTAAACTTGCACAATAAATATTTTTTTAGAAACAAAATAAAAAAACATTTTCCGATCCTTGATAAAAATAAATAATCTTCCCATATTTTCAAACACTCTTTAATTTTATTAAAAATTTCTTGAATCTCCTCGTTCGTTCTCAAATTTGTGAAGTTTTCGAAATCGTTTATTTAAAAAATAAAGTACTTACGAAAATTAAAAGGATGGAATTGTATGAATAAAAATATTACTAAAGTTATCACAATTATACATCGTGTATAATAAGAATAATTTTTAGGATCCATTGGCGCCATAATGGGCAAGGGCAAAGATATGCGTCGACCTATAAAAGAGAGTTTAAAATGGAAGGTATGTTTAGTAATTAGAGTTTGTGAAATTTAAGAGAAAATATTTTATTCCTTACCTCTCACGCTGTTTGAAAGTAAAGTATACCCTTGCTTTTCGGCCTTGCTTGGAGGCATGATTCTAATTAATGTATCTTTTTGCAAACATGAAATTAAAAAAATATACATTAACATACATTTACAAAAAAAAAAAAAACAAGAAAAAAGTATAGTCGGTCAAGCCCGACAATATGATACCCTACACCACAGTATATAAAAACAATTTTTGCCAGTGTAACCTATTTGGGATCAATAGGAAATCATGGACCAGTTTAAACAAACTTTTATAATGATGTCTAGACTTCTGTAAAAGTTCTTTGGGCTATATGAGATTTTAGGATGGAGGTTTATATGGGACCTACCAGGACATGACATAGAAGCTATCGCAAAAGTAATTATCGCCAGTTTATATGTATGTTAATATCAACATTAATAAGGAAGTTATGGCAATAAAAGTTTTTTTCGGGTGTAGTATTTGTATGGGAGCTATGGTCATATATAGACCGATTACATTACAATTTGGTAAGATGATTTTGATTGTAATAAAATAAGTTTGAACCAAATTTAATTGAAATGCCAACATTATAATATTTTTGTGCGAAAGAAGCTTGTATGGCGGCTACGTAAAATTATGAACCGATTTACCAATGTTCAATAGGCTTGGTCTTTGAACCTACGTTCCAAATTTCAACAAACTTCTCCATAATTGCGACCTGTACTTTGCGCACAAGGTTTACATGGACAGCCAGCCGTACGGACATCGTTAAGTCGACTTATACCCGTAATTTAAAACAAACATATCTGGTCGTGCTCGTACCTAAGAGTTATCTTTACCTATCCGGTAAACCTAGTTTGGTAATGTCAACGTTACATTTTCATACTTGTTTTTTCCTTTAAGTTTTCTTTAAAAATATGGCAACCCTTGTGTTTTTATTTACCTTTTGAAATAACTACCGAAAATCGATGGCGTAAAATACAATTCACCTTAACCAGTAGGTAAGACATAATACCATGTTCACACGGACAGCAATATTCGTGTTTCGCTCTTCGATTCCTGTTTCGCGCCCCAAACAAGGTTGAATTACCATGTTTTGGCAAAAATATTTGGAGAGCGAAACAGGTCGTTTCATTTTGAAACATGCTGCGAAACAGGAAAAATGTACTATCATCTCCAATTTTGATAACAATTATCGTTAGTTTTACTGAACTAGCTCTCAAAGAAAAATCAAAACAAAGAAAAAAACAATATACAAATTGATTTTTAATAAAATAAAGTGATAATTATAAAATAATAATATTAATAAAAGTATTAAATAATATCGGTATTTTTAACTTTTAATTACTTTTTTATCTATTTTAAATAAAATCACACTAGCAACACAAAAAAAAAAAAAATGTCAAAATATAACAACAATGTATCGTATGAACAGCATGTTTGGCAAACATGGCGAAACGAGTGGTTTATATCGTCGTATGAACATAGCATAAGTGTTTAAAGTTTAAATTATAAAAAATTCGCTACACCTAACCTTCAGTTTCCCTATGCAAGTGCAAGTTCGAAAAACTCAATACACTCACACTTTTTCTCTAACATTCACACAATTTTTGTACTTCCCAACAAACACGAAGTCAAACCTTTGATATGAAATGACTTTATCATTTGACGTCAAACACAATTCTCAAACGTTTTTCAAATGTTTGATTTTAACATTTCAATTCAAATTGATAATGATTTGAAAATAAACATTTGACATCAAATTTTTTATCAATTTGATGTCAAATTGGTATCAAATGTTAAATTCCATCCAAAACTAAACTTGGCAATACTTAAGCGAAATATAAAATGTAAACATTAAAAATGGCGATTAGAGTCACATTTTTTACTTCGTGGTTAAATGTGTTTTGCAAGTGAACGATTTATTTATTGTGAAAAATAAAAAAATATTTGTGAGTATGTAATTACAAGGATTAAAAATAAGAATTAAGAAAAATAACACGGTAAAGTGAAGAAATTAAAAGTTTGTTGTATGATTGCGGTGCTACAATTCTCAAAATAAAAGGGAGCCAATTATTTTGTCGTTGCTGGAATTGGAGGACGGAAAGAATATTATTTCATCTTTTAGCTATGGTGCCAAATGTTTATCTCACAGTGTATTTAAATAAATAATGAATTTAAATTAAAAAAATAAATGTTTTTTATTTACGTTCCACATGGTATTAAAATCCACATTTGAAAAACATTTGAAAATTACGTTTGAAAGCAAGTTGAAAATAAAGGCATTTTTCAATTTGAAAATAATTTCCCCTTTTTGTTGAGAACGCTATGATTTTCAAATGATTTTCAAATCATTATCAAACGTTTGTCGTTTGAGAAAACGTTTTATTTCAAATCATTATCAATTTGAAATCAAACCTCCGTGTTTGTTGGGTTTCATCCAATCGGCTGCTTTTCGTTGATAATACGTATACACTACTTGCATTAGGAAACGTAGGGTTAGATATTTATTCACAGCCAGAAATCTTTTTGTAGAAATTACGGACATTTTAAAGTGATTCTGAGCCGATCGGTATACTTAAAGGTAAGGTGACCATACGTACTCTTTTTTAGAGGACAATCATCTATTTTAACTGGCTGTCATCTATAAAATTTGTGTCCTCTTTTATCATCTTTTTTCATAATCTGTCATCTTTGTCCTCTTTATTTTTAAAAGCATGATCAAAATTTGTTTTTTTTTTTTATAAATTAAAATTAATTTTATCTCACGGCGCACAGTGGCTGAAAATCGTTTTTCATCGGCCAAAAATCTGTAACTTTTGAACCGATAGAGATAATTTTGCAATTTTTTTTTTGCAGGAGAGAAGATTTCTTGAACCTTTTTACCGTTTTAATTTTGTTAAAATCGGTTCAGTAGTTGTTGAGAAATTTAAGGTCAAAGTTGAACTTTTGATGTTTTTTAGCATTTAGTATGAAAATGCTAATGATTGAGATTGAGAACTTTGGTATTTTTTTATTAAAAAAGTGGGATTTTTTTTAGCCCACTGTTTTAAGAAGTTTTTAATCTACATAACTGCTGAATTTCGTTAGCATATCTTTGTTCATGTCAGATTAATAGAATGTCAAACCTTAAAAATATTATTTTTTTACTTTTTATTCATTTACACTATATTTTAATAATTTTAATGTTTGACATTCTATAAATCTAACATGAATAAAGGTATCATAATGAATTTTGGCAGTTATGTAGATTAAGAAGTTCTTAAAACAGTGGACTGGAAAACATCCCCATTTTTGATAAAAAAAATACCCAAATTCCCAATCCCGTAAAACGGCTTTAAATTTTTTTTCGTTATTGCTCAGAATTTTCTAAAAAATAATGGACATATTAGAAAACATTACTGTTCTAAATGTATAAAAATCGGTGTGCTGAATTATTAGAATTTTTTACTCAAATAATTTTTTTTTTTTTGTTTGAAAAATTTGATTTGGAATAGGGCATATGGGAGTAAAAATGTCAAACTGACTATAATTTGCTTCTACAAGCATACACTTAATGTTTTCTTTTGAAAAATATAATAAAAATATATATATATATATATATATATATATATATATATATTTCTGGAGAAATTCGTATTCATATTACCTTTATTTTATTTATTACCTTTACATTCGCCTCGTATATGCCACTATACCTTTAAAAAAATGTATAGGCATGTAATACCTATGATCATTTTGTGAACAGGTTTCTTCATTATCAACTCTACAACAGGTTTAACTGGAACCAGTTCCACTAGAAAACTTTTTAGATTAAAAATATAAATAAGTGTAAATTTAAAAATTTTTTTTTTCTATTTTTATTTAAATAACAATAAGGACAAAAACATATTTTTTGCTTAAATAACAATAAAATTTATTATATCTCCTATTGATTCGGTTGGAAAATTGCCTCCAAATATTCCATATTTGGTTTTGTATTACCTCTGTCCTGTAGCAGCCCTTTTGCTTCTTCATCTAAGTCCCGATGTTCTATTTTCCATTGACTTGGAATGGTAGAGATGAGCGGATCTGACGTTGCCAACAATATATTAAACAGATCTTCGTTTGTAAAATCTCGTGACATTTTCTCTGGTATTGTGCCCCCTATAAAATCTCTCATCTTTATTCCTTTTTTCCTGGACATCCTCTCACAGATCTCCTAGTGGTACTAAATGATGCCGAATGACATCCTCTCCATGATTAAGGATTTTATGAACTTATGCAGACATATTTCTCCATGGATATTTTCTATAATCAATTCGTTCATTGCATGCAAGTACATCAATGATTGTTTTAAATCTTGATATAAGACTTATATCAACTTCGTTATTTCAGATGCTTTTTTGGGATCAGAAAGTAACTTGCTGTATTCCCATCATTCGTATTGCCTGATCCTTGTTTCGGTTGGTGTATAATCAACTCATATTTGCGAAATACATCCTGAACATGCTTCTTTTTTATACTCCTTTAATCCTTGTTGGTGTCATTGTTTCTTATTGATCCTGTAGGTCCAAAACCCAAATCATAGCTGATTTTTAGTATGTGCTCTATAATTTGTATTCTTGTATGTAGCGGCGATAATCCAAATTCATATGCATTAGTATTATCTTATGATTTTCCCGGGACTTGGTTTAATTAGCTTGATGTGGCTTGGCATATAATGCAGCTGGATAAAGCCTTTGTATCAGTCAAAGCCTGGCCTACTTTTCCATCTATCATCTTTAGCACAACTTCAATTATATGGCCATCTATTTCTAATTCTAATGGTAGAATAAAAAACTAAATTGGGCTAAAGTAGGATACGCTTAAAATCCCACAGGTATTGGTAATTATATAATATAAAATACCTAGCACAACTTGGCTTGGTACACTTATATTTCAGTCATATGAATAGGTAAAATAAAAAGAGCAAAAGAAATGTTGCGAATAATTTTACACAAACTATAAAAATGGGTTCTATAGGCTTGTACAAACAGGTGCAAAAGTGCATATGGGTTTAAAGTGAATACTTTCACATTCCTACAGCTAGTAAAATCTCTCTAACCCCTTTTGGCCCTCATAAATTCTATTCTTCTTAACTTCAATTTGACTAAAATATAGAACCTGAAAAAATATTTAATAACACAGCAGGTATAATCGGTACAGTAATACAACATAACATTGTTTGAAGACTGCTTTACTACCAATATTAAAAATGTTGAACCCACTATTGATAAGAGTTTGACATAAAACATAATCCATCCGATTAAAAAACTAGAAAACCCGTTATAAAATCAAGCCAAAAAATCCTTTTTATCCGATTATCTCCAAAGGCAAAGGAGATAACCTAAAAATTTAAGCATATTTTTTGCAGCACACCTTAAATTTAATTTTTTTGAAATCCATAAAATATTTTTGGTGAATTTTTTAAAAGTTTGAATTTCCGAGGTAACCCTCCATTCTTTCAATTCAACTCAAAAGCTATCCGGCTATGACAGTTTAAAATTTCATTCAAATATGTTCAGCCGTTCATAAGAAGCAAAATAATTTTTCAAAACAAAACGTTCGTAAACCCTTGTGTTATATTTCAGTCATATGAGCAGCTTAAATAAAAATAGCAACAAAAAAAAATGTTGCGAGTAATTTCATTAAAATGAAAAAAGTGTTCAATAGACAGTTCCAAACAGTTGAACAAGTATATATGGGGTTAAAGAGGACACTTTCAGCTTTCCGATGGTGCTAAAATCTCTTTAACCCATTTTGACCCTAACAAGTTCTACTCCTCTAAAATTCGGATTTAACTAAAATATAGAACCTGGGGAAACATTTAATAACACATCAGGTATAAATGATACAGTGATGTAATGAACCACTTTTTAAAGACTACTATCCCACTAATATAACAAAAAAAATTTCGACCCATTATTGATAACGGTTTGCGAGAAATCATAATTTAGTTCTGATCAAATTTACAAAAATTAATTTTTTTCTAAAACAACATAAAATATTTGTTTCCAGCAGCATGCCACAGCCACAATTATCAATATTTTAATCTAGTTTTTTGGATACCTTAGTTCTAATATGTTTGCTATCGAATGGCATTAAAATTTTTAAAATCGGCGATGACAAAAAATTGGACTTTTGGCCGATGAAATTCAATTTTCAGCCACAGTGCGGCGGTCACCGGTTTTTACAGTAAAATCATATGAAAATTTCGTGACATGCTTGTGCTGTTCATACTCCTACTAAACTCCCATACACTTGCAGTATGAAATTTTAAATAACTTAGTGCAATGAATTTTTAATTTTTGTTATTTTTTTTTTGAAACTAATTTTACTTATTTATAACCAGAGAAGACAAAAAAATTGATTATTTCTGGCTGAGCAGAACTAAACTTAGGTGCGGCCAAGTTAAAATAGCAAAATATTGTGAATAGATATGGCAACTTTAGCCATTTTATAGAGAATAATATCTTCTTCTTGTATTTCGGATTTTAACAAGATAACAAAGTAAAACCGGAAATGTTATTTATATAATAATAAATAATTAAAAAATTGCGACAAACTATTAGAAAAACTAATATATTTAAATTAGTTTACAAATGCTTGTGTTGGATTCCTTAAAAATATTTATTTTAAGTTAAACAAAAAAATAACTTTCTATTAAACTTCACTCATTTTTTCTTTTGGCTAAGGGGCCAAAATAAGGACATCCTCCGAAGGTTGGCTATATGTGGCGTATAGCTAAGTACTTAAGCTTCATTTTGGTATAAAATTTATTTCAAACTTAAGTTTTTTTTGGAACAAAGTTTGAAAAATTAAATTTCTATAGAACTTCACTCATTTTTTTCTTTTGGCTAAGGGGCCAAAATAAAAACATCCTCCGAAGGTTGGCTATATGTGGCGTATAGCTAAGTACTTAAGCTTCATTTTGGTATAAAATTTATTTCAAACTTAATTTTTTTTTAGAACAAAGTTTGAAAAATTAAATTTCTATTGAACTTCACTAATTTTTTTCTTTTGGCTAAGGGGCCAAAATAAAAACATCCTCCGAAGGTTGGCTATATGTGGCGTATAGCTAAGTACTTAAGCTTCATTTTGGTATACAATTTATTTCAAACTTAATTTTTTTTTAGAACAAAGTTTGAAAAATTAACTTTCTATTGAACTTCACTCATTTTTTTCTTCTGGCTAAGGGGCCAAAATAAGGACATCCCCCGAAGGTTGGCTATATGTGGCGTATAGCTAAGTACTTAAGCTTCATTTTGGTATACAATTTATTTCAAACTTAAGTTTTTTTTAGAACAAAGTTTGAAAAATTAAATTTCTATTGAATTTCACTCATTTTTTTCTTTTGGCTAAGGGGCCAAAATAAGGACATCCTACGAAGGTTGGCTATATGTGGCGTATAGCTTAGTACTTAAGCTTCATTTTGGTATTCAAACTTAATTTTTTTTTAGAACAAAGTTTGAAAAATTAAATTTCTATTGAACTTCACTCATTTTTTTCTTCTGGCTAAGGGGCCAAAATAAGGACATCCTACATATCGTCACCTAAAATGCAAAAGGGCGTAACAACACTTTTTATAATTTTTTTTTTAATTTTATAGGAACATGTTATTTAGTCTCGTGCATCATAATCAATCGAAAACTCGATTTTGAATTTTTTTGTTGTTACGCCCTTATGCATTTTAGGTGACGATATACATATTACATTTTTTAAAAATACATACATAGAAAAAAAAAATTTCTAAAAAAACGTTTTAAGAAATATTTTTCAACAAAAAAAAAGTTCTAAAAAAAACTTAAGTCCAATATAAATTGTATACCAAAATGAAGCTTAAGTACTCAGCTATACGTCACATATAGCCAACCTTCGGAGGATGTCCTTATTTTGGCCCCTTAGCCAAAAGAAAAAAATGAGTGAAGTTCATTAGAAATTTAATTTTTCAAACTTTGTTCTAAAAAAAACTTAAGTTTGAAATAAATTGTATACCAAAATGAAGCTTAAGTACTTAGCTATACGCCACATATAGCCAACCTTCGGAGGATGTACTTATTTTGGCCCCATAGCCACAAGAAAAAAATGATTGAAGTTTAATAGAAAGTTATTTTATTTTTAAACTTAAAATTTATATTTTTAAGGAATCCAACACAAACATTTGTAAACTAATTTAAATAATTAGTTTTGCAATATTTTAATTATTTATTATTAAATAAATAACATTTCCGGTTTTACTTTGTTATCTTGTCAAAAGCCGAAATACTCTCCCATACACCGAAAACAAGAAGAAGATATTATTCTCTATAAAATGGGTGAAGTTGCCATACCTATTCACAATATTTCACTATTTTAACTTGGCCTCACCTAAATTTAGTTCTGCTCAGCCGGAAATACTCAATTTTAATCAGGTTAAGAGAGACATATTTTGTTAATCTCTTTCTTTTGAGTGAAACAAGATTTACTTAGTTAACTACTTTGTTATCTTCTCGTCCACGCAAAAATTGCATGCGAGTGGAAATTTGGCACTTGCATGCCACTAAATGTCAAAACGATAAGCAATGTTAAAAAATTTAATTCACATTTACCGGATTGTTGTCAAATTGTTATTGAAGTTTTAACTTATTAAAGAATTATTATGATTAATTTTTTAAAAACGCGCATAAATAAAAGCAAGTTTGTTAATAATAGAGCATTAATATCGTTAAAATAATGCTAATATAAATAAATGAAAAAATTTTCCCAAAAATTTGCCTTTATGATTAACTCGGTAGCTCTATTTTGTTTTCTGGTACTTGTTTTTTTAATTTGAGAAGTAAACGAATTTGCTCACGTTGACGCTTGAACGACATTTTGAAAATGAACTCGCAGTGGCATGTGTAATCACAAAAATTAATGGCATCAGATTCGACTATTTCGAACAAATTTTATTTAATAATATGTATACAACAGTGGCATGCCACTACTTGCATGTGTAAAGGCAGGGTTAAAAAATACGGTTGAAGACTACTGATTCATATCCGGGTTCCCAGTTTTATTTTAAGCCTTATCCCCAATTTGCGATTTTTCATCCCCAAAAATCCCAATATTTTCTTAAAAATAAAATAAATAATATTATGTCAATAGAATGGAAAAAGATGCATGCATCGATTTATTTAAATAAATCCATTTGAGTAATATTATTAAAACTAATGTTATTTATTCTTTGAGTTCTACGTATCTATGTACACATGAATATTATGCAGCAAGGGTAACGTAAAAACGCAAAAGAAAAATAATTTTGCGTCAATATTTATCATTTCAAAAAGTAGGGATTCAAAATCTTCTGGTTCAAAAATTTGCATTTGAAATGATTGAATAAATTTGTCAGAGCAATCTGCATTATTTTAAAGTGTGTATATATCCTTATTAATTCTAAAAACTTATATTGCATTCTGTTGCAAATATTGATTTTAGTTGTATTCATTACATAAAAAGACTAGTTCAACATAAGTAACGCTACTTGGTACAAAAAAGCATATTTAAAACTATTTCAACAAGGTCTTGAAAAAGTTTTAACCACGAAAAAGACTAAATTGTGTACCCATATCTTGACCAAATCGGTCTTGCCTTTGCAAAAATGGAATTTATAAATATATATTATCCCCAACAATCCCCAGCGAAAAAAGTGATTTTCCCCAAAAAATCCCCTGGGGATTTTCACGAAATTTGTATCCCCAATTACAAAACAAAAATCACCAAACTGGGAACACTGATTCATACAGTCATGATTAGTCACCAACAAATTAAAACTCATTTAAAATAAATTTTTGAGAATATCTCAAATAATAAATTTTTTAAATTCCTAAAGCTATGTTCACATCTATTAAATATTGACGTCCTACACAACCACTAATTTTCTTAAAGAATTGTTTGCTTTTGCTAAACGTTGTCTAGAGCAAATATTATTTATCAGTTTCAAAATTACATTATACCATTATGTTTGTAGGAATAAAGTTTAGTAAATCAATAGAAATTATAAAAAATAAAGCTTAAGTTTGATCAATTAACTGGTCACGCTTTTTTTTGATTCTATCGTCTTTAAGTCATATCTATATATTTTGTTGGTTCCTTACCATCGCGAATTGTTTTGTTTTTTTTTTCAAATTAATGTGCTGTTTTTACAACACAAGTGATTGAAAGTATAGTAAAATTAATATGAAAAGCACTCAGTCTTTTGAGTGTTTTTCATATAAATTTTTCTACACGTTCAATCACTTGTGTTGTGAAAACAGCACCTAACTTTTAATTAAAAAAATTAATTTGATTTTTGTATTTTTATGTATTCGAATTAAAACCGGTTATTTTTAAAATGCTTAACTGAAAACGGTTTTTTTTTAAATAGCAGCTAATTGGACTATTCAAAAACCGGTTTTTGAAAAAAGTCGAATTTTCAATCTCCCAATTATTATTACGGCCATAATTAACAAAGTTTTTCTGTACTGCGGGCCTTTAGCCGCTGGATGTGTTATTTATAGAGTTTTTCTCTAACTAGACTTTTTCATTTCCCGGGAATGCGGGATCTATTTTTAAATTTCCCGGGAATACCCGAAAAATTCCGCTTAATATAAAACGGTGCATAATATAATTTGTCTTATACTATGTTCACACTTGGGTTCTTAAACGCGTTTAAGCAGCTCGAACGTGATTAAGCTCTAATCACTTCAAAATTGAGATGATTACCAGTAGATTGAAGTGATTTGTTAATCACTTCAAATTGACATGATTACAGCTAAATCACTTCATAAACCAGATAGAATCCACTGAACATACCACAAAATGTAGAATCGCCAACATGTCGTGTACAACCGGCCAATATGTCTGCTTAATGTTTTTATTTTTTTCCTTAAATAATTCATAAATTTTCACAATTTCATCATTAAAATTATTAAAATAATCTTCTGATAACTTTATAAAAGTGTTTTTATCCATTTTTAATACTTTAAAGATATATAAATTTGTTTGATTTTTTTTTGTGTGTTTGTTGTGTGTTTTTTTCTTAATCATCTGTCATCTTAATCATCTCAAATGTAATGTGAACGGCTTTGATTAGCTAAATCAACATTTTGCTTAAACGCGTTTATAAACCCAAGTGTGAACTTAGCATTATTTGCATTAATGCATTAAACGTTAATAAAAAAATAAAAAAAAGCCAACAGCATTATCATAAAACCAAAATAGAAATTACATATTTAAACAAAATATTACAAAATATTTTTTTAAAAATAGGAATTTAGTACAGAATAAGTGTTAACAGAATCGTTTGACACCATATTACTAATTTTAATCAAGAAAAGTCCAGCCAATGAGAAAACACGTTATCTTTTTACGGATGTTTGCCTTTATAGTCAAAAGACACTTTCAGTTTTCTTACCACTGCCTTTAAAAACCTTGTAGGATGTAATTCCTTTTTTTTAAGAAAAGTATTTTCTTTGAATAGAATCAGCGTTTTCTTTACTCATTGCTGTGTTCAGAATTTCCTAAAATGTTTATTTTTACTTTTTATCATCATCTCTTACAGAAATAGTATTTCCTGCATTTTTGGAATCTAATCCAAAAAATCTTTTATGCAGCTCCTCTGCAAATAAAATCATTATATATTTTGAAGGAAGTGCGAAATAAATCTGGGTATTTAAAAAAAATTTAATTGTGTACAGTTTAACTTCTCTTCTTTTACTAGTTTGAAATTTCAGAGCATAAAGCATAAAACATTTCCCAACTTATCGGATTCGAATTAACATCTTTTTCTTGACATAACTTTTATATATCATATCAGCAATATATTATATCAGCAATAAAGTTTCCGCATAAATTTCCCGATATTTT
The DNA here is from genome assembly GCA_930367215.1 of Pollenia angustigena. NCBI lineage: Eukaryota > Metazoa > Arthropoda > Insecta > Diptera > Polleniidae > Pollenia > Pollenia angustigena. The sequence goes on from OV884056.1 coordinate 284,339,506, forward strand.
TCCCCGAAAAATGAGTATAGTAAGCTTTTGGGAACGACCAGGTATTTTACACAATCAAAACGCCTGTTGGTTTTTGTATTGTTGTAGAGTTGAGCAGCTCCAATTCCAAAAGAAACAACAATAAGACTTTAGTCATTAGGTTTATTCAGGTGTTTTTTTTTATACATTAATAGCGTATTTCAAGTGTGCAAACGAATTCTTTACATTTAAAACAAACACAAATTCTAAAAACTTTGTTTTTGTTTAAAATGTTGTTGTACAATAGAGAATTTTAATACATATTGTAAATCAAGTGTGTATATTCTTTCCATAATTCTACTTTTACATTGTCATAAAATTATCACATTTGCCACGATTTAAATTTTACCTTCTTCTCCATTTTCACTTCTCTATGATTTAAGATTCTGTCACCCTGTTCCCTTTTACGTGGTTAATATTTCATTAAATAAAAAATGTTAATAAATATTTAAATTACGAAATTAAATTAGCTGCTTCACAAAATTCAGCTAAATAAATGTTAAATGCGACTTAACATTCGAATAAAAATGTTGATGTTTTCGAACATGATAAATTTTAAAAGAAGTTTTTTATGTTTTCAAACATAATTAATGTTAATAGGAAATTTTCGTTGTTATCGTATATGATGAATTCACATAACAATTTGCGATGTTTTTACACTTGATAAATTTTCATTAGACATTTTATTTTACAAATTAAATTTCTTTATAAAGTTTGGATTTCTTAATCGAAATTATTAAAGATTGTTTTTGCACACTTTCGAAAACAACGCGTTAAATTTTTAATAATTTTTTAAAACCTTTCAAAACTATACCATAATTTTGTTAAATATTGATGAAAAGCAAAACCACGAGTTTTCACGTCAATATTTATTGCCGAATGCGTGAAATTTTAATGCTCCATAAAATTTGCGACGTGTGGATCGCATTAGTGGCATTGAAGCGCAATGATTGCTCGATCAATTATTGCTTAAGGCCGTTATACACTATCACACAAAGTCTTTAGTAATTTACGAAAATGCAACCCTGTCATGAAAAGTTGTTATGGTTTTTTGAATATGTTCAAAGAATTAATAGATGTGGGAAGCATTTTTGAAAAAAAAAAATTTAAGACTTTGTGGGTTAGTGTGTAACGGCCTTAAGCAATATGCTGTTAGAGGCCATTTATTTGAAATTTAATTTATTTGTTCGTTCGTTTATTCAAATGTGTGTTTATTTATTGCAAAAGCAATCAAATAGCCGCCAATGTGAAAAACTTCCTTAACAAAAAAAAAAGTTCGGCAAAGTGAAAAAATAGACCAATATAATTATCCGTGCAACTACAACGTAATCAAATCTGAAAAAAAATGCAAAATGCGATTAAAGTTTTTAAAATGTATATAGGAATCTTCATCTTAAATGCAAACGGAAGTAACTAAACTTCTATTTTTTTTTACAGGAGAAGCAAACAACTTTACAAAATTAATAGCAACAAGGTGTTCTTGGCGTCTATTTTTCATCGATAAAGTCGCCATTTTTGATCGCAAGGATCAAAAAATTTGCTTGCACATTAAGTTAAATAAAAGGAACAAAAATCAATCAAAAACTCAATATCGAATTTTTGGGTAGTAATGCCATTTTGCATTTAAGGTGGCGATATACTGATTTAGCTAAAATACTGATTTTTTCATATAAAAAGACGGACCAATTTGGTTTTTGTTTTCAATGTTAATATAAGAAATATGTATGTATATGATCTTGTCGACATTGTGGGACAGTTAAAATACAAAAAAGTTAAAATTATTGTTAAATATACATATGTGTAATGATTATAACATTTTTTAAACAAAACTTTCGAATATAAAATTTTCTTAAGGCTAGATTACACTATCTCACAAGTCTTACGAATTTCATAATACATTGTGAGATAGAAATCTAATGAGTTTTGTTGCGACTGTCAAAAAATCGAATTTAACATGACAGTTTGTGTTCAAACCATCACACAAAGTATAAACACTCACACAGACAATAAAATGCAACCCTGATCTAATGAAAAGTATTATTGTTTAGAAATTTTTCAAAAAACGATAAAGTCGTATGGGATGTTAAACTTTTTTCATAATACTTGTCATTTTCGTGACACGTTGCATTTACACTATCACACTTTGTCATATTACTTGAGTTCTTGACATGAATTAATACAAAGTATAATAGTGTAATCAAAGTATAATAGTGTAAAAATTTTCGAAAATAAAATTTTCATTAAAAAATTTTCGAATAAGAACATTTTTATTTTCTAAAAACATATCTTAATTCGTTTTAAATATGATAAGTTTCAATTGAAAATTGCGAAAAAAAACAATTTGAAAAATTTTATCATGAATTTGTATACGAAAATTTGAGAATTATTTGTTAAAGAATTTTTTTTTAAGAAAACCGCTTTGGTTTCTAAAACCAGTTTTCTATAAAACAACCCAGCAGTTTGACGTGTACTTTTTTCCAGACTCTTTAATTTTTTTTTTAATTTTCCATAGTGCCTTTTTTAAAATAAACACAAACCCACTTCCATGAATACTCTTCTTGCAGTACATTTTCAGTATTTTGAAGCATTTTTCCGATATTTAAAACAGATTTCTTTCATTTTCAACTAAAAGTCAATTTAAAGTAACGAACCAGTCATAATATCAATAGATCAAGCAAAACAATATTGTATGTTTGTAACTTTTAAAAACGACTTGGGTAATTTTTTTTATAACAAACCTTGAATTCTTTACAATTAAACACACACACACACACTGTTTACTCTTAAGAACTATATTGTTCTTAAATAACACAGTTCAAACAGTTTTATCCACTAACAAACTTCACTTGACAAAGTCTGAAGTAACTCTTAACTCACAGCACCGTGTTACGCAGTTTTTGTACCTAATCTTAAGCGTCTAGTAATTTCTTGAATTTGCGCCTCATTTCTATTTAATAAATTTGTGAAAATTGTTGAGCAACATTGAATATTTCTTGAAAGTATGCGACATTGTTTTGCGTATGTAAACAAACCCCACATGTATTTTACTAAAATTTTTTTTTTTTAATAAAAAATTAAATAAAAAAAAAGTAAATATGGATAAAAAAAACTGTTTCTGGTTGTGCTATTTAAATTTTTAATTTCTTATTTAATATTAAGTTTATAATTTTTTTCTTTTGCTTAAAATTCCACGCGCCTTAAACCGTAACGAATAAAGTTTTCGGCTTCAAATCACTGTAGAAAACGTCGTGAAAATCGGTCTATATATTACATATTCCCCATATAATGCCTTCTCTGAAAATTATTTTCATTTGCCTAAAACCGTAGCAGATGTAGAAATTGTGGTAAAATTTGGGTCAATTTCTTTTCATATGGTCTCAAATAATACCATTAAATTTGTAATAATTGGTTTATAATTTAACTTTTGTCCTATAATAAGCAGTCTTCTGAAAATCACTTTTAAACTACAAAACGTTTTAACTAATTTCACGTCAATAATTTACCATGGATCCAATATAAGTTCCCTTCTCGAAAAAAGTTTTAGTTCGACCAAAACTGTGACGAATCATGATATTTTCTATGTATGTATTTTTAAAAAATGTCATATGTATATGTAGGATGTCCTTATTTTGGCCCCTTAGCCAAAAGAAAAAAATGAGTGAAGTTCAATAGAAATTTAATTTTTCAAACTTTGTTCTAAAAAAAACTTTAGTTTGAAAAAAATTGTATACCAAAATTAAGCTTAAATACTTAGCTATACGCCAAATATAGCCAGCCTTCAGAGGATGTCCTTATTTTGGCCCCTTAGCCAAAAGAAAAAAATGAGTGAAGTTCAATAGAAATTTAATTTTTCAAACTTTGTTCTAAAAAAACTTAAGTTTGAATTAAATTGTATACCAAAATGAAGCTTAAGTACTAAGCTATACGCCACATATAGCCAACCTTCGGAGGATGTCCTTATTTTGGCCCTTTAGCCAAAAGAAAAAAATGAGTGAAGTTCAATAGAAATTTAATTTTTTAAACTTTGTTCTAAAAAAAACTTAAGTTTGATATAAATTGTATACCAAAATGAAGCTTAAGTACTTAGCTATACGCCACCTATAGCCAACCTTCAGAGGATGTCCTTATTTTGGCCCCTTAGCCAAAATAAAAAAATGAGTGAAGTTCAATAGAAATTTAATTTTTCAAACTTTGTTCTAAAAAAAACTTAAGTTTGAAATAAATTGTACACCAAAATGAAGCTTAAGTACTAAGCTATACGCCACATATCCAACCTTCGGAGGATGTCCTTATTTTGGCCCCTTAGCCAAAAGAAAAAAATGAGCGAAGTTCAATAGAAATTTAATTTTTCAAACTTTGTTCTAAAAAAAACTTAAGTTTGAAATAAATTGTACACCAAAATGAAGCTTAAGTACTAAGCTATACCCCACATATCCAACCTTCGGAGGATGTCCTTATTTTGGCCCCTTAGTCAAAAGAAAAAAATGAGTGAAGTTCAAAAGAAATTTAATTTTTCAAACTTTGTTCTAAAAAAAACTTAAGTTTGAAATAAATTGTACACCAAAATGAAGCTTAAGTACTTAGCTATACGCCACATATCCAACCTTCGGAGGATGTCCTTATTTTGGCCCCTTAGCCAAAAGAAAAAAATGAGCGAAGTTCAATAGAAATTTAATTTTTCAAACTTTGTTCTAAAAAAAACTTAAGTTTGAAATAAATTGTATACCAAAATGAAGCTTAAGTACTTAGCTATACGCCACATATAGCCAACCTTCGGAGGATGTCCTTATTTTGGCCCCAAAGCCACAAGAAAAAAAATGAGTGAAGCTTAATAGAAAGTTATTTTATTTTTAAACTTAAAATTTATATTTTTAAGGAATCCAACACAAACATTTGCGAACTAATTTAAATATGTATATTAGTTTTTCTAATAGTTTGTTGCAATATTTTAATTTTTTATTATTATATAAATAACATTTCCGGTTTTACTTTGTTATCTTGTTAAAAGCCGAAATACTCTCCCATACACCGAAAACAAGAAGAAGATATTATTCTCTTTAAAATGGCTAAAGTTGCAATATCTATTCACAATATTTCGCTATTTTAACTTGGCCGCACCTAAGTTTAGTTCTGCTCAGCCAGAAATACACAATTTTAATGAGGAAAAGAGAGACATATTTTGTTATTCTCTTTCTTTTGAATGAAACAAGATTTACTTTGTTAACTACTTTGTTATGTTCACGGAGATAATTCTATTTTCTACAGGTTGGCACGTTACGGTTAAGTGACATTACAGCAGTGATGCTCATTCAAGCAAACAATTGTTTAGAATCCCCACCCCTTTGTTTTTTACGCTCATTAATTTAGTTGCACACGTACGGAATATGAGTTGATCCTGTTTCAAATACAGTGTGTAGGAAAGTAATAAAGTTTAAAAAAATTTACAAGATTTTAGTGCAGTTTTTTTAGATGTAATTTTTACTTTTAACATACAAACATGCTCGCAGTTCACACTGAATTTTTTTTATAGTAAAATTGAAAAACGTCCAATTCTTACGGTTTTTTTAAATTTTTAAAAAGTTACAACTTTAAAAGCCAAAAAAAAAAAAATAGAAAATTTAGCTTTGACTGTATTATTATAAATGTTTTTCAACCAAAACAATTTCTTTCTATTAAATTTAAATAGAACTGGTGCGCATAGTTTTGCGTATCTCTGTATTTTAAAATTCTCTCTCAATACATATGCAAAACATTTTTGAGCATCAATGCATTCCCTGCAAATAATAGAACCAGTCCAAACACGCGTGTAAAGAGTAGTCCACAAAAGACCAGGACTAGTCCAAAACTAACCCAAAAGTATGCAAAAAACCTGGTATATTTAACATTACGATGTCCTAGGAGAGGACCATATAACCCACCTTTGGACCACTAAGGAGTAGTTTTAAAACTACTCCATGGTATACTCAAGAGGATTAGTTTTGAAGTCGTTTAACAACGAAAGCATGTCGTTAAAAAACGAAGACATGTTGTCTCACTACAAACACTTTTTAACAATGACCTGGCCCATGCTTGCATTACATCGGACTAGTCCATGGAGTAGTCCATTTTATCAAAATGGATCAGGTGGTCCAATTTTATTTGCAGGGTTACAGCAGGGATTTCCAAAAATTTTTTGGTTGTGTAGTAGTGAGTACCAGAGAGTAAAACAATTGAGAGAATGCATTCATTTACAGCCGAAATAAAATGTTAGTAATATATTTTATTAGTTGTATAACACAAAGGTATAAGATTAAAAATTTTTTGTGTTGATAAAAAATTTGTAGCAATTCTTTACCAATTCAATGTCGCTGATTTTAAAACTGCACTTTTTTTTTTTATTCGGAAGCTTTTTGACTCTAAATCAGTTTCAAATATCTTATCAAACAATTGAAGCAAAGCCGCGAATAACGTTTTAAGTTACAAAATAATAATTTTACAAGAGAGCAAAAAAAATGTTTTTTGACAGGCAGCATTATTTGTTTTAAAATTTTTAATGCAAAAGGCTTTCAAAACATTATTCCGCACTGCAAAACCATTTCGGTTTCATCATTTTGTTAGTAACTTGCAATGTTCTTCCTTTGGCTGACACTTTGTACGCCATTTTGAAGGCGTTAAGGAGCATAGTTTTGGTTGATTAGATGTTTAAACTGTGTAAGAAAGTAAGGTCAACGGTTATCTGCAAAAAAAAAACAGTTTTTGCAAAATGTCGCGTTTACAACGTTATTCGAGGCTGTGCTTCAATTGTAAAAAAATTAAAGATTTTTATGTTTTAAAAATTCATAAAAAATAAATATTGCACGCAAATCACAGCTGATAGAAAAAAAGTGCAGTTTTAAAATCAGCGACATTGAATTGGTAAAGAACTGCTGCAAATTTTCTATCAACACAAAAAATGTTTAATTTTGTTCCCTTATGTTATACAACTTATAAAATAAAATCTTCTAAATTTATACTTATGGCAGTTTCGTAATAGCAGAATGCTTTTCAAATGGGATGAACTTAATTATATTAATTAAATCCGAAAAAAAATTTTCGCATAGGTAAGTAGTGCCGAATAAAGAGAGGCACTTAAATTAATTTTTTTTTAATTCAGGATAGAACTCGCCATCCAAATCTTTCCAGAACTCTACAATTTTATTTTGGTCTGGAGCATTTACTTCGCTTCGTAGTATGATTAGTTCTGATTGAATATCAAATTCGTAGTTGCTTACATCGCAACGAAAAGGGTTTTCGAAAAGATCTTAAAGCGGTTGTAAAATTACAAAATCTTGAAACCTGTGTTGAAAATTATTGAAAAGTGTTTCAAATATTTCGGCATATTCATATCTTTTGTCGATTTCGAGATTTCTATAAACAAGTGAAGTTTTTGAAAAATTGGAAAAAGCACCCGTTTTAATTCGATGCTACATATTAATCGTGTGATTATCTTATATTTACATACACATATATTCTATTTTTCCGGTAATTTAACACAAATATTTAATTATTTAATATTTTTAATGTTTGTTTCACTTAATACTAATATACTTTCGTTGATGATACGTCTTTTTGTTTCTAAAAATTACAAATTAATATAACGTAACACACACAACTTAGAATACAATATTTTTTCTTAATAATATATCGGTTAACGCATTTTTATCTGAAATATTAAAAAATGCTTTTTAATCTCAAATAATTACCATTTTACAAAATTCTTTGCTTTGCATGTAAACTTATGAAATGGTACATTATTCTACATTTAAGTCTTAAAATTTAAACTCTAAATAAAAATTGCATGCAAGGCATTGGATGTTACCAAAATCATTTTTGACCGCACAATGTTTTTTGAGTGTAAGCTGAAACAAAATAATATAGCTTCCGCTAGACATGTACAATTGTCGAAGTCACATCGACGACTGAATTGAAGAGCATAAAAATATGTGTTAGTAGTTGTGTACACAATTGTGCAAAGAAATGGAAATCCCTGCATTACAGTCAGTTAAGCATTTGCATTGCTTTCCATATAACAGAACCGATCAGCTGTTTACATTACATTTACATTTCTACATTTACGGTCGGCTAATGGGACCTTAACACACATTTTCCAATTTTAAGTTTAAAGTTAAAAGTTGTAGTTCAGCCACTTACATTTAAACCAGAATTGTACAAGCAAAAGAGATGTTATTGGCAGAAATATGAAAACCACTAGTAGTACCGCCATTGCACACACAATGGTTTAAAATCCAACATTTTAAGCTAAGACTATACAAAAGTGAAGGAGTTTTCGTATCGCAATTCTACTTTGTTGGATTCCATAGATTACAAAATTACTTGAAAACTCGATGTTGTGATAAAAGCAAGAAAAGTTCTAAAAAGTTGTATGTCTGTAGACTTCAACAAAACAGATTTGGTAAATGAGGACCCCTGCATATTTCATGTGCAGTACAAAATTTATCAATTAGCTTGAAATAAATTTACTAGTGATTGGAACGGTGTCCATCAGCCTGTTAACCATCATCATTTAGCTCTACACTGTAGCTCTGGCTGTAGAGTCTAAAGCCAGGGGTGTTTTTTTCGCTTTCTTTACAACTCTTCTTCATTTCTCTCTACTTGCAGTATGACTGCGCAAATTATGTACACTTATTCCTCGCACATTATTGTTAATGCTGCCAATTACACCCGTAGGTACACAACCTTTACTCCTTGAAGTGTGTGGAGTGTAGCCAAGAATAAGCTCTTGTGACCGGTTCTGATACACCCGTAGTACATGGCAATAGCTTCTCATGGAATTTTACCTCAGGCGTTCATTATGGTATAAATTCGTTGGGTAAGCAAGTTCATATGCAAATAATCGCAAGGCAAAAAAAAAAGGATTTTTGCAAAATTGCGCATCTTAGTTCATTTTCGTGGGCTTTGCCAGTTTCCTTTTAACTGCATAGCTTACAGAATTTTCCAAAATTTTGAATCGTAGCATGTTAAGAGACAATCATAATATGATTGTAGCATCTTGATGGAGGACTAATTCAACCATAATATGGTTGTCGGTGACAATAATATGGTTAAATTAAACAAAATATGTTTAACATTTTCTTAATAAATAGTTTTGTTGGAAATGACCATATTGAAACGTGTTTTTTCTCTGCGTGTACGTTGCAACGGACATATTAAGATGATGACCTTTCCTTCATTTCTTATAAATAGTTTTAAAACAATGGTTTTATCAAGCTTTATGCCTCAAATTGTATATGTTTTATGCTGCTTTTCTAAAATTAAGTAACGGTATATAAGTTTTCATTCCGTTTGTAATTTCTACAATATTGTCTTAAGACCTTAAAGCGTATATATATTCTGGGTGTTATGAATAGATCACGAGGTAAGCGCTGCAGGACTTTGTCTGCTAAACGTCTCCGTCAATGAATAAATCAGAAAATAACGGACTGATTCTTTTTTCTGTTTGTTCTGTTCCATTTATTACTTGAATTTATTCTGTCTTTTCCAAGGTCTATCCAATAGGTCTGCTTAAGAAGCCAGATGTTTATTTGGTTTTTTGTTTGTTTACATTTTCCTTATACGTGTATATTTTTGTTTACTTTTTTGGTTTTTTGCCACACATACATGCACACAAAACAAAAAGATTTTGACAACGGCGAGGAATTTTACACAAACAAAATGCCTGTTGTTTTTTGTATTGTTGTAGAAGTAAGCAGACCTATTGGATAGGCCTTGGTCTTTTCCTTCACTCTTCCTGAAAAAATTAAAACTAAACGTCATTGTTCGTTATGAGTAGATGCCAAACTGAACGCTGACGCAGTTTGTCTGCTACACTTCTCTGCTGACCAAAAATAACGGTATATTACTTTTACTACTTAAATTTAGGTTTTAAAAAAATATGTTCTTCAGAGTGAATCAGTGAAAACAAAAAAAATCACAAAGTGATTAAAGGTATGGTATGTTCAAGGTAATAGAACAAGATTTGATTTAAAGGGGAAAATTCGGAAATTAAACGTAATAAGGCAAGGTAAGTTAAAAATAATTAAATAAAACAACAGAAAAATAATCATAAATATATTTTTATTTTCTCAAGGTAACTTCTATGCGAAGTTTGCTCTGCGGTGACTTAACTAAGAACTTAGAGAGAATTCTGGATCCCGATCTATTGTCTCAGTATAATTACCATGAAACCAAAGGCAAGTAAACACTGAAACTATGTTCAAACTTTATAACCGCTTTGAAAGGTGAGTATTACTGGCCAGTTTATTAAAGTAAAAATCTTCTTCTAACTGTACATTTCTTTCTTTATATTTTCATAGACGGCACAAGCTCCAGCACTTTCAAAGAATTAATTTCTTATTTACGCTCAGCTGTAAAAAAAAAAGTTAAAACCCGTGACGCTAAACGCCACTATAGAGCAAAAGACGAAACTCAAAAATTTATGTGTATCGAGTAAGCGTTTTTTGTTTTGCGTTAATTCATACAATTTAAGTAATTGTTTATGTTATATACATATGCTTTTCTATAATAAAAAATTATATCACATACATATGTACAGTGTGTCTATTGCATTATTTTTGGGTTGAAACACATAGCGACTTATATAAGATGTTTCATATGTCAATCGCTTGTAAAAAAATCCTTAATAGCCTTAGTTATAACGACTAACAGAATAATAAATTACAGGTCATTCAAGGTTATTTTGTGACCTAAAAGTCTCCTCGTTAGCGACAAATAACATACAAATTCACTAATGAAAGTTGATGATATTGTCTATTAGAACTCACAAACAAATGGTCGCCTACAAGACAAAATCAACATTGGTCACCTATGACAGTTTGGACAAATACTTAAAAAATTCATATATGAGACCAAAGCAAAATCAACACTTGTCATCGATGATTAAATATTGTCAGCGTTTGTCAAGCTGAGTCACTATGACGATCGCCACCGGGTATATTTACATATACACAAGCTAATCGTTTTTCATCTTAAAGGTTCTCATTCAATCAGCACTCCGCATCAATAATTTTGTAAATAAAGGAATTTAATTTCCCTTCCCGTATTTCCCTTTTCCGATATTTTTCCTTATTGAAGTATCAAAAATTTCCATATTGCAGCGGGAGCCCATAATTTGTAAAAGAAGTATCAAAAATATGTACGATTTTTACCCCCTAAATGCTCGTATTAAAAATTCGTAGCAGACACCTGCCCGCTTATTTGTTTAATGAACAGCGATAAGTTTTAGCAAAAAAAAAAAAAAAAAAAAACAATCTGCTTTTTGGAAACAAATCAAAGAATCTTCAAAAGAAGATGAAGTTGTGGTTTTTCTTTTGCGATCCTTTGCTTTTATTGATTACTTGTTGCAATTCTGCACAAGTTCTCTTAAATCTTTTTTTTTAGCAGTTTTTCCGACTTTTCAAAGATGATGTTAATTTCTTCTTGGGACCTCATCAATTGGGGAAAAAAATTTATATATCCTTTTTTTTAAGGACTTTAAAGAAAAAAATTTTAAAGATTTTAAAGGATGATGTTAAAATTTTTCAAAGATTCTAAGGATTAAAAACCATAAATAGTTCAATAAAATAACCACAATACTAATGATTCTAAGGATTCTTAAAATAAATTTGGTAGGATCGCCCGCCATATGGAGTCTTGCCGTAGTGTAACTGAGTTTTTAAGTATTATCTTTGCACTTCTGCCGCATTATCCGAGCATTAATATGCCCTTTTACTGAGATATTAATACAAGTTGATGGTTAAATCAACTCTGCCGTTTATTGATTAATATTTGGCTTATATACTTAATTTTAAGCTAACATCAGGCCATTTACTCAGGTTGATTGGTTTATTGATTAATACAATCCAAACCGTGTGAATGCTGATGTTGCATTTCTTTAAATTTGTATTGCAATAATAATAATATAAAAATGCTTAAAAATAAACAATGTTCTTAAATTACAAACTAAATAGTGGTGTGCATAAAAATAGCACACTCACTACAATATGCACTAAAAAACAATATGCAAAAACAAATCGATGCCATTTTAACGCGAATTTAATGATTCGGAAAAATAATTGGTCGACATCGTTCTTAGACTATCGACAAAAAACATGCATTTGCATGGAAATCGCATCGTTATTAAAAATAAATTACAACATTTAATAATTGAAAAATAATCGTAAACTTTAAAGGTATGTAAAGTATGTATGAAAAGTATGTATTTATAAATTCTTCTTTAAAAAGCTTCTGTAAATATAAAAAAAAAAAAACAATTAAATAATTAATTTCAAATACTGAACATTTATGCATACGAATGCCTCAAATTTTATACATGAAAACACTAGAATAAAAATAAAATTATTATTTCGTATTGAAATTAACGAATTTTATCCAAAATAGCCAACAAAATCGCCAATTATTTAAAAAATCGCCATGTCGCCAAATCGAAAATTATGTCGCCAAACAAGTTTAAAAATCACCATGTTTGGTGAGAAATCGGCACATCTGACGATCCTGTTAAAAATAAAGATATACATAGGAGGAACGAGCCTTGGTAAGCTCTAGGTGACATAAATATAATCTTTTGTTTTCTTATATTTGTACACTTGCATTTTTTCAACATAATTCCGGGGTGTGAAGTGACTGTTATTTATAAACTTTCCCCTGAAATTAGCTTAGTGGAATACTAGTAATTTACAAAATTGGTTAATACATAATCTAGTTATAGACTAATAACTACCTCTAATTCTAAAAAGTATTTTTAATGTAGCCTATTAAAAAAAAAAACAAGAAAAGAAGAAATTTTTGATTATTTAATCTATTTACTTTAATTCATCTATGAAGTAGTGAAAGTCATATTCATACATAGTTCATGATCACGAGGATCACCAAATCCGCCAGAGCCTTGGGACAGCGTATTCTTTTCGATCGGAACGGCAGAGGTGAGGGTTAGCGAATTAGTAAATATTTGTCCAGATATCCGAGCTTTACGTAAAAGTTCAATTTGCGAAACCTCTTGGTTTGGATCACAATTATTCCGTTTGTGATGAACACCACTGTAAACAGAGAGAGATAGAATTTAAAGAAATGATTTAAAGTTATTATAATACATACATACATATAAATAAAATGAAAAGGTCAACAAGAATAAGAAGGACAAAAAATGAAAAAACAAAAAATATGTACTTTGAACTTCAAGAAGAATTCTTGACAAAAGTACAAAAAACAGAAGTAAAGGAATAACATGTTAAAATAAATTAAAATAGATAATCATTCAAAGCAAATTTCGATCTACCAAAGGTTGAATACAATTTGGTTTAAGGATTGATGTTTGACTAATGACGTCAGCAGTCGTCGATGGCTGCGAGTGTTAAACGGCAAGCCCTCTGAGGAGATTGAGTGGTTGCAATCGAAACATGTCAGGGTAACCTGTCCGTAAACACCTGGGTTCGAGCCCAGATTGAGTCAAGAATGAAAAATTATCAATAAATTTTAATTAATTTTCATGTTGTAAAATTCCTTTCTTCATAAAAATAATTTAATGAAAATTAAATTTAATGAACTTAAGCCTAATTAAAAATTTGGATTAAAAACCATAAATAAGTTCAATAAAATAACCACAATACTAATAATTTATAAATAATTATCTAAATTTAAATAAAAAATTGATAAGCTTCTTTTGCAAATTGTATTTAAAGTTTGCCATTCCGTGTAAAACGTTTTTACTATTCACCGAATAGTAATATTTTTGTACTCTGCTCATTTTGTAAAAATGTTACAAAATGTTTCTGGCAAATTTTTTTTACAACTGGGCCCCTATTATGAGTAACATTCGATATAAGATTTTCGCTGGCTATCGAATGTTAATATGGTATTTTGAGTTGGCAGCACTGTCGAAAAACTCGTTATGCATCGAATTTTTTAACGAAAATAAATTTGCTTTCGACGGTGCAAATAAATGTAAAAAACTTGTTGAAAATTTAACTATTTGTAAATTTGTTTGTGTTCGTATACCAAATACCATATTCTTTATCGGTTTTGTTCCTTTTATGCAAGTCCAACGTTATATACAGCAATTGGCAACGCTCATATTCCTTATGGAATAAAATTCTTTTTTGACCAAATGATTTGCAGCAAAGTTGCGTGATGATCGCTGATCTAAAGGCCCTTATTCACTGATTTTATTTTTATTTTTTAAATTTAAATTGATTATTTGTATCAGGTATGCTGTCCGAGGAAGCTCAGCAAGCGAGGAATAAAGACTATAGAGACTATATATTACATCATTCGCGAAGAATTGGACGTGTAGCCACTAATGAAGACGTAATGCATAATCTTTTATTGTCTTAAGACCCATTTATAAATAGATTTCGCTCAAAGCTGCAAATCAAAAAATTGGAGTACGATAACGATGTTAAAATGTTATTAAAAGACTTTGCTTAAATTACGTATTCATGTTTTTGCTATTTGTTTTTTCTATGGGAGGTGCGCGTAAAAGTGGACAGAACAGGTATATGTTTTCAGGAGTCCATTCTACAATTGTAATATTTATTTTTTGGGAAAATTGAGTTGATGCATTAAAAATCAAGAGAGTTATGCCACTTCTTCAATACAATGTTACAGCCGTAGGGCCCAGTGAGGTTTCCGACTAGCCACGGTGAACAAATCCCAGAAAGTTCCAACCATTGCTCACTGGGTACGCTGCACATAAAGAAAATAATCAGGTACTATCTAACCTATTCACTACACAAACACACATGCACCCTACAAATTGTAACGGCAACACCGATCGTTGTTTGGCGATCGTTGTTTGGCACTGCATAGCCGTCTCTGGGTGTCATCCCAGGTCATGCCAATAAAATTCAACTCTGCTTAAATACAACCAAAAGATCGCCGCCGTCGAATTCGCCTTGAGGAGATACAGAAAAATTGGCGTGGGTTTTATTGGTTGTAGATTTTGCCAGCGAAGATTCTAGACGAGTGTTGAAAAATGTGGTTGGCGAAGAAAGTGATTGTCTACTAAAATTAAACGCATAAAAAAAAGGGAAAAGATAACATCATTACAAAGAACATAAAAAAATTCCATGATACTATATCACAAAAATATCAGTCACGTTCTTTCACCTGTCAAAGCGCTAGAGAAAAAAATAGAGGTACTTACTCTAAAAAAACCTGTTTGTACCGGCACTGCGCCAGCCCTTAAAACAAAGACCACTCTACACAATCACCAACCACCGCAGCTCTGGAAAACGTTAAAGGCCAGCAAACATCGGATGAACAATTTCCCCGGCAAAGTCTGCCAAGGCTTCATTGAAACATCTTTAATTAGCCAGTCATTACACCCCAGACAATACCCTGCGAAACAACCGTTAGTGGTCCTAAAGAGTACAGAGGTTGCACCAACAAAGACTCCTGGAAATAACCGCAACTGCAAAAAACACCACAGCAAAAACAGGTATGTGCTCCGGTTGGAAAAAAGCCACTAATATTAATTAGACCAACCTTTAATTTTCCAACAGATCAGTGGCTAAATATCAGTTTCGATCTTTTTTTAAATATCTACATAAATACATAGTTACCTATGTTTATTACCTGGGGATAAACCCATGAATAGAAGGTACCTGGATGTACATATTAACCTGGTAATGATAACCTAAGGTAAATGCTACCTGTTCGTACATATTGATCTGCCCATAACTACCTAAATTAATCCACCTCTGATTAACCGAATGAACCTAAGGTGATACCGAAAAATATGTGCAAATAGCTACCTGAATATAATTACCTGTTTTTTTAGTCTGCATATATTACCTAAATATAACCACCGGGATGTACACATTTACCTGGACATAAAAAGAAAAAAAACTTAAATTGCATTCTGCCTAGTCCTACATATTTACCAACCTCTAAAACAGGGGTGAACCTACCGATGTTTACCTGAATGCACTAACCCTTAATCACCTGTATATCTTACACTTTAATTACCGATATATATTTACCGCCATATACATAATTACCTGGAACACTTAAGACTACATAAATATTTTATTTTCTCTGAAACTACCTACATATACTTACATACTTACCCTTATACTCAAACTTATCTTCAATAACCTATATTAATTTACCTTGAAATTCACATTCACCTGTAACTACTTTACTCTATTATACCTATAATTGCATAAACATATTCACCCATTTCGAATGGCACGAAATTATTTACCTACCTGTACATATTTAATTGTATATGATTTCGTTAATATTCTTAAGAATTCGTTATACTGGATGCAATAACTTAACTTTACTTGTTTTTTTTAACACATTCAAGTACCGGTGATTGCGAGTAAGCTTTAATGTACATGAGTTTAGTTACATATGTAGATAAACATATTTACCTATGTCTAATTACCTAGGGATATACTACCGATGTTTACCTGAATCCATTTACCTTTAAATACCTTATACTTTTATTACCTATATAGAGATATTCACCTACATCTAACTACCTGAAACATTAACTTAAAACCACATATGTACATATCTTTTCTATAACTACCTAATTACATTTTACTTAACTTTACTTACCTAGTTATACCTATTTACCTACCTAAAGTTACCTAAGTATATCAACTTACCTAACTTTACTTACCTATTTATACATATTTAGCTACTTATTAATATAAAACCTATATAACTACCTAAATACCCACAATAAATTAACTAAATATACTTATTTACATATACATACTTACATATCTAGAATTACTCCAATATATACATACCTGTCTAAATATATTCGTCTTCATATAGGTATCTAAATATATTTACCTACATAAGTGTTTGTGACTAAATATATTTACCTACATTGTAACTAAACGTATTTATCTACATATACATATATAGCCAAATATATTTAGCTGCATATATATTGAAGTCAAAACTTACCTTTTACTTAATATCGGTACGTGAACCAAATCGCGGAAAAAAAAGAGGAAAAAGAAAAAAAAACCAACCTTAGCTTATATTGTGTTACAGACTTTAATCTAGGGTGACCGTATTGACTTTTAGGGCAAGCTAGCGTAAGATGGAAATAGTATTAGAGAGACAGGGATCGACTTCATTTTGGATACACTAGGAAAATGGATCCTAGTGATATTGGAAATAGAAGGACGAGGAAAAATCGATAATATTGCTAAATAATAAAATTAACGAAATTCATAATTAAATAACAAGTCGACTACTATAATAACTAAACATAATCAAATTTTAAACCAATAACTAAATAAAAAAACTTAAACCAGAATAAAAATTTAATTAACGTAAAATTAAATAACGAATATCCAACAATTTAAATAGGGAAACTTCTAAAGGAATATAATTGACTACAAAAGCGGGGGAAATTAACTCCATCTAAGTGAACCGTAATTAGGATTATCTAAATTTATTTAGTGATTATTATTATTGTTAAAAAGAAAAGAATGATGATGGAAAGAAAAGTTATTTTTAGAATAAAATAATAATAGTCATTAAATTATTTTTGTTAATTTATTGGACGAATTAAAAGACAATTAGATCATAATTAGGAAACAAAAGATTGGTATTAATAGAAAAATAAAATAAGGAAGATTACCTTAGTTAAGAAACAGCCTTAATAAAGAAACAGCAATGCGAACCATTAGGGCCATTGGGACTAATTGAATTAGTAAATTTATCCAATTCCTGTGGTGCTAATTGCTTGGACCATTTGGGCCAAATAATATTTTTTTCTTTTCTAGTAGATTTTAAAAAAGTTAAAAAAAAATTGTAAAAAGAATTTAGAAAAAAAATTAAAAAAAAAAAAAAAAATTTTTTTAATAATTAAAAATAAAAAAAAAACAAAAAAACTGGAAATGTAAAATTGGTTCATTACCTGTTTTCTAAGTTTTTTTTTATAACTATTCGACTTTTTTTTTTAATTATAATTTTTAAAATAAATGATTTATGCAAAATACACAACAATTAGCTTCTAGGTCTATTATTGCACCTGTTTCTTTATTATGATATCTTTTTTTTTCGAATTAGTATCTGAATTTAAAACTCAGAAGTGATGCTGAATTTGACCCCCCATATGTAATTATTTTTCAATATGGTAGTAACTTAAGTTTAAAGACAAAATTGTAATAACTTTTATTGTTATTTTTTTGGAAATTGTTATGATCCCTTAGTATAAGATAATTTTTGTTTGTACTTCATTTATTAGTAAAGCTAAATGCTGAATAAAATTGGAATTTTTACTTGAACTAAAAATAGATCATGGAGTAGCTTTCTAATTTTATGGTTGAAGTGTTAGTAGCGTAAAGAGAGGTAAGTGGACTGTTTTTGGGACATTACTAAACACATACGGCTGACGGTAATGTCAAGGATCACTGCAGAAGTCATAAGGGGTGGGTAGCCTGCCAAGGCTGTAACAGCTAGTCTTTGGCACTCGGGCCCTATTGGGGCAACCCTGCGCGGAAATTTTTAATCCTCAACCGTCCGTCCGTTCAATGTTATCTGTTTTAATTGCTTCATTAATTTCTTTGGCACGACAATTTTTTTTGTAACGGAAAGCCCAGGTGGATCCGAACCCCCCATTCCCGGCGAGCTAAAGCCCTAACACCAGCGTGCCACTTTCCACCGCCAAGCAAGGGTTTTGGGATTGAGAATCCCGCAGCGACAACCATTTTGGAAATTGCTGTTGTTCGTGAAAAGAGAAACGTTACAAAATGATACTTTACTCCTTTTCTTTATATTTTCAGGAAGCGGTTGTTATGCCCCCAGTTTGCCCACCCTGCCATGTCACAAGAAGATCCACCATATATTTATTTGTGACCCATTAAACCACCCGACTTCTCCAAACTTAACTCACCTTCATGCCATCAATCCTTTAAATTTAATCCAAACACTTCATATTGAATTTCTATTTAAAATTTCACAAATTACATATTTTATTAAAAAAAAAACAAATTCAATTTTCTTAATACAACTTTAAGTCCCGGTTCACAATATGAAAGATTTCCTTCAGAAAGTCTGAGTTTATTGGCGAGAGGGGAGAGAATCATAGCATGTTCTCTTCCCCTCTCTCCAATAAATTCAGACTTTCAGAAAGAAAACTTTCATAGTGTGAACCCAGACTAATATATATCCTATCCTTACTATATTCAGTTTTACAACAAAAACAAAATTTAAATAAAATAAAAATTATTACAAAATTTTTTGTACTTATATTTATATGCCACAAGTACAGCAAAAGATTTCCTTTCATAAACTAAGTATGTAAACAATCAAAACTTTATCTTCACCTACAAATAAAATTCTTCCTTACCGGTTAAACCTTTTCTTTTTCTGACAACTTTCTAATCAATTATATATACCTAACCTGAAGGAGCTCCCTAAGGCTAACACTTTGTCCTTAACAACTCTCAGGACCAATAACCAAAATAAACAAAATAAACAAAAAGATTTAACTTTTCAATTGAACAATTTTACTTTCGGCGTAATTATAAATAAAAGAACAGTTTAAGCAAACAAAAAAAAAACCACATACTTTTAGGCGGTACTAAATTTTAATTAATATTAAACAAAACCGTTCACTGTACTGTATAAAATTATAGCACTAAACGTTTAAAATTAAAATAAAAAAAATTAAATTAATAAAAACTACACGCTACACTATTATTATTAAATTCACAATTTTTTTCACTTAAAATATCAAATTTTATGTTATTTTTTTCTTTGTTTTTCTTTTTTATCCTTTTTTATGACTATTAATTCCGTTTCTTTTTTTTACAATTTCAATAACACTAATTTTTTAATATTTTTAATTTGCTAGTTTTTTTTTTTGACTTTTTAAATTATTCCAAATTTTAATGAGGATTTATGCTTTTTAGAAAGGATTAAAATTAAATTTCTCTTTCTATTTGTAAACTTAATAAACTGGTAACAACCACCATCCTTCAGAAGACTTTTCATAAAAACTTTAAAATATTTGTTACCTGGCTGTGGTAGCAGTAATTACCCTTTGGGATCACACTCTAGGACATTCTCCTTAACTCCAGGGAAACAATTCACTTTCCTGCCTCTAATTGCACAGATAATTTATTCTTTCTCTCCCCAGCCAGCTAAATAAACAAAACTATTTTCTTTATTTTAATTATATACACATTTCACCTTTATCCTTACGTTTTATTTTTAACTCTCAAATATTAAATTTCCACTTTAACTTTAATATGTCTCCCAGGACTCTTGAGTAAAACTCGAGCTTTGTCTTTACACACAGTTTGCAAAAACTTTGTTAACAAACACTTGATTTACAAAAACTTGTTTAAGAAAAAACTTTATTTAAAATACTTTACAAAAACTTTGTAGGTGTGATCAATTCGACTGAATTTTTACATTTGATCTTTAATGCAATTTTCTTTGAATCTTTTCCCTACAGATTTTCCAAAATTTCCATTTTTCCTTAGCCTTCCAAAGTTTTCCATCACATCGCCATACTTTCTTTTTCACCGAATTTTCTAGACCTTTATAGTTGCCGCCAAATGTCCATCTTTTTTATTTAAATATATATATTAAATTTTCTATATAATCTCTTATCTAGATTTTCATCCTGATTACTTTTTCTTAAAATTTCTTTTCAATATGTCTATCTTGCTGACTGACCTCCATCCATACATTCCCTGGTTAAATCTCTAAGCTACAGGTTTTTCCTCTACCAGGCTTTAATGCGTAATCAGAAAGTATGATTTGCCCATTCATAAATTTTAAATTCAAAATTAACAATTTTTCTCAACTTGAATGAAAATGCCATCCCTGTTTTTAATATCATGAGCATTGCCATACTCCCCTTACGTCTACTACTATGATTTGACTACGCTGTAAAATGTGTAAATGAACGGCAAAAGTGCACTTTACGGGGGGGTACGAAAAAAAAATATGCTACCCGATTCAGAATAAAAAAAGAAAAAAACCATAATTAAAATTTAAGGGGGCTGAGGCCCGTGGGCCGTCTGGACCCAAAAAAACTGCCCCACCCACTTAGTTGAATGTGTGGGTACTCAAATTAAAGGTAATTGTACAAGAAAAACGAAAATAATAAAATTTAGGGCGGGCGGGACTTTTTTGGCCTGGGTAAAAAAAGGGCAGCCATCCACTCACATCTATGTGTTGGTACTCAAATTAAAGGTAGTTTGCTCACGATTGTAAATATTTTGTTTTATTTTGTATTTTTTAATGTTTTATGTTCGATTTAAAAAAAAATTTATTTTTTTTTGTAACTAATAGCCTATTTCCGATGTGCTAAAGAATTATTTTCTGCGTAGGCGGCCATCGGCCGGGCGCATGGATTTTCTCCTCTATGGAATAAAAAAACCGGCTTCGCTAACTAAAGCTTCTCTGCATAGCCGGCCTTCGGCCGGGCGCAAGGATTTTCTGCTTTATGGTATAACAAAGACCGGCTTCGCTAGCTAAAGCTTCTCTGCATAGCCGGCCTTTGGCCGGGCGCAAGGATTTTATCCTCTATGGTATAACAAATACCGGCTTCGCTAACTAAAGCTTCTCTGCATAGCCGGCCTTTGGCCGTTCGCAAGGATTTTCTCCTCTATGGTATAACAAACACCGGCTTCGCTAACTAAAGCTTTTCTGCACCTAAAAGATACTTAAATTAACCTAGAGAGGAAAATAATATGCGAACACAAAAACAAAATACATATTTGCAATCGTGAGCAAATTACCTTTAATTTGAGTACCCACACATATCACAAAGTGGGCGGGGCAGTTTTTTGGGTCCAGAGGGCACCACGGGCCTCAGCCCCCTTAAATTTTAATTGTGGTTTTTTTCTCTTTTTATTCTGAATCGGGTTGCATATTTTTTTTTCGTTCGCCCCGTAAAGTGCACTTCAGCCGAAATAAATGATTGAGATGAAAAATAAAGTGGAGTTGGTCATTCATTTGACCCATCTAGGGGCATCCTAGGCGCGGCAGGGGCCAAAATTAAGAATCTTATTTTATTTTAATAATTTCAATAAACCAAACCGTTTTTGAGTTACGCGAGCATATGTTGTGCAACCTCCTCCATTTTCGAAATAACGGTATATCTCGAAGACCAGAGCCAATCTAAAAAAACCGCGAGCACCACTGGATTCAGCGTACCCGAATTATATAAAATCGCCATGTGCCCAGCTTGTTTGTTTTTTCAACTTGCATAGTGTTATTTAAAAAAAAAAAAAAACATTTTTTGAAAATGAAATAATAATTCAAAAAAACATTTTTTTGAAAACGGCAACACTTTACCAGCCCGTAACTCGACAAATAAACATCATAGAAAAAAATATTTCGCACACTTATTCATATCTACTAGAACTATAGATATCCCAAATATAAAGAACATAAAGGAAACAAAATAGTTGTCTTGGGTTGTCCGCTTCACGTTTACATATTTGTTGATTTTTTTATGCGATTTTGTTTTGATTTTCTAATTTAAATTCGAATTTATGCGGTTTTTCAAAATTTTGGAACGAATCATTAGTTTTAATATGAAGCTAGAGAATTCAATTTATGCGATTTTTTTTGAAACGCATCTATCGCATAAAACGAGACCTGAGTGTAAATTTAATATATTGAAAATTAGATAATATTTAGAAAACTCCCCACATTTGCCTTAAAATAAAAAATCCGTCCTTTCTTCCCTACGCTTGAAATTTTACGAAAAATCCCTACAAAAAGAGAAAATTCCCTAGCGAAACGCGTTCATCGGTTTTTATGATCGTCTCATTTTGTTAATAGACTATGTGGGGCCAGAAAATTAATTACATTCTGCTGGTGTCTGCTGTAGAACATCATTTAGCGGTCGGCTTAGACACCCAGGAACGATATCCATTTTTTTTTAATTGTTTGTGTAGACGAACACAACCCTTAATACCGTTCGTTACTATTTTCAAGAAAGAGCCTAACATTTTATAGTTTTCTGTTCTTTGTTAAAAAACAGAACAATTGTAGTGATACTGTAGACAAACATTATATCGTCGCAGGAATTAAAGAACGTTGTAACTAGAGTTTTTTTTTTCCCGGAGTTTTTCGATTCCCGGTAAAGCGGGAAAAATTTTTAAATTTCCCGGGATCCCGGGATCCCGCTCCATACAAATAATACAAAGTAAACTTGGTTTTATTAATGAAAAAAACTTTTATAAACAAACGTGAGGGAACTTGTTTACAAAGTAAGTAAAATAAATGCTTAAATACTACCAAAATTAATTGAAGATTGAAAGCGGAACTTGAATTATTATTACCTTTGGCTATTATAAGTAAATTCCGTATTATGATGATCTAGTTCAAGATAAAATAAACATAACAATTGAGGTACTCAAGATATGAGATCAAAAAGTAAAATCATAAAATATATAAAATATTTTAATAAATATATTAACATTTTTTAACGGCGTAGGAAATTACTTTCTGACACACTCAAAGCGTTTAGTGAGTCGCCAAAGATTATATTTCTGATTTTGTTTACTGATTACCATGTTTCCGAAAAATTTCGTTTACTTTTTTACCGAGGTTGGACAAATAATTAAAAGTGCACCGTTGTTGCATGCTTCTGATGTCAAGGTTGATGCAAAAAATAGCATCATCCGGACTACTTCTTACAAACTATTTCTTTTCATTAGGTCCATCTGTAATCTTTAGGACAATGTGTTTTTCAAATTGTATGTTTTAGTAACTTACACGAGTTTCATTATTTTTTTATTTCGGTTTCCCCGCACTTCCCGGATATATTACCAAGCTCGATTTTTTTTTTGTAGATACGACTATGTTGCAATAACGGAGCGATATGTTTATGTATATCCTATTTTTAAGACTTGTCCATGAGAATTTACTGCCTGCATCTTATTTTGAATTTATGTTCTTTATCAATTCATCACTTCACTAAATTTATTAATTATCAACTGTTGCACTGCCCATTCTGCTTTTAATAGATTTATTGCCGCAGGATACATTGATTTACGTTTGTACACATTTCTTATAATTGATCAAATCGACAACCCATCCACAGATGCTAATTTTTAGAGAAAAGAAAACTAAATTTCAGAGTAAAAATAGCTGTTTTCTGTAAACTATGAAGAACTTTTTATTTCCCGGGATCCCGCAACAAAAATCCCGGGAAAACGGGAAATATAATAAGTGAAATTCCCGGGAATTCCCGGGACGGGAAATCCCGGGAAAAAACCCTAGTTGTAACTGACAAAACATAAAATATTCACCAGAGCCAAAAAACCTATATGAAAGAAAGTAGAAAAAAGTTCATATCACAAAAACTATACAACTTAGGAACATGATATTAAAAATGTTTTTTTATTTTTTCTCGCTTTATATATTGGCTGTAAACATTTCCTCTCAAGTCGGCTTACAGCAAACGACTTTTTTTTGCGTAAGTTAATTTTTTTTTATCATACAAATATGGGACCGGGACCAATCGACGCAGTATTTTTTTCTGATAAAAATTATGCAAAAAAACGTATTTTCGATTTTTTTGTCAGTTACAGCGTTCTTTAATTTTTGCGACGATATTTAATTTTTTACATTGTTATAGAAATGAACAAAAAATAGCAACAACCGCAGCACGAACAGCCTGTATGTGGGTGTTTCAAGCAACGGTAGCAAACGAAAGAATTCATAAAAAATGTAATTTCAATACTTTTTTTTTGATCATTAAAAGTGTCGGAAACAAACATCATGTATTGTAAAATTTTGCGCAGGATAAGGAATTAATTTATTTTCAAACCAAAGAAATTAGTTACCAAAACAAATTTTTTGTTTAAAAGTAACGGTCGTTACATTATAAAAAATTAAAGGTTGTATGGGTAACATATTTAGCATTTTTTTTTTAATATAAAGAAAATTAAAGTTTATCTTTCGGAAAATGACAGAAACATTTATTTTGTACTGCATATAAGTATATACCCGCTACTTCGTTAGCGTCTCCTTTTTCTTCGTGGACATATTTTAATGCCAACGTTAATTTTTCTAGGTTTAACTTGTTTAAATTCTAGCATTTAACCCGATACTTTAGTAGAACGAAAAAGCTAAAGAAAAATATAGAATTTTCCGTATTTCCTTTTTTGGGTACTATATTTTCCCCCCATTAAAATATCAAAAATTTCAGTGCTGGGCGATGATGAATGAGTCAGTCAGTCACTCACGCAACTCTGTTATATATGTTTATAGAATTAATTGGTTAAAAAAAAAACCGAACGGAATTAAATGTTCTCATCTTTTTGTTGAGTTGAATAAGAACAGAATTATTTTTGTGTTCGAAAGATGACAAAAAGGGAAACGTTATTTTTTAATGACTTACTACACAAACACTATAAGCGTGTGTGTTTTCCATAAATCGACCGAACCGAACACTAAGGAGCGTTATTTAGTATTTATTTTCGAATACTGGTTGAAAACGACGGTAAGCGTAAAGAAAATCTTCTTGTATAACTAAATACACAATTGAACATCGCAAGCTTACAAGTCAGAAATGTTACGCAAACAGCCATGTTCTAGAAAGCAAACTCGAGTTAAATCGACCAAATTTTTAAAACGATCCTGTTTTCGTTTAATGTTCCTCAACGCCCATCACGTCATTTTATCCCATTATCAGTTCGATGTTTTAGAGCTAATTATGCTGATGCTGATCCTCTTATTAGAATGTGCAATGAATTTAACAAATTCTATAGTTTTATTGATTTTTCTTCAAGTTCAAATGTCATTAAGAATAAAATTATTATTTCATTATCAAAAAATAATTTCAATTTTTGGGAATACAAAATTTTAATTTCAAAAGATTTTGCTATTCGTGCTTAATTCCCAGTTTTTATTCTTGACAAAAACACTTGAAATTTATTGTTGATGGGATAAGCTATTCCTATGCATTTCACTGGTTGCTTAGGCCAGATCATCAGGAAACTTCATCCAAAAAGATTTTAGACAAACTAAAGATATTAAACCAAATAAAACTGTTAAACGTATAAGAATTATAGCAACAGTTCTACTTGTAACAATATCAAAGCTTGAACAAAACACATCAACAATAAACAACAGTGGGTTTATCTCATCTTACATTCCCCACTACATATGTTGATGTGTTTTGTTCAAGCTTTGATATTGTTACAAGTAGAACTGTCGTGAAGATCGCTCAATAATTTACCCTAGGCCCCATATAAACCCTACTTCCGGAAAACAGTTTAGTACGTCTAAATCCGTAAAAAATAATACTATCATAACAAAATTTGGAACATAAAAGTTTTATAGGACAAGAAATAAGACCGTGAAATTTCGTGAAGATCAGTTCATAATTTACCCTAGGCCCCATATAAACCTTACTCCCGGAAAACAGCTTAGTACGCCTAAAAACGTAAAAAATAATGCTATCATAACAAAATTTTATACATCACAGTTTTATAGAACTAGAAATGACACTGTGAAATTTGGTGAAGATCGGTGCATAACTTACCATAGGCCTCATATAAAGCCCACTCTGGTAAAATAATTAAATACGCGGTAAACTTTCTTCCAGTTTAGCTTCATATGGCCAGAAAAAATGTTATGCAATTTTGTGATATACGGTCCATAATTTTCCTTATATTCCATTTTAGCAGCCTTTTGAAATTTACTGCAAATGCTTAAACTAATTGCACCGCTGTATTAAAATTTATGTTTTTTAATACCAGAAATCGTTCTGCAGAATTTGGGATGATTGGTTCATAGCTTACCATGGCTTTTATATAATTTGTTCTCTTGAAAATCATTTAAGTTCATCTTAAACTGATATTCTACTCAAACTTTTTAAAATTGATTCTGATTGTCGATCAATAATTTTATATAGGTCTAAACCGCAACAAATTTTAATGCAGATGTCTGTTTTTACAAAGATTATAATAATAAATAGACATCATACAGAAATTACTTTTAAAATATTCGAAGTGTCGGTGGAGGGTATCAAAGATTCCTCACAGCCGAATATAGCACTCTAACTTCTTTTCTATTCTTTTGTTTTTTATTTAGTTTTGTTTCGTTTATTTCGATATTAAGGCCGGGGTTTTGAGATGGAAATTAAGTTTAATCTTAGTTGAACGTGGTCTCAAACTCGGATTTTTCGACGAAATGTAATTTTTATTTAATTATTTCATTAACGACCAAGATTTTAAGCAAAACTAAGCTGTTCCGTCAAAATTTTGTATACAAACTTGGTATGGCGGCACAAATTTGTTTTCAGATTAACTTAAGTTATTTATTATTATTATGTCCTGTGGTTCCTATAAGGAACAAAGGGCCGCTAGTTTAAGTGAGATCTCAAAAACCCAACCTTAGACGCCATCTTCTGGATAAGAGTTTTGTACTAGAGCAAAACAGTTTAGTACGTTTAAAACCGTAACAAGTGATGCTATTGTAATCAAATAAGAAGATTATTCTCGGAAAACAGTTAAGTATGCCTATGACTATAACGTTTTAGTAAAAATTTGATGCTTTGTCTGTGTAAAATTTAATTTGAATTCCGGCAACACTGGCAAGTTCACAAGTTCATTTGCTGACGACTGTGTCAATCTGTTTTTTGATAATGAATACGATCAATGATCATAGGTATTTTCAGCATAAAATAAAGGAGAAATTTGTGGAATAACAATATAAGTACATATGTATGAAGTTATAGCTCAGCGTTGCTACTGAGAATTTGACAATTTGTATTTGTATTTATTTGGTGCCTTTCTAATACAACAAGATAGAGTAGCTTATAAATTACAGTATTAGAATCCGATTAGTTATTAAATATTAAAAAAAAAATTTTACACAAAGTTTCGACTTAAACCTAAATACATATTAGAAAATCAAAAATTTAAAACAAATTGAACATTCATAATTTTAGCAATAATAATAAATAATATAATATAATAATAATAATAATCATTCTAAAAGTAGTATTCCATTAGTCATTTTTTAAACTTTATTGCGTTGCTAGTGAATTGTATTTTTCTGGGAAGATGGTTCCAGAGATAAATTGTGAAAATAAAAAATTGATGAGAAGATGCGGTATCTCGATACTTAAAAGTTCTGATTGAATTATTTCTGGGTGAAGAAGTAAATGTTAATTTTTCAAATAAGTAGCTGGGCTCTTTAGTTCTTATAATTTTGTGTAAAAAAAGATTTTTCATCTTCAAATAATCATCAAGAGAGATACCAAAGATACGTTTAGTGTACAAGGACACACTCTCAAATCTTTTGATACCAAATATATAGCGAGTTATGTCATTACTGCTACAGCTTGCAAATATTTCCGATGAGTAAAGGAGTGTGGGTATTAAATATGTTTTAGCTAACAACATTCTTATCCTAGGTGGTGTAAAGTGATGACTAGACCATAGACTTCTTAGCATACTAAATGTTCTTCCACAAGCTTGGTTAATGTGATCAGTCCAGGTGAGAGAGCTATTAAAAATAATTCCTAGATTTCTGACAGACTTAACCAATTCGATTTTAGAGTCTCCAAGATATATATTTATTTCATCACTGATCATAAAAGACCTCTTACAAATTATTAAACACTTATGGCCATTTTCTCATTAGGCAATTATCTTTTTACCGAACGAAAAACTGCACATTAAAGAAATTTGGTTTTCTCAATGTCTCATTTGCTTCGATTTTATCGCAAAACTAACCGGCACTCATCTGCCAATTATTTATTTTCCTTTTATTTGCCGTTCAGATAAATTCAATCAGCTGACTCCCAACTTTTACATGTATTTTGAGTGGCGTTGCCAGCTGAAAACAATGTTTTTTGTCGGTATATTGAGAAACCCAAAATCGTTAACGGACAGTTTATCGTTCCAATAAATTTATGTTGACATTAAGTAACAGGCAGTTTGTCGATACATTGAGAAAATGGCCATTAGACTTTTTGGGATTAAGTCGCAAACCATTAGCTGATGCCCAATTGAGGATTCTTTTTAAATCGTAGTTAAGCTCGTTGACTTTATGCCGAACTGATGTTTTTGAACAACTTAGATATAGCTGAACGTCATCTGCATACATCTGTATACGAGTGTGCTGAATTTGGCTGGGTAAATCATTAGCATATAGTGAATATAGAAGTGTACCAAGTATGGAGCCTTGTGGGACACCTCTCGAAAGTATTAGTGGGTCAGAAACTGCTCCGTTATTTGCAACCGATTGAAGCCTGTTAGACAGGTATGATGATATTAACTTTGAGGCAGGTGAAGAAAAGTAAAACATTCTTTTAAGTTTGATTAGAAGCATTTGGTGTTCAACTGTGTCAAAAGCCTTTTTTTTTTATATATATTTGTATATTTGCTTATATATACTTAGCTGGTGAGGCCTAACTCTATTTGTGAATGATCTAGCAAAACCAGGAAAGTTACTTGACTATCATCCAAATTACTGCGTATATTTTCGTTTACTTCAGTTAAAGCTGTTGTGGTATTTAGTAATTTGCGTATGTAAGAGGCGTTCAAAAACCTTAGAGAGATAAGGAAGGATATAAATAGGCCGGTATTCTTTATCAGCTTTAGGTACTGGTATAACTTTGGCATACTTCCATTCAGCTGGGAATGTGCTTGTAGTAACAATTGTATTAAAAAGGTGATTGACATATCGAATTATCCATGGTAAAATTAGTTTTATAAAACGTGGATGTATATCGTCTAGACCAACTGCATTAGATGTAACAGCACGGAAGCCCTCAACTATGTCTGTTAAGCTGAAGCATTGAAAGTAAAATAGATTTTCAGGGTTTAAAGGATCAACAAGAGAAATCCGATCATAAAAATTGGGTTGTACCGGAGGTTGTAAAATATTAACGAATTTCTCATTCGGAACATTAACATCCACATCATTAGTGCGAAACTGCTTTCCAATAATGCCAATGTCCTTTATTTGCTTTGTATCAATTGATGTGTAGAATTTATTCCCATAGTATATTCTTTTATCATGTCTAATATTGGTAACAACTGCCTTTCTAGCTGAACGAAAATCTTCAAGTGAGGCACTGGTTCTGTAGCGTTTCCATATATGGTACAAGTTATCACGACGTTCTATTAACAGTTTTATCTCAGAGGAAAACCATGGTCTTGCTCTGCATTTTACTTCTTTTGTTTTAAGCGGAACATGTTTGTTAAATTAATGTAGAATAGTGTTATTAAGGAAATTAACTTGGTCATTGACAGTTGGAATATAGTTAATATAATTCCAAGAGGTATTGTTAAGGTCTTCATGTTTATGTTTTTGTAGTCTCGGAAGGAGAATTTTTGGTGGTGTTTAGTAACATTAAAATTGTAAGACATGAATATAAGGTCATGTTTAGAGAAAACTGGTACTGCTAATTGCTCATAATGCATAACAGATCCAGCAGGGTAGTATTAGATGTGGTATAGTGTGTTGGTCTGGAATTATTTACAGCAAATAAATTAAATGAAGTCATGACGGAACAAAGATAAGAGCCAGAATGTGTTAATAAGTTGCCATTGAAATCACCTGATAAAATTATATTAGAATAAGATACAGACAGAAATTCTATTGCAGTTATAAGAGAATCCAATTTAATATTTTTATCTGGTCTGTACACACATCCAAGTAGCAAGTTTTCATTTTTTGATTTCGGTTCTATAAAAATGTATTCCACGTCATTTTCTGCTTTGCATGTCTGAATAATTTTGCTAGAAACGTTATCCTTTATGTAGATTGCAACACCACCTGCCTTGCCATCACGGTCACATCGAAAAATATTATATCCACGTAAATCAACTAGCTTGTCGTTATGTGCTGTAGTAAACCATGTTTCCGAGACACATATGACATCCATGTCAGAGTCTTCAAATAGAAAGCGAAATTCATCAATTTTACGATATATAAAAACGTGGTAAAATTACCAATTTAATGTTTACTTTCTAGAGCGGTCAGTTAAGTTTTTAGAGTAAAGGCCCAGTTAGGCGAACGTTGCTGTACCCGTAATGTACCGCACCGTACTGTAAGCACGTTGGTGCACTTACAGAACCTTTAAAAACGTGTCATCCCTGCAATTAATAGGACTAGTCCAAACACGAGTGTAAAATCTAGCCCACAAGGGACTAGGACTAGTCCAAAAGTAAACCAAACGTTTGGAAAAACATGGTCTATTTAACATTACGATGTCCTAGGGCAGGACCATATAACCCAGCTTTGGACTACAAAGGAGTAGTCTTAAAACTACTCCATTGTATACTCCAGAGGATTAGTTTTGAAGTCGTTTAAAAACGAAAACATGTCGTTAAAAACGAAGACATGTCGTCTCACTACAAACCAGGGATGATAAATGACTTTTTCGAAATTGTACTTAATTCACTAAAAAATTTTACTTTTTTGCCATTAATGGTACTAAAACCCAAAAAGTATTTTTTTCTAGTTTTATTATTGAATAACAAAAAAAAAAAAAAAATAAATAAAATATGTATACGTAAATACATTAAATTTTAATTGTACTTTACATTTATATTTAAAATGTACTTTTGGCAACTGTCAAAAAAGTAATTAAGTTAATAAATTTGAATTTAGACGAAGATTTCTTAGCTTGTTTTCGAGAGTTGGTAGTGGAACAGGGAAAAATACGTTTAACTGAGTAACAATTTAAAAAAAATGGTCTTAAAATGTAAATTTCTATGGATTTGGTATACGGAAATTCAGTAAACCTAACCAAGCAATTGGCTTTACGCGAGCTAACTTTTTCGAGATTCGACTGTATATTACTGCTGGTAAACTATCGATACTATCGATAGCCGTAAAATATCGAAAATATCGATGGGAAATATATCGATATAGATATTATTATTATTTCAAATACAGCTATGAATAAATGTAACAGAAGCTATACACACACAGTTTTTTGTTCCAATTTTTACTTGCTATTATTTGGCGCTGAATTACAGTACTATATATGTACAAGCAACAAGAATGAGAGGTTTGCTTTTGGATTGCTTAGCTGTGCTTTTTTACTACATACTAATAAAAGGGCTTTATATCAAAATTTGTACATGTTTACATAGGGACTGAAATGTTAAATATTTTTGTAATGTTATAAAAAATTGCCATATGCATTTGAAATTCCAATCGCGAGCTCGAACAACAGAATGAACGTCTATGAGAGGAAAAGTCCAGTAGATTGATTATCTTTTGGGTTGAGAATCAAAACCAATTTAGAACCGTATCTAAAGTTGCAATTAAATATCTCATAATTCCTGCTACTTCGGTTCCATCAGAAAGGTGTTTATCAGCAGTATAATTTTTAAGAACTGTTATCGCAAAAAACGTGCGAACAAACATCATACGTCTCATGCGATCAATAAAGTGATAAAGATAACGAACTGTAGCCTGATAAAAAACTAGCTAATGTTTCCTATTCAATAGGGTATTCATTCGGTTAGCCGTCAACCGGTTAACCGATTAATTACCACCCGATTAACTGATCGGTTAATTTCAAATTGGTTTTTTTCGATTAACGATTAAACCGGTTAATTTCAGTCGATTAACCGATTAACCGAAGTAACAAAATATTCAATATTTTGTAGTATTATAACATATTTTTTTTGTGTTTTTATTTATTTGTTTCGTCTCATATACAAAATACATTTGTTTAGTAAATATTTTTTCATACTAACAAAGAAGGCGTTCAGTTATCTTAATTTTAACCCCATTTTCCGCCGACCGATGACTAAAATTACAATGTTTTTTTTATCTTCATCATCGATCAACAGGAATGTGACGAAAAATGGGTTAAATATTTGATTGCCAACACCTTTTTTTGTTTCACGTACTTTTTATATGTATAGTTTAGTTATTTGTTTCTTCTCATATCAGTCTTTAAACAGAATTAACCGAAACAATTAGAGGTGTTAAAAATTTAAAACAACTTTAATGGCGTATGGAGTATTTTATATGTTAAGAGAAATCCTGGAAAAGGACGGAAAAATTAGACATTTATCTTCGATAAGTGAAATAATATTTTCCAAGTCAAATTTTGTTGAACTAAAGAAAAGAGTCGCGTTAATCCTTAACATTTAAAATAAATAACTTTTCTTAAAGATCATTTTATAAGATCTCCTTTAACGATTGAAATAACTAATAAAATTATCTCAGTTTATTTTTGTATAAATATGTAAATATTTGGGGGATTCACAAGGTAGTCATAAAGTCTTATGTCTTAACATAATTACAGGAAATATATATGGTCGGATTAATATGCAAACCGGCTAGATCCACTTTTTATGTAAATTGAGATTTTGATGCCGTGTGGTAGAGAAAAATACGCCTCGTCGACCAGCATGTAGTTTTTCTTCTATTTAAGTCTTGAAGTGTGTAAAACTGACTGTAATTTTAATATTCTATCAAGCTTCAAATAGGAAAAATAAAAAGTTTATTTTCTTTCCTGTAAAATGTGCTGAAAGTGAGTTAGCAGGTTTGCATATTAAGCCAACGATATGATTGTACAGTTATGACGAATCAATGAACACAGCATTACAATTTTGATTTTGTTTGAAACACGACAATATTTATTTTAAACAATTTTAAATTTTATTTATGTCGATATGACTTGATACAACACCTTGTGCATTAATTGGAAAATGCATTTTACATATTTATGAATTGTTTTTTTTTTTGCTTGCTCGTTTTTTTTTTTGCTTATAAACTTCAAATAATAAGCAATTAATGCATTTTTATATATTGAAATTAATTAATTTATAAAAAAACTTTATTAATCGGTTAACCGATCAAAAACTAAATTAACCGATTATTAACCGGTTAAACCAAAACCTCGGTTAATTAATCGAGCGATTAACCGATTAAAGCAAAAGGTCGATTAAATGAATACCCTACTATTCAAGTACAAAGTTTGTACTACAAACATTCAGTCGATAGTAATATCGATAGTGAAATCTGTACTATTTTTTTTAAAGTAAGTTTTTTATAAAAAAAAAAAAAAATACTTTTTTAAAAAGTTATTTTTTATAGTAAAACCTTTTTAAAAAACACACATTTTCTAGTTTGTTTTTCGTTAATTTATTTAAATTTTTATAAATATTAAGTGCTGGTTCACACAGATCAAGTTTACTTGAACAGTTTTATTTAAATTTTCTTTTGAACTTGCGTTCACGTTCATGCACAAAATTAATTTTTGTTTTCTTTTCCTTCAACTTTGTAGCTTTTTATTATATTACGGATGAAAAAAGAAAAGAAAAATACAAAACTGACTGGTACGGTCAAGTATGTACCTCTTTCCATTCTCTTTACCCCTCTCTCCTAAAAGCTCAAGACTTGAAGAGTCAAACTTGACCTGTGTGAACCAGCACTAAATGTCTAGGTACATATTTTATTATAATTTAAAAGCAGTATGTACTTAGATTTTATATATTACATACATTTTATTATTTACGAGACACAAATTATGCGTTACTACCAAATAAATAACAATATTTATAAAAAAACTATTTTACGAGTATAACAAACAAAATTTACAAAATATTTAATAACGTTTATTAATTTTCTACAAAATATTTCTTTTTAATTATTTTACATTAAAATTTTATGTGAAGGGAAAAGAAAAGAAACCGTTCTTAAACAAAATTATTTTTGTTTGTTTTAAATTAAAATTTATTAAAATTCAAAATAAGTACACACAAAAAAATTATTTATGTAATTTTACCAAGGCTTGCATAGGTAATTTATTTTTATATAAAAACAAAAAACTAAGTTTAATTACCTAATATAATTAGCAATTTATCAAAAAAGTATTGCCTAAAACTTTTGTTAATATTACTAATTAAGTTAGGTATTTTCTTCGAATTTTTTAATATAGTTTTTTTTTCCATTTTACTGTCAACTTAATTTTAGTTTTTCGTGAAAAAAGTTCAAGTTTAAATTAAATTAAATTTAATTAAAAAAAGATATGAATATAAAATAAACTAGGTGCATAAAAACATAAAAGGTATGTATAAATAAAAATTTTTTAATTTCAAATTACATACATACATACATACATACTTATTTATTTTAAATAAAAAATCCCACTTATTGTCAGCGATGCCAACTTAGTGCTTTTGGCACTATTTATGGTGCTTTTTGATGCCTCAAAACGCCAAAATTTTATCCCTAGTGCCAAACTAAGAAAAAGCACTAACTTGGTGCTTTTTCAATTTTTCGTTAGTGCCTTTAGTGCTTTTTACAATTTTTATTTTTTTCTATCATTTTTTAAAACTTTGATTATAAAGAGGATGACTTAGATGAGATTTGCTATTTGGGGTACAATTTTAAGAAGGACTGCAAAGATTTTAAGGTTTCAAATGATAGGCTTCCTAGCAATTTGGAAATTTTACAAAACTTCACACTTTTTAGCGTTGACAACATATTAAGCAATCGTAATAAAAATGATGTATTTGTTTTCAGTAAAAAAATTTTTAAAGATGTAGACATAGAAAATAGAAAAAGGACGCAATGACTTTAAAAGCAAAAAAGAGCCGTAAAGGCTAGATTACACTATTATACTTTGTATTAATACATGTCAAAAACTCAAGTAATATGACAAAGTGTGATAGTGTGAATGCAATGTGTCACGAAAATTACAAGTATTATGAAAAAAGTTTGACATTCCATACGACTTCATCGTTTTTTGAAAAATTTTCTAAACAATAATACTTTTCATTGGATCAGGGTTGCATTTTTTTTCATGCGTGAGTGTTTATACTTTGTGTGATGGTGTGAACACAAACTGTCATGTTACATTAGATTTTTTGACAGTCGCATCAAAACTCATTAGATTTCTATCTCACAAAGTATTATGGAATACGTAAGACTTATGAGATAGTGTAATCTATGCTTAACTTGATATAAGCAAAGTGTTTAATAAATTAAAAACAGCTGACAGAAAATGCTTTTGTAACGAGCGTTGTTTAACCTGCCATTTTTTCATGCGCTTTAGTTTTCAAACACACGACACTCGTCTCCGATTAACCGCGTGTTGCACACTTCTACCTCTAGTGGTATTGCCAAAAGGTTGACTAAGTATCAGAATACAAACATACATGTTTTTCTATTTTGCACCTTATGTGTGTTCTTCATTCAGAAGCGTACACATGTAGGTTAAAATAATTGGACAATATCATATGCCGATTGTTTTATTAAACTTTGCACGATTTTAATATAGAATTATTAAAACGATAAAATATAAGGTTTTTTAGTAAAATAAAGAATGGTCGGTCATCGCACTGCATTACTTTAAAACTGTTTTATGGCCAATTCAAACTCAGCTGAAGATGATACAAGTGATTTGGATGAAAGTTTTATTGAAGATAATAATAATACATTTAAAAATGTTTATATACGAATGTAAATATATTTTTTTTATCAAATTTTAAATGAAAATTCCTCACACAGCCGAATGCAACTTGTTTTGTGTTTAATTTAATTGTAAAAATGGCTTAGTGCTTTTTAACGCTTTTTTTTGTTCAAAATAGTGCTTTTTAGTGCTTTTTTTAAATTTTAAAGTGCTTTTTGCTCTCAAAAAGTTGGCATCACTGCTTATTGTGGTTGGCGAATTTATAATAAGCCTGCGACTTTTTGGTAATAGATTAAAGGAAATAAGTTCAAGTTCTCTTTAATTTATTACAAATCAGTCGCAGGCGTATTTTATATTCGCAAGCAACGGCAAGGGTGAATATGTTTAGAGGAACTGGAACAAGAATTTTGAGTGGATGACTTGGTATATAGGGGAAAAAAGATACAGATGCCCAAGTTTAAATGAAAAGATAGGTGGCAATTCCAATATGTTAGATGATGACCGTTATAACCTAATGAAAGTTCAAAAAAATATTCCTTTTTATCTATTCCTTTGAGAATCTATTATTCTGAAATTAACAACTCTTAAAACCAGGAAAAACTACGGTCATTTTGTAAATAGTTGAACTTCAATTCTGGTTCGATTGCAATTTGACTTCATTTCGATTTCTAGAACATGCCCGATAATTAAGAAATCTTTGTCCGCAATACATACATCTCTTTCTTATAACTTTGCAAAAATTATTAATTAAAATATAAAAGTTTGCAATGAAATGCGGAAGTAGTAAATTTTATTTATATAAACGGGAAAAAAGTATAAATATTAAAAAAATGCTTAGTTTTCCAAAAAAAGTAGTCCATTGGAGAATTTTCCAATATAAAAACTTTAAATATCTTTGCTATCATTGGTAAACTTTCAAAGTTTTTAAGTGATTTTGACAAAATTTTTAGATACTTTTCGAACATGGAAATTACCTAAGTTAATAGTTATATTACCTAAGAAACTTAAATACTGCCATGCAAGGGTACGCTTAGTTAATTTTATACCATACTTCTAGGTAATTTTACCTATGAATTTTTTTGTGTGTACATTAACAATTTAAACGTAACATTATTAAATAACGTTTAATGCATTCGCTCTGTTTTCTCTCTACGTGAAGACGTAACCACTCTCAAGGCCTAACCAGAATGTGAATAACGTGGCTTAAGCAACCGAGCGAATACATGTAAATCATATGTGTAAAACCATGTTGAACTTAAGGGAACTTTTTGTTAAATTTAATGAAACTGTAATTTGCTTAAGCAAAGTGCGAAACTAATCGCACATTCCGTACGGAATCAAAAGTTTTTTATTTTGTTTTTGTTTTTTTTAATGTATTTGAGAGGCTTTTTTGTTTATTTTTGACAGTAGCTTAAGTTTGTTTATGCACATTCTGGTTGGGCCTTCATTTGCTTGCATTTCCTTTCAGTTGACTTTCGTTGTTCTTGGCGTGTGTGCGTGCAATATATATTGTTAAAGTTTTGACGAAAAAAAAATCTGATTCAGTGTTTAGTTAGAAATAAAATTCTATTTATATGATAGTTAAGTGTTAATTAACGAAACTTTACCGAAATATAAAAGGAAATGGTTAATTTAAAAGGAGTTTTTTGCGTTGAAAAAAGTGTCGTTTTTGTTTGATCTCTTTGTGAGCTAATTTACAAATGGCGCGCATTTTTTGTTTTTGTTGAAAAGCTTTCAAACGAAAAAAGCTTTCGCGTTACGTTATTAGCTTAGACAACATATAGTTTTAAATAAATCGTGCTTTTATGCCTTAAAGTTTTTTCTTGTCAGTTATTTTCTAATGTAATTAATAAATAAACATGTGAGTAAAAAAGTGTACAAAATAAAAAAAAAAATAAAATTAAAACAAAGTAAAAAAAAAAAAAAAAAAATCTGTTTAATTTAAAAACTCAGCAGAAAATCAAGGTAACTTACTGCCTATTTCACGATGTCACTCGAACGTTTACGTTCGCACAAATATCATGTAAACCAAAAACAAATTTTTTAATTGTGCGAACGTAAACGTTCGAGTGACATCGTGAAATAGGCAGTTAAAATTTTTAACGCAGTTTCTGGATCTTAATTTAGAATAAAATAAATTTTGTACTTAGAAAAATAAAGAAAATTTTAGTATGTGCTCCTTATCAAATTGTGAAAATAATTTTTACGAACAACTCACAGCTTGAATTGGTTTATTTTTGTATTTTGTCCGAACAAACTTGAACTGAGTTGCCAATAAGTTAAATTTTTTAATACAAAATTTGTTTAATTGAATTGTAAGCGATCATCTTTTTCATCCATTATGAAAACACTATCTTTGGAAAAAATTTAACATACATATGTACTTTGATCAGTGATGCCAGAAGGGCAGATTTATCTGCATTTTGCGGATATTACACCCCAAAACTGCCATAATTCAGATTTGAAGATTTTTGGTTTAAAATTTCAGATTTTTTAGCTCGGTGAAAACTTCATTGCTTGGCTTTTAAGTTTGTACTATTTCCACTTCTTGAATTGATAAACGAAATATATCAACCATTCATGAAAGAACCGTGTGAAAATAGATTCATTAGAAGGAATTTTATTAACAAAAGATTACATATACAGAACTTTTCGCTTATAGTCACACCCTTTAGTGGCAGACAAAACGTGGACTATATCGCTAATGTGACTATAAGGCTTATTCACATATAAGCCACTATGAGGCATATAACCAAATTCAAATATATGTAATCAAGTTATGTGAATATAGAAAATAAAAAATTCATATACATAAATTACACCGACATCAGGCTTATAGATTTGCAACAGAGTTGTTAAAACAGTTAAAATAATAACAAACATATTTCATAACTGTTAAAGCCTAGATTACACTATCTCACAAGTCTTACGTATTCCATAATAATTTGTGAGATAGAAATCTAATAAGTTTTGATGCGACTGTCAAAAAATCTAATGTAACATGGCAGTTTGTGTTCACACCATCACACAAAGTATAAACACTCACATTTGAAAAAAAATGCAACCCTGATCCAATGAAAAGTATTATTGTTTAGAAATTTTTCAAAAAACGATGAAGTCGTATGGGATGTCAAACTTTTTTCATAATACTTGTCATTTTCGTGACACATTGCATTCACACTATCACACTTTGTCATATTACTTGAGTTTTTGACATGTATTAATACAAAGTATAATAGTGTAATCTAGCCTTAAGGTGTTATGATACTTGCTATTTTTTGCATTGGATTTTTTTAGGATTGACTGAATGAAACAACAAATGCGAGAAAGAACAAGAAATACAATTTGATAAAGTATATGTTTCGTTTGTGTAAAATTATTTTGCTGGCTTTTTGTTTTTGTTTTACCAGCCACAAGCGACGAACATTAATGAGCCGAACCGAACCCGAAGTTTGTGGTTAAAAAAAAAACGACCGGAATTAAATGTTCTCATCTTTTGTTGAACTGAATTAAAACGGTACATATTATTTTTGTGTTCGAAAGATGACAAACAGGGAAACGATATTTTTTTAATGATTTTCTACACAAACACTACATATAAGCGTTTGTGTTTTCCACAAATCTACCGAACGGAACACTAAGGAACGATCGATAAATCGATCAAATTTCTAAAACTTTTCTGTGCTCCGAGGACCACTTAGGGGCATTATTACAACATGCAGTTAATTAAAGTTAAGATTAGGTTAAAAGATAGAAATGTGATCTGTCAAAAAGCGTCTGTTATCTGCCGGATAACAGCTAACGCCAATTTGTAAGAGTTGCCCTTATGGATACATATTTACCTGAACTAATTTTAAAACTGTCATCGATTTTAAATCTTAGAAGATTGGCCGTATATTTTGAAATGAATTATTATATCTTTTTATAATTAAACTACATAAAAAATTTAACAAAAGTGTTTTGAAGATTTTTCAAATCTTGGCGCAGATTTCGCAGATTTTTTGATAAAAAATTATCGGTTTTTGCTGATTTTACCTCTACAAGTTCTGGCAACACTGACTTTGATGCCAAAAGCAAAGCCAGTTTTTGGTTTGGCTGCAGTTTTGTAAACCCTTGTAAAACTTAAAGATTATGTGTACATATGTGCCGGTTCACACACGTCAAGTTTAACTCTTCAAGTCTTGAGCTATAAGGAGAGAATGGAAAAGAGAATGCCATTTCTTTTCGCCTCTCTGTGCACTATGGCAGCTTTGATTTTCTAACCAACTCTTTCGAAATGAGTGAATCGTTTTACAGAAAACCAACTTTGCCCGGACAGAGGACACTAACTTTGTCCGGACAACATGAATGAAACCACCTTTATTTATCGTTTACTAAATCTTATTGTACATTAGGGTAATAACTTTTTTTGGACAAAATTTCTCCATCCCACCACGCGATGGGCAATTTAGTTTATAAAATAAAAATAATTTTTTACTGATAAACTGTACCATTAATTGTGATACACATTTCCCCTTCATAGTGGAAATGAATAAAATAGATTATTTAAATATCCTGAAAAATAATTTGACATAATCCGCCCAAAAAATTGGTTTAGGGAATGATTTTGTTTTCATGCAAGAAAATGATCCAAAGCATTCGGCCGTTTTCGTAAGGGAATGGTTGCTTTATAACACAAAAAAAGTTTAGCCTCATCCTCCCCAGAGTCCGGATTTAAATCCGATTGAGCATTTGTGGCCTCATATGAAAACAAAATTAAGAGATTACCACATATCCGGAAAATAGTCCTTAAAAAACGCTCTCAAAGATATCTGGAGTTCTATTCCCCAAGAAGTAACAAATAATGTAGTCCATTCCATGCCAAGAAGACTTCTTTCTGTTAAAGAAGAAAAAGGACACCATACAAAATACTGAAAACCTAAATATTTTAATCTTTTTTAAAGTAACGTTAAGTTTTTTGTCCTGTACAACAATTCTTTTGTTTATGAATTTTAGCATACATATTTATGTTTTTGTTGTTTTTTTTAACGTAAAAATATACAAAATGAAAAAGAAAATATAGATCTTAAAATTTAATTAATGTGAAATAAAAGTTATAATTTCGTTTTACTTTAATCTCTGTGTTTTCTTTTATTTTAATTTAACAAGTGTAAAACTTTTTTTTTGGCTCACTGTAAATCTTCATGGAATATTGACTTTTTATATAGATTGAAAAAAGGTAAAAGGATACAGCCTTGCCGTACTCCACTTTTGATATCAATTACTCTTGTAAGGTCATCATTGTTCTGATATATAATCATCTTGCAAAATTTCAACAAGTTTATTCTGCTTTACTTTTTTTAAATGC
The DNA here is from genome assembly GCA_930367215.1 of Pollenia angustigena. Taxonomy (NCBI): domain Eukaryota; kingdom Metazoa; phylum Arthropoda; class Insecta; order Diptera; family Polleniidae; genus Pollenia; species Pollenia angustigena. The sequence continues at coordinate 284,381,259 of OV884056.1, forward strand.
ATTCTCGGAATCTACGAAACAAAAAAAAGTCATCTTTACGTCCATCCACAAAATTCTGGACAAGAACTTGGTCTTATTTACAATCGTTTCTAGAGCAGATGCAGGCACATATAGGCAAACCTTTTTGGTTTTTAATAGGTCTGGGTTCACATTTTGAAAGTTTTCTTTCAGAAAGTATGAGTTTATTGGTGAGAGGGGAGAGAATAATAGCATGTTCTCTGCGTTTTTTATTGAAAGTGCTTTATTTGCATTTTTTCTTGCTTACGCCATATAACTTAATTATGTAAAGTAAAAAGGCACACATTCTTATACTTTTGCATTCAAGTAGACATTGTCCACTCGATGAGACGCTTTGTTAACATTAACAACAATAAACCATTTGATGAGACGCTTTGTTAAAATTAACAACAATAACAAGAATACATTGTACATACAGAACTACTGTACTTTTTAAGAAATTTAAAAAAAAGTCTTCTGTTTCTATGGAAATTGTTTGTACCTACATATGTGCGTTTAGTTTCATTTCAATTTTTTTTTCTTGTACTACATAGTAACTGCTGAATGCCTACATGAGTAATAATTGCTTGATTTCTGGCTTTTTTGTTTGTATTTTTTTTTTTTCTTTGTCAAAACAATCATTGTCGGACCAAACACACAAACATCTTAATTGACAATGAGTATTATTTGAATCGACTGCAAACCAGCAGCGAATGTTTGCGGTTGGGCAAGTTTGATTGTATGACCGCAAGCGAGTGTATTTGTTGGTGTTCACTTACTGCGATTTTTTTGCAATCGCACAAAGCCGTTCTCTGATACATATGCATGAGTGGTAAATGATTATAAGACATAACCAAATATACACCGACAACGGTCATCATTTCATATGGATCAGTAGCCTTCATTGGAACTCTTCCTTTTTTTATCGACAAGTTTCTTGTTCTTATTTTGGATAATACTATTGAATTTATTAATTCTTTTATTTGTGCAGTCGGCTATTTTTATAAATAAGCTTCTAGAAAAAATTTTGAAGAAAATTTCCAGCTCTTTTGAATCTCTATCAATATTTACAAGAATAATCGGCTGTTCGAAGCTTGGAATTGTTTTTCGAAGCAAAAAATTATTAACACTGTTATTCCATACCACTCCACTGTCGACTTGGGTATTCTCTTCCTCTGGGGAAATATTGGTTTCACCAACAGAGTTCTCTTCCTCTGGGGAAATATTGTTTTGGACAACAGAGTTCTCTTCAGATGAGCTATCACTTTTCCTTGAATAACATGGATCAAGAATGCTATCGCCATCGAAGTCAAAATATGTAAACAAAAGCATGGTTGGATAAAACTGTTGGGACACAAATATGTTCACACGATTTATTCCTGTTTCATTTTGACATTTTTTTGTGTTGTGAGTGTAATTTTATTAACAATAGATAAAAAAAATTTAGTAAAAATTAAAAATATATTATTTAATATTTTTATTTTTTAATTATCTCTTTATTTTATTTAACATTAATTTTTATGTTGTTTTTTTTCTTTGTTTTGATTTTTTTTGAGAGCTAGTTCATATAAACTAACGATAGTTGTTATCAAATTTGGAGATGATAGTAGATTTTTCCTGTTTCGCAGCATGTTTTCAAATGAAACGACCTGTTTCGCTCTCAAAATTTTGTATGGCAAAACATGTTGTTTCAATCATGTTCGGTGTGCAAAACAGGAATGGGAGAGCGAAACACGAATATTGCTGTCCGTGTGAACATGGTATAAAGTTGATTATTTCAAATTCAGTCATTCATTGATAATAATGTTAAATACATTTAGAAGTGTGACAGTTTTTTTTTCATGAGATTTTTTCCTCAATAAAATTTGAAATATCGTGTGACGTAAAATTTGAGATTCGATATTCGTATTCGGCGAATATTGGCGCATATATTTGTATTCGCAAATATTACAAATTGATGTTCATTACATCACTAATTGCATATAAATTATAATAAAACAAGACTTCTTTTAGCTTGGCTGTTTTCCTAAACGCCTGTTGCATTGTAGTAATACATTTATGGTAACATGTTCTTAAATGCAACCATAAAAATTTTGACAATGCATTTAGTTCCGAAATGCAACTTTGTAGTTGTAACTGCGCAGAGAAAAGCAAATAAAATATGTAGATGCAAACCATATTCATTCAATATGGTATTGATACATTGTGATTATTTTATTGTCGTATGTGGATACAAATTACATACGACATACGACAATTAAATAATCAACCGACGATATGTTTCTGTGTATATTGTCTTAAATATGTTTTTAACGAAAAAAAACCACACAGAAACTTTGGCTGGCAAAAACCACAAACAAATTGTACAAAATATGTACACAACACACGGGTTGTTCGCGATAAGGTCGGGTAAAACACTGAAAAACTTAAACAAAATAAAGGAACAGCGTTGTTCACGTTATCTTCATTTATAAAAAATTCAAAACTGAATAAAATGTAATTTTGACATATGAAAAACACGTAATTGTCCACATATGAGTGATTCATATATGTATGAAAAATTCATGTTTTTTCATTACTCATGGACGAACGAATGCAAAATGTTTTTATTCGTCATATTCATGAATGCAAGTAAGCAACAAGTTTTTAAAACGTTCATATTCACTAACGAATGAACGATGGGTAACTGTTTTGTTACTCTGTTTATCTCCTTTAAAACTTTTAATTTCGTTTAAATTCGATCACATACAAATTAGTTAATATTAAGCCATTTTCCGGTTTTCGATGACGACAACGCCAACCGGAATAAGGCTGATTAATTTGTAGAAGACAAATTATACGTTCTATATGATAATAAATATAGGGAATTTTATTTTATTAGAAACCTAATTGTAATTTGGGAATTCTTAAAGAAAAAAATATGGCCGGAAGAATAAAGCTTAGGATAGAAAATTTTAATATTTCAGGCTGGAATTAGTTTTTTTTATCAAATTTATTATAAATAAAGTTCATTTTATCAAAGCTTTAATTCATATTTAATTTTCAATACTCTTCTTTGAGGGCCTAAGGGGGAGTTGTACATATGTACCTTAAATTGAAACACTTAAATCGAGTATATAATGGCTATTTGGATATACATATAACAAAATAGAAATTTGCATTAAAAAAATACTTTCACTTTTATAGTGTGAGGCCACTCTTTGTATTTCCATTCTTTTCCAAAACCACCCACTGTGCGTCATTATGTAAGAAAAAATTATTTGGATTGGTTTTATGTTTTGTGATCCGATTTAGGAGGATATATTTAAAAAAAATAATAGTTAAAAAAATAACAGATATTGAAACAACAACAGGAAAAAACTTTAATTATTAATTTTAAACAAAAATTCTTAACACTTAACTTAAAAAAAAAACTTATAAAATAAATTTCAAAAATTCTTTACACATAAACTAATTTAAATTAATAATCATTTAATTTTATTAACAATAGAGTTAACAAAAACCGAATTATCATATAAATTTTGTCTTTTTTTGTTTGTCATCTTTGAAATAGTAGAACTTTGTTGTGACGATTCATAAATTGAAACGTTTCAAATAGTGGTCCCTTTAAATAGGATTTCAATTTTAAATTTTCCGTTAAATTAATTAAATTAAATTCTTATAATCGTAATAATTATTTATGTGTTACTGTGTTTTAACTTAAATTTAGTTTTGTTTGGTTACGTTTTTTTTTTTTTTTTTAATTAAATAAAATTTATCTTCCTATAATTATTGGCCTTTTTGAATGCATGTTATTTATTGTTTTAATATTTTTATTTATAATAATTTAAATAAATACTTAAAAACTAATTCAGTTGTATGTTTTTGGTATTTTTTAATTCTTTGTAGAATATTATTTTAGTTTTACGAATTAATTTAAATTTTAATTTGTAATTGAGAAAAAGTGGGTCTTTTTGTTCAGTTTTGTTTAATTGTAGATTTTTTAATTGTGCTGAAATTTTTCCTAATTTACGGCCAATTTCACCAAGTTCAGTTAAAACTAACTGTATCTTTAACTGCCAGTTAACAATATGCTTTTGACAGTTATAACTGTTAAATGAACTTGCTGAAATTGGCCGTTAATGTTAATTTTTTTTAGATGGTGTTTCTTAGATTTTAATAGTGATGAGTTTGTTTTTAAGACGAAACACAATCGAAGCGTTAAACGACAAAGAAAAATAAAACGAGCAAGAAAGTATAGATGAGTCAGTCCAAACATATGAGAGCCTGCACCATTTAGAAGTACAGTGGACTCCCGATAATTCGTAATCGCAAGAGACCGGCCATTTCTTACGAATTATAGGGGTTTTCGATTTAACTGGGTTAAAATACAATAAATACGAATTAATGGTGTTTTTCAATTTATTTACTAAAACGATGAAAAAAAAACGTAAAAAATGATTGTTAAAAATAAAATAAAAATCAATTTGTTTTTCTCCATTGTCAATGGCAGCAACAATTTTTTGGTTTTGTAACACCGACAATGCGTTATTCTTTCCATGTTTCTGTTGTTTTAATTATGAATTATAAGTGGTAGTTAGCAAAGAAGATTTTATTAAAAAAAAATTACGAATTAGCGAGGGGACCAAAATGTATGGAAATTTTACGAATTAACAAGATTTGTTCAAGGGACCGACAGTTTATTACGAATTATCGTGAATTACGATTTATCGGGTTACGAATTATCGGGATTTGACTGTATTAATGAAAAAAGTTTGGCGTTTAATGCTCCAGCGCTTAACTTCGGAAGCTTATAATTATTTATAAACAAATCCTGGAAATGTGATGAATGGTGGACGAAATGGGCCCTGAGTCCTAGAACCGACCTAACAGGTGTATAGCGAACCCCGTCAAAACAACTGCAAAGTGATTTTTTTCTCTTTTGATCTAACACCTACGTGCACTAGTATCTTCAATAAAACCAATCATTCCCGCTTGAGCAAGACGGTTGTGTTATCGCTGCTCGATTCAATGTTACTAGTTAACTATATTCCGATGATTTTTTTTAAATAAACATTTTCCATTTAGATGATTTAAGAACAATATTGAAATATGTAACTTTTATAATTTAAAGGCTTTTGGCAACACTTCTAATACTACTTAATTTTTTCAATGTATGAGTTGGTCGGGATCTGGTCTATACCCAACAAGCCAAAACGATTTTAAAAGAACTTGTAGCAAGCTTACTAACATAAGCCTTATACTTAGAAAAGTGTTGTGATCACCATTATAAAATGCGTACTAATAAGCTGATCACATGCGATAATGTCTATAATAAGTCCCCAGCGGTAAATATTGAAAGGACCGCAAGTTGCTCTGAAGGCCTCTTTACTCCTTTCTAAACGATTCACTTCGCATGATATCCTGCCTTCAGAAGTATGCCTTCTAGAAGGTATCAATTTCGTTTTTAAAGACCTACTAAAATATTCAGTACACATTCGCTACTCCCTTCTTTAAGTGACCTTCCTTGGGGAGGGATCGGAAATGATATTAAAGGCATTGTGGAAGGGCTACCAGTGACGACCTGTAACAAAAATAAATAAGTATGGAATGCGGCGAGAAGGGCTTGTGACTGCTAAATTAGGCCTTCTTTTATGCCCTTTACTCTTTCTTGTTACGGCTGGGTCTACAGAAAAATACTTTTTTAATCTATAATAAGATTACTTTATTACACGAAACTCTGTTTAAATGTATATGACATATTTACAAAAAGTGTTTTACTTTTATAATATTTAATTACTTTTTTTTACTGTGCACAGTTAAACACTTTAAAACTCTTCAAACAAAACTGGAAAACATTAACTAGGCACGCGTCAAATATCGGGACATTATTCTCAAAAACACTTACACAACTATACCGAGAATAAGTCATTTGCAATCATATTTGTTGTAATGTTGTAGGAAATCTCTTATAATAAGATTATTCTACAACTCATTTACATTTTGCTCTGTTTTGGTCTGTTGGGTAGCATGAAGCAATAAACAGAGATGGCACATTAATTGGTTTATCTACTGCATTTAATATCACGTAAGACCAAATGAAATGTATGAAAATTTGCTTGTTTAATTGATTCCTGGGCTTAAGTAAAAATTCGATAAAAAGTTTCCCTTTCGTATGCCCTACGACTGTAGTATTCGATGAATATATGTGTTTTTACTGATAGCGACGGTGTCACTATAACCCTAGCGGGTGTCTTCACGACATCGACATTTACTGCAGAATGGTGCATGACTTTAAATAAGATGGCAAGCCATTCCAAAGTAACGCTAATGTGAATACCAAGGAAGGTAGACTGGATGGCAGATTTATTGATCAACCCGTTTGCTTTCCAATGGCCCACTTTAAGTCACTGCTTAAGGTGTACCTGAGGATTCACCTACTCCATATCCAGAGCATTCTGGCCTGGGTATAATGGCAATTGGGCACTGGCCTGTAGAGTATAATGCGAAGAGAATGGATTTGAAATTCAAAGACTACTGCAGAAGTTGTCATGATGAGGAGAAAGAGTCAGTGTCCCGGAATCCGGGACATTAGTGAGAGACACCTTAAGAAAAGCAGTGTTTGTCTCCTGGGATGATCTATCTAGGATCGCTTCTTCTCTTCATTAGGAAAACGAATAAGTTGAATTCTGCAGTGGCGCCTATTGAAAAACTGCTCTGTAGGATGGGAATTGACGCTGGTTATCACAAAGGGAACACTGCAGGACCCAAGTAAGCTTTCTTCTTGACGGCTGTCTTAGGAAACTAAAACAACAAACTTTTATCCGACATTTATTTTTTCGAAGTGGCATCTATATGAAGAATACGTTAAATTTGGGCCGATACCAAAATGTTTATGTGATATTCTAAAACTTATTATTTGACTTATTAAAATCAATTTTATGGTTAAATATTTAAAAGATTTAGGCGGCTTAAGTTCTATTCCGGAAAAACTTTTGGGACTAGGTGGAATAAAATCTATTTCTTAACACTTTGAATCGGATTTGCTGTTCATAAGTCATCGTCCAGATTTGCAATTTTTATTGCAGCAATTCTTGAATTTATTAATGAGAGGGTGAGAAGATTGGGGAGGGGTACTCAGTTTCATGTAATCTGCAATTCTGTATTGCTACACTCATACTTTTTAACATAAAGTTGGCTGTAGAAGCATTTGCATTTATATACAAAATTTAAAAAAAAGAAGAGGAAAAACAAGATAAAAATGCAAAACATGCAAAACAATAAGTCCATTATCTGGACTCTAATGCAATTTCAAAGCAGAATTTTTAATAATTGCAGCAATAAAAATTACAAGTCTGGACGATGTTTAGGAAAAAGGAATTTATATTGGACTCTGTTAATTTGTTATCACTTATTGACAGCCACATGGAAGGACTTTGTTAAATCAACTTTGTCGCTTATCACTTTTATTGTTCCACCTTCATTCTCTTTAATGGTGTGTTTTTTTTAACGGTATTAATTGTTTTTACTTAAGTTTTCTATTTTCTATCACTTAAATCTAAAAAGTTATTTTAATTTAGTTTATTTAAAAAAAGACATGAAACTATTTTTGATTAGATTATCTATTTACTTAAATTCATCTAGTAATTAAAGTCATATTCATACACAGTTCATGATCGCGACGATCACCCCAACCGCCATTGCCTTTGCGCAACTTCGTCTTTTTGATTAGACTGGCAACGGTTAGGGTAAGTGATTTAGGAAATATTTGCCCTGATTTGCGGGCGATCCGTAAGACTTGTTGAACTTTAGAAATCACTTGATTTGATTCACAATTTTTCTTTTTGTGATGGACGCCACTGTAAAGAGAGAGAGTAAGAGAGAGTTAAATAAAATAAAATATTGATAAGCTTCTTTTGCGAGTTGTTGCTTTTTTGAAAATGTTTGATTCCATCTCTTTCTCCTTTACTCACCATTCTCCTATATGAAAAACTCTCGGCCCCTTAACAATCATGGCGTGCAATTTATTTTGTAAACATTGTTGCGACACATGTTGTAATGACCAGTCCCAATTATAATCATCATATGAACAAAAATGTTGTCGACATTTTCGTATACTTTGCCAGGTGCTGCGATTAAATGCAAAACCCATATTATGTTTACTACTTATCCAGGGCATAACTTCTACCTAAAGATAAATAAATATTTAAACAAAATTTTGAATAAGTTGAAAATTAAAGTTTGTTTGTTAAATTTATAAAAACGCATACAAAATTTAAGCTAAAAAAATAGAAAAAAAAATTTTTTTAAATATTTAAAAAATTTCAACAGAACTAAAACTAAATTAAATATTAAAAGGAAAGCTATTCAGCAAGCTTTATGTGAATTAAAATAAGCTTAAAATGATGTAATAAGAAGAAAAGCATGCTCATTAAACATGTACTAAAAACTAGCTAAATTAAAACTTTTCAAATAGAAGTAAACATTTTTAAAATTTACTTCAAATAAATATTGAATATTTGATTGTATTTTTGTTAATATTTTAAAAATTAAAATTTCCTTTAATTGGGCCAAATGAAGTGTTTTAAAAAATATTCTTAACATAATATTCAATGTAATATATAGCACTATTTTAAAGCTTAATTGTTTTGAATATAAAACAAGTGCGATGGTGCATGAGAGGCACCATCGCACGCAAGTACCAATGTTGAGTATTTAATCCAGCACTCGCCCTTAGAAGCTGGAGCTATCTTACCTCCACTGCTTTTGGAAAACTCCAGCAGCTTCTGTTGAATAGCAATAGCACCGAGGGATAGTCTTCCCTCAGGCCAAACTCTTTCACAAGTGGTTTGAAATCAGTACGTTAGTGGATTTTTCCAGTACTTTTCCTTCCCGGGACTTTAGGTTAAAGCCATAACCACCACGTGATCCCCGAAAGTATCCTGTCTGCGAACAGAAAGCATTTTCCTCAATAAGCGTATTAACGGAGGCCTCAACCAATAGTCAGGCCGGTGCCATGTCACCGATTGCTACTGAATTCCGTAGTACCATATAGGATCTCTGTTCATCTGCTGTCTCAATAGATCTGTCAATTTTGGATTTTGGCCGAAACGCATGTATTGTCTGGACATGATTTGCTTCGGAGGATGTAACACCAAGATAATTCCTACAACCCATGGAGGGACCCTTCACCACAATTTTTTTATCAATACCAACATTTATAAAGAAGTTACGGCCCTATGCTCCCCAGAGGTGTTAAAGGAACAAATATATATGGGCATTTCCGTCAAAAGGTCCACCGTGACCGAAAATTTAAAAGTTATTTAAAGCTGATTATATTACGATATTGTTATAAAGAAATATTAAGATCTTACTAATTTTATAAATTTACTCATAAATTTGTTCACTTAGATGAACAATCAGACTGCAAAGTTGTGCAAACGTAATTTCTAATTTGTGAGAATGTTTTATTGTATGTTTTCTTTAATATTTATCTTTCTTAAAAGAGGTGATATTTGATATAAATTATTCAAAAAAAAAAATTTCTAACATTGTCTGTAATCTAAGGAAGAGTTCAAACTTTGAACTTCAAAGAGAAATATGTTATTATTTTAATCATTATTCAGTTGAATTATTACGGAAAAAAATTCACGTTCGAAATGTCACGTATCGACCCAGATTTTGGCTTAAAAAAAAGAAAATACAGACGATTTTGGAATCAAACCAAAGACATTTTAATGTTACATTGCTACATAAAATTCTGAAAGTAGTTTGACTAAAAAATTGTGCCAAATTTCGTTGAATTACGCCTTTTTTTACATGGTCACAAAAACTATTTCTGTTTTTTTCCCGTTCGAACCGCTACTTCTTTTGTTATTATCTTTGACCTAGAATCGCGCCCTCCATAAACTTTAGCATAGATAACAGTGCTTTCTTAGTGCTATAATTTAAGGGTTAAGAAAACATAAAAATATTTTTTGTTTAAAATGTTATTGCATTTTTGAAGCGTACGACTGTCACGTTCAACACTTTGGAATCACCCATATATTTTTTTTCATTATTTTTTTATTGAATCTTCATATATTAAATATGAACTAACAATAATTAATCAAATCTTAACCTAATACGTTATTTTATGTCCTGCCAGTGCCAGACAAAATTTTTTTCATCACGGGTTCTGTTCACCTATATACGTGTTTATCGCTCATCTAATTGGGTAAGTGCTGCAGTGTCTCTTCTTCTTAAGCGAGTGTGGCCGCCATGATTTAAAATATTTCGAGCTAGTGGATTTGGGTGTTGTTCAAGCCTTTTTAAATATTTTATTGCATATTTTGTAATCATAGTTTTAACTAATGGCACATTGAGATCCTTATGAATGTTTGAGTTTTAAACATACCAGGGAGCTGCTGTGATTATTCGAAGAAGTTTATTTTGGCGCCTTTGAATTTTGTCGATATTAGAGGCCGAGGCAGTGCCCCATAGTTGAATACCGTAGCACCAGATAGGCTTTAAGATAGAGTTGTAAAGTAGAAGCTTGCAATCGAGACTAAGGACAGAATTTCTTCCAATAAGCCAATGAATTTGAATGGCTTTTAGTTTCATTTGAGTTAATTTTGCCTCTATATGGCATTTCCACGTTAATCGCCGATCCAGATGTATACCGAGATATTTTACATGCGAATGTTGAGGAATTATTTGATTATTGATTGTAATAGGTGGGCAAGATTCCCGGCGCAAAGTGAATGTTATATGTACGCATTTTTGCTCATTGGCCATTATCCTCCATTGTCGTAACCATATTTCTAGTTGAAATATATGATGCTGTAAGTAACGCGATGCTTCATAACGATGTTCGTGGACGCTTAGAAAAGCTGTATCGTCTGCAAATGTTGAAGTTTGTGTATAGTTGCTTGTTGGCATGTCCGAAGTATAAATTAAGTATAATAGGGGGCCCATATATGGCCTTAAAAGTTTTTTTTTGGTAGTGATTTTTTCCTAGGAGCTATGGTAAAATATGTACCGATTTCAATAACTTTTCATAAAAGAAGTTTGTATGGGGCGATGTGATATCATGACTTTTTTATAGTTTCCGCCGGAACTAATTTTTAAGCATAACTCTTCATGTATTTCGTGTGTTTTTTGATAGTTTTTTTCCCTTTCAGATACAGAAAACTCCCATTCCGCTCATGAAAACAAAAATGGTTTTATTTCGATAATTTTTATCGTCATTTTTTGAAGCACCAAAACACAAAATTAATTCCGTTTCCGGACGGAGTTGTGCTCTGTGACATGGCTGTATATTTAATAAGATAAAGGGTGCATTTTATTTTATCCCTGGAAGGTTACTGATTATTTAAGTACATTAAGGTTACTCTTCGTTGAACCGACGAACTGCTGTCTGTTTCGGACTTTTTGGGTTTTCTGTTTTTGTTTTCGTCTATTATTGGCACTTGTTGTTAATCTTTGTTAAAGTTTTCTATATTTTATTTCGTTGTTTTATTCCCTTCACCAGAGGTGGAAAGGGTATGGGAAGAAAATACTTACTTGAGTACCTGCCGTGTTGGCCTCACCCCAAGTTTATGTTAACCACTGGGAGAAAAACTATGTGTTTACTAGGGTATTCATTTAATCGACCTTTTGCTTTAATCGGTTAATCGCTCGATTAATTAACCGAGGTTTTGGTTTAATCGGTTTATAATCGGTTAATTTTGTTTTTAATCGGTTAACCGATTAATAAAGTTTTTTCATAAATTAAGTAATTTCAGTATATAAAAATGCATTAATGGCTTATTTCTTGGAGTTAATAAGTAAATACGAAAACAATAACATAGGTAACAAACGTCACAATTCTTGAACTAAAACGAGCAAGGAAAAAAAACAATTCACAAATATGTATGTAATATGCATTTTTTAATTAATGCACAAGGTGTGGTATCAAGTCATAATATCCTAAATAAAATTTAAGATTGTTTAAAGTAAATATTGTTGTGTTTCAAACAAAATAAAAATTGCAATGCTGTGTTCATTGATTCGTCATGACTGTATACTAGAAATCTAAATTAAAAGCGGTATCTTACAACAGTCATATCGTTGGCTTAATATGCAAACCTGCTAACTCACTTTCAGCACATTTTACAGGAGAGAAAAATAAACTTTTTATTTTTCCTATTTGAAGCTTGATAGTAAATAAAATTACAGTCAGTTTTACACACTTAAAGACTTAAATAGAAGAAAAACTACATGCTGGTCGACGAGGCGTATCTTTTTTTACCACACGGCATCAAAATCTCAATTTACATAAAAAGTGGATTTAGCCGGTTTGCATATTAAGCCGACGATATATATTCCTGTTATTATTTTAAGACATAAGGCTTTATATTTACTACCATGTGATTCCCCTAAATATTTACATATCGTCGTGCCGAAGTTATCTTGCCGTATATCACAAAAATTTTTTTTTGGGAAATCGAATTTTAAGGTTCAAATTTTTATACACAAAAATGTACGTGAAAAAAGTCTTCCAATATTTTTGTCAGATATTGTGTTTGAAGTTCTTTATCGATTTATGTAAAAATATCCAAAGTCATGGAAAAAAATTTTCAAGTTATAGCCATTGTCACGTCCGAAAAAAATTTTCAATTTTGCCGTATACGACACTTTTTGCGATATATTTTTTAGTTTGTGTGATATAAGTCAAAATAAGGTATTAAAATCTACATTCACGTGTTTGACCAATATTGAAAATTACGTTATAATAATTTTCAAAACGAAAATTTATGCAAGTGAGAAATATATTTACGTATAGTTATAAATTTTATATTATCGAATTTCCTTATGTATGAATAATTTTAAGTTTATTATTACTTAAGGGTGGTCTAACCATAATGCACGATGTAACTGTGAGTCACACCGTAACGTCAAATTTATTTTGACATTTCTTGGTATCAGTGCCAAATTCAACCATGAAGAGGTTCAGCATTGAGCAGCGCGTGTAGATTGCTGAAGCCTTTTACGAAAATTGGCGGTCAAATAAAAAATACATTTTGTGCACATCTTGATTTTTTTGGTCAGCATAATCGATCAAATGTGTCCACAATCGGGATAATTGTGCGCCAATTTTAGCAAACCAGCTCTGTAGGAAATGTGAAAACGCCTGTGCTTGCATGCTTGGCGCGGTTTATAGCCAGGCAGCATCATCGGGCCTTACTTCTTCGAAAATGAGGTATGGTGTTCGCAATCGCGAGCTGATAATGGATTTATTTTTGCCATGGAAATGGAGGATATGGACCTAAACGATAAGTAGTTCCAAAAGAATGGCCATGTTAATTGGCCGTCACGATCATATGATTTGAAACCGTTGGCCTTCTTTCTTTAGTAATATTAAAAATAAAAAGTGTACGTCAATAAGCCAAGAAGAAGAAAGAAGAAATTCAAGAGCTAAAGACAGATAATTTGACACATTAAGTACATTGAACCTCAATAATGTCTCAGAGCCATTGAAAATTTGGACCATAGGACAAGGTATGCAACCGACGCCGCGACGAGCATTTGGCCGATAATTTGTCTCACACATAGTTGTCACAGATCCTTCTATAATAATAAAAAATATTCAGATAATTCGCTAAAAACTTTTTGTTTTATTTACAATTTACATTGTGCATTATGGTTGGGCCACCCTGTATTTTCAACCTTTAATTGCTTAGCAATAAAATGAATTTAGGCAATATAGCAATAATTCCATCAGTATAAATACCCGTTGTGTACTACGTCCGAAAAATATCTTTACATACAAAACGAAAAATGTTAAAAAACCGGAAATATTTATAAGATAGTCTATTTTTTGTAACATGCCTAATATACTTTGTTCACATACAACAAGATAACGCAAGATTTTTTTAATTAAAAGTTTTGATACGTTTTTTGTCGTATATCCACAATTATGCTACATACGGTATTATAACGCATTAAATTTTTCGTAAAAGTGGATATACAACAAAATGGCTTCGTAATATCTCATTAACCATAAGAGATAGAGACGTGAGGATTGCGCAGATCGATAGATCTGTTAAATTTACCACAGGAAACGGTCTTATCTCATTTTTTTCGATTTTGTGATATACGACAAGGTAACTCCGGAACGACGATATGTATAAAAAATAAAACTGCAATAATTTTATTAAGCTTCGTACAGACGATGGTCAGATCTTACAATATTGGTAAGCAGCGTTGCTTAAACTGCATTAAAATTGGCTAAAATGTCTTACAACTGTGTGAACATTGTAAGCTCATTTGTATTTGCAGATGTGCAAAATTAATGCATCTGACAATGGACCATTGTCAGAAAAATTTTGCTGTTGGCAACGCCTGCTTACAATATTGTAAGATCTGACCATCGTCTGTACGAAGCTTTAGTTATTTCAATAGTTAAAGGACATCTTATAAAATAATCTTTAAGAAAAGTAATTTGGTTTAAATGTTTGGGATTAAAGCGATTCTTTTCTTTAGTTTTGGCAAAAGTTGACTTGGAAAAAATTCTTTCACTTATCGTAGATGAATATCTTATTTCTTAGTCCTTTTCCAGGATTATGCAATTATAGTTTTTAAAAATTTAATTTAAAAATTAACACTTCTAATTGTTTCGGTTAATTCTGTTAAAAGACTGATATGATAATATATGAGAAGAAACAAATAACTAAACACATACATATAAAAAGTACGTGAAACGTAAATAAGGTGTTGGCAATCAAATATTTAACCCACTTTTCGCCACATTCCTGTTGATCGATGATGAAGATAAAAAAGAATTGAAAAACATTGTAATTTTAGTCATCGGTCGGCGGGAAATGGGTTAAAATGAAGATCACTGAACACCTTTTTTGTTAGTATGAAAAAATATTTTCTAAACAAATATAAAAAAATTATGTTATAATACTACAAAGTATTGAAAGTTTTATTACTTCGGTTAATCGACTGAAATTAATCGGTTTAATCGTTAATCGAAAAAAGCCAATTTGAAATTAACCGATCAGTTAATCGGGTAGTAATTAATCGGTTAACCGGTTGACGGTTAACCGAATGAATACCCTAGTGTTTACCATACGCCCTGTATGTGAGAACAAGAAAAACACACATGTAGCAATACTGAGTGTACAATTCTCTTATTTAGGAGCTGGAACTATCTAACCTCTGCTGTATTAGACAGATTCAGCAAGACGAACTTTGCCATAAATGTTGAAAAATCAGCCCTTCCCTATCTGCGACTTTGGATCCAAACAATATCCACCATCTGATCCCGAAATGGTCCTTAGTTGATGAGATATAAGGAAGGCCTCTGTACCCCTTCTTTTGAATGAACAAGACCTGCTCGCTCCATTCCATACTCATATCTTTTTTACACGCGTCCTCAGCCAAGTTGATGAGATATAAGGAAGGCCTCTGTACCCCTTTTTTTGTATGAACAAGGCCTGCTCGCTCCATTCCATACTCATATCTTTTTTACACGCGTTGTTATTGCGGAGAAGGCCTTCCGCTTTCCTTTCTTTCGACAGAGCTTCTTAAAGGCCTTAATAAACGCTCATAAATGTGCGTGCACGCTGAATTACTCTTTTTTTCCGTTGGCTTCCTATAATAGATGATTGTTTTGCATAAAAATCCATAATGTTTTTTATGATTCTTGGGAATAACACAAACTTTACCCACACAAATTATAGTATCAGTATGTATAAGAGCTCCTTGAGCCATTTTATTTTATTCACGAAAGGTTCGCTATAACGGAAACATAATTTTTTCCCTAAATAAAGATTTGAGTCGTTCAGCTTACAAGTTAAAAACAGTTTTAGGTACAAATAAAAATGAGCAAGAAAGCCAAAATATTTTTATATAAATACAATCTGGATTAATTTTGTTATGTGTGCGACAGTGTTGCAAAATTGAAATTTTGAATTGGTACTGAACTTCAACTAAAAGAGTATTTTCCCCACAAAATGGTACTTTTTGTTAAAAAAAATAAAACAATAACTTATGAAAATAAAAGAACAACAAATATTTTATTGGAATTCATTTATATAAGTATTTAATAGCAAACAGTATTTATATTTAAGGAACAACATTTCTGTTGTACATAAGCGTCAAGCGTCCCATCCATTTACAATTTGATTGTATATGTTATTCGCCATATTAACTCTATAGTGCCCTATATTATTCAATAAGTGGCACAATAGTTTCAATTAAAATATGGCGCAACTCTTATTAAAAAAAACATAACCTTTATAGCAAAACAACATAGTACATTGTTGCCAACACATTTCACGGCATATTGCCCTTCTTTTCCGATTTCGATTCTTGCCAATATATTGTCCCACTTTCGAATAGCACATACGCATTGGCGATAAAATTTAACAGTTATGTTGCAAGTGTATGAGCCGCTTAAGGTTACGTTTTTTCAGTATTTTCTAAACAAAAAAATATTTGAAATAGTTCATATACATATTTATGAATAAGTACATAAATTAAAAATTTGGTTTTTGTCAACATAAATTTATACTGGTATTTATAAATATATTTGAACATTTGCAAAGTTACATTATTCCGACTTTTACATATCGTTACCTTAATATAGAAAAGCCCTAACTAATGTTGTTCCTAGTTTAAAGAAGAAGGAAAAAACTTAATAAAATTATAGTCTTGAAGTCCAGATTTTTTTAAAGGCAGTTTTTTACTAAATTGCTTAGAGAATTTAATAAAAGAAGTGCGTTAAAAAAAATCGCGGCTACAAGATTATCGTTTTCATTAAGTTTTTTCCTTCTCCTGTAAATTAAGAACAACATTAGTTAGGGCTTTTCTATGTTAAAGTAACGATATATTACATATAAATGTTTAAAAATAAAGCTCTTAATTAGCTCTTAATTCAGTGTTATAAGATAAAGCAAATTTACTTTAAGAGATCATAAGAAATATTATAACTACAACATCAACTACCAGTTGTAAACGATTTCTTCCTTTGCTTTTTACATCATTTTGCATTTGAAAATGTGCGTTCAATTGAAGCTGAGAAATGTGGTATCGATAAAATACTAAAAGCAATATGGGAAATGTCAATAAACATTAGTTTTATTTTTAATATTGGCTATATTTTTCCAAGAGAATTTAAATATATGTAGTTCCAAAATATTTTATTTCTGAAAGATCCGCTAGAACACGGAATTGAGAATTGATATTATTATAGTTTTCTTTTGTTGTTTGCAAATAACATTAATAACAACAGTATTATGCTATTGGTTTTTCCGGAAACAATATTTTCTAGAGTGAAGCTTATTATCACTTTTAATGTTTTATTTTCAAAATAAAATTTAGTTTCTAGTGTTTCGCATATTGTCGAATTAAATAATTTCGCAGTTTCTTTTACTTTAAAAACCATTTCCCTATCATTGCATGTTTCTATAAATATGGTTTTCATTTAAATTTTCCACTAACATATTATCCAATGCATCCCTTTTTATAAATGTTCTTACCACTTGTAAGAACAAATATTCCATTCTGTAAAGCAAAATATGAATCCTGGTGTCCACGCTTTGCATTTCAATATTAACGTCGTACAATATTTAAAAAAAAAACAACAACATACATCATGACCAAAGCCTGCTATCGAAATGATCCCAGGTAAAAAGCTCAATGGATAAAAAAGTACTAAAAACAACGCCGGGGTACTGCGGTATTTTTAATATGAAAAAGTACTGAAAAAAGTACCATAGTACTGAATTTTTCAACACTGGTGTGCGACCAATAAATCACAGAGAACAAATGGAACTGCTTCTTAACTTCATTGCAAAAGTCATACGAAAATTGCTGTATTATTTATCCGCACAATTTGAACCAGCGTTGGACACCGAGTACTATATGCATTTCATGTCGATTGAATTTATCTATGAGGTCTTCTAACGTAAAGTAAGTATAGGTTAATACATTTGGAATATTTTATACTTACAGTATTTCTTAATTAAATTTTGAATTATATTATTCCTTATTTAAAATTCTTTAATTTCACATACGACACTTGAAAATTTCTGCAGAGAGACAGCGAGCCACGAATCCGATTGTTATTTTTGTTCAAGTACAAAAATCGGTTTGGTAGAAGTCTGCTAATGAGTTAAAAACTTGCAGTTCTACATTTACAAGAAATTTAATATGCATAATATCGGGGCCCAAGCTGTAGTCATGTGCTTTCATCTTCGGCAGGACAGTCAACCTCAAGTATGTGTTACCTATCAGATAGTTCAGATCCAGCACTACCATCTATATGTGGAATCAAGACCAGCTTAATGATGTAATAAAAAGATTTAAATTGTTGAATATATCTTCTGAATAACTTGCGTCCTGGATGAAAGAAATATATCTCATATCTAAAGAAACTAAGTTTCGAATTACTGTACTGGAAAATAAGGCTTACTTCATTATATTGTTGAAGAGTATGATCTTGTGCACTGCACATATATTTCTGGTTTGATGACTGCCATGGGCCAACAGAGATACAATTCAAACGAATAGCGTTTATTTATTGACTCATCAAAACGCAGCTTGAATTGCGTCCTTTTGCAAAATGGAAATACATTTCACTCCTTGCCGATCGCACATTCAACCAAAGTAAAAGAAGAATACTCTGTAATTGCATTGGCCTTGCCGATCGCACATTCAACCAAAGTAAAAGAAGAATACTCTGTAATTGCATTGGCCATGAAGAAGATAAAGCTTGGTAAGCATAACTGGGTAATTTGTGTTTATCTTAAGATGGTAAATTTCCTCTTAGGTCAACAAAGCGGCCTTACCAAATATCCTTGCTTAATATGTTTATGGGACAGCAAAGCTAAAGCAGAAAATTGGAAGAGGCAACAATGGTCTTCTAGGGAAACACTGGTTCCAGGTATTCCAAATGTTATTTATGTGGCTAGTTCCTTTTTTTTAAGAATGTATCGCTAGAAGGAAATATATTGTATGGAAAAAAATTTTTCTAAACACATACCTTTTGTATATAAGACGAAACAAATAATAAAAAAAAATATGTTATAATACTACAAAAAATTTAAAATTTTGTAACATCGGTTAATCGACTGAAATTAACCTATCAATTTTAAATTAACCGATCAGTTTCACCCTTTACCGAAGTTGAAGGAAATCGTTTAGTTCAATACATAACATTTTCAAGCAGAATGATGGTATCGGGTCATTCTGCTAGTGTCTGTAACGTGCAAATCAATACAGCAAAAGTGAAACATGTGGTTTAACAGAAAGGTTAAATCATATTCTCTTCCTCTGTTTTAGGAGTGGAGTTAAGTGGTGTCTAGAATTATTCCAAAATAAATAAATACTTATATGATGTCTGAAGAAGCATTCTTACCGCTGCTGCTTTGGAATTTAAAATGAACTAGTTGGACTCCTATGACAAAAACAGATACGCAACTAGTCTGAAGTAAATAACAACTAGTATATTTCTATCTAAATACTAGTTACATATATTGTCTGCAGGTGAACAATTAAACACAGCAACAAATGCATTTTAATATGTATAAATATAAATAAATAACACTATGCAACAAATGGGAAGTTCTCTCTTTGAATAACCACTATAGTTTTTTGATCCGCTATAGTCACCTAACGGCAAAAACCATCATTATTTCAAATTCTGTGAAAAGGCTGCTCCTTACATCTAAATCTACGTACTCGATTTTGTTATGCAATCCGTCAAAACATTTTAATTTAAGTTTTTAAAATATAGTTTTTTAATTTAGCCATTATTTTTGGAGTTATTGAGGCTGAAGTGGCAAAAAAATATATTTTTTTTGTTTTTTTATAAAATTTTTGAATTCAAAAAATTCATAAAAAATTTTAATCAGCAAATACTTCACAGTTTTAGAACTAAATCATAAAATTGCATCTTTTGGAAATTAAATAAATTCTATTTCATGAAAATCCATGGACAAATTCCTGTTTTATTCCCGATAAAATGAAAGTACCTAGTTTTGGCATTTTTTTTATCGTAAATTTGTGTGGAACTAAAAATCAATATATATTTTTTTAAATCCTTTACTTTAATTATTTTTTCATAAAGCTGCTTCATGAAAATCCATCGATAAATTCTTTTTTTATTCCTGATAAAGTAGATACCTAATTTTAACATTTTTTATCGCAAATTTGTGTAGATCAACATGTTTATTTTATACTATGTTCACACTTGGGTTCTTAAACGCGTTTAAGCAGCTCGAACGTGATTAAGCTCTAATCACTTCAAAATCGAGATGATTACCCATCAATTGAAGTGATTTGTTAATCACTTCAAATTGACATGATTACAACTAAATCACTTCATAAACCACATAGAATCCACTGAACATACCTAATAATGTAGAATCGCCAACATGTCGTGTACAACTGGCCAAGATTTCTGCTTAATGTTTTTATTTTTTTCCTAAATTTTCACAATTTTATCATTAAAATGATTAAAATAATCTTCTGATAACTTTATAAAAGTGTTTTTATCCATTTTTAATACTTTAAAGAAATTTAAATTTTTTTGTTGTTTTTTTTGTGTGTTTGTTGTGTGTTTTTTTCCTAATCATCTGTCATCTTAATCATTTCAAATGTTATGTGAACGGCTTTGATTAGCTAGATCAACATTTTGCTTAAACGCGTTTAAAAACCCAAGTGTGAACTTAGCATAAATCACGTAGAATCCACTGAACATACCTCAAGTGAAGAATCGCCAACATGATCGTGTACAACCGGCCAAGATTTCTGCTTAATGTTTTTATTTTTTTTCCTTAAATAATTCATAAATTTTCACAATTTCATCATTAAAATGATTAAAATAATCTTCTGATAACTTTATAAAAGTGTTTTTATCCATTTTTAATACTTTAAAGAAATATTAATTTGTTTGTAGTTTTTTTGTGTGTTTGTTGTGTGTTTTTTTCCTAATCATCTGTCATCTTAATCATTTCAAATGTTATGTGAACGGCTTTGATTAGCTATATCAACATTTTGCTTAAACGCGTTTAAAAACCCAAATGTGAACATAGCATAAATCAACATTTTGCTTAAACGCGTTTAAAAACCCAAGTGTGAACTTAGCATAAATCACGTAGAATCCACTGAACATACCTCAAGTGAAGAATCGCCAACATGATCGTGTACAACCGGCCAAGATTTCTGCTTAATGTTTTTATTTTTTTCCTTAAATAATTCATAAATTTTCACAATTTCATCATTAAAATGATTAAAATAATCTTCTGATAACTTTATAAAAGTGTTTTTTATCCATTTTTAATACTTTAAAGAAATATTAATTTGTTTGTAGTTTTTTTGTGTGTTTGTTGTGTGTTTTTTTCCTAATCATCTGTCATCTTAATCATTTCAAATGTTATGTGAACGGCTTTGATTAGCTATATCAACATTTTGCTTAAACGCGTTTAAAAACCCAAATGTGAACATAGCATAAATCAACATTTTGCTTAAACGCGTTTAAAAACCCAAGTGTGAACTTAGCATAAATCACGTAGAATCCACTGAACATACCTCAAGTGAAGAATCGCCAACATGATCGTGTACAACCGGCCAAGATTTCTGCTTAATGTTTTTATTTTTTTTCCTTAAATAATTCATAAATTTTCACAATTTCATCATTAAAATGATTAAAATAATCTTCTGATAACTTTATAAAAGTGTTTTTATCCATTTTTAATACTTTAAAGAAATATTAATTTGTTTGTAGTTTTTTTGTGTGTTTGTTGTGTGTTTTTTTCCTAATCATCTGTCATCTTAATCATTTCAAATGTTATGTGAACGGCTTTGATTAGCTATATCAACATTTTGCTTAAACGCGTTTAAAAACCCAAATGTGAACATAGCATAAATCAACATTTTGCTTAAACGCGTTTAAAAACCCAAGTGTGAACTTAGCATAAATCACGTAGAATCCACTGAACATACCTCAAGTGAAGAATCGCCAACATGATCGTGTACAACCGGCCAAGATTTCTGCTTAATGTTTTTATTTTTTTCCTTAAATAATTCATAAATTTTCACAATTTCATCATTAAAATGATTAAAATAATCTTCTGATAACTTTATAAAAGTGTTTTTATCCATTTTTAATACTTTAAAGAAATATTAATTTGTTTGTAGTTTTTTTGTGTGTTTGTTGTGTGTTTTTTTCCTAATCATCTGTCATCTTAATCATTTCAAATGTTATGTGAACGGCTTTGATTAGCTATATCAACATTTTGCTTAAACGCGTTTAAAAACCAGGGTTTAAAATGCTATCGCCATATTAGCAAAAGCAGCCAAATTTTGCCTTTTTTCCATTTAAAAAAAAAAATCAAAAATAAAAAGCCGACAAGTTCCACTGCTAAAAAAGCCCACACTTTTCAAAAGCAGCAGCAAAATAAACACACTGTTTTTGAAAAGTAACCTTTTAATGGACACTGCTTTTTCCAACTATTGCTTTTTTAACAATAGCAAAAATTTCTTATTTGATGGAACTCAAAAAGCAACGGCAATAATTCTGTTGTAGGAGAAAATGTGTAGGAAAGAGAATGAAACAAAAAGATTCTGTCAAACAGCCGCCAAATCAAAAACCACTGCATGCTAATAGCCGCAAAATAGGAGATAAAAGCAGCGCAAAGGTAGCTGAAAGGCACATGATCGACGAAGACAGGTGATATTTTTCATGCAAAACAAATACAACAAGAATTTGTTTTTGTTTCTATACAATAAAAAATCCAACAGACACTTTCGCTGGTTGCCTTTATTAAAAATATTAAAAAAAAACCAAAATACACACACACACACACATTTCGTGCTATAGTCATGCAAACTGTCGAGCAACAACAACATTGCTGCAACATTACTGAAGAAAGGCAAAAATTTATTTTTCCTCACCACCATTAAAAAAAAAACCATGTTGCTTGTACACTGATCAGTATTTTTTCGTTGTAATCTGCCTTTTTGCAGAGCTAATAGCTCTGCTCAGACTGCTTTTAGCACACACTTCAGCGGCCAGCCAGAGAAGAACTTTTGTTCTTTGAATTTTAGATTTTTTTTTTTTGTTTGTCTTTTTTAACTTCTTCTTCTTTTAGGAAAAAGTAAAAAAGCAAAAGGCGAAATAATTTTTTTTAGCTTTTGCTTTTTATGTGGTTGTCCATTTTTGTCGCTGGCTGGTAAAAAAGCAGTTGTCAGAAAATAAAAATATTCAAAATAGGAGATTTGCTTTTTTGCACAAGCGAAAAACAAAACATTGGCTATTGGAAAAAAATTAAAAATTTCAAAAGCAGTGGCAAAAGCAAAAATAAAAAGCAGCCAGCTGATGGATGCTTTTAAACCCTGTTAAAAACCCAAGTGTGAACTTAGCATTATGTTTGCAACATCTTGCTCGATACAAATTTGCTATAAAAAAGTCAAAACTAGGAACTTTCAGTTTATCGGGAATAAAACAGGAACTTGTCCATGGATTTTCATGAATCAAAACTTTACGATTTAGTACCAAAACTGGGAAGTATTTATTAAATACAACTTTTTATGTAAGATGTATAGAGCAGCCTCTTCAAAAATCTAAAATTTTAGAAAACAAAATTAAAAAAAAACCCTTACCATTGAGTTTTAAATAATGTAGATTTTTGCAGTTAGGTGAATAGGTATAGCGGATCAAAAAAATATTGCGGTTATTCAGGGAATTTTTGCTTGTTGCATAGTGTAATAAATATTACATAGGTACTACTTTTTATCTAAGTTTCGCATTTTACTTCTTGGGGATAGAAAAATGTTCTCTTCTAATGATTGTTTGACAGATGAATAAATGATTTGTCTAGTTACAATTTTATTTAACAAATTATTCACATATAAATACCTCAAAGTACTTGTTAATGCCCAACGGTTGTTTTGGCATTTTTGACATGCGATATTTTATCTGCATACAGAAATACACAACATCAATTCTTATACATGAATACATATAGATACATACATAAATAGATACACAAATACATACATATGCAAATATTTTTGAAACAACTTAAAAAAGACACTATTTTATACATTTGCACTCATTT
Organism: Pollenia angustigena; assembly: GCA_930367215.1. Taxonomy (NCBI): domain Eukaryota; kingdom Metazoa; phylum Arthropoda; class Insecta; order Diptera; family Polleniidae; genus Pollenia; species Pollenia angustigena. The sequence goes on from OV884056.1 coordinate 284,405,330, forward strand.
AATTATAGCGATAAAGAAAATATTTAAATTATAAAGTTCAAATAATACAGAATACAGAAGGAACATTAAACAATAAAATTGAATAGGCTGTCAGTCAGTCATACAAACATACAAACGGGTAATAAATTACAATTTTAAAAAAATACAGTTTAAAAAATTACACATACAAAACGATTAAAATGCAATTACTATGTAGGTTGGACAGGGTGTTTAATAATGAAATGTTAATTAAAAGTATAAAATGTTTGGCAGCCTCTGTAAAGCTTGAACACAACCAGACAGATATCGAATGGAGATAAATCTTGAAAAGACACAAAATCATATTTGTATCCGTGTTTCTTAAATTTCTTGTATCTAAATCTTATTTTATGTAATATTTTTCCATTGTATCTTTTAAATAACATTTTTCTGTCTAACACCCTGTTTATTTTTGGTTTTCTAGGGCGGGAGTTTTGTTCAAACTGTATGATTTAGATAAATTTAACAAATAAGCAAATTAAAAAAAAAAAAATTAAAACATTTTAAATGATAAATGTCTCTGTTGTTCACTATATTTAATCTTATCAGAACAAATTCGAAAATAACATGAAATAAAAACTACAAAACAATTAAATGTGAAAAAGTGACGTGTAAATGAAATGTATGTACAATGGATGATCACAGATCGTGCAAATAAAAATAAGATTATTAAAATTATTGAAATGCATCCATTTTGCAAATTTGATTATGGCTTCGACTATGAAAACTCATAAAAATATTAAGAGTGCTACAGTTGGCTATGCCGAATCTTATATACCCTTCACCATGGTGCGATTAGAACAGGAAGTTATATAAATACCATCCTTTAGATATAAATAAATCTATTAAGTGCCGCGCCCAATCCCACCCCCATTTTTCGGATGTTGTGTATTGATAACCAAGATGCTTGTACCTTATTTGGAAGCTTTGGCTCTTGCCGTTCTCTAGATATACAAAAATCTATAAGGTCTTTATAAGAGATGGTACCACTCCCATTTAGCCAATCCCGCTATGTGTACCAGACTTAGACAATATTTCCCTTAATGTTCATTAGATATAAAAAACTATTTTGCGCCACGCCCAATTCTTTAATCCCGCCTTTTTTTTGTGGGATTTTGTGTATTGATAATAGCTTCTTTCCACTATCACACAAGTCTTACGTACGAGTCATGATAAGTTTTTATTGTTTTTTGAAAATTTTCATACCATAATTAGATAAGGAAAGCATATTCGTAAAATACTTAAGATTTTGTGGGATAGTGTATAACGGCCTAAGCCGAAATTGAATAATAAACGAAATAAGTAATGTACCATATATGGTACGGTATGCATTTAAGGGCTTCTTTGGAAACTTTGGCTATTTTCGTTCTCTAGACATAAATCAGTCAATAATGTGTGTGTATGGGAAGTACCACGCCCACTTCTCTTATCCCGACCATTTTTAAAGAGGTTGTGTATCTTTGTACATAATTTGGAAACTTTTGCTCTTTCAGTTCTCCAGTACCCATGTTCTGTAACTTTAGTGAGAAAAAAGTGTGTCTGTAACTCACGTCGAAAACTATCAAAAGAGATTACGTCGTTACGTTATAAATGTCATAACATTGCACTCGAAGCCGATGTGACATTGCGGACGTTGAGAACGCCAGTCGACATATCGTTGACGGAGACAAAAATTTTCTAAAATTAAACATTTTTCAACGACGGTGGCAAAAAAGCAAGCGTCGGCTATACCAAATATTACAAAGTGTGACTTTAATGTTTATTGTTTGCAAGCGAGCTTTGAAAGCATTCGTATATTTTATATTTTTTGCCGAATTTCAATAGCAAAATATAAATGGGAATATCTTACATAAATATATACCATCAAGTCCCCATCATAAATGGGATCTTCGGACAACACATTTCAACAGGCGGACGGACAGTTGGTTAATTGGATTTGAACTTCTCTTCTCATAAGGACCCACAATATATATACTTTATAGGGTCTAGGATCATAAGTTACAAACGGAATTACAAAAGTATATATACATACCCTTTTACCTTCGGTGAAGAGTATAAAAATTATGGATATACTTTAATAAATTTGGGGTCACATAAAAGTCAGCAACTAATTCTTGAATACAGTCTTCCAAAAAATAGTTTATACGCCAAAAAAGTTAAAGTTTATATTAAAAGTATTGCCAATAGTTGCAAGCAATTTAACGAACTTTGTCGTTATATTTGAGGACTGATTCTAATTATCCCTTTTTTTACTTAAAGATGTCTAGAAATATCATGGTTCCTAATTGATAAGTATTATTTTGGAATAAATTGCTTTTTATATAAAATCTTTCACAGATAGATATAAGAGGAAATAAGCACTGCGACTTTTGTGCAGCAACGATATTCACCATGACCGGGCTAAGCTTTGTACGAAGCCAATTACTCTGCTTAGAGAGAAAGCATACATTTCGGATGGATCCATGATGGGTACCCTGAGAAATGTCTGTCTCTCAGGCTTAAGACGGGATAGTTACAGAGTACATGTTCACATTATATAAACTTCTAGTATACGAGATCACTTTTTCCACTTCTTTTTCAAGCAGAAGTAGCTTACGTAATATACTACGTAATAGCATGATAAATCTTTTAGTTTGTCGACGCCTGGATATATTTATGTGTCCATAGATAAATAAATACACGTTCGGATCTTAATTTTATCGCCTTTCTAATGAGATGCAAAAAAGGGCTCAGGTCCTATAAATAGGCGACAACCGTATATAGTGGCGTTGCAATCCGCCATTTCATTGCTGGCTTTGTCCTAATGGCCGGGCGCCTAACACAAATCTTTGAAAGTTTTCTCTGATAATTTTGACATTTACAAGATACCTGCGGCGATACATATGATATTATCGAAACCTATAACACTGTCAATGCCATAAATTTAAAGTGAAAGAAGCCGAAATATTTGTTTACTGTAATCAAGTTCTGCTTGACAGCATCCGACAGAAATAACTTGAGTTCCACGACCCGACACGAAAGAATTCAAGGAAAAAAGAAGGCTATTGAATGTTCATGAAAATTCTGCTTGACGGACATCAAAATTTCCCTTATTACGTTGTCAGAATGTGCTTAATAAGTGAATGCTGTACTAAATGGAACGCAGCTACATCATGATCAGCAAGTGCAGAATTGTTGTTATGATTGCCATCGTTAATTAAAAAGAAGAACAAAAAAGTTATCTTCTTAGGCAAGAACTGAGTCACACTTGTGGTATTCATCGTTCTACAGGGTTTAAAGGGGTTGTGTGTACAAAGAAAAATACAATTTATTACCTGGCACTGAAGAAACATAGCCATTGAAGATAGAAAAGCAAAAAAATATGGTTGGAGGTAACCAAATTCTAAGAGCAACATAATTTGGTTAGAGTTTAACAAAGTTAATGTTTTCAACCATATTATGGTTAAAAATGAACTAGCAGTCTTACTAATGAAGTGTATATAACTTTTTCACTATACTTTTGCAAATCACCAGAACAACGTTTACAAATCGTAAAAATTTATATCAACAAAATGCGACTTGTTCGCCAAACTTATAGAGCACTTTGTCAAATTAACGGTGCGCAATCGTCCATCTGCGCTACGCAATACTATGGATCGATTAATGACCGCAGTAACTCTTTTGGACTATAATTGGGTTTGAATTATAATATAAATCGAGCCCGTATCGTGCGTATAGAGGAAACTATCACCGGTTTAGAAGTGAGTCAGTATTCGAATTTTTCGATCTAACGCCGTTCTCAGCAAATCAGTCGCTGCCCGTCCACTACTTGGAAAATTGCGTGGAAAGATCTTGGGCTTTATCCATATAAGATCCAACTGGTGCAAAAATTAGATTTCAATTGCGTCTTGTGTTATCGTCAAATCATCTTTAGCGATGAGGCTTTTTACTTTCTAAATGGCACAATGCTCATGATACTCTTGAGACATCCAAAATAAATTAACTGTTGGGTGCCGTTTACATGCCGAAGTCTTCATCGGTTCATTTAACTTTAAATCCGCAGCCGGTTTCAACATTATAATGTTGAACGCTATAGGCAAACGATTCGTGATTTTCTTTCGGAAACGTTTGTTTTTAATTAATTTATTTATTTACATTATAAAGGTAGTTTATACATAGTGTTATTATAAGTAATTTAAGAGTTCAGGCAGTGAATTTTCTTTTTCTACTTAGAGTGATTTTTTTCTTCCCCATGTCATTGAAAATCATTTGAAGGAGAAATGGTGCCAACAAGACAGCGCAACATGCCACGCATCTCAAGAAATGGACCTTTGAATTGGCCACCTCGTTCGTTTGATTTGCTACTTTTTGAGGGGGTCTGGCCATTGCTGATAAACCAGCAACAGTTGATAACTTAGAAGCCAACATTCGACGCACTATTGGTAAAATAAGCCGGGATATGCTCTGCCAGAAATTATTTTTAAACATTAATTTTTTTTTCATCATTTATTTATTGAATCTTCATATATAAAACTGGGTGACTGCTGCAGTGTCTCTTCTTCTTAAGCGAGTGTGGCCGCTATATATTTAAAATAAATCGAGCTTGTGGGTTCGGATGCAATTCGAGCCTTTTTAAGTACTTTACTGCATATTTCGAAATCATAGTTTTAACTAATGGCTCTTAGATCCCAGGGTTTAAAAGCATCCATCAGCTGAATGCTTTTTATTTTTGCTTTTGCCACTGCTATTGAAATTTGTAATTTTTTTTCCAACAGCCAATGTTTTGTTTTTCGTTTGTGCAAAAAAGCAAATCTCCTATTTTGTATATTTTTATTTTCTGACAACTGCTTTTTTACCAGCCAGCGACAAAAATGGACAACCACATAAAAAGCAAAAGCTAAAAAAAATTATTTCGCCTTTTGCTTTTTTACTTTTTCCTGAAAAAAGAGCTAGTTAAAAAAGACAAACCAAAAAAAAAATCTAAAATTCAAAGGACAAAAATTCTTCTCTGGCTGGTAATAACAAAAAGCCGATTCAATAAAATGAAAAGCAGCGGAAGTGTGTGCTAAAAGCAGTCTGAGCAGAGCTATTAGCTCTGCAAAAAGGCAGATTACAACGAAAAAATACTGATCAGTGTACAAGCAACATGGTTTTTTTATGGTGATGAGGAAAAATAAATTTTTGCCTTTCTTCAGTAATGTTGTAGTAATGTTGTTGTTGCTCGCCAAACAAATAAAAAATTCTTGTTGTGTTTGTTTTGCATGAAAAATATCACTTGTCGTCGTCGAGTATTTTTTTTCGCAATCATGTGCCTTTGCAACCTTTTTTGCTGCTTTTATCTCCTATTTTGCGGCTATTAGCATGCATTGGTTTTTGATTTGGCGGCTGTTTGACAGAAGCTGTTTGTTTCATTCTTTTTCCTATCTATTTTTTCCTACAACATAAAAGTAATTGCCGTTGCTTTTTGAGTTCCATCAAATTGTTAAAAAAGCAAAAGCTGAAAAAAGCCAGTGCCAATTATTTTGTGTGTTTATTTTGCTGCTGCTTTTGAAAAGTGTGGGCTTTTTTAGCAGTGGAACTTGTCGGCTTTTTAATTTTGATTTTTTTTTTTAATAGGAAAAAGTCAAAATTTGGCTGCTTTTGCTAATATGGCGATAGCATTTTAAACCCTGTTAGATCCTTGTGAACATTTGAGTCGAGGCTTCCAATAAGCCAATGAATTGGGATGGCTTTTAGTGTCATTTGAGTTAATATAGATGTATACCTAGATTTTGTACATGCGAATTTTGAGGTACTATTTGATTATTGATTTTAATAGGGGGCATGATTCCCGACGCAAGGTGAATGTTATATATACGCATTTTTGCTCATTGACCTTTATCCTCCATTATTTTAACCATATTTCTAGTTGAAATGTATGATCCTGTAAGTAACGAGATGCTTCGTGACGGTTTCCGTGCACACTTAGAAAAGCTGTATCATCCGCAAATGTTGAATTTTGGGTATATTTGTTTGTTAGCAATCCGAGGTACATATTAAATATAAATGTGGGGACAGGATGCTTTCCTGAAGGACTCCAGCATCAATTGACTGAGGAGAGCCTTAATAATCACCTTCTTTAATAATAAACTTGCGACACACTATGTTGCTTTCTAACAGCTTGTGTGTGTTTACTAGTAAGTTTAGCTTCAATTTTTGTAAAAAGCCTTCAGCCAGACTTTATCAAAAGCTTGAGAAACATCGATGAAGAGGGCGCAACAATTTTTTTCTTTCTTCAAAGGCTTTTCTTATGGCGTTTACTATTCGATGGGTTTATTCAATTATGCTGTGTTCTCTTCTAAAGCCGAATTGGTGGTTAGGAATACATCTATTTTCATTTAAAATTGGGGCTAATTTTGGCAATAACAGATTCTAAAACAGCTACGATATATAAGAAAGTAAACTTATAATGACTTAACTTTTGTGTGCTCCTTTCCTTTTCCTTTAGGTATCATGGTGACTAAGGAAACCTTCCACTTTTGAAGATAGTATTCAAGGCGTAAAATAGCATTAAACATTAAAAGAATAATTTTCTTTGCTGCGGTGGGTAGCTTTAAAAGCATTTTGTTGCTGACCAGGGGCTTTATTGGGTCTTAAATCACAAATAGCCTTTTCGATTTCTCTAATCTCAAATCTTAGGGGAACAGCTGCTCTAGCAGCAACAGGTGGTAAATCGTAAGATATATTTCAGATTTCCTTTTTCAATATAATTTCTTGCCAAACTTCTGAGTCTGAAATAGCTTTCTAAGCCTTTTTGTACAGTCTTTTAGTAAGTTCTTAAGTTGAGGGGATCTGTGCAATTGCCACTATCTTCGAGCTCTCCCTTTTTCAGACAAGAGACGCTCGACATCTGTGGAATATATTTTAATATTTTTTGTTTTTTGGTGGCAATACTAGAATGTTGAACTGCTAGTTTCAGATAACTGTCAAAATTAACAATAGAGAGATCAACATTTTCCGGTGTACTAAGCGAAATATTTTCTGGGCAATGGCTACTGAGTTATTTTTAATTTGTGTGACTGACGTCGCTAAGTAACCAGTCGAAGACACAATTCTATTGGGGTTCGTTATAGTAACAATTGTAGGTGTGTGGTCGGAAGATAATTCTAGGGAAGCTTCAACATAATTCGTTTCTATGGGGATGTTTTTACCACGCCGAAATCGATGACATCTGGAATATTTTGCTGATCAGTAGGCCAATATGTTGGTTGTCCGCTTACTACCACACTTAAATTCATTTTAGAAATTGTATTAAATGAAACACGAATTTTTGGTGTTATAAGTCGTGACCCCAGAAGGTATGTTTAATGTTATAATCGCCAGCGGCCAGGAAACAGGGTCCTAATGATTTATAATATTTACAATATTGGCTTTCTGATATTGAAAATCTATTTAAGTCCTCAACGCAAATGTTCGTTGCTTGGAGATAATCTTCACGATGATCACACATTAGGTAGTATTTGACTCGGGTTTTTATCTTGAGGTCAAATGAGTTTCAGAAACCATCCTGACATCAATTTGCTTATTTTTAAGAAATTATTCTAATTCATTTTCATGTTGGCGGATGCCGTTTGCGTTCCAAAAACAAATTTTTAAACAGTTTATGGCTTGCTAAGTACAGCTTGCAATAACATCAATTGCCTTCTAAGAATTTCCTGCATCATATTTGTTTTATGGTTTTTTCTAGACGACTTAAATTAGAAACTGGAGTATCATCATTACTTAAGCCCTTATGACACTACATTTTTTATTCATTAACTGATAGAAAGATGGAAAGAAACAGTGAATGCTAGAAAGAGCAAACTATAAAAAATGTAAACAAAGTTTTTTAGTTTTTTTTCTCTTGTTATGGTTTTGTTTCAGGGATGGCGTTGAGAATATTTAAAATTGTACCAACATCCTTTAAAAATTTACTTTTTTACCCTAATTGTACTAAAAGATTTTTTTAGTTGAAATTAATTTTATTTACGTTCTTAAAAAACACCACAAAAAGGTATTATAAATCTTAGTTTAAAAAGAATCAACAAAAAAGTACAATTGAAACAACTTAGCCATCCCTGTTCTGTTAATTTTATTAAATGTTGCCAACTTTTTGTTTAAAAACAAAAAGCGGTAAGTCGCTGAATTTGCCCATAAACCGCTGATTCAGCAACACTTTTAATATTCCAAGCTTGAACTGTCAATTTTAAGTTGAATAATTTTACATTTTTTTGACATAACTTCATTTTTTATCGATAACTTTGGTAAAATTTTTGACAGTTTGCCATTTATCTTAATACAGCTTAACCCTTTGCACTTGGTAAATTTTTCTATAACTTTATATTTACACTGCTCACCAAAACTTGAACAATGCATTAAAAATGTAGTGTCATAAGGGCTTTAGCGAAGCACCTTGCATTGGCACATTAAATGCCATGAAATTTTTGAGTAATTGAATTTGAATTTGTTGTGTTTTATATAAAAAAAAGTTCTATGCTTCTAAAAAACACCCCTTTTATAGTATACCCTTTAACATTCGTTGAATTAGAAAAAAATGCACCTAGATACACAAAAGTATGCAACTCCCAAAAAATAAAACTGTTAACTTCAATATTTTATACACAACTGAAATAAGATCCCATCCCATTTCCTTAACATTTTCACATGCACTTTTGATTTGTCTTCTTTATCTTTCAAAATACAGAATAATTTTACTGACAATCTGCTTAATTAAAAAAAATTTCCAAAAACATCTTTCAAGTAACGGTAAAGCAACTGGAGTGCACTTCTTAAGCTAAAACAACGTATGTAGGTTACATATTACATACATACGTTAAAAGGAAAACAGTGTTGCATTTTTCACACGGTATGACCCCATTAAACCAATTAAATTTATGTAAAAAATAAATTTGATCTCTAAATAACTAAAGCAAAATCGTAACAAAAAGAAAACGATGGATGCAAAAACAAAAGAAAAGTGTAGCAAATGGATATGAAAAGCAAAAGAAAAGCAAAACGCTAGAAAAAAATATTTTTTCTCAATGAATTCTACAGTAGAAGTTTTTGTTTAATAATTAAAGACTATTTTTTTTTTTTTTTTGGTTAAGTATGAATGTTAAGTATTATGGTGGATACCTTCTGATAGACAGAATATAATGATGGTAAGACATGATAGCTCCATGTCTGTTGTGCACCTGATTGAGAAGTGCTCTTAGTTGTAGTGCTTGCTGCTGAGGTGATGGAAGAGGTGCCGCGTGGATTTTTGTTTGTATCACCCACATATGGTTTTAATTTTTTATTATTATAACTGTTATTGTTATTTCTAATTTTATTATTGTTTTTACTGTTATGATTATTTATAATATTATTATTATCTTCTTTGTTAATATCATTATCATAAATTCTATTATTATTATTATTATTATTATTGTAGTAATATTTATTATTGTTATTGCTGCTAATATTATTATTAAAATTGTTATTATTAGAAGTAGAAGATGATGAAGTCAAAGCTGATTGCGATGATAACTGTAGTGATTTTCTATTCCTATGGTACGAATATCCTAATAAATTGTTAGTAGAGATCAGCGAAGAAGAAGCATATTGATTGCTAAATGATTTTTGTTTTGACTGCAGCACACGCACACACACACAAAAAAAGTATAAATAATTTAAAAACAATAAGAAAAATACTTTTTATAGATACTATAATGTTATATGTAGATGATTGATTGTTTATATACTTAACGCACACATAATTAAAAAAAAAAATGGCGTTTAAATTGCAATTGAAACGATAGACCACAAACTACAAAATTACATTGCACAATGGAATAAATAAAAAAAAATGTGTAAAACATTTATAAAAGAGTTATGTTTAAACGGAATATTTCGAATTATTAAAAAAATTAACAATTAAGTAGGGTTTTAAATTAAAATAAAAAAAAAAAAACAAATAACGAAAAGTAAAATGTCTAATAAGTACTTAGATCAAAAGAGTACCTATTTGAAAAACTCAACATTTTGGTTTTAAATTGTTAAAATCTTTTAAACAAATTAACTAGTTAAATTAAATTTTTTGTTTTAAGAAAGCTAAATTTTAAAAAAAGTGTTTTCATATAAACAATATACTTTTTGTAAAATATGTCTTTTTACAAAAAAATGCCTCAAAGTAGTCTCTGTTGTCATACTGCTTATCAGAGCTGTAAATGAATCAATCATTTTTGATTTTAATTTATTACGAATTAGCTTAATTTTGAATTAATTCTTTTCACACAAAAATTTAATTGAATGAAGTTTGAATCAATTCAAATGAATGAATAAAAAAATTTATTTTCTCATACAGAGTACTTTTTCAAAAAACAAAAAAAATAAAACGATTTTTCATTGAATACAATTTTAATAAAACAAAAATTAGTAATAGTTAAAAAAAAATCTCCTTATAACTACTTCCAAGGCTGTGTTTTAAAACAAATTTTTGTTTTTATATGTTTTTTTATTAATTCATTTTGAAACATTTAATTTCCCCAATACATTTGTTGTTTATCGCCCATCGTTTAAATTGTAATTTATTGATGATAAAAAAAAATTATAATAGTATGGGAACAAATTTCAAACAAACAAAATTCGAAAAAGAAGTATAAAAAATAAAAAACAAATTAATAATGCAAAGTTTTCAAAAGGAATTTTGTCAGTTAACAAAAATATAAATTAAACTAAATAAATTTTTTAATTAATTTTTAAAAGTTTTTTTATCAAACTTACCTTGCTATTGTATGTGTAATAATTAAATGTCTTTAAATAGGTGCCTAATGATAAAATATTACATTGCGGACATAAATCTTTTGTACGTCTTTGCATCATCTCCAACAGGTATAAAAAATCTTCGGCAACATAATGATCTTCTTCCAGGAATAAAACTAGACCTAAAAAAGTAAAATAGCAAACGAAAAAAAAATTTTTTTTTTTATAACATAGATAACATTCAAATACTGTTTCAACTGTTTAAAGCATTACAACGATTTTAATCGCCAAGACAATCACCCTTATCGTGTTTGGCGTATTTAAAATACGCCTACGACTGGTTGGTAATAGATTAAAGAGAACGTGTACTTATTTCCTTTAATCTTTTACCAAACAGTCGTAGGCGTAATTTAAATACGCCAAACACGATAAGGATGATTAATAACATATAATTTAGAGTGATATCTTGGCTTGTTGCACATATGTCACATTTATTTTATCTTAAAGTGTGTCTTACCTGTATGATATCTTGTCACTTCCAATTGGTCAAAAACCCGATTGGCTTTCCACCACCAATGATGTTTAGTTTGTGTAAATTTTGCTTCTCTATAGTGTCCATAAAGATCAGGATATAAAGCGTTATTGCATTTACGAATTATGGCCCTAAAAAATATTTGCAACATTTTTTTTTTTGCTATTAAATTTTTGAGATCTACTTACTGATCTTTTTTAATATCACGTGGACAATCATCGGGATCTACGCCCGGAAACTCATTTGGATGCGTTTGTATTGAATGTGGATAAAATATCTGAAATTTAAAAGTTTATAGAGTAAAATAAAATAAACTAGAAATTATTATAAAGAATCAGTAGTGGGCCGATTATAACAAAGGTTTATATATTTTTTCTAGGTGTGTATATAAATTTTAATTGCTTTAAGGCGTATCAAAGTGATTTTTAGGAGAAGTTGTTATACTAAACCTATGAAAAATTATTAACAGATCGTCAGGAAATCCGGAATAGAGAGTCTTACTATGATAGACCAAATAGCATTATTTCATACGTTTTTAGGAGTAGTAAAGTGTTTTCCGAGCGTGGGCTTTAAAAAGGTCCTATGTAAATTATGACCCGATCTTTCTAAAATTTATTACAGTGCTTTTCCGTCTTACAAAACTCTGATACACAATATAATACAATCGCATTATTTGGAACGTTTTAAGCTTACTAAAATGTTTTACGAGAGTGGGTTTTATATAGGGCCTATGGAAAGTTATTAGCTGATCTTCATGGAAATTGTCAGTATGATTTTTAGTATTATGAAACTTCCTATAAATAGTACAATTGGCAAAATTTCCTGTAAAAAGGAAATTTTTACAAAGTTTCCTGTAAAAATAAGTGTTAAAAAAATTTCCTATAAAAAGTTAATTTTAGCAAAATTTCCAATAAAATGTAAATTTTAGCGAAATGTTCTTACAAATGGTAGATTTTGACAAAGTTTCCTACAAATAGTAAATTATGGCAAAATTTTCTATTAAAAGTAAATAAAAGCAAAATTTCTTATAGAAAGTAAATTTGAGCAAAATATCCTATTGATACTAAATTTTAGAAATCTTACTATAAATTGTTTATTTTAGCTTAATTTCCTATAAAAAGTCTTTTAGCTTAATTTCCTATAAACGCAAATTTTCCTTTAAGTGGTTAATTTTAGTAAAACTTCTTAAATACTAAAGAAAAGCAAAATTTCTTATAAATTATAGCAAAATTTTTCATAAATTATAGCGAAATTTCCTATAAAAAGTAAATTTTATGCAAAATATTCTATAAAAAGTATATTTTAGCAAAATTTCCTATAATGGCTAATCTTAGTCAAATTTCTTAAATACTAAATAATAGCAAAATTTCCTATAAAAAGTAAATTTAAGCAAAATTTCCTAATAACACTAAATTTTAGCAAAATTCCTGTAAATGGTTTATTTTAGCAAAAGTTCCTATAAATACAAAATTTAAGCAAAAGTTTCTACAAAACAAAATTTTAGCAAAATATTCCATAAATGGTAAATTTTAGCAACATATCCTATAAATAGTTTTTACGTTCATGTATTTATTTGTTTAACAAACAGATTATATCGGCGCTGGTTGTCTACTTAAATCGGCTGATGAAAATCATGCGAATTTGTAACTTTTTAGGGCTTAGCATTGCTAACATTATCGGTACACCAGGGTTGCTTGTCATTGTCAAAAGAAAGCACGATTTCCTTTTCTCCTAAAAGCTCAAGACTTGACGATTTAAACTTGACGTGTGTGAACCGGCACTAACAGGCAGTTTCTCGATACATTGCGAAAATGTCCAGAACTATTGATACATCTCAAAATATTCGTATGAAATAATTAATGTTGCTCAACATTTGTCGCAAGTTCGATCAAAGTACTGTTAATTATAAAATTATTATTACTCACTTGCATAACTTTACAAAAGTCTATACTCTGCACTAAATCGTTAATATCTTCATCATAAAAATCATGTGAAAATATCAAAAGAACTTTAGAAATATCACGAGCCTGGGCTAGACTCACGATCAAATGGCGTAGGTATGTAATACGAGTATGAACCTGAAACGAAAATTAAGAGGGGGAGACGGTAAGAAAATATGACAAAATAATTGAAATAATAAAAGTAAATGTACTTACTTGTACTACAATTATCACAGAATCATTTTGTAGCGGACCAAATGTATATTCATTTAAAACTAATTGCATCTCATTATATTTGGCAATTTGTCTTTTAATCTCTGTTATATTTGGAGGATGATATAAATCGATAAAACTAACAGAACCGCCAGCACTATTCAATAAAGTACCATTATGTTGAACTAAAAAGAATTTTATATTATTTATCCAGATTTTCATTATGAATTTATTGCTTGATGGGACAGTATGACTCTTAAAACATTTTACCTACACGGACAGAAGTTTTCGTTTCTTAAAATAAGAAAATCCAAAATCTAAAATAATTTCTTAATGTTTACTTATTTTGTTCGTATTTAAAATTTTCTTAAATTAAGAAACATTTTGCTTAAACAAAGCCACCCAACCCATAATTAAGAATAAGTAATTATTGGCTTTGACGAGAACCATAATAAATTTTTATTCGTTCAAAGCAGTGTTCGAAAATAAACAGTACATTATTTAACGTTCGCCTCACACACCCAGGAACGATATCTATTTTTTTAGTGATTGTGTAGACATACACAACCCTTAATACCGTTCGTAACTATTTTCAAGAAAGTTAAAAAACAGAACAATTGTAGTGATACTGTAGACAAACATTATATTTTAATGTTCTATAATGTTTTTTTCGTGTGTGTATTTTGTTTTTGTAAAAATGTTTTTTACCAGCCAAAAGGGACGAACATTAACGAGCCGAACCGAACACATTGAAGTTTGTGGATTTAAAAAAAAAACCGAACGGAATTAAATGTTCACATCTTTTGTTGAGTTTGATAAAAACAGTAATATTTTAGTGTTCGAAAGTTGACTAGCAGGGAAACGTTATTTTTTTTAATGATTTTCTACACAAACACTATTAGCGTTTATATTTTCCACAAATCTACCGAACCGAACATTAAAAAACGATATTTAGTGTTTATTTTCGAACACTGGTTCAAAGCCATATTTACTGCTTGTTTTAAAAACGCGAATGCAAAAATGACTCGTCTAACTCACATTTAAAACAAAAACAAATTTTGAAACGAGTCACCTTTGCGCTCGCGTTCTAAAAAAAAGCCAGTTAGTAAAAAATTATTTCCGTGTACAAAAATTATGCCGCCTGTTCCCTCAAGCAAAAACATGCGTCATGAAAATCCAGTCTTTGCTAGTTTTCAAACACAAGATTGTTTTAAGGGATATTTTTCAGAATAAGAATTATATTTAAAATACTTACAACTAGCAGCTAAAGTTTGATTACGCGTTTTTGGTGTTAAAAATTTATGCAATACAGATGGCACCATTGACAGAATGGCATCAACTGAATCATTTGTGGGTTCAGTCAACAAGGGATCACGAGATTCGGCTAAAATGTTTTGTAAAAGAAAATTAGTTGAAAATTTATTTAGAGAATAATTAAAAGTTTTACGAAAATTTCGAACATAATACGTCTACATTAAGAATTTCGCAATGTTTTCAAATACATATTAAAAAATTAGCATAACTTGGAACATGCTAAAACTTTCTATATAAATTTGTTGTTGTTATAAATTTGCCATGTTCAAAAGTGTGACAATATTTCGAGTTTTGAAATATTTTTATAAAAAAGTTTGTCAAATAACAATTCTGTTAAAAATATTGACATAATTTCAAAAAAGCTAAAAGCTTTAATAGTAGTTGCGTTTGAGAACACAAAAGTTTTTACTATTTTTTACTAAACTTTACTGCATTTTACGAAATTGCGTTCGAGTACAAAAAATGCAGTAAATGAGAACATAAATTGAGAGCAGTAAAAATTAAGTCTGAGTTCATACGGCTCATGTCTTATTGACAAGATTGCTACTTTATTGGCGAGAGGGACGAGGGAAAAAGAAACGAGTACACATATGCATGTACTGTCTTTACGTTTTGCTTTTTCATTCGTTGTTTAATTTTGTTTTCAATATCAAAAAAGCACATGTCGTCAACATGACATGAATAATTTGAACGCCAATTCATGTTCAAAGAAGAAAAAGGAAGAATCTTGTCAATAAGACATGAGCCGTATGAACTCAGACTTAGTAAATCAAAAAAAACATATGTTTCAAAAATAATAAAAAGCATACAAATTGTGAAAAAATTTTTAAATGAAAGAAAAGTTTAAATAAAAATTAAACTAAAAAAAGTGAATAAATATTAATTAATTAAACTTGTTTGTGAAGCATTTATTTAGCTAAATACAAACTTTTGAAATTTTTTTTGTTATGTTAATTTTTTAGAGTTGTAAAAGTGTGAAGTATTTGAGTACTTACGTAATCAATAGCAAACAAATTATTCATGTTCTTTTAAATAATTTAACCCGCTACAAATTAAAAAAAATCAAATAAAATAAAAAAACAAACAAATATGAAAGATTACATAAAATAGTTTGTTTGTATTTTCCAAAAATGTTCGTGTTATAAAAAGTATTTAATCGAGTAACGATTTGAAAACGAGTTAAGTAGTCGAAAGTGTCAACACTTCCATTATTCGCCATCAGCTGTTGCCTTTTTGGACAACAGCTTTTTGTCAGAGAACATTTTTTACTTTACTCATTTACTGCATTTTACTGTAAAAGTACTCAAACGCACCTAGTAATTTTTTAATAGTAATTGTTGCCATACAGGGGTGTTTTGGAAATCGAAAACCCAAGACACAAGAACTTTAAACGTAATTTTTTAATAAGATTTCTGTAATAAAAGAATTTTATGACAAATATTACATAAATATTTCTCTATTAAACAGAATTTTATAACAAAAATTTTAAAACTTAGATTAAATCATGGTATAATAAGTACCAGGTAGGTTCATTAGAGAGAGTTGTCAATTTGTTTACCCATGTAATGTCAAACAAGATAAATATAATAAAAAATAAAACAAATTACCGATTGATATAGAAAAAAATTTTGTTTAAAAACGAATAAAAAGAATTTTACGTAAGAATTTATTAGTATACCTACATCAGAAATTCGTCTATTCCTTTTACATCAGTCACAGATGGTATAGCACAGCGCATCAAACGGGCGGTTTTGGTTTTTGATTCAGATAAAAAAAAAATCTGTGTTTTCAAAATGAAACATACAGATTTTTGAATGTTTTTTTTTATCAACACCGCATGAATCACTCCACAATTTCGTTTTATTTTCGGGACACAATTTCCCGGACATGTATAAAATTGATCTTTTTTTGTTCAAAAGAACAATTGCATATGCAACATTTTTTATAAATTTTTTTTGTCTGATTTAAAAACTTTTTGGCATTTTCTTTTGTTTGAAATAAATTTGACATTCTATGGGTTTTCTAATTGTAAACAAAATTTCTAATGACTATACCTTGCATTATTCTACCATGGATTAAATGTGTATTAAAATAACTTCCAAATTCTAGCGTTTTTCGATTTCCATGAACATCCCTGATAATTTCAAACAGTAAAATCTGTTAAGGAATTCTTTTTTTTATATTGATAATGGTTTGAAAATAAACATTTGATATCAAATATTTTATAAATTTGATGTCAAATGTTAAATTCAAATCAAAAATAAACTTGGCAATACTAAAGCGAAAAATAAATGTGATCATTAAAAATGGCGATTAAAGTTACATTTTTGACAAATTTTAATATTATTTGTGAGTAATTACAATGATTAAAAATACGAAAAAAAAGGAAAATAAAACAGGAAAGTGGAGAAAGTTTGTTGAAAGATCGCGGTGCTATAATCCTCAAAATAAAAGGAAGCCAAGTAGTTTGTCTCTCCAAGAATTAGAGGACGGAAAGAACATTGGCTGATTTCATGAACGCAGTATTGCAAAGCATCACAAAAAATAAATGCGTTAAAAAGGCATTACAAATAAAAGCAATGCACAAATTTCGCTACCGTTGTGCAGTGAATACAGTAACCATGCTATTATATACTCAAAGCATTGTCTACAGAAAAGTTGTGGAGTTTTTGAAGCTATTCCATTTAGTGTTGCATTGCAATACTGCGTTTATGAAGTCAACCATAATTTAATTTTAGCTTTGGTGCCGAATGCTTATCTCACAGTTTATTTAAATAAATAATAAATTTAAATTAAAAAAAAAATGAAATATTTTTAATTATATTCCACATTGTATTATAATCCACATTTGAGAATTACGTTTGAAAGCAAGTTGAAAATAAAGGCATTTTTCAATTTGAAAATAATTTCCCCTTTTTGTTGAGAACGCTATGATTTTCAAATGATTTTCAGATCACGCAAAAACGGGACACTTAAATATCAAACGTGTGATTTAACTAGGCACATGTGATTTGAAATCACGTGATTTGAGTTAAAGTGATTTTCAGAACAGGCCTGAATATTTCAAAAATGCATGTCTCCAATAATGAGAACAATTTTAACGAAGTATCAAAACGCATTAAAAACGCGTGTGTTTCAGAAAGTGATTGACGATTTCCACGAACACACATACGATTATATTCTAGGGATTTAAACACACAGCTGACACATCTTTTGGGATGCGTTTTTTAATTCATTCTTTTCTAAATTTAGAGCAAGTTAAACTCTCTTTTTGGCTTAAAATGTGTTTAAGCCAACAAATCTTTAAATTACTAAAAATATAAACCATCTATAAACGCATAAAATTAGGCGTTTAAACTGCCAATACAGACCATATGAATTTGATAAGATTTCGTAGTGCTGCCACATCTTATTTTTTTAACAACATAAATTACACGGGACACTGATTTATAGTTGTTGAGTTTAAACTACAGTTAAATTCAAGGTAAGTTCAACTAAACCAGCGCATAAACCATCTGTGATTTATTAGCCATTAGTAAGCAAGCTGCTAGCATTTTTGAGCCTAATTTGTTCCTAATATTTTTGCGATTGTGAGAGCATGCCCTTTAGAAGTAAATTTTGCAATACATATTTTCAAACACGCTACAATTTCTTATTAAAATTTGTACGTTCTCCAAATTGTCGAAATATTCGAAAATGTAAATTAAAAATTTTAAATACTTACGAAAATTAAAAGCATGTAATTGTAGGAATAAAAATATTACTAAAGTTATCACAATTATGCCTCGTATATAATAAGTATTACGTTTGCGATGCATTGTCCCTGTATTGGGTAGAGGCAAAGGTATACGTCGACCTTTAAAAGAGAATTTTTAATGGAAGTTATGTAAAGTAATAAGAGTTTATTTACAATTTTAAAATAAATAAATAAAATTAGTTTGATTCTTTAAATGTTCAAACACTTACCTCTCATGCTGTGTGATTGATGTTTACACTTGCTTTTCGCTTGGAGCTATTTTTTCTTATTAACGTAACATTTTGTCTAAATGAAATACAAAAGAAAATATAAATATGTAAATTAATTATAACTATATAGAAACATAACGCACACTAAATCATAAACAAGGACAACTTTAAATTTTTCAAAATCTTTTTCATAAGCCAGTTCAAATTCAAATCTATAGCGATAACGAATATTTCATTTGCGGCACTGTTTTTTTAACTTGTCTTCTTTTAAAATTGTGGAACTCAATTTGATCAAAAAATTTTAACAATATTTTTGCATTCCTTTTTTTATGCCTCTCCTCAGTGCCTGTTTATGATTAATGGTGTTTTCTTTTCTACAAAAAAATTTGACATTTTATTTAAAAAAATGCAATTTGGTGTCTGTTTCTTTAAAATTTTACTCCCGAAAAGGGTGAGTTTTTTAGAATAAAGCAAGTCACCCTTTACGGGAGCAAAATTTTTAAGAAACATAGACCAAATTGCATTTTTTTTAAAAATAAAATGTCACATTTTTTGTAGAAAATAAAACACCATAAGTGTGTGTGATATTGTACCGAAATAAGTGCAAGAAAAATATGTATAAATAGTTGATAAATAAATATTAACTTATTTGTAATTAATAGCTACATATTTTGCATTAAAAATAAATTATCAAATTTTGGTATAAAAAAAAGAACATGTGTTAAAATGTTATCTAACGACATCGTTTTAAATTTTACAGTCCAACGTTTTATGCCATTTAAAATGACTCATTTTTCATATAAAACACTTACGAGGCACCATTTTTTAATAGAAGTCTATGAAATACTCATGCCCAGATTTTGTTTTCGTCATTTTATGAACCGTGGTAAATTTTAGAAAATGTTTACTTTTAAATTAATAACACTGTGCTGGAATCGGAAACTTTTTTCATGTAACAAGCGGGTCACCCGTCGAGTACACCTAATTAAAATAAACTGAACAGTGGAGCTAACCGTTTTTGAGGTTAGTACTTGTACCTAAAAAACGCAATTTATCTCAGTTTTCTACCATATTTAATTTTTTATGAATGTATATATAAATTAGATTGAAAACACGTATTATTGATGAACATTCGTCCTAAAAACTTTGGAAATTTAAAAAATTCATAGTCCGAGTGTTCAAGCTTTTTGCGAGTGTACTGCATATATAAATCCCTAAAAAAAACTTTCTGTTCAATAATCTTAAGGAAACTACTGGATTCAGCGCACTTGAATGTCTAAAAATTCCATTTCATTGGCCAAAAGTCAAAGTTTTTGTTATTGCCGATATCAGTTTTAACGTCATTGGTCCATATGTTTTTATGGATTGCTAAAAAATAAGACTTCAGCTCACCTACAAAAAATAGGCTTGAATGTTTAGGTTATCTCCTTTGCCTTTACAGATATTCGGATTAAGCGGATTTTTTGGGTGGATTTTTTTTTAACGATTTTTCGAGTTTTTTAATCGGGCGGATTATGTTTAGTATAAAACTGTTATCAATATTGAATTAAACATTTTTTAAATTGGTAGGAAAGCAATCTTTAATCAATGGTATGTTGTATTGTTAAATGCTTATGCATTTCTCTATAAGTATTGTGATATATTCAAGGCGAATGTATATACGTACACAGAGAAAACAGATTCGTGATCACAACCGAATTTGGCGCCAATCGAATTTCGTCGGTTGCATGTACTATCACACAATTCGGTTACAATTACTGAAAATTTCGATTCTTAGCATAATATTTTTGATAGCATCATTTGAAATTTAGTACACTATCAGTTAAAACCACAGATATTGTTAGTTGTTAGTATTGTTTTTAGAAAACAAAAATATGCTTTTACACGAATATATGATAGATGCAACTGAACTAACACATAATTGGTGTTCATAATAAAAGATTTGATTGACTTAACTAATATATTTATCCCTTCGGTTGCCAATCAAAATAATTCCAATAACCTCCATTTTTGGTGAGTATATTTATTATTTATGTACCGTTTATTAATTCCCCCTTATCGTGTTGGGCGAACTTTTGGTATTAGATTAAAGAGAACGTGAACTTGCTTCTTTAAATCTATTACCAAACAGTCGCAAGCGTATTTTAAACTATCCAACCACGAAAAGGGTGATTATTTAATGTTATAAAATACATACATTATTTACTCGACCAATGGAAAGAATTGTTATTGCACTTAAAAGATTTCCAATTAGATCAAGCGGGCAGTGGAATTGAGAAAGCATTGGGCTAAATTCATAAGTGGTGAACATGACGAGCTTGAAACACAGCGTTGAGAAATCCAAATGAAGCAGGAAGCATTAGGTGGCCTATCCTCGCCCAAATTCCTAGCGACCCCGAGCTGAATAAAGTGGTAAAATCACCGGTAGAGGAGTACTAAGATGACTCACCCCTCGATAGCATCTTTAGCCGCAGAGTCCAAAATGGATAAGCTCGGAAGGTGGAATAAAGGCTTTGACGGGACTAGTGATCCATTGGAGTCTATAGAGCGTGCTGAGAGTTAGCCCATATGTACGGTGTTGAGCGGACCAAATATTTTTTAAATATGATATTAAAACTTATTTTATTATATAATTGGTTTTTTACTTTTGACAGAAAATTCAGCTTATAATTAGTTTTGTACTCACAATAAACAATTGGGACATACATATAGTAGCTTTTTTTTGATTGCGAATACCAAATAATTATATTTTCATTTGTTGTACACGAATTGAAACCATACTAACAATCAATAATTAGCTGCAATAAATAAATGAGCAATTATATTATAAAATTTGTTGACAAAAGCAAATTATTGATTGTAATAACCAATATTCAGTATTGCACTTCAATAAATTTGGTTGTGATTGACACTATTCGTACTAATTTTTAGTATTAAATGAAATTAGTTATCACAACTAATAAAAGAATTGAAGGAATCATATTTCAGTTAGAATTACGCTTTAATAATCATTAGTATTAAAAATCAGTTAGAGTTACACGTTTTTAATAGTTGCAATAATAAATTATATTTTCTGATCAATATTTTATTACTGCAACCGTTTTTTAACCAATTTGTTTTCTCATTTTTACTATTTCACCAAAAGAAGGCTATGTTCTTTTGCTCATAAAACAATATTTTATCCAGAAATTAATAAAAATGTGTATATATTTCGAAAGACATTTGTTTCTCTCACATGCCCTATCCAAAAAAAAAAAAATCCAATTTTTCAAACAATAAAAATTTCTTTAAGTTAAAAATTATAGTAATTAAACACCGATTTTAATAAAATTAAAAAAGTAATGTTTTCTAATACGTCCAAGATTTTCTGGAAAATCACTTTTATGAAAGCTTTTTTCCGGGATTTGGAATTTGGGGTATTTCTTAATAAAAAATGGGTATGCTTTTTAGTCCACTGTTTATATATCTCTTCGGTCTTCAAAATTTCATTGTGATATCTCTATTAATGTCAAATTAACGGAATGTCAAACATTAAAATTATTGTTTCTGTAGTGTAAATGAATGAAAGGGCTTTCAATATGAGTAAGAAAATAGTAATTTTAAGTTTTCACATTCTAAAAATCTGACATATATAAGATATCATAATAAAATTTGGTAGCTTTGTAGACTTCAAAGTTCCTAAAACAGTGCACTTTTTGAGTACAAAATACCATAATTCTCAATCAAAAGCATTTTCTTACTAAATGCTAAAAAAAGCACCAAAAGTTTAAATTTGATCTTAAATTTGTCAATAACTGCTAAACTGATTTTAATTAAATTAATACTGTAGGAAAGTTCAAGAAGTCTTCTCTACAGCAAAAAAAAAAAAAAAAAACAAATTGCAAAATTGTCTCTATCGGTTAAAGGTCAAAGATTTTTGGCCGAGCCCCTGCTTGTTAAATTTGTCACTTATTACAGCGTTATTTTTGACAGTTTTTTATAATTTTTGTAAATTTTCAGCGAAACCGACTATTCCACATACTATAAAGTATGATCTTTGTATGCATGATATTTCTTATATTCGATAAAAAATTTTAAAACCATATCAAAAATGTTGAAGCGAGAATGCGTAGGTATATTTCCCTTAATATTTCAATTATTGGCCAGCATTGTTATTAAAAACTTCCTAGATTAAGGTTCCTCGAAAATCTTAAGCAATCTTTTTTTCAACTAAACGTTGGAATAAATAAATTCGAATGTCTCTTTTAATCACTTCACTTCATTCAAATCCACGATTCTTTCCGAAGTTTTAAGCGAGGCGAACAAGACGTGCGCGTTATGTTTTTAAAAATTTTCTAGATTGATAAGGTTGCTCAAAAAGCTTAAACAATATTATTATATTTTAACTACATCTGAATGATATCAAGGTATATTTACACAAGGTAGACTCATTTGGGAGTGTATAGATGCTGCTCTATAAAAGGAACCGAATTGTCAAAATTGTCTTCATATAAAATAAAAACAATTTAACGCACACATGTACAAATTTTTTCTCATATACACGAAATTTGACGTTAAGGTTCCAACTAGGGGTAATCAGCTGACAAACATATGGGCCAACGAGCTTACCTTGTGTAAATATACCTTGGAATGATATAAACTCGAATGCCATTTATAATCGCTTCTCTGCATTCCAATCACGATTCTATCTGAAGCATTAAGCGACGCAAGCAACAAAGCCAAGAATTTTAAAAGAAATCCACTTCTTTTGAATGCTTATGTCTAAATAGATTTTAAACTGCATAAAAACTATTTAGTTTCTTTTGACTACGAACATTTAATTGCTATAAATGAAAATTAACTGCTAATTGAACGATGTCGAAAGAACGCTTTCTTCCGCGCAAATAAATTTTAAACAAAAACAAAGTTTTTAGAATTTGTTTTTGTTTTATAAGCAGTTGGGCAAAAGAAAAAGTTCTTTCGCATGTAGTGAATTCACAATAATTGCCATTGCTGCCAACTTTTCACGACCTAAAATGAAATGAGATTTTATTAAAATATTTTTTTTGGCGATTTTTTTTTTTTTAATTCCCTAAGCTAATCCCGCGAAGCTCTACGCTTGCCTGCAGGAAAGAAACCAGAGTCTCTGGCGGGAATCGAAACCGCAACCCCGGCGCTGAAAGACTAGTTCACTACCAGCTAGCCTACCGAGGCACTGATAATTGTCAAAAGTGATTTAAGAAAATTTTATAAAAAAATAAGTAAGAGTAATATTATATTCGGCTATGCCGATTCTTATATCCCCTTCACTATGATGTGATGCACTTTCCAACAGGGCTGCCAGACTTATGCATTTATCTCCAAAGTTGGGGATCTCTTGCTAACAAAAAGATCAAAGAAAGACATTTGGGGCTTGGAGATTTTTTGGAGACTTAACAAAATTCGTGGATTTTTTGGGGATTTTACAAATTTTTAATATATTTTCCCTTCTTTTATTATTTACGCTTATTTTTCTTTGTTTCGTATATAAAATATGAAAAAAGTAGCAAAACTTTAATTTTACCTTTATCAACCACTTATATGGTGTAAAGGGTCCTAATTAATACCCTTTGTACACTTGCATACATTTCGGAGGAACGCATGGAAGATGTTGAAAATATGAAATACGTGTTTACACTTGAAACATCTAACATCTACTATCAAAAAAAATGTCACCATTTCTGAAAAAAACCTTTAATATTTTTTAAATACTTTTTTTCTACAAAAGTGCCAACATTTCAAAAGATAACACCAAAATGTATTTCTAATTCATTTCGTTTAATAACTTTAGCAAAATTAAGCAAAATAAGGCTTGCAAAAAAGGAAAAACTTGAGAAATGGTAACGCTGCTTTCAAAGCAACTTCCATTTTGTCAGTGATGCCACAATAATAACATAATTTATTGCCACTTTTCTAGTGATGACACTAAAAGAATCGAAAAATGAAAAAGGGAACAAAATGAGATGGTAACATTCTGTAAAGATTTTTTTTTTTTTTTAATTTATTTTTATTATTGAATCTTTCTTATCGAAATTTACAATATGTATTCAAATCTTAATTCTACTTGTTGTTTATTAGTTGTTACCAGTGTAACCACTAACTGCTGTATTCAAATTTTAAAAATGTCTTCTAGTAAGGCTCAAAGTATCGGTTCTTTTTAGCCTCTGGTGACCTTCGAACTGAAGCAAACCCCGAGCGAGGTAGTTAGGGTGGACCATTAGTTTATCGATGTAGCTTATTGAATATTTTTTAATTTCCTCCTGAATAGTGGGGACGTTGAGATCTCTGTGGATAATTTCATTACGTATATACCATGGGGCGCAGACAATTTGTCGTAATATTCTAGACTGTCTTCTTTGAAGCTTTTGGATGTTAGATGCGCATGCAGTACACCATAATTGGATGCCATATGTCCATATTGGTTTTATGATGGACTTGTATAAGAGAATTTTGTTGTCTAAGGACAAGTTTGAGTTTCGACCGAGAAGCCAATGTAGTTGAGCTGCTTTAAGTTTCATAGCCGTTATTTTCGCTTCAATATGACGCGGCCAGGTCAAGCGTCTATCTATATGAATTCCCAAGTACTTAACATGGTTTTCTACCGGAACAGTGATGTTATTTACTTTTACAGCTGGGCACGTTTGTCTTCTGAGCGTGAAAGTTAAGTGAGCACATTTAGCCGGGTTAACCTTTATTCTCCATTTTTCAAGCCAGGCCTCTAGTTCATTGATGTGGGACTGCAGATTTTGCGATGCGACTTTTGGGTCATGGTTAACGCTAATAAATGCTGTGTCGTCTGCAAATGTAGAGGTATGCGTGCTCAGGTTTGTTGGCATATCCGCTGTGTATATTATATATAGAAGCGGTCCTAATATGCTGCCTTGGGGAACACCAGCAGAAATTTTCTTGAGGGGGGAGTATTTATCTTGCGACCTTACTAGGAATGTTCTGCCTGATAGATAGCTCTCCAGAAGCTTGTGAGTGTTTTGAGGAAGCATTCGTGTTATTTTGATGAGTAGCCCATCATGCCAAACTTTGTCAAAAGCTTGGGAAATGTCTATAAACAGGGCTGAGCAGTATTGCTTTTTCTCAAACGCCGATCTTATAAGGGTGACAATTCTATGCACTTGTTCTATTGCACCATGTTTCGCTCTGAATCCGAAACATCCGGGATGATGTCGTGTTCATTTAGATGAAGAGTTATACTTAAAACGAATATTTTTTCGAAAAGCTTCGATAGGATTGACAATAAGCTTATCGATCTGTACGACGCAACCTGGCTAGCATATTTTCCTGGCTTGGGAATCATAACAATTATAGACCTCTTCCATGAGGATGGGAAGTATCCGACTCTTAATATAGCGTTAAAAATGAGCAGCAAGATTCTGGAAGCAGACGATGGTAGGTTTCTTATCATTGACCCTGTGATGCGGTCAGGTCCGGGAGATTTTCTAATATTCACTTTTTCTATTGCAGATTTTACTTGAGTTATGTTAAATTTTAATGGATGGTTTACCTTATCAGGAATGATTGGACGACAGGAACAAGTATGTGCATCATGTGGCGTGAAAACTTTCTCAAGGTGGCCCGCGAAAGCGTTTAATTTTTCATGTGTGTTTTTGGCCCAAGTGCGGTTTTCCAGTCTTAATGGAGATTCTTGGGTTATAGGGCATTTCATATGCCGTACAGCCTTCCATAAGCTATAATTGGTGTTTTTTGTGGCGTCTAGGCTGTTTAGATAGCCTTCTATTGCGGACTCGTGGTTCTGTCTCAATTTGTTGCGTAGTGTGGTCAGGCATAATTGTAGTTGGGCCTTAGTGGTTGGGGAACGACTGTTTTGCCATTGTCTTCTTAACTTCCTTTTTTCTCTGATAAGGGCCTCTATATCCGTCGATGTATTGTAAGGAGCACGTTTAATTGTCCGCTTGATTGGGGTTGCATTTCTTGCTGCAGTATCCAAGACTTCTGTAAATCGGTCGACAGCTATTTGGATGTCAGATGAATTTTTTGGGGGAATGCACTGTGATAGGTGAGAGCTCACATACATTTTATACTTTAACCAATTTGTGTTTCTGTTTGGATAGGAAATAAAGTTTGCAGCTGCAGCGTCAGAGTTACCTTTTAAAATGAGGATTGAAGGTGAATGATCAGACGAAAGATCATAGGAGGAACTAACTAGTAACTGATCGCGCTTGATGTTTTTAATTACAGCAAAGTCAATAAGGTCTGGTAGCTTATTGAAGTCGGTTGGCCAATAGGTAGGCTTACCACTCGATACCACATCAAAATTATTTGCAGTTACGGTATTGTATAGCTGATTACCTCTAGGACTAATAAGTCTGGAGCCCCAATATGTATGTTTAGCATTGTAGTCGCCAGCAGCAATGAATTTCTGGCCCAATGTGGAGAAGAAGTTGAGAAATTTATCGTTTACAATTTTGTGCCTCGGGGGACAATAAACTGATGTTAACGTTAGATTGAAATCAGTAAGATTTATAGATGTGGCCTGGATACAATCTTCTTCGTACTCTGGCAATGGCAAGTGTCTGATGTGTTTGTGCACAATTATGGCTGTGCTACCACAGGCTCGTCCGCTGGGATGTTTTGTGTCATACGTAAGGTATTCATTTACCCTAAAGCAGTTTTTATGAGTAAAGTGTGTTTCAGAGACAAGAAGTACGTCGATTTCATGCCTATGAAGAAAGTTTGCAACTTCGTGTTTATGTTGGGATAACCCGTTTGCATTCCAGAAACATATTTTTAACTGGTTCATTTTTTGTTGAGTAGAACTTGCAGGAGCATGTTCTGGTTTCGCATCATTTCCTGAAACATGTTCTGCATAGTGACCATGAAATTATTCATAGTTTGAATTAAATTTTCAATTGAGGTAGGCATATTTCCAGAAGGCATTTGTAGACCTTCCCTAGGAACATTAGCGTTTGGAGGTTGCTTTGCGTTAGAAGTACTCGGGGGATTTTTCGCATTAGGGTTTCCTTTTAAGACTTGGGCATATGATTGGTTTTGATTGTTTGTTTGTGAAGTACTAGCAATAGTGGCAGCGGCTTGGCTGGGCGCATGTGACGGACCATATTGGGAGTGAGTATATTTTTGAACTAAAGCAGGTTTTTTTAAATGCAAGAAGACTCTACAACCCCTATAGTTTGCCGTGTGATTTTCGCCACAGTTGCTGCATTTCTTAACATTCGGGTCAGCTTTAGAACGATTACATTCGGCGGTTTTATGAGCGTCGCCACAAACCACACATACGTGAGGCAATTTACAATATGATTTTGTATGCCCATATTCCTGACAGTTTGTGCATTGGGAGGGACCCTTTCGTTTTAATGGCTCCTCAACAGTTATTCTTCTGTTGAGTAGGTAGCGCAAGTTGTATATGGGATGAACTGAATTTTTGGTTTTGAGAACCGATGAATCAAACGATATTTCAGCGCGGTGCATTGGTTGAGGAACTTTATTCCTGTTCAAAATGTTATAAACAGATTTTACCTCATACCCCTCTAGCTCTATGGCAGATTTTATTTCCTCTGTAGGAACAGAACTATCTATGCCTTTTATGACAATAATCAATCCCTTAGCACTTTTTAATTGATATGTATAGTAACTTTTATTTTCTGCGTCCAGGTGTCTTGATATAATACGAAAGTTCGTTTCTGTACTGGCTTGAATTTTGGTTTCTTGAATTTGCCCGCGTCGTATAGAAACGACGTAGAAATTATTCTTACCTTCCAGTTGAATCAACATGTTGACTATGCTATTTGATGTTTGCTCCCGCAGAATATAGGGGGCGGATTAACTTCTTTAGTGGCTGTTCCATGTGCTGATTCTGCTTCTTCATCGTCAGGTATGGATAGTACAGAGAATCTGTTACCATTTGTTGGCAAAGAGACTACGTTAGAGCCTTTGTATTGTTTGGCCATGCGTTCCTGTTGGGTGGACCTAGGGCTAGCCTTTCTCTTAGTTATTGTAATATATCTGTCCATGCCTGTTTGCACTTTAGTACTTTTTGGCACAGCTCCTGTATTTATTAATGCTAATCGTGATGTTCCAGGTTTTTCGTTATTATTCCTCTGGTCAGATGTTGCAAAATTTTGATTTTTATCCCTATGTATTTCTTATGGGAAAATTCCAACATCTTCGCAAATTGATGTTAAATGTTGAAAGTGTGAAAAGGCTATAAGATTACCATTTTTGTTAAAGCCGGCAATACACTTTCCTATTCAGTCGTACGATTTGTCAAAAAATTTCTTGTAAAGTAGCTGAGTCATTTGAGTTGGCGTCATTTTTGTGGGATAGTGTGGCATTGACAACAGATTTTGAAGACATTTTTTTATGTCGGATAGAATTTCATCAGATTTTCGTGTAAATGAATCGTACGATTGTGTAGGGAAGTGAATCCAGGCCTTAAGTGTGTAAAAGGTACTATACTTTCCTATTCAGTCGTACGATTTGTCAAAAAATTTCTTGTAAAGTAGCTGAGTCATTTGAGTTGGCATCATTTTTGTGGGATAGTGTGGCATTGACAACAGATTTGAAAACATTTTTTTATGTCGGATAGAATTCCATCAGATTTTCGTGTAAATGAATCGTACGATTGTGTAGGGAAGTGAATCCAGGCCTTAAGTGTGTAAAAGGTACTTAATAAACTTAGGTTATTTTTCTAAACCGTTGACAGCACATACAATTTTTGATTTTTAAAGACAATTGTCATGCAAATATGTCTTCCCCAAAAATATGAAAGACAATATACATAATAAAGTTTGGGAGAAAGAATGCTGGGCGATTGGTAAGTTCTTATGATGCGTCGAGGTATTCAATAAATGACCGATATATGTATTTTTATTGTTGATTTTAAGGATGGCTAAAACCGATTGAACAAGTTCCAAATTCTTATAAATTGGGTCGTTCGTCTTCAAAAAGCATATTGTTCTGCTTGTAATTCCTCACTGGAATCGCATAAGACGGATTTAAAAAACATGCCGACACCAGTCGCTTCAAACAACATAAAATAATTTTTTTTTACCAATGAGTTTTATTTGGGGATTTCTGGGGATTTCTTATTAAAATTTTTCTTACTGTTTTTAAAAAAAATTTTAAATTTGGTCAGAAAAAAACAAGGAAAAAGTACTCAAAAGAAAAGTTGAGTTAAGTAAATACAGTATTAAAAAAACTGGGTTCAAAATTGGGGATTTAAATTTTTAAATGACGATTTTTTAAGACTTCAAACTTGTACAATAATTGTTATGATGTATTATAAAATATTCATTCCTTGAAAAATGTTCTTAATAATATTTTCTTAAAATTGCATAAGCTAAATCTACTAGAGTTTCTTCTAAATCAATAAATACTTTTATTTATTTATTTATTTATTTAAAAATTTCTTGCTTATCCTACACAACAAGATATAAATCTTATAGTTAAAGTGCAGGAATTATATAAGTTTAAAACATAAAGGGGTAATCACACTCAAACGATTACGTTTGAAAAGAAAGAAAAAGAAAAAACAAAATAGAGTACATTATAACAAAATGGAAAGGAAATAAACATTTAATTTAAAGAAAGATTAAATACCTGTATTTCTACGTTATTATTCCATTATTAATCCGTTTTACAATTTAAAACTACAAATTATTTTCTAACTTAGTTAATCGAGCAATATAATTATCAGCCCAATTATGAATAAAAATTCCCCGGGAGTTTTCTCCCTTTTCCCATTTTTCCTATGTTAATTCAATGGTAAAAATGGGAAAAGGGAAAAAACTCCCGGGGAATTTTTATTCGTAATTGGGCTGTATGAAACTTCAGCCGGTTTTCGTTAAGCAGACTAGAGCCTCAGGCGGGAATCGAACCAACTCATTCGACATGGCAACTCTAAGTTAACATACATATAAATATATGAGTATAAAGAAATGTTTTATTTAATCAACACATCAAATTGATTGACTTTAATAAAGCAAGTAAATAATTTATGTAGAATCATAAGTTCCAAAGAATGCATTCCCGAATGGATCAAATAAACTACAGAAACCGCTTGACAAATAAGGCAAAAAAAAAAAAAATGAATGTGTGTATGCATGTGTGTATGTATGTAACGTGTGGACTCTAAAACGGCTGGGCCGATTTTAATGAAATTTTCAGGGAATCTGCAAAATATTCAGGCGGGTGACACTGTGAAGTCTGATCTTTTATTTTCGGTCTGCGGGCGGAGGGGCGTTGCAAAATCCAATTTTCATATTGCACCACCAATGACGTTTACATATATTAATGTTTTTTTTTGATTCATTTTTTTTTTTTTTTTTTTTTGAAAGCCGTTGTCATGTTTTTCAAAACGAGATATCAAACTCTTAAATCGGTTATGTAGTTCCGAAGATATTTAAAAAAAAAAAAACTATGTTAATAATGATCCAATATCAAAATTTTAAAAATTGCGAAATCCACGATTCCGATGATTTCCAACGATTTGTCATTCTAATTCAAGCGGCTCCAATTCCCTTTTGCGTCTGGCCTTTGCTATTACCATCAGCAAAGCACAAGGCCAAACATTGACTATTGCTGTCTTAAACGGCCAGTTGTATGTGGCTTGCTCCCGAGTTGGCACGCCATTTTTTTAAAAGCTATAGGAAAGTTTAAAAAAAACACATCAAATTCAGAAAAATGCATGAAATCTTTATTTGAATCGATAGTACGGTCCATATAATATAATGAAGATTATTTCATGCAAATGTTGACCGTGACTGCGCCTCAAATGGTCCATCCGCTTAGTCCAATTTTGGCATACTCTTTCCAACATTTCGGCCGGTATCTTATGAATAAATGCTTCAATGTTGTCTTCCAATGCGTCAATTGAAGCGGGATGTGTGTATAGACATGAGCTTTAACAAAGCCCCACAAAAAATTGTCTAAAGGCGTTAAATCGCACGATCTAGGCGGCCAATTGACCGGTCCCGAACGTGAAATAAAATGTTGGATATCATCTCACGTTGGATATCATCACGTTGTTGAGTAACAGAATCGATAATTGATGGTCATCATTAACACTGGCCGATACAGCTGCGATATTTTCTTCACTTCGCACTGTACGTAAGCGTGTTGGTGGTTTAATGTCCAACAATGTAAATTTGGTGCGAAATTTAGTCACAATAGCCGAATAGCCGCTTTAGTGGGTCTATTAAACTGACCATAAAATGGAAGAAGCGCGCGATTAACTTTCTTAACCATGCACGCATTTTGATAATAAAATTAAATAATTTGCAAGCGTTGTTCGTTTGTAAGACGATTCATGGTTAAATTATAGACCAAACTGATGATATTTCACAGTGAAACAAAACACGAAACGTGCGTCAGCTGTTTAAACCAGTGTTGCCAAAAAGATAATAGCTAAAAAATCACCCGATACATGCGTTTCCTTTTTGATTGAGCCCATATCTACACCATATGTAAGTTATTCTGTAAAAAAAAAACTTTATGATAGGTATTCCATGGATTTTTATTTAAAGCCGTAAATTTTGTTAAAAGCTCAATTTAAATTGTGTGGTAATACAACACTAATGTTTGCTTAGGGCCAGCAATGCGGACCGGGTCAGCTAGTGTTAAATATTTGTCAAACTGCTTGCGATCAATACCTTGTACTGAATTTAATCAATTTAATGAAAATCATCCCGAGCGAAAATAGAGAAAAAGAAACACAATAAAATGGACGAGAATAAAATTTCTTTAAATATTATAAAAAATTTCTAACTGAGGGGCTGAAAAGCAAAGTGGTACAAAACTAAAAAGATCGGTTTTATCAACACTACTAATTCGAGTATATATTACTAAACAAAAATTCAGACCTCTATAGTTAACTCAAATTGCCCTATATTGACCGAAAGTTTATATTAAGTATACAATAAAATAAAATTTAAAGCTTAATTAAGAATTTTAACTTTTGCACTTGTACCGTTTTGATTCTTAACCTCTCAATTATGCTTGTATCGTTGATTCGAAAGCGGAAGGTGTGTGCTTGGCAAACAGTTTGTGTAGTGGTTTGGCAAAAGAAAACACTTAAAATTGAATAGAAAATTTAAAATTTATCGTTAGCTAAAATGCAAAAGGCTTATGGTCCGTTCATCGATAACGAATGAAGACTTCGTTCGCATAACTTACATGTAAAACAAAAACAATATTTTATAATTTGTTTCTGTTTTAAATGGAATTTTAGCGAACGAAGTCTTCATTCGCTATCGACGAACACGACCTTAACTTACAAAAATAAAATTTTACAGTAGAAACAAAAAACTTTGTAAAATTTGTAAACTATAAACATGTCAGAAAAACATGAATTAATAAGTCGTCCATGGAATTCTTCAAGCAATATTCAAAGAAAATAATTTAATTATAATTCAATAGAAAAAAAAATTGTAGTTAATTCGTTTTGTTAGTAGCAAGTAAACGCACTTGTAGTTACGTCCCATTGCTTTTTTTTTGTAATTGCGTAATTTTTGATCATAGAGGTGTAATATTTTGTCAAGACATCTAGTTTAATGGCATTCATAATAATCAATAAAAAACTCGATTTTAAATTTTTGTGAGTTAAGCCCATATGCATTTTAGCTAACGTCATTTATAAAGAAATTGTACATTATGTGTGAATAAATGATCTATGATCTAAAAATAGCTCAACAAATAAATTATCTAGAAAAATTAAACTTATGTCAGCCATATATTACACCAAATCAGTGCTCCAGTCTGGCACTGCGTAAACGAAATTGTGCAATTTTTAATTTATAGTGAAAAGACATCGTGTGCAAATAAAAAAATATACTGGCTTTTTAATTTTTTCATTGATTTGACCAGCGTTCTCAGTTTTTTGGATTTATCCCCAAATAGGGGATTTTTTTTGTAATTGGGGATAAAAATTTCGTGAAAATCCCCAGGGGATTTTTTTTCGGGGAAAAAGCATTTGTTTCGCTGTGAATTTTTGGGGTTTAGTCAAGACGTGGGTACAAATTAAAGTCTTTTTTGGTTCAAAAATTTTGTCATACCAAGACGCTGTTGGTTCGCAACGTTTTCAAGAGCTTGCTGAAATAGTTTTAAATATGATTTCTGTACCAACGTGTAACGCTTGTTATGAACGAGTTTTGTCTATAATAAATAGAATCGAAAGCAACATAATGCAGTCTGAGTTAAAAGAAGCTCTTCTTAGAATTAACATACACCTTTAATTCAAGGCCCACAATGTCGACAAGAGCATTTCTCTCGTATATTTATATTGAACACAATAATAAAAAATTAAATTTAGTTTTCGTCTTCAATATAAATATACGAAAGAAATGTTCTTGCCGACATTGTGGACCAGGCAGTTAAAATAATTCAGTTTTCTATGACACATTTATTCCATCTTCTCAAATGCTAACACTTTTTAATATCAACAATATGTTAAGCAAAATTGCATTGGCTGAAGAACCAGAAGATTTGATCTGAAGTTTTTGAAATGATAATTGATGCATAATTATTATACCCTCCACCACAATTAGTTGTGAAGAGGGTATATTAAGTTTGTCATTCCGTGTGAAACTTTTTTATTATTCATCTCAGACCCCATAAAGTATATAGTATATTCTGGGTCCTTGGGTAAGTCGATTTATCCATGTCCGTCTGTTAAAAACACTCACTTTAGAAGAACTCAAAAGAAATGAACAAACTTGTTGCCAAATTGCTTGTAGTTATCCTAAGCAATTTGGGATTGAAATCCAGCAAAATCGATTCAGTAGGACAAGAGCTATGAATCAAAATGTTGGACAACCACCTAAAAAAATTGATAATTTTGTTACAAAAAATAACATAAATGCTGGAACAAGGCACGGAATGAGATAAGATTTTGCAAAAATTTGTTCTATTTGACTGGAAATCACGCTGTTAAATTTCGTGAAGTTCCGTCCATAATTTACCCTAAGCCCCATATAAACACTTCTCCCGGAAAACAGTTTAGTACGCTTAAAACCGTAAAAAATAACGCTAGCGTAACAAAATTTGGTACGTCACAGTTTTTTAGGACTAGAAATAACACTGTGAAATTTCGGATCGGTCCATAATTTACCTTATGCCCCATATAAACCCTACTACCGGAAAACAGTTTAGTCGCCTAAAACCATAATTAAAACAAATCGTCACAGTTTAAGATAATAATAACATCATTCAGATATTACTCCTTAAACATTCGAACTGTCGGTGGAGGGTATCAAAGATTCGGTACAGCCGAATTTAGCACTCTAACACTCAATTTACATGATGAATTTTATGACGTCCAATTTTGGACGTCATTTTTTTGTTTGGTAGCAAACGGTGTAGAGAAGAAAGAGGGATAGAAAAATAGACATGATTTCTGTTTTCTCTTCCTCTTTCTTCTCTACACCGCTTGCTCCCAAACAAAAAATGACGTCTAAAATTGGACGTCATAAAATTCATCATGTAAATTGAGTGTGACTTGTTTTTTTGTGCGTTTTTATAGTAACATACTCTTTAAACATACCTGTATAGGTACAAATAAAATTTGCTTTAATAATATGACACAAATGAATTAAATTAAATAAATAAATAAATGTTAAATAGGATTTGTGGGATAAGAAAACACCTATTTTGTGTATTTTTATGGATGATAAATCGTAAATTGGGGATAAGGTATAATATAAAACTGGGAACCCTGGATATGAATTTCATGAGTCTATTGCTGCTTTTAATGTCCAGAATTTTATTTACCGCGGTCATTTTTTGTTGTCACATTTTAAAAACCGATGCAAAACTGAACGCTTTTAATATTCACTCACAAGTTCACTTTGAAGTTTTATAAACTGAAGCAAATATCTAACTCGTTTTTTTCTTAATCAGTTCACGGAGGTAATAGCAAAAATATCGCAATACACTGCAAAAGCGAACTGTACACTGCCAGACTTGAGCACTAAATTTTTGTAGTGTATTTATTTAAGGCATTAGAAATTTTTTTAGGAGGAATGGTTTTTAAAAATGTTTAGATTTTTTAAGCAAAATTTAGTTTTTCAGCAAATTAATTCCACATAGAATTTATTCTTTCAAAGGCATGTGTAAAATTTAGTTTTTTGCGGTTTTATTATTGTATGAAAATTTTCTTAAGAAGTATTACAGTCATTTTTTCTATAAATAAATTCACTCACTCATTCACTTGATTTCCATTTCTAAATCAACTTTTTTTCTATTCTGTAGGTGAAAATGTGAACGTGAGTGGTGAGAGCAAACACATGATGTATGGAGGGACAGATCATGGATGGAACCTTATTTTTTTTCAACATCCACTTGTATTTATGCAATTTAATACTCACAATTGTTGTAGGTAAAAAAAACATTAAAAATTTATAAAAAAAGAAAAGAGAAACGAGTGAGAAAGTAGAGTCGGCCAAACAAGCCCATATGATACCCAACACAACAGTATTGAAAAACAAATTTTCCAGGGCAAATTGCAGCCCAGTCTAGTTGGATATTTTTACAAAGACAGAAATTTTCTTGGAGGATATGACCATCAGAGGACAACCAACTAAAATTGCTAGCTAGAGCAGCTCTTGAGTGGAACCCCCAAGGACCAAGATGACAAAGAAGATCATATGGACTCGCAGGAGACAGAAAGAAATCGAGAGAATGCATTGACTCCCTGTGTTCTTTGTGAACTTTTTATCTAATGGTTTTTTTTTTAATATTATTGCATTATAATTGTGTAATATATTAATCAGGTTACACAAAGTGATACATTTTTCTAAATAACAATGGAACAAAATAATAGCTACGTTCTACACTAATGTGTATTTAGCGTGTTAAATATTGAATGCAAAGTTTATACTAATAAGCGATATTCACCACGGTTGTAGCAATTTTGAATATTTAATTCAAATAAGCGTTAACAACACTAATAAATTAAAGTCAGTTGTTGTTAAAAATTTTTCAACACCATAACCTGGCGTTTACATTTGCCAGTACTGTCAAGACAGTAGCAACTGTCTTCCCAACAAACCAAAACGATATAGAAAGAACTTGTCGCAAGCTTACTAGCATAAGCCTTAAGTGCCGGTTCACACATGTCAAGTTTGACTCGTCAAGTCTTGAGCTTTTAGGAGAGAAGGGAAAAGAGAATGCCATTTCTTTTCCCCTCTTTCCTAAAAACTCAAGAATGGACGAGTCAAACTTGACGTGTGTGAGCCGGCGCTAAGCTTAGAAAAGTGTTGTGATTACTATTATAAAAGGCTAATAAACAATTATTTAATAATGAAAACTGATCCCTTGCGATAATATTACTTGTATAACAAGAAGTCTAATATTAGAATAAGCTTACAGAAAAATAATTTTCTTAACTTTAATAAGATTTATTACAATATTTACGATTATATGGCATATTTACAAAAGTTTTTTTACTTATATAATATTTAATTGCTTTTTTTACAATTGTGCACTGTTTTATATAATTTAAAACACTTCGCTCTTCGAACCAAACACAAAGACTGAAAAACTTTAACTAATAATACAAAATTAAGGCACGTGTCAAATAACGGGACAGCATTCTCAAAAACACTTACAAAACTATAGCGAAAATAAGTCATTTGCAATCATATTTGTTGTCATGTTGTAGGAAATCTCTTACAGTGCAGCCACACGATCAAGATTTTCTTGAGAGTCTTTTACATATACTGATTGTCAAAATATGCAAAAGTTGACAGCTGTGACGTAGGCTGCACGCAAGTTGAAAGCAATTTACTTTTTCAAGATGTCGTCACCGAGAAAACAACTCAAAATGTTTTGCTATTTTCCACTTTTGATTTTTCTGCACTGTAGGCTGTTCGAAGGGACTTTATCATTTTGCTTATTTATTTTATTAATAAACATATTTCACTATTTTTTTTAGGTTTTTAGTTAAAATTTTAAAATTCCCGCAGCAATTTGTAAACAAAAAGAACTTCAGCTTTTGCCGGCAAAATATTTGTGAAAAAAAAACAAAAACAACTTCAAAAGATTTGTAATAAGCTGTTTTCTTGAACGAAAATTGATACACTCACTGGCAAGAGAATTTTAGAGGCAAGTTCGTATCAATTTTTAAAAGTATGAGTGTATTGGTAAAAAAGTGTGAGTGTATTAAAACTTGATAGCCAAAACTTGATCGTGTAACCCTCAAGTTATGATAAGCTTGTTCTACAACTCATTTACCTTTTTGTTTGTTTTGGTATGGTGGGTTGGCTACTGTCAAGCAAATTTTGCAGACAGTTAAATTGCACAGTGATTTGACATTTGCTAACAGTAATCTAAAGTTTTGTTAGCAAAAGAGATAAAAAAATCAAAATGTAAAAATAATTAAACATATTTTGCTTTGATTTTTTATATTTAAGTTAAGTTTTATATTTGTTCACACAATATAGTTATTTTAAGCTTTTAAATTTGTTTAGTTTATACAAAATACGTTTAGCTGGACTTGCGCTGCAACATTCACGTTTGACATATTTTAAAAAGTGAACTGTCTTAACTACTGTCTGGACGCCTACGTCACGAAGACAGTTTGTAGTGCTTTTGGCAACTAATATGTATTTTCTTATTGTCTTGCCAGTACTGTCAAATGTAAACGCTGTGTAAATATTATGTGCAATAAATGTATATGGTGCTTTCAACAAACGGACAGGCGTTGTTTAATCGCCTTAGAATTTTAAAGAATCAAGAATAACTTATGTAGCCTCCGATGATTATTTCGATGTGTTGCAAATAAAATCACAAAATCAATATGCCGCCCATCTTTTTTGGTATGAAAATAGAATAAAATATGTGGGTTATTTAGAATAGTTTTTTTTTAAATTTTTTTGGTCACAAATCATGAAAAACAAAAGCATAAAAGAAAACTACGTACATATGTACATATTTATGAATAATTTTCTAATATTTATTTTCCCATTAAAGAAAACGTTTTCATAAATTATTTTTTTATAAGTTGAAAAGGTTTAAAAAGAATTATGCATGTGTGCATTTTATCTTTTTGTGTTTAGTGTTTTGGAATATGAAACGATAAATACATATTTTTTTAAATAACATATCATATATTTTTTTAAGTGTATACTTGAAATATAATTGATTATATAATATAACACTGTACAATACGATTTTTCACCATGATCAAACTAACCAGATTCTGAAAATATAGCTTCAAAAAAATATACGTATCTCTCAGTTTTTCTAGATCAATTCATTTCGCGTTTTTACGCGCAACTAAATTTTTAATGTATATCCACCTGGGTATCACTTGGTAAAATTTCGATTTCACCCACACCAGTTGATCGAGATGCCAGATTTTTTGCTCAAATACTTCTTACTGTTCTCAGATGTAAAGTGTAAAAAATTAGCAGAATCGGTTCACGGGTTCAAAGATTTTGATCACATTTCTTAAATTTTATTACAATTTCATATATTGTTGCTCTGTACGAAGCTTTACAATTATTGGTTATATTGGTCAAACTTTTTCCTAATTTTGTGGCATTTGCCGGGAGCTAATGATCTAAAATACTAAAGCTACGGTTACACTTGGCAAATATTTGACGAAAAAAAACGAAACTAAAGTATATTTTAATTTAATTCCCATATGTTTTTTTGATTACAATACCACATCTTACAAAAAAAAACTGTTTTTTAATATTGGTAGCAGTAATTTGTTTTATTTTATGATATTAATGGCCATTTTCTCATTAGGCGATTATCTTTTTCTCCAACGAAAAACTACACATTAAAGAAATTTGGTTTTCTCAATGTCTCATTTGCTTCGATTTTATCGCAAAGCTAACCGGCATTCTTCTGCCAATTATTTATTTTCCTTTTATTTGCCGTACAGATAAATTTAATCAGCTGACTCCCAACTTTTACATGTATTTAGAGTGGCGTTGCCAGCTGAAAACTTTGTTTTTTGTCGGTATATTGATAAAACCAAAATCGTTAACGGACAGTTTATCGGTCCAATAAATTTATGTTGACATTAAGTAACAGACTGTTTTTCGATACATTGAGAAAATGGCCATAAGGCCATGTTAAATCTCACTAAAAGTAGTGCTTATGCTTATTTGGTCAAATATTTAAGAAGTGTGAACGTAGTTTAAGATTTCACCTCAGCAACGTAATTGGTGTTTAAAGCTCTAACTGGAACATTTTTGTGAATTAATTTAAAACAAACACTAAACTTCATTGTAAAGAGGTAATTTCGATCGTAAAGTTGTGCATTCCCATGTGGTGCAGACAACAACATCAACCTAATAAAAATGGCAATTTCATATACTTATATAATTTTAATATTGTGCATATATGTAAGTTAATGTATATGACCGCTATATAAGCACATGTAATTTTTTATACCTACGAGTATTTATAACGAATACATTCATATAAAATTAATATGTTTATACAATTGTGTGTAGGTATAAAAACTTTTTGTAATGTACGACATTTTTTACATAAGTACAAAACCATTCTTGTAGGTTTATTTTCACAGCTTATTTCAGATTTTGTAAGGTCAATGTTTATTTTTCTTATACATTTTTTCTTTTAAACAATTCTTTGTTGCTTCTTTTTTGTTTTTTTTATTTTAGGTTTACGAAACACATACAAAGTAAACAAACAACCTTACCCTCCAATACAATAATTATATGTAGTACATGCAATGTATACAATGACATATTTACAAACATTTTTATATATTTACTACATGTTTATGTATGTATGTAAATAAGTTGTATGTATATCTACATACATACATACATATGTAAATGTAGTTTATAAAATATCGAAAACTTTGCAGAAAGTCGTAGGAAAAACTACTTACGACAACAAGAGAACAAAAAAGAAGAAGAAAAATGGATAGAATACCAAGAAAAATTTAACGAGTAAAACACTTGTAAATGTAAAGATTAAGAAGCATTTAATAGGCACCATATTGTTAGAGACACGTAACAACTGTGACGTTGATGTTGCGATGTCATTAGTGTTTGGGATTATGTATATCCTGCACAACCGAAGGAAAG
Organism: Pollenia angustigena; assembly: GCA_930367215.1. Lineage (NCBI taxonomy): Eukaryota > Metazoa > Arthropoda > Insecta > Diptera > Polleniidae > Pollenia > Pollenia angustigena. Next base: position 284,446,129 of record OV884056.1, read on the forward strand.
TGTATGTAGGTACCTATGAGTTTGTCATTCCGTTTGTAATTTCCACAAACTTCAACTTATATTTTATACTGGATTCTAATAAGAACCGGACACTTTTTATGATGACTTTCTGTCCGTGTGTTGGTTGAATTGGGGTTTCCGAAGGCCCAAGCTATAATGGTGCCCAGATTGTTATATATTTGTATCACATATATGTAGTTAGTCTTTAGATTGATTGATAAAGCGCTGAGGTTTGAGCCAAAAACTTGAAATAATAGTTTTGACACAATAGCGCCCATAACATATAAGCTAGAAAGAACAAACTTTGCTCAGTTATTTTCTACATAAGCATATGTACATAGTATATTTAAAAAAAAAAAAAGACAATTCACCAAGCCCCCGTATAATGATCCTAATGAATTTTAGGTTTTGCTGAGATAGAGCCCATACAAAAAAAGCTAGGTTGAAGAAATTTAGAACAAATATTCACCATATATAAGATTTGTTGCTATTAAAAATCAGCCAAATCGACCTGTTATTTTACGTTGTACCCAAAAGGGATGTTACGAAAATTCGTATCGCTGAATATTCGCTTATTTCATGACATTCGTATTCGCCAAATTCAACTTAGAGTGTCACAACTTTGAGTTGGCATCACTGCATTACCCATTTAACAGCTGATAGTTGTCTTTTGTTTAGTTTGCTTTGAAATTTCAATATGATTCGCCTTACACAAGACCAACGCGTGCAAATTGTTGAAATTTTTGATCAAACTAATAGTTATATTCGTCAAACTCATCGTGCACTTCTTCCATTTTATGGCGTACATAATCGTCCTTCAGAGCGGTTAATTCGAAGAACGTTAGATCGTTTTCGGACCACATTTACTGTTACTGATAATGTGCATCCCGTGATACGCCAAACATTGCGCACTGAAGAAGCTGTAGCCGCTGTACAGGAAAGCATTGAAGATGCTCCTAATCAATCAATTCGTCGGCGTTCTCAGCAACTGGGGTTTTGTCCTTTCACTTTATGAAAGATTTTACAAAAGGATTTTGGCTTTTAAGCTTTCAAGATTCAACTTATGCAGGAATTAAAGGCAAACGACTATCGTATGCGCTGCTTATTCGGCGAATGGGCTGCCGCACAAATTGATATTGATTTGAACTTCCATTCAAAGTTTAATTTTTCCATGAAGCCCATTTCTGGTTGAATGGGTATGTAAATAAGCAGACTTGTCGCATTTGGAGTGAGGAGAATCCACAAGCTTCCACACAGAAAATCATTGTTTGGTGCGCTTTATGGGCTGGTGGAGTCATTGGCCTATATGTCTACTGTCAATGGTGAACCGTATAGGAACATGATTCAAAATTTTTCCGTACCTCTATTACGTGGCTTTAATCTTGCTGATATGTGGTTCCAACAGGACGGAGCCACATGCTACACATTGATTTATAAAATTTTCTTTCCAATAAAGCCCGTTTCATTGGTATTAAAAACATATGTATTTCGTTGTTTTATTATGATTTAAACTTGTGTTAATTTTTTTTCCATGTCCACTTCTCCAATCCTGCCTACATTTTGTCGGATGTTGGTTATTAATAATCAAGATGCTTGTACCCAATTAAAAAACTTGGGCTCTTCCCGTTCTTCAGATATGTATACAGAAATCTAAAATGTCTTCGTATGGGAAGTGCCACGCCCATTTCACAAATCCCGCCCATATTTTGTCGGATACTGTGAATTGATAGTTAAGATACTTGTACCTTATTTGGAATTTTTGGCTCTTGCCGCTCTCCGGATATATAGGAAAAACAACAAAGGATTTATGGATAAAATTAAAGACAGTCGGGGTTTTTTGCTTTGAATTTCGGTAAAGGAATTTATGTGACAAAAATGTGTGCCAATCAAGTCGCCATCATATCTGGGTTCTTCGAAAAACCATTTTCAACAGACAGAAGGACAGACGGACATCCTTAAATCCTCTTAAGGTCCCAGAATATATATTTTTATTGGGCCTAAGATTAATATTGAAGAAATTGATGTTAAACCAAACGGCATAACCTTCCACTGAAACAAGCCTTTCCCTGCTACCGTAAACGCTGTGTACTCTTTGCTATCCTCTGCCATTGGTATTTGTCAGTAACCGTTCTTCAGGTCTATACTGCTTATGTACTTGGCGTTCTGAAGGCGACCCAGAATGGCGTTTATCCGCGGTAACGGATACGCATCGGCCACGGATTTGACATTGAGTTGCCTGTAATCTATGCACAACCTTAGGTTGCCATTCTTCTTTGGGGCCATGACTACTGGTGCACTGAAGGGGCTCTTAGAGGGTTCTATACACCCATTCCTGAGTAGCTCGTCTTCTTCATTTATTTTCCGTTGCATCTCGGGATTTCACTGCGTATACCCTTGCCGGACCGGTCTGTCATCTTTCAATTCAGCTAGAGTTGTGGGACCTCTCACCTCGTTAAACTTATTTAGCTCCTCTTGCAGAAACGCATTAATTCCTTCCTCCTCGCTTCGTTTTATATGGCCTGCCGGCGCCACGGCCGTTATTACCTGATGCGAACTGGGTTTAAACTGTACCCTTTGGTCACCACACTGCATCTCAAACCCCACCGCTCTTTAAATGGAATAATGACAAACTTTACCTTCGGTGAAGGGTATAAAAATACAAGAGTTTAAAAAAATCCATAAAATGAAACAAAAAATATTCATTTTTAATAGTTTTTATTAAAAAAAAAGTTTATCTTTGACGCAAAATAATTATCTCTTTTTACCAAAGGTAAAAGCAAACAAAATATATCGCTCATTTGCTGCAAGACCGGCATAACTCAAAAAAATCCATTTCGAGATAAACACATTTAAAGTTTTTGATTTGCTCTAACTACTTAGAAAAAAAGAAGACACATTCTCTTCAAACTTGGAAAGTATAAAAGATATAAAGATGAATTTAATGCACAATATAAAGAAAAACAAAGCGAACAATTCTGCATCTCTAACTCAAAAATTTCATTTTTTGAGTAATGCCGGTCTTGTAGCAAATGAGCGATATATGTATATATAAACTAGCATTAAAATGGTTGTCTTCTTCGTTCAAATCATGTTAAATTAATCACCCTTATTCTATTTGGCGTCGGCAATTTTAAGGCAACAGCACTTCTTATCAAAGACAACATTAATGCTATGTTAAATTGGTATTTTGTTAGAGTATTATGAAACCGTTGACTATTTATCGATAATGTTAACAAAATACAGCACACATCTCCAATATTAAAATCAGCTGATTCATTTTGTTTACTATTTTTTTTATAAGAAAAAAAATTCTGTGCTGTTAGTGCAAATTTTAAGTTAAATAAAAATTTGTTTGTAAAAAAATAATGTTTAAATAAAATTTTTTTTTATTATATTAAATTTTCCCAAGTGCCTAATGGATTTTATTTAACCTTTTTAAGATTTGACAGTTATTTTCGGCTGAATAAACTTTCTTTTAAATATGTGTTGGAAATAATAGAGCCTCATTAAAAGAGGGAACGTTTGTTCCAAACACAATATATTTGCAGCAACATTGCGTTTTTTGGCCCAGGGATCGTACCAGCTCAGCGTTGGAAATTATTTCAACTTTTGACTGTCCAAGCCACTAGTTTAAAAATTTTGTCTGAGACTCTGAAAGTCATGAAGAGAGAACTTTGTCCACAATGGGTAAATTAAAGTTGCATTTCTTTGAAAAGCAGCATTTCCAGGTGTAATTGGCTGTGTGGACGGAGCCCAGAAAAATATCAAAACCGCCGTAGAAATCAAAATTGCAGCCAACCATAACGTAAAATTTTTAAAACACGGCACAAAGCAGCACAAGACAACACTAAAAATGCCGACGACAAAATCAAGGGCAATTTATGGCAACAGCAACGCCAATTTTTCTTAGAAAATACCAAACATATGTAAACAGTCATCGAAATATGGCAATATTGCCAACGGGAATACGAAATTGAAACAAAACATAAAAAACGGCATTATTTACTGTTGACGACGCCAAATAGAATAAGGATGAATAATCATCGGAATGTCAATTTAATGTTAAATACATTTGGAAGTGTGGCGGTCAGTGTTGCCAGAAGTAGGGGAAAATCCCTACATGTAGGTATTTTTTGATACTAAAATAGAAGCGTAGGGAAAATCGGACAGATTTTTACTAATCTCGAAAATGTTGAGATTTTTCGTCATATCGCATTATTTTTGAAATAAATGCATAAAAAACATTTCATGGTAATATTTTCTTTTCCAAAACGGTTGACAATTTTTCTATTATCTAAAATCGCTTAAAAATAGTATATTTCCAGAGTTGATTGTGGTTTAAAAAGTTGGCGACACTAATATGTATGTATGTATATGTTTTTTCTAAAATATCATTCAATGTTGAAAGATTTAATTGAATTTAATGAATAGTACATAATTATTTTGTGTCAAAGCTTTAATATACATATATATTCGAAAAATTATTTTTAATAACTAAGGTTTTTTATTCTATTTGAATGACAATAATGCGTAGGGATTTTTGAAGGGAAACTTTTTTTCAACGTGTAGGGTAAAATCAGATCTTTTTTTTGGTATAGATTTTTTTTTTTCAAAATATCCACTGGCACACAGGTGGCAGTTTTTCTTTTTAAATTTTTGTTATGCAAACGAAATATTTTTTCAAATAAATTTTAAATATCTAGCAAAATTTCAGATTGAATATTCGTATTCGGAGAATAATGGCGCAGATATTCGTATTCGCGAATATTATCGTAACTTGATAAACGCAATATCACTAGTTCCCATAGCACAAATAAAGAAGCCTAATATTGAACTTAATGGTTTAATGGGTTCCCAAAACCAAAAAAAAAAAAAAAATACTCTGAAAAAATTGCCTATTTAATTCTATGGTTAAACCCAGTCTATAAGAGACATGAAATACTGTTAAAACATGATGTTATAACAGCGTCGTTAAAACTCATGTTTTAACAATCGTGTCAAAGCATAAAAACACTCTTATATGCCTATACTTAACACACCGTCCAGACTATCCAGCGTTATGTGTGTTCAAAAAAAAAACGTTGGCAGAATGTTCTTTGTTGTGGGGAAAACGTATGGGATGACAACCATATAAAAAGCAACAATAACAACACTGTGCTAGTTGAACATGGCGTTATAACAAATTTCGGGTACGCTGAATCCAATGGTGCTAGCCGTTTTTTTAGGTTAGCTATTCTTTCCGAGATACACCGTTATTTCGAAAATGGAGGAGGTTCCACATTATATATTCGCGTGACTCAAAAGCCGTTTAGTTTATTAAAATTATTAAAAAAATCGAAATTCCGCAATAAAATTTCCTTTAAGAAAGGTAAAACTTTTTTCTAATATGCGCAGTGGTTTTAGAAACATTTTTTAATATTTAATCATTTTTTTATCAAAATTTCGAAGTTTTTGTTTTTTAAAAATTCATAAAAAATTGGAAAATACAGCTATGCTTCATATAAAAGCAGAAATATAAAAAACGAAGCTGCAAACTAAACAAGCCATAAATGATTAAAATCTGCTATTAACTTTTGATTTTATTCACAAAAGTCGAATTAATTTAAGAATTTCAGAAAACGCAATATTTGTATGGGAGCCCCCTAAGAAGTGGAGATAAGGCGCAAGTATGTCTCGAGAAAATGTTAAGGATAGCAAATTAATTTAGGTCGGTCATACATTATAGCCCACTAGGGGAGATTCCTCCTCAGTTATGGGGCTTTTTCTTCAATATATTTCTAGTCTGCTTTGAACATTTTGTATGTAAGTCCCCTTAAGGAATGGTAGATAGCGGGTGGGTATGTAAGAAATTAATGATTGGGATGAAAAATAAAGCGGGATTGGTCATACATTTGACCCATTCATCTTTTTAGTTTTTTCAATAAGCTAAAGCGTTTTTGAGTTACGCAAACATATGTTGTGCAACCTCCTCCATTTTTGAAATAACGGTATATCTCAAAAACCAGAGCTTACCTAAAAAACGGTAAGCACCACTGGATTAAGTGTACCCGAATTAGATTCAAACAACAATTGCCAAGCTTGTCTAAAAAAATCAACATGACGTTTATTTATATTGCAATACTGCAGTGATGTTACACAACGTTGTGCAGGCAATTGTTTTAAAACGATTTTTTAACAAAAACAAAACATTGACAACAGCAATCTTCCCGATACAAGTTCATGTGCACACAAGATATTGTTTGTTGTTCTAACATACGGATGGCTAATATAGACGGTATGTAACCATAACATTAAATCAGTGTTAATGTTAAACATTTCATGTCTGTTGTAGACTGGGTGTGAAGGGTACATAAGGGCACTGCTACACACAGAAAAAAATTCTCCAAAAGTTTTCACCAATTAAAGCATTAATCAAAAATAAAATCAGTTTTAATTAAAAATTTGATCAAGTGAATTAAACGTTTAATCAAGTATATTAAACGTTTAATTAATATTATGAACTGGTTTAATTGATACTATTAATTTGTTTACTGGTGCAAATTTAATTAATTTTTTAATTAATATCACAAATTTTTTAATTGAAATCAATTTTTATTTATTTCTGTGCACGTTCAATATTGATGGATCGCGATCCATATCGCAGAATGGCCTAAAATATGAAATCCAGATCGCGGATCGTGGATCGCGTGATAAATATTGAACGTGTAGCATTTTCATGATATTAAATAATATTAATACAAATTAATACGTCAGTAAAAAGTGTCAAAATAAAAGAAATAAAATACGCAGTGGAAAAAATTAAACAAATGAAAAGTAAAACAATTGACAAAATTTGTGTATTTTTTCCGATCCTGCAACCACTTTTTCCTCCAAATGTTTCTTTCCACTTTTTCTTTTGGGTTTATCGCGACGACCCGCACAGCACAAAAATAACATAAATACTGACGCGATAAATATTGAACATGTAGCATACGCTCGTGATCCATCAATATTTTAAAATGGATCGCGATCCAAATATCACGATATATATTGAACGTGTAGCAGTGCCCTAAGATTTGACAAAAACGCATATAAATATTTGTTATACCCACACCACAATAGCGTTTGTGCGGATGTTTGTATCACATTAAAATATTGGTTCTAGACCCTTTGTATAGTTTTTTGTTATCCGTTGTGAATCTATCTCAAAAGATATACTCACGAAAATTAGTTTTTAAGTACTGTGGTGAAGGGTATCGTAGGTTCGGGTAGGACCAACTTTACTTTCTTGCTTGTTTGTACTTGTTTTTATAATGACTTCATCGCAATTTTCAAGTTAAATCTCCAGGCAGTTTTTTAATTAGACCATAGTCATTAGCAGGGCAGGTTTTTCATGATATTTTCACGAAAAATATGCACTTGCTTATTTCTTAAACGGTTACTAAACTATTTTAAATTTTATGTTTTTAATAGTGATTTATTTAAAAATGACAAAAGAAAATAAAAACGCTTTAATGCTCGTATGATGAAAGATAACTCTGACATAGTCATTAAACAGTCACTTTTGCTTCATTAAAAATGACCTAACCGCCCCTTCTTCTAACATTTAAGTTTTAAACTTCTGTCACCCTTTTCTCCTCATTTTCACGTGATTAATATTTCATTAAATTAATAATGTTAATATTTAATAATTACGAAATAAAATTAACAGCCCCATAAAATCGAACTAAATAAATGTTAAATGCGACTGACTTAGCAATGAAACACAATTGCCATTCTCATGTTTGATTTTATTTCATTTGTAACAATTAAGTGTTAATTTATTATTAAACTCTCTTCTTTATTTTGTTCTATCTATAAATAAATATCGATCTTTTCGAATTAGTTGAACTATTAAACTAACTTTTTATGAGATTTAAACATGAACTAAATACAAGTAAAATAAAATATAAAGAAAAATATGTTTTTGTATGTTTTAAATGGAATATAACTCAGTATTAAAGATAATTATTAAAAATTAATTAATTGACACACATTTTAATTCTTAAAGCGGTCAAAGAGAAGAAAAAAATAGCGAACTAATCATTATTTCTCATTTATTTTAATTTAAGTAAAAATTAAAATAAAATTATGTATTTGAAGGTATTGTTTTGAATTGTTTTACGTTTTACAGAAAATAAGAAGATTTTTTTCAATGAAATTACGAAATATTTTTATAGAAATTTTAGATTTTTTTAAAAACTTTTAAAAAAATTTTCTATAGGTACTTTCGAACACAAACAAAAATCTCGTTAGAAAATTTCCATTTTCTTAAACGTCAGAAAATGCCGTTGTTTTCGAATAAAATAAATTGCCACAGGAAATCTTCGATGTTCTCAAAGTTTTCAATGTTCTTGAAGATGATAAGCTTCTCTAACAAAAATTCGTGTTCGCGAACATAATAAATTTTCATAGTAAATTTTCGTCGATGTTACCGTATATAATAAATTTACACAACAAATGTTGGATGTTTTTGTACAATAGAAATTTCCATTCGAAATTTGATTTTGATTTTCTCAAACATAATATATTCCCATGGGAACTTTTCGATGTTCTCGTACAAAAATTTTCGATCTTATCGTTTATAATAAATTTCCAGCAGGGATGATAAAGTTAGAACATTTTAACTTTTTTCAGTACTACTATTAGCATTGCAAAAGTACTGAAGTACTCCAATGACATGTTTAGTACAATTTAAAAATTTCAAACATTTAACATTGAAGTATTTTAGTCTAGGGTTGAAGAATTGAAATATAAAATAAATGAACTTATGTGTCCAGATATCAGTAGAATTGCCAAAGGTATATCATCTATACCACATTCGTCGGTGAATGTGAAACATATTTTTTCCCCACATAAATTAATAAAAATAAAACAAAGAAATCTCCTTTGTGTTAATACTGTATCGAATTTATTTAGACAAAATATTACCTACAGTCTAATGGATCTTGTTGCTATAGTTTTAAATGAACAAAAAACTAATCGTGTAATTAATTCTTTTTTTTTTATCAAGTTTTATGTCTCAAATTAACGATTAAGCCGGTTAATTTCCCCCGATTAGCCGATGTAACAAAATTTTTAAATTTTTGTAGTTTTCAAACCATATTTTTTGTGCTTTTAGTTATGGGTGAGTTACAAAGCTTCAGCTGCAAAGCAACTCGCTTTTTAAATGCGTTCTACAATGCAAGTATGTAGAATTTTACAATGTTATCTATACGAAAGTTCATCAAAAAGTTCCCAAAGTGCGCCAAAAAGGTTGTGTTTAGAAATATTTTTTCCTAAAATACAGTCCAGAAACAGAAATTAAGGAATTCGGAAAAGAACTGCCACACAAAAAACATTTTTCCTTTTGTTTCGCCTATGTAGTTGTAAGATATTGCCCTGCAAATAAAATTGGACCACCTGATCCATTTTGATAAAATGGACTACTACATGGACTGGTCCGATGTAATGCCAGCATGGACTATGTCATTGTTAAAAAGTGTTTGTAGAGAGACGACATGCTTTCGTTTTTAAACGACTTCAAAACTTATCCTCTTGATTATACCATGGAGTAGTTTTAAATCTACTCCTTTGTAGTCCAAAGCTGGGTTATATGGTCCTCCCCTAGGACATCGTAATGTTAAATAGACCATGTTTTTTTCCATACGTTTGGGTTACCTGTGGACTAGTCCTAGTCCCTTGTGGGCTACTCTTTACACGCATGTTTGTACTGGTCCTATTTTTTGCAGGGATGGTACTTAAAGAAGATGCTTAACCAACAAACATTTACTCAAGTACTAATGTTTTCTAAAAATATCGAAAAAATTACAAAATTTATAAAATTTCTGTACTTAGAATTAATAGATTAATCGATTAATTTTAAAATTTTATTCGTTTAATCGAATAAGTTAAAAATACCAAATATCGATCGTTTTATCTTACAAAAATAAAACCGGATTAATTGAATACCCTTGTATTAACTAAAGTGTTTTTGAGAGTGGGTTTAAGGGCCTTGACGAATTTTAGTGGTGTGATTTTGAGTGTTATAAAACTAGATAAGACCAGATTTAATCACCTAAGCAATTTTCGAAATTCACGAAATTTGGTGGTAATTGCTACATATATAAAACGAATTTGTTGAAATTTAATGACAATCGTTCCATTGCGCCAACAACTTTTGTTAGTTTTTGTCAATTTTTTTATGGAGGTTGCTTCACATTTGGGTGCATAGCTCTTTTCTTACTGGACCAATTCTGTTTCTTTTCAATCCAAGTTGCTAAGGATAACAAGAATCCATTTGTTAGCCGAGTTGTTATTTTATGTTAAGTTAATAGGATGTAAGCGTGATAATAACAGACGGATTTGGCCACATCGACTTAGAATTCCTCAAGGAATTATATATCTCATGCACAGAAAAAAATAAAAATTGATTTCAATTAAAAAATTTGTGATATTAATTAAATAATTAATTCAATTTGCACCAGTAAACAAATTAATAGTATCAATTAAACCAGTTAATAATATTAATTAAACGTTTAATATACTTGATTAAACGTTTAATTCACTTGATCAAATTTTTAATTAAAACTGATTTTATTTTTGATTAATGCTTTAATTGGTGAAAACTTTTGGAGAATTTTTTTCTGTGTGGGATCTAATATAAATATTAAAAAAGGTTTCACATGAAATGACAAACTGAGTGTACTTTTAATTTATTGGGCTATTCACAAGGTAGTCATAAAGTTGTAAAGTCATATGTCTTAAAATAATTACAAGAAATATATATGACTGCTGTGGCAAGCGCTTATAATTAAGATTTCTTATGCACAGTTACGATGAAATAATGAACACAGCATTAAAATTTTTATTTTGTTTCAAACACAACAATATTTTTTTAAACAATTGTAAAATATTATTTAGGACATTATGACGATATGACTTGATAGCACACCTTGTAAATAGCCCAAAAAAGTTTTTAAAAGCGGTAAATTGATTCCAAGTAATCAAAAAAGTGCAGGAAAACAAAAACCCTTATTTTAAACAATTTAATATTAGGTATGTAAAAAAAAAGAAATTTCAAACATGAAAAATTTGGGAATATCAAAAACAAGGCCCATTGAAAAGGTCTGCGCAAGAAGCCTGATGATCATTGTTTTCGTTCTTTTGAGCTTTCAAAAGTTGTTTACCTGCACGTTTTTTCCTTTTGCTTTGTATATGTGGTAGTAAGTTTTTGACAGTTTAAAAGAAAAAGTTTTTTGTTTTTGTACAAGTAAGCAGACCTGATAGATGGGCCTTGATCAAAAACATGTTTCTATATAAAATTCAAAATTGTTTAAATTTTTATATAAAATTTTTATAATCAAAATAAATATAAACAAAAAACTTTGTGATAATTTCTGATATTTAAGATTTTTTTCAACTCCTATCAAAATTATTCCGAAAATGTTTAAGGAATTTAAATATGAAGATTTTAAATCGTTTCGAGCATGAAAAAACTTCTAAAAAATTTTTTTGGATAATTTCGAATATGAGAAATTTACTGCAATTTGAATGAAAAATAAATCTGAATAATGATTATAACCAGGGTTGTCAGATGTGGCGATTTCTCGCCAAACATGGCGATTTTCAAACATGTTTGGCGACCTAATTTTTGATTTAGCGACATGGCGATATTTTGGCGATTTATAAAACTGTTAAAATCGCCAACTGGCTATTTTTGATGACCTATGAATTTGTTTTAAAATTCGTTAAATTCAATACTTAGAAACAATATTGTTTTAATTCTCGTATTTTTATGAATGAAATTTTAGGCAATCATATCTATGATAGGTATTTGAAGGTACGTATGTTCAAATGGCTGATGAAGTTAATGAAAATCTTCTAGAAAAGTGTTTTTTATATATAAAATTGCTCTTGAAAAAATCAATAAATAGAATTCCTTAAAACCCTAATATGTTTTAAGTCTATAAGCATTTTCACATTATACTTATATGTATGTGGCAATTTATTATCACAGATAAAACATGTTGCTGTTAGTGATATTTTAAAGATTTTTATGAATAATATCATACCTTTGGACGTTTATGAAACACAATGGAAAAAATAAGCGATGGTTAATTGGAAAGATCACTAAAAAAGTTAAGGCCAACATTTTAAAGCTACAAGTATACGGCAGGTACGTAAAATTTTAAGTACTTTACTTTGGCTGTCCTTAATATGCGGTTATTACAACTAGTAATGCCTGTGTTGAAACTATGAACTCCACTAAAACTCGCCTTCGAATTAGAATGCAACACGAACTTTTAGACGCGTTATTAGGAGTTATACAGGCATGTTTTGTAAATCACAAGATTTCAAATCACTTGTGATTTTGAAATCACAATTATTATTTATGGGTGATTTGAAAACCACAAAAGTTTTAACTTAGTTAAAAATGGTGAAAACAAATAAGCAAGTAATTTTAAATTGGCGGCCACTTAGCTGACTGGTTTAAAATCGCAATTATGAAAAAAGGTTTTTGTCCAGAACAACTTTTTTGTGACTTCAAATCACTTTCACAAAAAGTGATTTTCAGAACATGCCCGATAAGTTATATGAATGGGAATAGTACATGTTGGACTTCTTTTGTACTTCGTTAAATAAATGTTATATACCCTCACAATGTATTCCAAATAAGAAGACAAATAGCGAGTCTTGACGGTGAAGCGTTTTAGATATATAATAAAACTGCAACTATTGTATATAGTGCATTTCTAATATTTGTTTAGTATTAGCCGCAAAAAATCTTTTTTTGTTTCTTTAAGTAGACTACTATAAATTATTTTATAGTAAACATCGTACCTTTTTTGTGTTCACTAACTATTTTTATTTCGCTCTAAATAAAAGTTAAGCAAAATATATATTATGGCGACTTTTTTTGAATTTTTGGCGTATTTAAGCGATACGGAACTAATTTAGTTTTAGGATTTATAAAAAATATTTTTAATAATTTAAAAAATATGTATTTTATTGTCAAAAACTTGTAAACAAAGGCTTGGGCGATTTTTGATATTGAATTTGACGAAAAAGGTCAAAATCGATCTGACAACCCTGATTATAACTTTTTCTTAAGAGAAAAAATTTTCGAATATAAAATTTTCAATACAATATTTTCGAAATAAAAGTTTTTGTTGTTGTTTTTTTGTTTGGCTTAAGGTCATATAAAAATTATAAATAAAAAATCCACAAATTTTTGTACATATTTTTAATTTTGCTTTTTATTTTTCATCCGATATTTCGACCATGCACCGATGGTCATCTTCAGGGGCTGCAAAATACACATATATTTAACATTTAAATTTTATATCATAACACAAATTAAAAACTACAAAGAAGTTAATACGTCCTAACTGCTTGTCATATTTTCATCAACTGATATTGTCACATTGATTTCGTTCTATCGAACTTGTCTTATTTTTGTTTTCTATGTCGGTGTTTGTTTATTGTGTATTTGTAAATATGCGAAATCTTATCGGTGTCTGTCTTGTAATTGAGACGTAAGTTTGTTGGTGTGTTTACTATATGTAACATTTCCAGTGTATATCTCTTAGCATAGTTACTCTCTTCTTGTAAGATCCCTGCAAATAAAATTGGACCACCTGACCCATTTTTATAAAATGGACTACTCCATGGACTAGTCCGATGTAATGCAAGCATGGACCATGTCATTGTTAAAAAGTGTTTGTAGTGAGACGACATGTCTTCGTTTTTTAACGACATGCTTTCGTGTTTAAACGACTTCAAAACTATCCTCTTGAGTATACCATGGAGTAGTTTTAAAACTACTCCTTACTGGTCCAAAGGTGGGTTATATACCATGGAGTAGTTTTAAAACTACTCCTTAGTGGTCCAAAGGTGGGTTATATGGTCCTCTCCTAGGACATCGTAATGTTAAATAGACCAGGTTTTTTCCATACGTTTGGGTTACTTGTGGACTAGTCCTGGTCCCTTGTGGACTACTCTTTACACGCGTGTTTGGACTGGTCCTATTATTTGCAGGGATGCTTACATTATTAAAATTTGGTTTGTGTCCCGTTATTGTACAGTGGGTCGCAAGGGCAGTTTTTTGTTCAATTGGTTTTGTAACAGCTTTCTGATCAGATTTGTGTCCTGATAATCTTGTCTTGAGTGTTGATTTTGTAGTCCCCACATATACTTTTGGGCATATGTTAGACCCGTCCCCCTCACAGCTTATTTTGTAAATCAAGTTTGATTTTTCCTCCTTTTCAAGTTTCGTCTTTGGTTTGCTGAATAATTGGTATACAGAGTTATTGGTCTTAAGCGCTAATTCATATTTTTCTTTGTTGTATATGTCAGAGTTCTTAAGCCTTTCGGAGAATCCAGGGTCTGTTATTCTTTTAAAATTATTTTTGTGGAAAGAGTCATCACTTATTTCTAAAACTCGTCTTATAAAATTTGTTGCAGTGTTAATGATTATTCGCCTAGGATGTTTGGAGTAGAAGTTTATAAGTCTTCCGGACGATGTTGGTTTTTGATACCAGTCTATCCTAAGTAGGTTGTTTTGTCTAAGAACTACACAGTCTAAGTACGGTATTCTATTTTCATTTTCTTCCTCTTTCGTAAAACAAATCTGTCTATTAAATGAGTTTAAAATCCTCAAAACTTCATTTACGTCTTTTCTTTTAATTACACAAAACAAATCATCCACGTATTTTGTAAGAATTTTTGGTTTTTCTCCCATCAGATCAACTGAATAGTCTAGAAGCTTTTCCATTATAATATCAGCAATTACAGGTGATGCTGGTGATCCCATTGGCATACCTTTTCTTTGTTCAAATAATTTACTTTCATATTTGAAATATCTTGTATCTTTGATACAAAAAGAAAGGATATCCATGAAAAGCTTTTTTGGTATTTGAGTGTAATTTTCTAATATATTCCAGTTTTCTTCAATTGTTTGGAGAGCAAGATTGACTGGAATTCTCGGAAATAAAGCCACTACATCAAATGAAATCATTATTTCGTCGTCTTCTATTCTAGTTTTATTGATCCTTGATTTAAAATCTATTGGATCCTTCACGTTGTATTTAGATTCTTTCGTAAGATTTTTTAATATGTCTACCATGTATTTGCATAAACCATATGCTGGTGAATTAACGGATGAACAAAGTTTTTATTTTCTAAAAATATTTCTTAATTCGATTTCAAATATAAAAATTTTCAACAAGATTTTATTATGATTTCGTACTCGAAATTTTCCATAGAAAATTTCAAAATGATTTGATAAAGAATTTGGTTTTAAAGAAAATTTTGCATAGATTTCAAATATGAAGAATTTTCTTTAAACAGGTGTCTAATCACCGCATTCGATACTATCGTATCGAATAAACTATCGGAACACACTGACGTATCGAATGAAAACTCGATAAATGTAATGTCGAGTTACTCGATATCGATACTATTATTTCAAATTCAATACATTTCATTCGATATCGAGTGTCATGATACCAAAATAAATAATTTCGATCAATTTTGCTCGATATCGTATGCGGTGATTAGACCCCGCTGCTTTAAATTTTATTTTTTTTTTTTTTAATTTCCCATTGTGCAGTCGACTGCCTATTGAAAAATTAACACAACCCTATTAAGATAATATTCTTCTTTCCATAAATGCGCAGTAGATATTTAGTAGCATCTTTCTGATATTTCAAACAAATCTTATTAATTCGTACATTTTGTTTATTTTTTTGTTTTTTTTTTTTTTAATTTAAAGTGAAATTTATTTTTAAATCAAATCAAAAGATTAAATATAATATTTATAATATAAGAATAACCACATTTTTTTTATAATGCTTAATAAAATACAAAATATCACAAAAAATAAGTCAATTTATTTTGGCGAAACTCTCAGATGTTAGATTTTGTATTTTTCTTGCAAGTTTTTATCAATTATATTTTTTTTTAAACAAATTTAAGTGAAAACTTATTTTAAAAATATAAAACATTCTATTTTATGCAGGGACCGTAACAGTTATGCCTTTTTTCATAAAAGTCAGATGATAACTGTTATTTTTTGATTTTTATTTTTTTGAGCAAAAATAACAGTTATTTTTTGATTTTTATTTTTTTGAACAAAAATAACAGTTATTATTTGATTTATATTTTTTCGAGCAAAAATAAAAGTTATTCTCGAAATAAATTTACGTGTTTTAATAATTTAGATGACTTTAATAATTATTTTAATGTGCATAAGGAATTCCTATGATAATTACACACTAAAATAAAAATTTAAAGTCAACTAAATTATTAAATCACGTACATTTATTTAGAGAATAACTTTTATTTTTGCTCGAAAAAATAAAAATCAAAAAATAACTGTTATTTTTGTTCAAAAAAATAAAAATCAAAAAAATAACTGTTATTTTTTATCGAAAAAATAAAAATCAAAAAATAACAGTTATTTTTGTTCATAAAAATAAAAATCAAAAAATAACTGTTAAGTTTGATCTAAAATATAAAAATCAAAATTATAAAAATCAATATATTTTATCATTGACAAGTGCATGAGGAACAATATGGTATACTTGAATCAGTTTTTCGACATTAAATTCTATATGCTTTTTTTGTTTTAAAATTCCAATATAACTGTTATTTTCGGTCCCTGATTTTATGTGTTGTTTATAAATAAAAACTTCCTAAGATAAATTTCGTCGTGAAATTTCAATGTCATAAAATACATTATAAACAAAATAATGTGTAATATTTATCTATGTGGCAATTTCCAACAGAATGCCGAAATATTTTTATCAGACCACAATTTTGTTAAAGCACTTTGGGACTTTATAAAATTATTACTGAAATTTAGTCTAAAAACTTTAAAGAGCAAAAATTCTATAAACTCGTCAACTTAAAGACACATTTTGATAAATAATATATGTATCTAACTAAAATTTTTTTAATAAATAGTATCAAAAAAATTTCTTTCTAATGAAATCCTTTCAAAGTTTTTGAGGAATTTTCTTTCTATTTTCTTCTAAAATGTTTAATACTTTCGATGATTTTAATGAATTTTCTTCCAACAGAAAACTTTCAAATATTTTCGTTAACTTTTTTCTCAAAGAAAATTTTTCGGTTCATTGGAAAAAATTTTTTATTTCCATATTTTGGGAAAATTTCTATATTTTGGCTAACTTTTCTCTATACTTAAAAAAACTGTTTCTTCCTACATATATCCAATATATTTTTATACCCTTTATCCAATATATTTTTATACCCTTTACATATAAGTTTGTCATTCCGTTTGTAATTTCTACAATATTGATCTTAGACCCTATAAAGTATATATATTCTGGGTCCTTATGAGGAGAGAAGTTGATTTAACGATATCCGACCGTTATTTAGTTGCTCTGTATTCTGCTCGCACAATGGTGAAGGGTATATAAGATTCGGCACAGCCGAAGTGCAAATCTTGACCGTCTCACACCCAAGTAAGACAACAAATTGGTTATTTTTCAGTTGGAAAAAAGAACCAAAATTAATTGAAAAAAAAATAACACAAGTACACATTGTTCGGTTCGGTAGATTTGTGGAAAACACAAACGCTAATAGTGTTTGTGTAGTAAATCATTAAAAAAATAACGTTTCTCTGTTTGTCATCTTCGAGCACCAAAATAATACTGTTCTTATCGAACTCAACAAAAAGATGAGAACATTTAATTCCGTTCGGTTTTTTTTTAACCACAAACTTCATTTTGTTCGGTTCAGCTTATTAATGACGATTTCTTTTCTGAGAAATATGTTGCATTAATGTTACGTGTTCTACATTTTTGTGTTCGTTTGTACAAAAAATACAACTGTGGGAAAAATTTTCAAGTTCTTTTGTGGATATGTTGATGAAAAACATGCAAAACATGTTGCATATTCCCGTTGCAATGGAAAGTTGCAGAAGTTATCGTTATCCAAAAACCAGGAAAACCACCTAATGAAATAGCATCATATAGACCCATTTCATTACTTCCTGTAATGTCAAAAATTTTTGAAAAACTTTTTGTCAAAAGGCTTCAGTACATAATAGAGCAACGTTAATTGATCCCAAAGCATCAGTTTGGGTTCAGAGAGCGTCACTCTACAATAGAACAAGTCAATCGTATTATAGACTTTGCTGAAAAGTCGTTAGAAAATAAACAAGTATGTTCAGCCGTATTTCTTGATGTAAGTCAAGCTTTTGATCGAGTTTGGCATCAAGGACTCTTATACAAATTGCACAAAGATCTACCAAAAGAATTTTACAAAATTTTAAAGTCATATCTAGCTGATCGCCATTTTCGAGTTAAATTGGAAAATGAATATTCAAACCTAAAAAATATAGAAGCCGGTGTACCGCAAGGTAGTGTCCTTGGACCTATTTTATACTTGCTATACACAAGATATCTGCCCATACCCCAATCTGCAACAATAGCAACATTTGCAGATAACACTGCAATTCTAGCAACAGGCAAATATGAGAAAGAATCAACTAACAAAGTACAACATGCACTTTCAGGCACCATAGTTTGGATCAGGAAGTGGAGGATGAAACTCAATGAAGGTAAATCTAATCATATGAACTTCACCAACAAAAAAATTAAATACCTACCATTATATGTAAACAACATAAAGATACCATATGCTAATACTGCCAAATACTTAGGCATGACTCTCGACACTAAAATAAAGTGGCAGGAACACATTTAAAAAAAAACTCAGGAAATGAAACTAAAATTCAGGCAACTATACTGGTTACTTGGGAGTAATTCTGATGTATCTCTCACTTACAAACTCTTGGTGTATAACCAAATAATAAAACCAATATGGACGTACGGAATACAGCTCTGGGGCTGTTCGAAGAAAACTAATGTACAAATTATTCAAAAATCACAAAACAAAATACTACGTACTATCGTCAATGCTCCATGGTTAATTCGTAACGACGACCTGCATAGAGATTTGGGGATAAACACCGTAACTGAGGAGACACAACTCCATGCACAAAAGCACGCTACAAAACTTCAGCTTCATACAAATGAAGATCTTAATAAAATTTCTTCTTTCACAACCCATACAGAAGACTACTGAGGACCCTTCCAATGGATCTGGTCAACTAGATATATGTACACAAGTACATAAATTTATAACTTTTTTTTTGAGGATAATTAATGAATTATCACTCGTCACACTATTTTACCTCCTATTGTAATATTACTAAATGAGTTTTACTCAGTCGTAATTATATTGAAATAAAAATAAATATAAAAAACAATGTTGCATATTTTACACTTACTTTTACTTAAAG
Source organism: Pollenia angustigena (assembly GCA_930367215.1). Lineage (NCBI taxonomy): Eukaryota > Metazoa > Arthropoda > Insecta > Diptera > Polleniidae > Pollenia > Pollenia angustigena. Next base: position 284,465,459 of record OV884056.1, read on the forward strand.
GCAGTATGCCTGTTTTACAACTTTGGTACTTACAACTTTGTTTGTACAACCAATGTTCTATTTTGATTGTCATAATTCATACCGCTCATAATTTTGTAAAAAATTGTTTTAAAACAAAATATAAATATATTTACACATTAAAATCAAAAAAAGTCTATGTAGTATATTATAATCGTTTTAATTTTTCTTAGCCAATAGTGATGTCAATATTTGTTTCCAAGCCATAATAGCGTGCAGAAACCGCTCAAATAGCTTTAAAAATCGCTCATGAAGTATTTGAATGATGAAAGTGTAATAGTTGTAAATAAAAGCAGCTAATTGTGTTCTATTGAAATTGCACAACATGTAACACTTCCAGTGATTATAGGTAGCATAAGAAAATGTTACATGTGTTTTAGACTGGTCGGAATTTTTTTTTTTTTTTTAATTTAATTGTTTGCGCTGCTTAAAATATGAGGTTTGGTGTAAGAAATCATGATCTAATTTTTCAGGTCAATCCGACGGTGCCTAGCTGTGCCGGGTGGGGCCCAGCGTTACCGTTGTGACACTAAAGTATCAATTTGACCCTTTTTCGATGGTGTTGATACTTTTTAAACTATACTTTTGTATCATTATCACCGATTTTGTGACACTTTTTGACCCTTTCTTGGAAATAGCTCTCACATTTTGTTTTTTGTCAACACTGCGGATCAGAAGTGCTCAACAAATGTTTTCGAAATAAGCATTGCTTGATATGGAACAGACTCAAAGTATAAACTTACAATTCCATGCTTTCTTCTCCTTGATTTTTGATAGTAAAGTACAATTTCCCCAAAAGCAAACATAACTCATATGTATAAATATTTGTTATTTTTTACGGTGGTTTCTTTTTAAAACAAAACTTTGACATTTTATTAAAAAAATGCAATTTGGTGTTTTGCTCTCTTAAACAGTAGCATGTTTTATTCAAAAAAATTCGCCCTTAATAATGGCAAAAGGTATTAAACTTTTCGCCTCCTTTTGAATCGACAGTGTTGAGAGTGCCCTACCAGGAATGAAAACAAGAGGTAAAAATTGCTCGATTAGCGGCAATTCCCAAATATTTGCTTAAAGCGGTATGATAGCAAAGTCTTATATTTATTAAAAATCGTAAAAGCTTTAAAAAATCTCACACTTACTGGAAAAAATCGTTTTAATCGAGAAAATGGTTACAATTCGCGAACGATAGCAAAATTCAAAACAAACACTAAAATTTATTTGGCATCGCTAAATCGGAAAATTACATTAAACGTATGAAAAAATTAGCTATAATGATAAAGAATAAACTTTTTGTCAGGTGTTTAAAACAGGGCAGAGCATTCCATAAAAAATTAAGTTTTTGAGCTCTTCCTACCTGAAATATTATTTTTTTGTTTGCTTATAAAAAAAACTTGGTCTTATTATGTTCATTAAAATGGGAAATACTGCTTATAAAAAACTTGAGCCGAAAATATGGCTTTGTTACGATCTTCCGCAGAGAAAGTACTTCAAGTGTGCCAAATTTCAGCTTCCTATGTCATCAGATGGCTTCAGAAAGTTGCGGAAAGAATAGGACATACATGCAAACATCCTGACATACTAAGAAATTATATATTGTATAGATAGATTAACATATGTTCGCGCAACTCAAAAACGCTTTAGCTTGTTGAAAAACTAAAAAAAAAACGAAATTCCGCAATAAAATTAACTTTAAGAAATGTAAAAAAATCCCATACAAGATGCGACCAGTCTATTGTGTATACTGTAACATATTTTTCTCAGAAAATAAATTGCCATGATATTCGTTCGTTTCTGTTGTGCGTAGCGCTCTTTTGGCTGGTAAAAAAAACCAAACATTTTTTACAAAATTAAAATACACATACGAAAAATAAACAAAAAGCCAGCAAAATAATGTTACTCACACAAAACAAATACATACACAATACACACACACAAGCTGTTCATGCTTCGGTCGTTGCCAAGGTATATTTACCCAAGGTAACCTTGTTAGCCCATATGTTTGTCAGCCGATTACCCCAAGTTGGAACCCAAACGTCCAAAGATGATGCAAAGAGAAATGCAAAAAGGGTAGCTTTCGAAGAAAGAGACAACAAAAAAGGCAAAATCTTCCGTCTCGTGACATATCTGTTTACTAATCAGTGGACTCCACAGCCATGGTGGTCAATGTTAAAAAAAATATCAACGCTAAACTTATTCTAATCAAAGGAGCGAGCATAACAAGAAAAGAGTACTAAAATGAACGTGGGGGTGCCTTAGTATATTTGAAAGGAAAAAGTACTGAAAATAGTACCATAGTACTGAAATTTCCATCACTGCTGTGATTACGATTTTCGCAATATTTGTTTCAAATAAACGGACGTTTTTTATACTCTATTGAAAAAAAAAATCCCTTTCTTAACAGCCACTCTCTATTACGAACAAAAAGTTTTCATTAAACTTCCAATTATTTTAAAAATACAACCTCTGTCATCGTTTCTTACGATTGCGAAAATCATAATACACAGTACAAATTGTTCGAACTCGTATATTATTTCTTTAGAATCGAAATATGCAGTAACCACCCTGTTTTTTTTAACGAAGATTAGAATTTTATATAATGACCGCCTCTTTCTTGAAAATTGTTCCGTTCGTTAAGGGTTGTGTTCGTCTACACAAACACTAAAAAAAATATCGTTCCTGTGTGAGTAAGCCGAACGCTAAATAATATTCTGTCTATATTCGAACACTGTAAAAAATATTTTTTATTTTATTTTTTTCAATTAAAGCAATAATAATTTTCACAACACATGTGATTGAATGTGTAGATAAATTTACATGAAAAACACTCAAAAAACTGAGTGCTTTTCATATAAATTTTACTACACGTTCAATCACTTGTGTTGTGAAAACAGCACATGAATCAAGTAAATTAAACGTTTTTCAAGTAAATTAAACCGTTTAATTGATACTATTACCTTGTTTACTGGTGCAAATTTAATTAAATTTTTAATTAATATCACACATTTTTTAATGCAGTTTCAAAGGAGAATTATAGAAAGTTTTTGTAGCAAATGTTTCATAATATAGACAAAAACTATAAAATTTTTCGATGTTTTTGAAAAATGTTTCTTCTGTTTAAAATTTATTACTGTTTTTGACAAAGAAAATTGTTACAAAAAGTTTTCAATAGTTTTTGTATTTATTTTTTCGATAAATTATCTCTTGCAAAAATTTTCGATTTTCTTTTTATAGAACACTAGCTTTACCCGGTGCGCTTCGCTACACTGCTTTAACCACTTCTTCAGTTGAGAGATATTTAATATATGCATCCTATGGGAGGTATTTCCCTCCTGCGCCTACCCGCTTTATTTTTACTTTCATAAGAGTGACTTCTGCAAAGTTTGAACATTCTCACCATAAAAGTTCTTAAAATATGCGATATTAAACATTGGCGTCCTATGGGGGGTACCACTTCCCCCTGCTATTTTATTTAAATTTTGGAGCCCAGAAGATCCTACTACGAAAAGTTCAACAAAATACGTGCAGCGGCTCTTATTAATATTTCTATCTATGAGTGGTACTGCTCCTCCTCTGTCTACCCGGCGCATTTTTATTCAAATTTAAATTTTGCCATAATAGTAGCTTTAACCACGCTTGAAGACTATCCCTTAAATAGTTCTTCATTTGAGCTTTATTTAATACATGCATCATATGGGAGGTATTTCCCCCCTGCGCTTACCCGCTTTATTTTTGTTTTCAATAGTGTAGTATACCATAAGAGTGACTTCTACAAAGTTTGAACATTCTCGCTATAACAGTTCTTAAGATATGCGATATTAAACATTGGCGTCCTATGGTGGGTATCACTTCCCCCGCTGCTATTTTATTTCAATTTTGGGGCTCTGAAGATCCTACTACCAAAAGTTCAACAAAACGCGTGCAGCGGCTCTTAATTATATTTCTATCTATGAGGGGTACTGCTCCTCCTCTGAGCGATATTCAATATTGGCATCCAATGGGAGGTACCAATTCCCCATTCCCCTACCCCTATCGAAAAAATAAGTAGCTTTTTTATTTTTAGGCCTCACGTAATGTTACTGTAAAAATTTCAGGAAAATCAGTTCAGTAGTTTAGGAGTCTATAAGCCAACAAACAAACATACAAAAATTTTTCATTTTTATATATATAGATTTTTCAATATTTTCGATTAATTGTCCCTTTATAAATTTTATTCTAATTTTAATTTTTTCTGTATTTTCAACAAATGCACTCTCTTTAAAATTTTCCGATGTTTTCTCCATAGAAAACTTTTTGATGTTTTCTTACAAATTCCACAAATTTTCTCTCCTTAAAATTTTTTGATATTTTCAACAAGTTTTTTTTTATGTAGTACATTTAACAATCTTTATGACATAGAGAAATCTTTAGAAAGGATTTTCAATAATTCTTGATAGATTTTCTGTCTAAAGAAAATATTTCGATAAATTATCTTTTTTTAAAAGTTTTTCGATGTTTCAAAAAATTTTCTCTTTAGACAATTCACAAAGTGTGCTATCATGTTATATTGTCATAATGTTCTAACATTTTACAATGGTTTAAAGATATTGTTGTTGCTTTGTAAACAAAAAGTGTCTTAAATTAATAGAACGTTGCTTGCTATGTTTATTGGGCTGTCGTAATTAATCAGAAGAGACCAGAGCTGAGCGGCTGAGCCGTACCGCGTTAGCTCTTGTAGCCGTCGCCGTTGATGGTATAATTTTATCCGGCTAACATCAAAATTTGACCTGCGGCTAGCAATTTTTGCAACAAATCACTCTGCTGTTTGGTAAACAAACGAAATAAAATTTATTTCTGATTTGCGTCTGCAAAATGGAAAATAGTCAGGTAAAATCTAATTTAATTTATTAATTCATGGAAAAGAATTAAAAAATATTTTGATGTTAGGTAATTATTTATTTTTTATATTTGTTTTAAATCAGCTGATTTAAATTCAAAATAGCATACAAAATAATGAGGGGTTGTTCACAACAGTCGTATTTTTTCATGTTATTATTTTAAGACATATGTATGACTTTATGACACCTTATGAATCCCCCATATGTTTATTGTGCTTTCGTAATTAATCAGAAGAGACCTGCTGTGAGCGTCTGAGCCGAACTGATTTAGTTTTTGTAGCCGTCGCCGTTGATGGTAAAGTTAATATCCGAATTTAACCTGCGACTAGCAATTTTTGCAACAAAACACTTGCGGCGTCAAATTTTATCGGCTTAGGACTCTGAAGTTTGGTAAACAGACAAAATAAAATTTATTTGTGATTTGCGTCTAAAAAATTGAAAATAGTCAGGTAAGATCTTATTTAATTTATTAATTCTTGGATTAGGTTAATATTTTTTATTTTTTTTTTAAATCAGCTGACTTAAATTCAAAATAGCACTAAATTGTCTCTGTAGAAATAGAATATAAAAAATGTTTTGGAAAAATAAATGTTTAATGAAATTAATTACCAACACCACAATAGTGTAGAGGGTACCTATTATGCTTTTGTGCTGATGTTTATAACACTTTAAAATATTGGTCCTACTAGAATCACTTATAATTATACCGATCGAATCAAAAGACCAAGCCTATAGAAAATGGGGAGAATCGGTCTCGATAATTACTTTTACTGTAGCTACTAGTCCTCTCAGAAGATGCTGGGCTGGTAGGTCTAAACTTAACCAAAGGTCCGATATAAACCCCCTTTCTGAAATCACTTAAAAACAAACAAATTTCATATAGATGCAGATATCGAAATAATATCCGGCACAAAGAACTTTTCATGAAAACTAATCTCATAATATAATTTTGTTCCAGCGGATCCATGATTGCCCATTGGTACCAAATTGCTGTAGGGTATCATATGGTCGGGCTGGACATGGATAAATAATTTTTTTTTTTAATTTTCGCTTTGTTGACAAGTGTCTGTAAATTTTTGGTCAGTGGGTTGTGACGCAATTTCAATAAAGTTTTGTTGTATATTTTGGCCATAAAAGTTACCGACAAGAATTTTAAGTGTATTAAAGCCAAACAATCATTTAAGCCATAATAATGTTCTTATTATGGAGTACAGACATTTTTGCTTAATGTAGTTGATTTTTTATTTAAAGTTATAGGATTTTTTTCGCTGCGTACTTATTCTGCAAAGAATATGAAACAACAAACGAACCAAAATTTTTTGCTGCTGATATGGGCCAAAGAACGCCCAAACTCTGGAATTAGTATTGGACACATCGTGTAGGTACGTGTTTTAATGTTTATTTATTTATTTTTTTTTTTAATACATTTCGTTTTGTTTTGGCTTTTATATTTCCTTTAATTCTATTTTTGTGATTTTTATTTCTAAATTTTTATTTTGTTGTTTTTGTGTTTTTTTTTATACTAATGGATTATGTATTTAGAAAGCCCATTTAAAATAATTGCAATGACTTTTTGAATGAAAAAAGGTATTTGTACATTTATTTTTGAGAACATACAAATGTTTATATGTACAAATGTAAGTATGTATTTATGTATAAATTCATTGAATATATGTATGCAAGTAAATCGTTTTATATCTGTTTTTTTACTTTGTACGTTTTTTTTTGTTACTTTTCCTTCTCTGTTTAAGCTTTTTAGGATTTATTTAAAAAAAAAAAAATAAAAAAAATCGCACTTAAGTGGCATTTTATTAACTAATCTTTTTTCATACATTCCTATTTGTTGTTAATGAATCAAACACGAATAACATGTACAAATATGTGAAATGGCCGTTAAGTAACACAGCGATTTAAATCGAAAAATTTAGAATTATTCGTAAACAAAACAAAAGCACATGAAAGTATTTTAACTTGGAAAATAAATCAAAGTTTTTCGTCTGAAGACCTTGTTATTTAAACGTAAATGTTGCGTATACGTAATGCTAGAAACACAACTGGGACGAACGACGAATTATTCGCAACGAATATTCGGCATTAGAAATAGAACACATTGGTGTATATGAAGGTACACACAAGTATTGCGTAGACTGAAAATCGTCGTGCGTAACGAACTCTGCGATAGGTTTATTTCTATTTCTTACGTAGACGAACGACGAATAAATTGGGAAAGGGACAGTGCAGCATGATATAACGATAACCTTTCCAACGATATGCCATTTATTTCGATGGTTGGGCTCCACAAGGGTTTGAGTGGGACCATACACCGAAAAACACAAAAGTACCGTTATCTAAAATTACAGCGTTTTTCGTGTTCAGGAGGTCCCAACTAACTTATCTAGGCATGTGACGTTCTTGGTGTTTTTCCAAATTAAAAATTTGTAAAGCTGTGTTGTCAGTAAAAATGGCTTTCTATTAAAACCTTTTCGATATTTTCGATCAATTTTGTATTCAATTTTGCATAAATTTGTGTTCTTTATAACAAACTTATTTTACATAAAGTTTTTATACCCTCCACCATAATTAGTTGTGAAGAGGGTATAATAAGTTTGTCATTCCGTGTGAAACTTTTTTATTATTCATCTCAGACCCCATAAAATATATATATTCTGGGTCCTTGAGTAATTCTAAGTCGATTTAGCCATGTCCGTCTGTCTGTCCGTCTGTCCGTCTGTTGAAAACGCGCTCACTTTCGAACAACTCAAAAGAAATGAACAAACTTAGTGCCAAATTGCTTGTAGTTATCCTAAGCAGTTTGGGATTGAAATCCAGCAAAATCGGTTCAGTAGGACCAGAGCTATGAATCAAAATGTGGAACCACCACTTAAAAAAAATTGATAATTTTGTTACAAATAATAACATAAATGCTGGAACAAGGCACGGAATGAGATAAGATTTTGCACAAATTTGTTTTATTTGACTGAAAATTACGCTGTTAAATTTTGTGAAGATCCGTCCATAATTTACCCTAAGCCCCATATAAACACTACTCCCAGAAAACAGTTTAGTACGCCTAAAACCGTAAAAAATAACGCTATCATAACAGAAATTGGTACGTCACAGTTTTTAGGACTAGAAATAACACTGTGAAATTACGTGACGATCGGTCCATAATTTACCTTAGGCCCCATATAAACCCTACTACCGGAAAACAGTTTAGTACGCCTACAACCGTAAAAAAATAATGCAATCATAACAAATTTTGGCTCGTCACAGTTTTATAGGACTATAAATGATGCTGTGAAATTTCGTAAAGATCGGTACATAATTTACCCTAGGTCCCACAGAAACCCTACTCCCGGAAAACAGTTTAGTTCAAATAAAACCATAATTAACAATGCTATCATAACAGAAATTAGTACGTCACAGTTTTAAAGGACTAGAAATGACGCTGTAAAATTTCGTGATGATCGGTCCGTAATTTACCCTAGGCCCCATATAAACCCTACTACCGGAAAACAGTTTAGTCGCCTAAAACCATAATTAATAACAAATCGTCACAGTTTAAGATAATAATATCATACAGATATTAATCCTTAAACATTCGAACTGTCGGTGGAGGGTATCAAAGATTCGGCACAGCCGAATATAACACTCTAACTTGTTTTTTAATTTTTTAAAACATCACAAGAAGCAGAAAAATTGTCTTTCAAAAACAGGGCAAAATATTTCTTAGGACATTTATTTAAAAATAACCAAAATCTTGGAAAATATTTCGTTATTATCTTTAACTTTTATAAAATCATGTAAATAAACCTTATTTTGCTATTTGGTCACCTTTTACAAAACTATTTTTAATGAAACAGCTTTAAAAATACAATTCGACCACATTGTTTTCACAAGCACCGAGTGCTAAATTAGTCTTCCATAAAAAAGCCACATCCATATTATATTTGCCAACAATAATAAAATGTGCATTTATAACACTGTGTAAGAATTTGAAATCTTTTTTGCACAAGAGGCTATCACCATTGAATTCAGCGTACTTGAATTCGCTTTAGCTGTAGGGCGCACAGCTTGTTAAAATTTGCAACTTAAACGGTTGCTTAACAACAATAATATTTATCTTAGAGCCATTATTACAACCTAAGGATAAAGTTCCTGATAGTTGATGTGAACAATAGTTATCGTGAACGATAAAGTGACCATTAAATTTCCCCACTACTACAACTGTCCGATAAATTGATACTGTGGCAGCATTGCAGTAGTAGAAACAACTTTTGGTTGTTTAAAATACGTAGTGGCAACGACTTACTTTTGTTTATTTTTTTATTAACTTGGAGGCCACACGATCAAGTTTTGCCTTTCAATTCCTTTCAATTCGACCCCTTTCATACTCGGCAAGTTACTTGCGCAACTCTTGGTTTGTAGACGTCAGCGTTAAGGTTGGGGTATGGAAAAAATAATTTATACAGACTTTGTTGTTCTCGGCAAGTAACTTGCGCAACTAACTTGCCGAGTTTGAAAGGGGTCTCAATTTTTTGCTTACACACTCATGGCCATTTTCTCACTGTATCGACAAACTGTCTGCTACTTAATGTCAACATAAATTTATTGGACCGATAAACTGTCCGTTAATGATTTTGGGTTTCTCAATATACCGACAAAAAACAAAGTTTTCAGCTGGCAACGCCACTCAAAATACATGTTAAAGATGGGAGTCAGCTGATTGAATTTATCTGTACGGCAAATAAAAGGAAAATAAATAATTGGCAGATGAGTGCCGGTTAGCTTTGCGATTAAATCGAAGCAAATGAGACATTGAGAAAACCAAATTTCTTTAATGTGCAATTTTTCGTTGGGATAAAAGATAATCAATCGCCTAATGAGAAAATGGCCATCACACTTTTTAAATTTCACCTTTCCATTTGTTTGGCAATTTTCCTTTCAATTTAACAGCTGATTAAGTTTGTCTTTTAAATTGTTTTCTTGATGAAATCTTGAAAGTAAATTGCTTACAAATTGAGTGCAGCCTTAGTCACAGCTTTCAATTTATGTATATTTTGACAAGCAATATACATATGTAAAAGACTTCCAAGAAAAACTTCACCGTGTCATTGAAGTTTCCATATCTTCAGCAGAAAATATGGCAGGTGCACATTCTTAAAGTTCACTTGTAAAGTTGCCATGAGGATAAGCCTGCTGTAAGCTTATCAGTCACTTTTAAGGTTAATGTTAATAACGAAAACCCATTTATCTCACAGATAGCGGTCTAAAAAAACCTCTTTGTAAGTAGTAATAATGGCACTTAAAGTAACATGTTTCGTTTAATAAACAACTACTCTTTTATTTGTGGTAAACATTATAATGCTAATAATTGCTAATTAACATGCTTGCAAGCAACAATAACATAAACTGAGATTTAACCATAAATTGGATGCTTGTGGCAATTCGAAGTAACGATATCTTGGGAATTTTTCGTTCAAACTTGTTTTGTTAGCGATAACCATATTGAAAAAAATATTTTCTTTGCCTGAAGAAATTAATAATGATATTCTCAAGTTACCGTTGAAAATATTTTAAGAGTTTTCCACACTCTTAAATGAAAGAATATTAGCAATATTATTTCATTGCTTTTATTTAACTACTTAATTATGCCAGCAAAAAATTTCATTATCTAGAAAAAAAGAAAAAATAAATTTTAAGGGCGTGTAAATAAATACACACGATGTTTTTAATTTTTATAGAAAACTTTGTTTTATTGTTTAATTTTTATCAATTTCAATGCTCTAAACAAATGTTTTTTTTGTTAATATGATTTTTATTCATCACCAAATGTTTGGAATTTTTAAAGCATCAGCGAAAAAAACCTAAAAACGCACAAGTGAATATAAAAACACAAGTAAAAAAGTAAAAATAAAATTTAATAGAAATCTTTTTGGTTAATAAATTAAAAAAAAAACTAGATTTCTTTAGTAAACAAATTAAAAGTTGCAAAAGATAACGCTGCGTATGAAATGATATAAGTGGAACATTAATTTTATTAACTTCGTTTAACGTTGTACTTAAAGTTACCCTTCACCGCGGGTGTAGAGGTTATATTACACAAGTTTGTCTTTCCGTTTGTCATTGTTCGTATAGTATATATTTTGGGTCCTTATGAGTAGTTAAGTTGATTTGAAGATGTCTGTCTGTCGTATGATTATTGAAATGGTTTTCCGAAGACCCCAGAAATGATTGTGACTAGGTTGTTACATATTTATGTCACATATACTCCGCTAAAGTGTTCTATTGAAGTTGAGCCAGAAATGCCTGAGGTATGAGCAAAAAACCATAACTGCCTCTAATTTTACGTATAAATCCTTTGTTTTTTTTCTGTATTCCTGTACTCATGTTCTATATTTTTAGTGAGAACTTCTCGCATAGAAAAGATGTGAAACAAAATATTCCAACGTTTCTCGAAAAGTGAAAACAAATTGTGTATGTAACTTATGTCGAAAACAATCAAATGATATAACGTCGTTACGTTACAAATGTCATAACATTGCACTCAAAGCAAATGTGACATTGCAGACGTTGAGAACGCCAGCAGCACACATCGTTGACGGCGACCAAAATTTAGGAAATTGAACTTTTTTCAACGACGGCGGCGAAAATACAACCGTCGCCTATACCAAATAATGTAAAGTGCGACTTTAATGTTTGTTGTTTTCAAACGAGCTTTGAAAACATTCGTATATTTTATAGAAATGTTGAAAGCAAAATAATTAAACAATGAAAATATGTGCCAAGAACAAACTTTTATTATTATTATTCTTTGCATTTTTAATATGTTTTTTAGTGTTAACATTTTTTCTCGCCCAATTTTTTTCCTGAGTTTATTTGACAATTCAAAGCGGGAACTTTTTCACAGAAATTTTACAGACACACTTTTCTGTAAATTGGCGAGAAATTCCTTACGTTTTTTTTTTTTTTTTTTTTTTTTTTTTAATTCCCTACGCTAATCCCCGCGAAGCTTGACGCTTGTCTGCAGGAAAGAAACCAGAGTCTCTGGCGGGAATCGAACTTGCAACCCCGAGGTTGATAGACTAGCTCACTACCAGCCAGCCTACCGGGGCACTCAAACGTGACAGCAAGTACTCGCCAAAAAAAGTTACAGACACAATTTTGTGAGAAAAACTATTGTTTGTTTCAATATATGGCATTTTTGTTTCATTTCACCCATTTCAATCGAAAAGTTTCCATACACAATACCATCATGATTGTACAATCAAGTGATTGTGCAATTAAGCTTAAACCACACAACCCACCAGCATGCTGGTACAAAATTCATTTTTTACCAAAAATTGTTTGGAAAAGGTTGTAATGAATAACAATAAAATGCGTGCTGCTGTTATTATTGCTATTATCCTAAAACGAAAACGAATAAGGAGTAAAAAAACGGGTTTTAATTTAAATTTTGTTTTAAATTTTGTATTTTTTGATGTTTATGCCTTGACGATTTAACATTTATGAGCTAACTTTACAGCACACGATACAATCATGCTGGTACAATCAACAAAATATCAAACTATTTTTGATAAAGCACCATCAGCTGGTACAATCACACCACAAGCTCATACACGGTCCATCAGCTGGCACAATCACTTGATTGTACAATCATGATGGTATTGTGTATGGGCCCTATTACAGAAAGAACAAGGGCACTGGAGCCCAAAAAGTAATTCTTAGTCGATTTAGCCATGTCCGTCTGTTGAAAACACGATCACTTTCGAACAACTCAAAAGAAATGAACAAACTTAGTGCAAATTTGCTTGTAGTTATCCTAAGCAGTTTGGGACTGAAATCCAGCAAAATCGGTTCAGTAGGACCAGAGCTATGAATCAAAATGTGGAACCACCACCTAAAAAAATTGATAATTTTGTTACAAAAAATAACATAAATCCTGATACAAGGCACTGAATGAGATAAGATTTTGCAAAAATTTGTTTTATTTGACTGGAAATCACGCTGTTAAATTTCGTGAAGATCCGTTTATAATTTACCCTAAGCCCCATATAAACACAACTCCAAGTAAACAGTTAAGTACGCCTAAAACCGTAAAAATAACGCTAGCGTAACAAAATTTGGTACGTCACAGTTTTTTAGGACTAGAAATAACACTGTGAAATTTCGTGACGATCGGTCCATAATTTACCTTAGGCCCCATATAAACCCTACTACCGGAAAACAGTTTAGAACGCCTAAAACCATAAATAACAATGCTATCATAACAGAAATTGGTACGTCACAGTTTTAAAGGACTAGGAATGACGCTGTAAAATTTCGTGATGATCGGTCCATAATTTACCCAAGGCCCCATATAAGCCCTACTACCGGAAAACAGTTTGGTCGCCTAAAACCATAATTAATAACAAATCGTCACATTTAAGATAATAATAAAATCATACAGATATTACTCCTTAAACATTCGAACTGTCGGTGGAGGGTATCAAAGATTCGGCACAGTCGAATATAGCACTCTAACTTGTTTTTTTTTTTGTTTTCTTTGCTTCTAGTTCAAAAAACTAATTAAAAAAAACTATACTTAATACTTCAAAAACACACACATTCATATCTACTAGAGGTATATTTAGCCAAATATAAAGGAATTTCGGTAAAATATTGTTTTTGCTATGTCCGCTTTAGAAATAATCCATCAAATTTAAAATTTAAACATAAATAAAAATTACTTGCATGTAAATTTTGAACATATTGTAATTCGAATTCTCAAAAATTTAATTGGATTTTTCGCATTCGCTAAACACGCATCCGCAACAACCCGATATTAATAAAATTTAACGAAACAGCTATTCACATATGGGCATTTCCATGTCATCGTACGTGACATTTGTACGCATTCAGAGCGATAGAAATTTTGTAAAAATAGTATTAACTGGAAATTTTTTTTATCATTATTTTTCATTTAGAGGGTACTATATATGAAAAAAAAAAAAATTATTATTGTTGTCCAAAATATCGAGCAAAATAAGTGCATATCGTACGTGACATAAAACGGAAGTGAGTTTGTGGTGAATGTAAAAAAATATGAAAATTTGCGAATTGTGGGAAGTTTTTCTTCTTTTTTTAATTTTCTATATCAAAATTTTTTTTGATGGTTTTATAATGAACAAAATGTAATATCGTTCGTGACATACCGTACGTGACAGATTTTTCTCTTATAGTATTTACATGGCATGAAATATATTTTGTAAATATATGTATATTAAAACTTAAAACAAACAAGTAAGATAGTATATGGGCATTTCCACAGAAAAGCTCTCTTTTTGTCACGTCACGTCACCTAGCAATTATTCTTGTATTTTAGAACCACGTTGTTAAAATTTTTCCTCTCTTTCACTAAATGAAAACCTAGTTGCGCTCTACACCCAAATGCAAAAAAGTAAATAATATTTTCATTATTCTTTGAGAAAAAATTAAAAATGGTTGGTGACGTTACGTGACAAAAAGTAGACATTTCTGTGGAAATACCAATATATTTAAAAAAAATTGTTTTGAGAGCGTACCCTTATTGGGGCCCGTGGCCAATCAATATCGCCAGAACAGAATTATGCTATGAGGTTAAAAATTATATAAAAGTTATTTGTGCAGAATTTAAATTAGTTATCTCCATCAATATGAAATTTGTTTGCCCCTAGCCGATTTAAGTAAGGGGGTTTATATGGAACCTATGGTGAATTTTGGACCTACCCGCACAACATATTGTCATGACATAGTACCTATCGTAAAAGTCATTGTCGGAAATTTTTATGTAAATACCAATATTTATAAGGAAGTTATGGCACTTAAAGCTATTTTCGGGAGTAGCACTTGTATGGGAGCTATGGTCAAATATGGACCGGTTCCAAAAAAAATTTGGTAAGATGATTTTGATTGTCATAAAATAAGGTTTGACCAAATTTTAAGTAAATACCAACATAATAAGATGATGCATTTAGTTGCATTTTAGTAGGGGAGACCGGGGCACCTTCGGCACTGGGGTACATTCGTCAATGACGTTTTCGATATGACGCACTTATTTTTCATCACTAACTATTTATTTAAATTTATCGAAAATCAAAATAAATAACTCCCGCAAAGTTTGTCATCTCTAGCTTACCAACTGAAAAAGCTACCGTGTTTAAGTTTTTTTCCAAGTGTTTTTGTAATATTTTGATTCTATTTAGTAAGTATTTTGTATTTGAAAATTATCAATATTTAAAATAAAAATAACAAACCAACTTGATTAATTGTGCTTGTTTCCTAAAAAATAAGTTGAATCTAAATCTTTGTTGAAGAATAATAGAAAAAAAAATAAAATAGTGTAAATAGTGCTTTCGGGGTAGATTCGGCATTTTCAATTGGGGCACATTCGTCCAAGTAAAACTTGGTCGATATAGTAATAAGCCAATTTATCAAGTTACTGAGATTACTTAAACTCTTGACGACTTAATTTCAATAACAAACTTCCTTCGCATGCTTGATATCTTTTTGATCTCTATTTGTTAAGCCTGAAAATTAAAATATTTCGCTAGTTCTATGAGCCGAAATAAAACTTAAGTAAAACTGTATCCATCTTATAAGAAATGCTTAATCCGTTTATAGCTGGCATCTAATTTTATTTTTTATAGAGTTTTTAATGAACAACTGCCTTTAAGAATATAGTCGACGAATGTGCCCCGTCAAATGTCGAAGCTACCCCGGCGTGGGGCACATTCAGCGAAAATGACTTTTTTTACTTATTCTTAAAAAAAAATAACAAATACTCAGTATTCATAAAATTTTGTACCAATATATTATTATTCAATATCCAAGGACAACAACAAGCGATAAAATTTTTAAATCTGTTGAATACATTCTTAGATTCAGGGCTTCAAAAAAAAAGTGCCGAAGCTGCCCCGGTCTCCCCTACCTTCAATATCGGACGTGACGAGCTTTAAAAGCTTATAAAATTTTTATTATACCAATTTAAAAAAAAATTCCGATCAATATTTTTTCGCAGCAAATATTTTGCTTTGAACTTTTATTTTGAAATACAGTCAAATCCCGATAATTCGTACTCCGATAAATCGTAATTGCCGATAATTCGTAATAAACTGTCGGTCCTTTGAAAAAATCTCGTTAAATCGTAAAATGTCCATACATTTTGGTACCCTCGCTAATTCATAATATTTTTTTTAAATAAATTTTTTTTACCTCTTATAAATCGTAATTCGTAATAAAAACAATAGAAACATGGAAACAATGATTTTTTGTTTACCGCTATTTTTTGCGTTTGGTTTTGCTTATGTTTTTTTTTTGCTTGTTACATGAATAATTTTTATATATTTTTTTATAACAATTGCTTTTTTTTATCGTTTTAGTAAATAAATTGAAAAACCCCGTTTATTCGTATCTATTTTGTTTTAACCCCGTTAAATCAAACCCCCGCTAAATCGAAAACCCCTATAATTAGTAAGAAATGGCCGGTCCCTTCCGATTACGAATTATCGGGATTCTAATGTACCTAAAGCAGACCATACACGATTCAATTCAATTGTCAACTGAGTCGGTTGCTGTCCAAATCAAAGCGTGTATGGCCTTGTCAGTTGATTAGTTTGACGGGTGTCGAGTTGGTTGAAAAAAAATCAAAAGATTTTGATTTTTTCAAGTTGACTACTAAATCTTTCAATTCGATTGTACTGTGTGTGCTCAAGTCTCTCGATCAGCTTTCAAAATTAATTTTTGTAGTTAAGTATTTTAAAAAATGTCTTATTTCATTAAATTTAAAAAAAAAATTTAAAATCTTTCAATTCAGTTGATGAAGTTGTCAACTGAGTTGAAAGACTCAGTTGACAACTGAATTGAACCGTGTATGGGGCGCATAAGACTGATCAATTTCAAATGATAAAGACAAATGAGGTTTTTGCATCCAAAACAAACACAAAAATATACCGCTAATCGAACTATAAATTTGTTCCTTCGTCATGGATCTTGTTCATTGTTGTTGTAACATTTATTTTAAAGCATAATTCCAGGGTTGACAGTATCTGTATTTAATCGGCAGAATATTAAAAATTGTCGATTGCAGTTACTAACAATGAACCAATGAGAAAGTGAGTGTAATAAGCTATAAGTACCTCGGCATAGTGAAGTTTGGGTGTTTTTTTTTTTCTTTCTACCATATTTGAAAAAAAGTTTCAAGCGTTTTCATTTTTTGAGTCGTTTTCATTTTTTGAGTCGTGGTTGACATTCTCATGGAAATGCCACAATATATTGCAATGATTATTTTATTATATTTTTCGTTTAGACTTTTAGAAACTGGGAATTATTTCCTTCCGAAGGTTACTTTATATTATATTCAACATTTTTCATTTTTTCGAATTTATTCTATGAGCTAAATTTCAGTTATGTATTTTATAAAGCTTTTTTGTAATAGTCCTATTCCTTCAATTTTTCAGAAATGACTTTATACACTACCAGACTATTATATTGCATTTTCTTGTTACATTTTACCTTAGCATTCCTTTTTGAAAGCAATTATTAGACACCAGCAGAATGTAATGTATTTTCTGAAATGCATCAGCTCATAGAATAAATTCGAAAAAATTAAAAATGTGGAATATAATATAAAGTAACCTTCGGAAGGAAATATATCCCAGTTTCTATTTGTTAAACTTGTTGAGTTAAATACATTCAATTTGTAAAGTATCACTATCCAGTGTGACACAAATAATGCTGACGAAGGCCGTAGCGGGCCAGAAAATGCATTACATTCTGCATTTGTCAGATGCATTAATTTTACACATCTGCCAAATGAAAATGAGCTTACATGTTCACACAGTTGCAAGACATTTGTAGGCAATTTTAATGAAAACATTGTAATATCTGACCATCGTCTGTACGAAGCCTAATTCTGCAACTTTTTAACGACAAAAATTTGTCGTTAAGTAGTAAATTATAAGTATTTTTAAATAAAAATTTTCTACTTAACGACAATTTTTTGTTGTTAAAAAGTTATAGACGTTTTTATTTTTTATCATTTCTTAAAAAGTACAGAAGTTCTGTATGTACAATGTATTGTTGTTAATGTTGCTTGTTACGCTTTTAAAAAAATACCCTGCAAATAATAGGACTAGTCCAAACACGCGTGTAAAATGTAGCCCACAAGGGACTATTACTAGTCTAATCACAAAAGTTTAAGCTTAAAAAAAAAACTATAATAAAGTTATATTCTTAGTTTTATAACGTGAATACCCGCAATCGCCTGAAATTAAAATTTTTCCACGATTTTTTTTTTTTTTTTTGAAATGAAAAACTACAAATTTTAAAATTTTCTATTCAAGCCTTCTAAGCTACATTTAAAGCCTAATGCAGCGTACAAGCCCCATTAAGTAACATGTAGGCCGGTTTTTTAAAAACAGTAAGAGTACAGTTTATTTTAATTCAGCTCAAATTACCTGTCTGTCTTTCCATTGAAGGAGAGTTATTTCCTCATCATATTTATTTATTTTTATTATTTTTCTCTTAAACCCTGAAGTATCTGTATTTGTTTTGTTTTTTTTAAACTTTTTTTGTTTAAACCTTTTAGTTGCTTTAAGTTGTTGTTGTTGTATCCTCAAGTTTTATAAATGAAATTTATAACTAATAAAAATTGCTTTAGAAAATTATACATTTTGTTGTAGTTGTAATTGTTTACATTTACATTTACGTTTATTTACACTGCTGTTTTAACATTTTTGTTTGATATATTGATGGTGTTGTTGTTGTTGTCGCTGTTGTTATTATTATTTTCTTTTGTAATGGTGTGTCGTTCGTTGGTTTTAAAGGAACAGGAAGAGAACAAAAATTGCTGGTTTTGGCTGTTCGTTCGGTAACCGAAAAATACACAAAAACTGAATCAAACACACACACCCACACGCGCTTACAAACACACTCACTGAGTCAAAGGAAAAAAATCGATTTTTCACTTTTCATGTTGCAATTTAAAGGATGGTTGGGATGAATGGAATGTTGCTGCTGATGAGTAGAATAAAACAATAGATTTCTATTGTTTATTTTACACAAAATTTCTATAATAAATTTTTGAAATTTTTTTTTTCTTTTAAACACTTTTCTTTTTAAAAAAAAATTTTAATTTTCCTACTTTTGCCTTATTTTAAAACATTTTTACAATTTTCTGTATAATTTTCAAAATATGCTTGGCTTTTTTTTCTATATTAAACTTTTAAGTATTAAATTATATTTTTTTATTTTATTTATACCACAACATTTTTCACTGACTATTTCTTTATTTTCTTTCAACCACCACCGAACGAAAATCCATTTAAATTAAATTTTTTCTAATTTTTCTTGTTAGAATTTTCTTTTTTTTCGTTTTTATTTTATTTAAAAAATGTATTTATTTATAAATAATTTTAAGCACATTTTTTGTGTTCCTTTCTGGTGCACACATGTAGTGTGTGTGCTGAGTACGCGATTGAGTATCTGTTATGTTGAAGTATCTTTGAGATACTTAAATTTTTTTATTATGGTTTTATGTTGTTGTTGCTTGTATTTTTGTTGTAGGTTGGTCTGTCACAACCTCTTATTTCTTTTAATGTTTGCTTTTTTTTTGGGGAATTTCTTCCTCTTTTAAAATTTTATTATTATTGTTGTTGTTGTTTATACATCTGCATCTCTAATATCTCTGTAAATAACAATGATGATTTTGTTTTTAAATGATATTTTTCGTTTTTTTTTTACACATCTACAGTTAAGATGTTTTTGTATATAAGATTTAAGGTTGCCACATACACACATACATATGTATGTACATGTGTATATGGGGAAATCGAAAAAAATTTCGGAATGGCTTTTAGTGCAATATATAGAGTATTAAGTCCGATACATCTTATGTATGAACGTTAAAGACACTTTGTTTTCGATTAATAAAAAGCAAGGACTATTTTCTAAAGTTTTTCGATCTAAAAATTATCTCAAAAAAAGTTGTCGCCGAACCACTAAAATATCAAGTCCAATTTATATAAAAATGCCGCTGATTTTTTTAGGTTAAAATTAGTATAGCTAAGTTTTCGATATCTTATGCACGTTAAATTTTTTAAATCCTCACTAAATAAATTTATAATACTTTTCAGTACTGAAAACTTTCGGAGTTAAAAAAACATATAATTTGTTGTTTTATAGAGTCCAAAATGTCCAAAATGCCCCGTTATCTTTATTTTGAAGAGGCAAAATCAAGAATGACACTTTAATTTTATCTAAAAACTAAATCAGATCATAAAATAAGACAATATTTGACATAAACTCTAAGTTATCTAATGATTTAATAAATCTTAAAACCATTTCTTCCAATAATTGCGTACTTAAAAAACATATCTGTTCCCCCACCCAAAAAGTCATAATGAGAATCTTGCCTTAGTGGGGGGTGCTTTAAAATCATGGTAGATAAGGCCATGATGGCATTATTGCTCAATTGAATGGGAGACAAAGCCATAATGGCCTTATTGCCCAATCATTGAGAGCTAAAGTCATATTTAAAATTTTACGAAATGAGAGATAAAGCCATATTTTTTTCGCAAATGAGAGATAAAGCCATATTTTTTCAGAAAATTGTTATGCATGGTGTAAACATTCTGCAAAAAGGAAAATCCTTAGTTATCATTGAAAAACATTTTTTTTATTCTTGCGACGCACGCAGGAAGCGAAGCCACCTGCCGCGTACTACTGGAGGAAAAAATCCCTAAGCACGGCCGCAGGCCGTCACGCAGAAAAACTTTAGTATGCAAAGCCAGATTTCAATACTTAACTTTAGTGTTGTCGGAACTGAAATGAGAGATAAAGCCATTTTCTAGTATTGCTAATGTGAGCTAAGGCCATGATGGCTTTATCTCCCATTCAAATGAAAAAAAAACAAAAAAGGTTTTATCTCCCTATTGAATGAGAGATGTATTGAAGCACCCCCCCTTAATTTCGGCCTTCTCCCGAATAAATCTCTATGTAAAATTCTGTTAAGTATCTGTTACTTGAACCAGGAAAATTTACACAATGTCGATCATAGAAATTCAACGTACTACGTTATCTTATAGAAGCTCCAATAAAGATCCTCTAAAAAAATGGTTTTCTTTTAAATTAATCTTGTTTTGGAAAGCATTTTATCCCTTTAAAATAGGACGAACTGAAATTTGTAACAAACTGTTCGGACAAAAAATTTGCGGTCTGAAAAAATTTGCGAAAAAAAAATTTATATTTAAAACCATGAACCGTTCGGTGGGGTGCCCCGGCAGGCAAGCTGGTAGTGAGCTAGTTTATCAGTGCGGGCGTTGCGAGTTCGATTCCCACCATGGACTCTGGTCTACTGCAGAAAAGCGTAGAGCTTCGCGGGATTAGCTTAGTAGAAAAAATAAAACCACTTATTTGGCGAGGACAAGAGGAAATAATGGATTCAATACTTAAAAACTTTGTATACGAAAAATATTCAAGTTTAATTTAATCGATTATATTTAAACCCAAAATCCTTATTCCGGAAGTATTATTGTATGGGTGCTAGGTGAAATAGTAGGAAGTTGTGGCTGATTACAAAAGCCAAAGAAATTTCATATACATATAGATAATAATAGCGATTAATTTCATCAGCCCTGGGGGCAAATTAGGGCATTCAATATTTTGTATTAGTACTGTCGTACCAAACCTCTAAATTCTCCTTTTAAATTTAAAATATCTGATCCAAGTTTGGTCCTCCTTGCTCATATAGTATGAACGCTAGTGTGCCTTATCTATTTTTTCGGGAAGATCAATATTGTAAAAAGTACAAAACGGAGTGATATGCATATATGTATATTTCCTTTCCGACAGTGATCAGGGGAATAAAAAGGGGGACTTTGCAGCGAAATTCTTTAAACTTTTGCAACCTCAACTACTAGGTGAGTATATATATTCTGGGTCCTTGAGTAATTCAAAGTTGATTTAGCGATGTCTGTTTTTCTGTCCGTCTGCTGAAAATACGCTCACTTTCGACAAGCTCAACAGAAAATAAACATTTTGGTGTCAAATTTTTTCTAGTTCTCCTAAGCCGTTTGGGATTACAATCCAGTGCAAAAAACCACCTTAAAACATTGATAATTTTGCTACAAAAACTTTTTTTATTCCAAGAAATTATGTCAAGAAATCATACAACAAAATTTCCGGAAGATCGGTCTATAATTTTTCTAGGCCCCATATAAAGCCCGCTCTCAGAAAACACTCTTGTACGCCTTAAGCCCTAATAAATAATGCTATTGTAGGCAAAATTGGTCTGTCATAGTTTTATGGGACTAAAAATCAAGTTGTTAAATTTTATGATGATCGGTCACTAATTTACCATGGAACGCGTAAAACCATTACGAATAATGCTCTTGTAGTAAAATTGGCCTAATAATAAATAATGCTATTGAAGGCAAAATTGGTCTGTCATAGTTTTATGGGACTAAAAATCAAGTTGTTAAATTTTATGATGATCGGTCACTAATTTACCATGGAACGCGTAAAACCATTACGAATAATGCTCTTGTAGTAAAATTGGCCTGTCATAGTTTTATTAAACTAGAAACACGCTGCCGAATGGATTAAAGATTGATCCATAATTTTCCATATGTCCCATATAAAGCGAATGTTCTGTAGGCTTCATTCAATACGTCTAAAATCGCAACGAATTATAATAGTGTTAGGTCAGTTTTTATATACTAGTGGAGGGTTTCGGGTTACTTCCACTATTAATGGGACACCTCACAAAAATACTTAGTTTACACAGGTATTTATTAAATTGGAATAATTAAATGAATATATATAAATTAAATTCATGCTCTTATTTTGGCTTCCAAAAATAGCAACAGAAGACTTTTTCTATGTGTCCCACTTAGGGGGTGAGTAGTCGTATATATTTTAACTGGTAGCTAAATAATGCCAAAAATGAGCCAATCCCTTTGAACATGTTTAAAGTTAAATAATTTGCCACAAAGGTATCTTCTCTCTGCTCAACATGTCAGTGTAAGATCTAACTGTTATTTTCGAATATGGTTTGTTCGCTTATTACTCAGGATATTTAATGGCTAGAATATATTGAATACTCTTTGTTAAAGATTTCGAAACTGATTAATTCAATTTTAACAATTTACAAAAGTTTTTTTTAATAAAATTTAAATTTTTCTACTGTAAACTTAATTGTTTACACCATACATTTTCTCTTTTTTAGATTCAGGTATGTCCAATCTGAAACTTACAAAACCACTATTGTCTGCCTACGAGTATTTAATAAAAAAATAATAAAAAAAAGTAAACAAAATGTTTTGGTGGCAGGCAAAACACTGAAAAAAGTTGTATTTTGTTTTAATTTTTTTTCTTGTTGTTGTAATTCAGTGTTAATGCCTCAATATTTATTTTATTTGTTAAATGGTTCGTGATACGATTGTTTGTTCATCGCTTACGCGTTTAGTACACATAACAACGAAAAAAACACACATTTTGTTTGACTTTTTTTTTTTTGTTTTCTAAAATTTCATCGTACCGCACAACACACAACAAATGAAACATTGTCGCGGCCAGCCGTCGTTTTGCATCCGTCCGTTCGTTGTCTTTGGCTTAACTAAACAAACTAAAAATGTATCTGTCAGATACTTATTCACCTTTCTATTGCGAATTAAATTAAAATGCTCTGTTTGTCAATTGACACAGATACCAAACAAAAAAACTCTCTTTTTGGTGTTTCTCCCCTTGTGTCAAACCGACACACACATAAAAATCGCTTGTATTAACAAAAGTACACAAAAGTATCTCTCAGTTCATTTCTATTAAGTAGGCCCTCTCTGCGCACTCTTTGAGTGTTAAATAATTTCGAATTTTACGTTTCTTTTAGCTTGGATTTTTGGTGTCAGCAGTTGTTTATTTTCAATATTGAATATTCAAATATTTTCTTTGAATTCGTTTTTAATGTGACATTTAGCTTTATTTTTGTTTCGTTTGAATTTTGTTCAGCTGTTTTTTTTTTTGTACTATTTAAAATATTCATCTGTTAGATGGATGCATTTATCTCTAAAGAGGGTTGATTTTAATTTTGAATCTTTAATTCAGCTGTGCTTTTTCTTTCTTTAATTCAAGGTAGTTTTATGAATGAAATAATGTTTATTTCTTAATTCATTCTTAAATGAATGAAGCATCATACATACATGCATGAAAGATTACACAATAAAATTAATTTGAATGTTAGTAGTTTAAGGAAAACAGTACGTGGGAATCAAATTTGCGTAAAATAATGTTAACGATTAAAACAAAACCGTTTTTTTACCAAGAATTTAATACAGGGTGGCGCAGAATGAGCTATATGGTTTAAATTGTGCATAACTTTTTTTATTAATGCGATTATTATTATTTTTTTTATATACAGTATATAATTGGGGAATTTTTTACAATTAGCTTTGACAAATGATATCCTGTAAGTGATGTCCATTTTCTGTTTTACACATAGGTACTAGCTGGCCCAGCAAACGTTGTTTTGCCATATAACTTATTTCTTTCAGATGTAACAGTGTCTGCTAGCCAAATTTTAAGAAAAAATATAGGCCATAGTTCTTTCCAGGTATAACACTATTTGTCTGCCCCATTTCAAAAAAATTAATTGATAAGTTAAGAAGATATAGGGAGGCGGAGCTTTACCACTCTTGCATTATTAAATGCACTGTCCTCTTTTCGATGTTACAGTGTATGCATGCCAAATTTTAAGAAAACCGGTTGATTAGTAAAGAAGATAGAGGGAGGGGGAGCTTTTACCCTTCTTGCTCTATTTCACGCCCTAAATACTAAAAACTATAGGCTACAGTTCTTTCCAACTTTAAAACTATTTGCCTGCGAAATTTCAAAAAAATCGGTTGATTAGTTACGAAGATATAGGGTTAGCACTTCTGTTCCGCAGTGTTGTCAAAAAACAAAATGTGAGAGATATTTCCAAAAAGAGTCAAAAAGTGTCACAAAATGGGTGATAATGATACAAAAGTATAATTTAAAAGAAGGGTCATAAAAGGTATCAACACCGTCGAAAAAGGGTCAAATTGATACTTTAGTATCACAACGGTAACGCTGGCTTTCACCCCTATTGCAATATTTTCGCCCTCTAGCGATATAAAACAAACTCTACCAATTATTCTCATACCTAACAAATACACATACAAAATTTCATAAAAATCGGTCAAGCCGTTTCGGAGGAGTTCAAAATGGAGGGCATTTTGTTGATATTTGTATGGGAATATAAATACATGTTTCGGAATGAATGCAGTGTTAACTAAAATGGCTATAACTCATGAACCAATACACATTTGAAGACCGTTGATACATAAAAACCTTGGTATTGACGTCACCTTCCAAAGAAACAAAATCGGTTTACGCATTTCAGAGGACATCAATTACTAACACAATGTAACTTATTTTTATATATAAACTTTTATGCAAAAGGCTTTTAAAACATTATTCCACACTATAACCATTTCGGTTTCATCATTTTGTTAGTAGCTTAACGTTCTTCCACTGGCTGACACTATGCACGCCATGTTGAAGGCGTTAATGTGCCTAATTGTGGGTGATTTTACGTTTAAACTGTATAAGGCTGAGGCCAACAAATTTAAACATATGAAATACTACTAAAGTGGCCACGCAATGAGCCAGGCATGTGAGCGAAATTTCTAAACGGCGCACAGTGGCGCCATTTGAGTTTTTTCGTTGCAAAAATCATATCTTTTGAACCGAATAAGGTAATTGAACAGTTTAAACAGCATATGATAGATAACTGTTCAGCCTATGAAATGTGCATTTGAAAAGGGTGCTACGCTGTGTAGGGGCCTACTTATGGGTTATCAAAGTTAAAATTAGTAGAAAAATCAATTTTATGGTACCTAAAAAAAAATTATTTTTACATTTTTAGATTGTTTTTATTTTTTTTTTCTTTAGGGTTCTAAATTATTACCCAACAAATTAAAAAAAAAAATTTTTTTTTTTTAAATTTATTTTTTCAATTTTCTGTATTTTCGGTATATGGGTAATTCCATGTCACACATATATTCGCGTAACTCAAAAATGGTTTAGTTTATTGAAATAACTAAAAAAACCGAAATTCGGCAATAAATAATAAAGTGGGGTTGGTCATACATTTGACCCATCTAGGAGCATCCTACGCGCTGTAGGGGCCAAATTAAAGAATTTTATTAAACCGCAATATTAGTATGGCAACCATGTCTTTTTAACCTTTTTTACCTCTAGAAGCCAAACGGGCACGTACGGGCAGATAAAATTTTTGAATTATGTAAAGAAATAATCAAAGAACAGATTTTGCAAATATGGCAAATATAGAAAAATATAGATTTTTGTTATTTTCCGTCAAAGTTGAAAAATAGTGAAAAAACGGATAGTTTTTAAATAGTGATTTACCAGGAGAAACACAAAGCAAACAGTTCATTTTTTTTTTTATCATTACACATTTAATAAATGCATCAATCAATACAAACAAAAAATAAGGCGATTCGTTACCTATTTTTCGTGATATTACACCTGAAATCGCAACAAATTTACTAAAAATTGTGTGTTTTTTTGAAAACCGAAAGTCGGTCAACTTTGAACGGCTATATCTTCTAAACTAAAAATGTGATATTATTAAGAGTGGCAGATTTGAAATCGTTGAAAAGTTTCCTATAACATGAGTTTATTCAAAACTTCGTCGGTGCTCATGAAAATTTTGATTTTTGCAACCTCGTTTGCTCTACGGGCGCTACTGTGCGGCGCTTAGGATAACTACAAGCAATTTGACACCAAGTTTGTTTATTTCTTTTGAGTTTTTCGAAAGTGAGCGTGTTTTCAACAGTACAGACAGAAGGACATGGCTAAATCGACTTAGAATTAGTCAAGGACCCAGAATATATACACACAGAAAACAAATTGGTTGGGAAACGGTGGCAGTAATAAAATATTGATCAAGTAACATGATTTATTATTGCAACAATTAAAATTGTATAGTTCTAACTGATTTTTAATTCTCTTGATTATAAAAATGATGTTCCAACTGAAATATGATTCCTTCAATTCTTTTATTAGTTATGATAACTAATTTAATTAAGTTCTAAAAATTAGTACAAATGGTTAGTATGACAACCGAATTTAATATAGGGCAATACTGAATATTGGTCATTGCAATCAATAATTTGCTTTCGTCAATAAATTTTGTAATATAAATGATTATTCATTTATTGCAGCTAATTATTGATTGTTGGAATAGATTCAATTCGAGTACAACAAATGAAAATATAATTATTCAGAATTCACAACCAAAAAATAGTTAAAAGCCCCAATTGCTTACTAAATTTTCTGTCAAAACATTTGATAGATTAAATTAATTTTTAATATTATAATTAAAAAATATATTTGCGGTCAAAAATGGAAAATGTGAAAAACTTAATAAATAGGGGTAAGTAATTTACGTATTCTTATAGGTATGCACATATACACGTACATACATATGTATGTATGAATGTATGTATTATTTTTTATACCCTGCAAATTATATTGGACTTCTTGACCATGTCATTATTAAAAAGAGTTTGCAGTGAAACGACATGTCTTCGTTTTTTAACGACATGTTTTCGTTTTGAAACGATTTCAAAGCTAATCCTCTGGAGTATACCATGGAGTAGTTTTAAGACTTCCCCTTTGCAATGCAAGCTGGTTTATATGGTCCTGCCCTAGGACATCGTACTTTTTTTTTTTTTTTTTAATTCCCTACGCTAATCCCGCGAAGCTCTTCCCTTGTCTGCAGGAATGAAACCAGAGTCTCTGGCGGGAATCGAACCCGCAACCCCGGCGCTGATAGACAAGCTCTCTACCAGCTAGTCTACCGGGGCACTCAAAAATAACCCATTTTTTCCATTAATTGAGATTACCTTTGTGCAAGTCCTTGCCCCTTATGGGCTACATTTGACCGGTTAAAAAAAATATATTGATAACGACAATCTTGTTATGAACACCAATTATGTGTTAATTCAGTTGCACCTATCATTTATTCGGGTATAAGAACAATTATGTTTCTAATAATCATACTAACAACTAACAATATCTGTTGTTATGACTGATAGTGTACTAAAATTCAAATGTTGCTATCAAACCTATTATGCTAAGCAACGAAATTTTCAGTAATTGGAACCGAATTGTGTGATAGTACACGCAAACGACGAAATTCGATTGGCGCCAAATTCGGTTGTGATCACGAATCTGTTTTCTCTGTGTATATATATATATATATATATATATATATATATATATATATATATATATATATATATATATATATATTTAGATATCCATATATATAAACTTCTGTTCTTTCCAAACCATGGTGGTATATAAGATTCGGCATAGCCGAATATAGCACTCTTACTTGTTATTATTGTTACTCATCAGATAATCATCAGAAGATTCTTTGAGGAGTTAGACAATCGTCTAACAAACATCCGATGCTATCTGGTCAATATCTTAGACATACATACATACATATGTACAATACATATGCATGTACATATTGTTTATATTTTGCTCCGCGTGTACATTGGTCAAACAAATATGTTATAAGTACATTATATGAAAATCGCTTAGTTTTTTAGTGAATTTCATATTAATTTACAGCTTCAATCACTGTTCGTATTGTAGAATCACGTGTTAATTATTCTGTTTTACTTCAGACACTAGAACAAGACGACATTGATGAAAGAAATTGCATTGAACTGAAGCCAAAGATTGTTTTTGTTGGTTCAATCAGGGATAAGCTGTACACCTTTGGAAATCCGTTGGATGATGTGGAAAGCTGCATGTATGTTTTTGTATAAAATTAAATAATTTGTAAACTATACATAAAAATATTAATAAATAAATATACTAACAAAAAATGGAGTTTATTGGAATTATTTTGATTTTCTATCTAATAAATCGGGAAAATGGTTTATGTAACCGGTTAAAAAAATATATTGATAAAGACATTACAATCTTTTGTTATGAACACCAATTATGTGTTTATTCAGTTGCATCTATCATATATTCGGGTGTAAGCATATTTTTTATTTTTAATAATCATACTTACAACTAACAATATCTGTTGTTATAACTGATAGTGTACTAAAATTCAAATGTTGCTATCAAAAATATTATGCTAAGCAACGAAATTTTCAGTAATTGTAAACGAATTGTGTGATAGTACATTCAACCGACGAAATTCGATTGGCGCCAAATTCGGTTGTGATCACGAATCTGTTTTATCTGTTTATTGTATGCACCCGGCCGAAGGCCGTCTATGTAGATAAATATCAGTTACTGAAGCCGGTGTTTGTTATATCATACACAGAGAAAACAGATTCGTGATCACAACCGAATTTGGCGCCAATCGAATTTCGTCGGTTGCATGTACTATCACACAATTCGGTTCCAATAACTGAAAATTTCGTTGCTTAGCATAATAGGTTTGATAGCAACATTTGAATTTTAGTACACTATCAGTCATAACAACAGATATTGTTAGTTGTTAGTATGATTATAAGAAACAAAATTGTGCTTATACCCGAATAAATGATAGGTGCAACTGAATTAACACATAATTGGTGTTCATAACAAGAGATTTGATTGTCGTTATCAATATATTTTTTTTTAACCGGTCAAATGTAGCCCATAAGGGGCAAGGTCTTGTCCAAAGGTAATCTCAATGAATGGAAAAAATGGGTTATTTTACAGTACGATGTCCTAGGGCAGGACCATATAATCCAGCTTGCATTACAAAGGGGAAGTCTTAAAACTTCTCCATGGTATACTCCAGAGGATTAGCTTTGAAATCGTTTCAAAACGAAAACATGTCGTTAAAAAACGAAGACATGTCGTTTCACTGCAAACTCTTTTTAATAATGACATGGTCCATACTTGCGCTACATTGGACCAGTCCAGGATCAAAATAGATCAAGAAGCCCAATATAATTTGCAGGGTATAAAAAATAATACATACATTCATACATACATATGTATGTACGTGTATATGTTCATACCTATAAGAATACGTTAATTACTTACCCCTATTTATTAAGTTTTTCACATTTTCCATTTTTGACCGCAAATATATTTTTTAAATATAATATTTAAAATTAATTTAATCTATCAAATGTGTTGACAGAAAATTTAGTATGCAATTGGGGCTTTTAACTATTTTTTGGTTGTGAATTCCGAATAATTATATTTTCATTTGTTGTACTCGAATTGAATCTATTCCAACAATCAATAATTAGCTGCAATAAATGAATAATCATTTATATTACAAAATTTATTGACGAAAGCAAATTATTGATTGCAATGAATAATATTCAGTATTGCCCTATATTAAATTCGGTTGTGATTCTAACCATTTGTACTAATTTTTAGAACATAATTAAATTAGTTATCATAACTAATAAAAGAATTGAAGGAATCATATTTCAGTTGGAACATCATTTTTATAATCAAGAGAATTAAAAATCAGTTAGAACTATACATTTTTAATAGTTGCAATAATAAATCATGTTACTTGATCAATATTTTATTACTGCAACCGTTTCCCAACCAATTTGTTTTCTGTGTGTAGAGAAGAAAGTAATATTGTGAGCTGGGTTGTGAACTATTTCTGATCAAAAAGCGCCGAGCCCCCAATCAAAAAGCGCTAAATGAAATTTAAATAAAAAACTAAATGAAATGTTTAAGAACCAAGTTTTATGAATTACACTGGTCGTCAAAAAAAATCCTTTTAAAAAAAATATACAAAGATTTTACAGCGCTTAATTCAAATCCATTTTCAGTTTTTTCTAAAGGGTGGATATATTTTATGGGCCGATGTTGAATGTGAACCACACCTTAACGTCAAGTTTTTTTCAGCATATCATTTGACATTTCTCAATTGCAGACTAACTTAATTTTAACCATGGAAAGATACACAATCGAACAACACGTTAAAGTTATTCAGGCTTATGATGAAAATGGATGATCAATTTTCGAAGAAAATCATCTTCAGTGATGAGGCATTTTTTTACATCAGTGGATTCGTCAATAAGCAGAATTGCCGCATTTGGGCGAATGATAATCCAAGAGTAATTGTCGAAAAACCAATGCACCCACAAACAGTGACTGTTTGGTGCGATTTATAGGGTGGCGGCATCATCGGGTCGTATTTTTCCAAAATGAGGCCGGTCAGGCAGTTACTGTGAATGATGTTCGCTATAGTGAAATGATTACGAACTTTTTATGGCCTGAATTGGAAGATATGGATGTGGACGATATGCGGTTTCAACAGGACGGTACCACTTGCCACACAGCTAATGAAACAATGACTCTTTTGCGCTACAAGTTCAATGGCCGTGTTATCTCACGTGGTGGCGATGCCAATCGGCAGCCAAGATCATGTGATTCGACACCGTTAGACTTCTTTCTTTGGGGTTATTTGAAAGAAAAGGTGTACGTCGATAAGCCAGCAACAATTCAAGAGCTAAAGGATGAGAAAATTCATGTCTAGTTTTTTTATGGGCTAGACTAATATTTCAACCAAAATTAGACGGTTATAGTACATATATTTTATCATAACTTGAGAACGATTTGTGCGATTTTGATCTTTTGCAAACGATTTTTTTCAAAATTATTTCTTATTTCGTGGCGACCATTTTTTCATGCAAATAAGTATTGTACACAATACGTATCATTTATCAGAAATCCAGGTATATCTATATATGGGCATTTCTCCAGAATGGTCTACCAGGATGAAAACAAAAATGTTGATTATCATCGTCTTTTATTGTTTATTATTAGAAAAAAAGTCTATGTTCTTATTAAAGAATGGTTTCCTAGCATATCTGAGCTGTTTTACTTAAGGAAATTGGGCTGGAAACTGGAAAATTTTATAATTTTCTGTATTTTCTACTTTTAAAGACATTTTTATATACTTATTTTACATGCAAGAAATATGTTATGTTTACACTCCTTCTTCATAATCTCTCCATTACAATCAATTGTAAAACGAGTATTAAGTTTTTTTGTTAAGCAAATTTTAAGACATTTATGGGAAAATGCGTGGAGATAATAATAAAAAAACATATGGAAAGAGTGTCACGTGCGTAATGTCACGTGCGTAATTTACAATTTATTTTTTTCTTCGCCAACCCATGCATAGTTGCTTTTGAACAAAACATGTTAATAAAGGCCCATTACTAACCTTTATAAAAACATTTTTTCCGAAATAAAAACCTCCTACAATTCACTTACTTTCGCACTTTTTCTTACGGTCCTAAAAGGCACTTCTATTTTTGTCACGTGAGTAAGTCAACTTTGATTGCATGGCATTTGGGTACCCAGTGCTCAATTTACCATTATATATACTTTTTAGAAAGAACTCATCACAAACAATGTAACGATTCTAGAATTCATTCTAAAATTCCAATCCACTTCTATTTTTTTAATATTCAAACACAATAAAACGCGTACAAATGTCGCGTGCATAACCAGAGAAACACCCATATATAAAATTGTAACGTTACTGACTGACTCACTGACTGACTGATTCATCATCGCACAGCCTAAACGCCTGAAGCTAGACACTTGAAATTTGGACCAGAGATTGGTCACTCCCCAAATCGATCCACTAAGACGGGATTTTTGGAAATTCGAACGTTTAGGGGGTAAAAAAGGGTAAAAACGGGAAAATACGGTAACCTTATATCTCCAAAACTAAAAGAGATACAAAAAAAAATATAACACTGATCATTGTTCTTTAGAAAAATAAGCGGATAGGTGTCTGGTACTTTTTTGAAATTTGGCCCTATTAGGGAGTAAACGGGTAAAACCTGAATTTTGGTACTTTTTTGACACCCCATCTATCTTTTGAACCAATAAACATAGAAACAAAGTTTATACCACATTCGAAACCTATGAAAAAAATACGAATATAAGTTTGGTACTTTTTCGAAATTCGAACATTTAAGGGGTGAAAATCGTCGCTATTTTTGGTAGTTTTTTTACAAAAAATTTTTCTCCATTCATTAACATACTCGTACTTAATAATGAGCCCCCACTACAATACTGAATTTTTTGATACTTTAGTGGGGGGAAAAATAGTACCAAAAAAAGGAAATACGGGAAATTTGATATTTTTCATTGGCTTTTTGGTTCTACAACTGGCATTTTTTTAATTATCGTTAATATTGGACCTAGAAACATAAAATTCAAGATGCAATGTCCTGAGTGGATAAGAATCTATGAGGGAACTTTTTGGTATTTTTTGTTAATTTATCTGGTACTTTTTGAATTTGCGTTAGTATTGGACCTAGAAACATAAAATTCAAGATGCAATGTCCTGAGTGGATAAGAATCTATGAGGGAACTTTTTGGTACTTTTTTGTTAATTTAACTGGTACTTTTTGAATTTCCATTGGTATTGGCCCTATAAAGATAAAATTAAACATGCAAGGTCCTGAGTAAATGAGAATCTGTAAGAAGGCTTTTGGTACTTTTTTGTTCTTTAACTGGTACTTTTTGAATTTCCGTTAGTATTGGACATAGAAACATAAAATTCAAAATGCAATGTCCTGGGTGGATGAAAATCTATAAGAGTGAACTTTTTGGTCCTTTTTTATTCTTTGACTGGTACTTTTTGAATTTCCGTTGGTATTGGACCTAGAAAGATAAAATTAAACATGCAAGCTCCTGAGTGAATGAGAATCTGTAAGAGGGCTTTTGGTACTTTTTTGTTCTTTAGCTGGTACTTTTTGAATTTCCGTTAGCATTGGACCTAGAAACATAAAATTCAAAATGCAATGTCCTGGGTGGATGAAAATCTATAAGAGTGAATTTTTTGGTACTTTTTTATTATTTGACTGGTACTTTTTGAATTTCCATTGGTATTGGCCCCATATAGATAAAATTAAACATGCAAGGTCCTGAGTGAATGAGAATCTGTAAGAAGGCTTTTGGTACTTTTTTGTTCTTTAACTGGTACTTTTTGAATTTCCGTTAGTATTGGACATAGAAACATAAAATTCAAAATGCAATGTCCTGGGTGGATGAAAATCTATCAGAGTGAACTTTTTGGTCCTTTTTTATTCTTTGACTGGTACTTTTTGAATTTCCGTTGGTATTGGACCTAGAAAGATAAAATTAAACATGCCAGCTCCTGAGTGAATGAGAATCTGTAAGAGGGCTTTTGGTACTTTTTTGTTCTTTAGCTGGTACTTTTTGAATTTCCGTTAGCATTGGACCTAGAAACATAAAATTCAAAATGCAATGTCCTGGGTGGATGAAAATCTATAAGAGTGAACTTTTCGTTACTTTTTTATTCTTTGACTGGTACTTCTTGAATTTCCGTTGGTATTGGACTTAGAAACATAAAATTAAACATGCAAGGTCCTGAGTGAATGAGAATTTGTAAGAGGACGTTTAGATACTTTGTTGATCTTTAAATAGTACTTTTTGAATTTCCGATATAATTAGACCTAGAAGCATAAAATTCAACATGCAAGGTCTTAGGTGAATGATAATCTGTTAGAGGTATCTGTTTTTGGTACTTTTTCGTTCTTTTACTTTATGAACATAAAATAAGACCTGCAAGGTCATGAGAGAATTATAATCTGTAAGATGGCTTTTGGGTACATGTTTGTTCTTAAATTAGTACTTTTTTAATGAAATATTGGACCTAAAAACATCAAATTAAACATGCGATTTCCTGAGTGAATGAGAATCTGTAAGATGGGCATTTTGGTACTTTTTTGTTATTTAACTGATATTTTTTAAATTTCCGTTAGCATTGGACGTAGAAAAATTTAATTGAACATGCAATGTCCTGAGTGAATGAGATCTGTAACAGGGCTTATTGTTACTTTTTTGTTGTCAAAAATCTGTAACAGGGCTTATTGTTACTTTATTGTTGTCAAAAATATCAAATTAAGCATGCAAGGTCCTGAGTGAATAAGAATCTGTAAGATGGCTGTTTGGTACTTTTTGGTTCTTTGACCGGTAATTTTTTAATTTATTTTAAATATTGGACCTAAAAACATAAAATTAAACATGAAAGGTTCTGAGTGAATGAGAATCTGTAAGAGGGATCTTTTTGGTACTTTTTTATTCTTTGAATGGAACTTTTTGAATTTCCGTTAGTATTGGACCTAGAAACATAAAATTAAACATGCAAGCTCCTGAGTGAATGAGAATCAGTAAGACGGATTTTTTGCTACTTTTTCGTTCTCTAACTGGTATTTCTTTAAAATAAACTGGTAATTTTTTTAATTTAATATTTATTTTTGTGCATTAAATAAAAAAGCAAATTGGTGTCTGGTACTTTTACGAAATTCGGTCGTTTTAGGTAGTAAATCTAGCTTTTAAGCCAATACGTATAGAAATAAAAATTAAATAACCTTTTTTACTTATCTAAAAAATACAAATTCAAATTTGGTACTTTTTCGAAATTCGAACGTTTCAGGGGTGAACATTGTACCTATGTATATCGATCCCGCGAACCTCATACCTCCTAAACTAAAAGAGATAAAAAACACCAGCACTTATTCTTGTTTATTAGAAAAATTCGCTAACCGTATATTTCCTAAACAAAAGGAGATACAAAAAATTGAATACTAATTATTGTTCATTAAAAAAATAAACGGACAGGTGTCTGGTACTTTTTTGAAGGAAGGCCTTTTTGGGGTGTAAAAGGGTAAATAAATATTGTATCACATTTTTAGCTTATCTAAAAAATACAAAACAGATTTGGACCTTTTTTGAAATTCAAACGTTTAAGGTGTGAAAATCGTTCCTAATTTTGTTACTGTTTTCTCAACATTTTTCTCCATCGCTATATAATATAAATTTGTAAAGTTACTGACGGATTCATCATCGTACATCCTAAACTCCTGAAGCTAAAAAGCTGACTTTTGGACCGAAGGTTGGCCTCTCGCCAAATCGATTCCGCTAACCTTAAAAATCCAAAATTAAAGAGATCCAAAAAATTTAACACTTATTGTTGTTCGTTAAAAAAATAAGGGGACAGGTGCTTGGTACTTTTTTGAAAATAAACTTTGGCATAAAAATATATCCACGAAGAAAAAGGAGACGCTAACGAAGTAGCGGGTTAAATGCTAGTTATGAATAAAATAAGACATGAAATCGTGAATTAACAGTAAACAAAATGTTAATTAGACGTGATTGAATAAACTATTTGGATTCAGCACGCTAAAGTCAATTAAAATCACATAATCAAGTTCTCTACAGCGACTTTTTTTGTTTGTTGCCGAGCAGTGTTAATAAAACATAAACATTTTTAAAAAGCCTTTTCTGATATTTCAGGAATAGTAAAGTAATATCATTTCAAATGTACACGAAAAGAATTATTTACTAAATCACCAGAAAATATGTCTTCAACCAAGAAAATGTTGCACCATTCTTGTCCAAGCCAAAAATGTCTTATTGTAAACATATGTGTGGCTTGGTTTATACAAGAAGTTATGACTCAAAGCGAGCTAAAATGTACTTTACTACGGCTTATAAAAAATATTCGTTGCTTTTTATTTTACAAAATCAGAAGAAAAGCCTGAATTTTTTTCATAAAACCGTGCAGCACTAGTAAGTTAAAGAAAACGTAATATGTATAATACATTTTTGATTGATTTGATTAACATTTCGATCCAAATAAAAGAATCAAACCTAGTTTTCTTGAGCATTCTTTGAGCACGAACAGCATGTGTGTGTATTGTGTATGTATATGTTTTATTTGTGTAAAATGTGTAAAGCCAGCAAGGCTTTTTGTTATTGTTTCGTATGTGTATTCTGTTTTTGTAAAAAATTTTTGGTTTTTTTTGCCAGCTAAAAGGGTGCTTAGCAGAACTAAGCTGAACCAAACAAAATGAAGTTTGTGGTTAAAAAAAACCCAACGGAATTAAATGTTCGAATCTTTTTGTTGAGCTGGAAAAGAAGTGTATTATTTTTGTGTTCGACGGATGGCAAACAGGGAAACGTTATTTTTTTAATGATTTACTACACAAACGCTATAATAGTTTGTGTTTTTCACAAATCTATCGAACCGAACACTAATAGCCTTTTTACACTGATCAACATCTAACATCTACCATCAATTTGCCACAACTTGCGAAGATGTTAACATCTTTCCATAAGAAATATATAGGGCTGAAAACCAACATATTTCAACATCTTTAAAAGATGTTCCTATCTCATTTTATTCCATTCTACATCTTTCGATTATTTTAGTGTCATCACTAGAAAAGTGGCAATAAGTTATATTATTATTGTGGCATCACTGACAAAAATAAGTTGGTTTTGAAAGCAGCGTTACCATTTGTCAAGTTTTATTTTTTATTGCTAAGTTTTATTGTTAAGTATTTTTTATATTTTGAAACAAATTTAACTTCAAATAAATTTTTTTGTTTTCTTTTTAAATTTTGCAACTTTTGTGAGAAAAAAACATTTTTTATTTAAAAAAAATCTTTTTTTCAAAAATGGTAACATTTTTGTTTGATGGTTGATGTTAGATGTGAGCAATGTAAACGAGTGTTTCAGATTTTCTACATCTTGGATGGTAGATGTTAAATGTTGATCAGTGTAAAAAGGCTATAAGGAACGATGTTTAGTGTTTATTTTCGAACACTGATAAGAATTGTATCATATTTGGATTAAACGAGTCGATATGTATCAATACCAGAGAAAGCCAAAAAGTTATATTTTTAATACTTATTATCTATTCATACGCCACCGAGCACGAGTACAGGCAGGTATGACTACCAATAAGTATGAACATAAATAAATGTATATCGATCGGTATGAGTATGAACAAACAGGCATGCGTATGGATATTGCTATGAATGCGTATGAGTATAGGCATGTATCGATGAGTATCGACAAGTTACTTCAACAATCAGTGTGGTTATTGTAAAGCAAGCAGTGTTGCCACGACCTAAAAATTTTTTATGCAGAAAAAGTAATTATATTAAAAGTAGTTTTTCCAAAACCAACAAAACAAATATAGCACTGATTAAATTAGATTTTTATTAAATTTTGTCAGAGTTATATTAATATATAAATATTTTCTATTATTAAAAAATAATGCTTCTAATAACTATAATAAAATATTATCTGTTTTACGACAGAGGTTTTTTATGAAAAGAATTATAAAAAGAAGGCTATCAACTATTTTGGGATCTATACTGTTTCTTTTTTTATGTTTCTAGCTAAAGAGAAAATTTGCTCTGATGCTGCGCTGCAGTCAGGAAATTTAATAAAATTCTTGATTCTTAACCGCGGTTACTTTGTGGAGCTATTTTTCCACCAATGCATGTTCTCGAAGTCGAAGGCTGCAGTGGAATACTGATTGACTTCAGCCCTTAAATGTTAAACAATTTTAAACGTCTTAAAAATGCAACTGACAACAGATAAACCTCTCAAAGTCATAATATGTATGAATGTATTTACCTGTGATATCTAATTTCTTAGCTAAGAATATGAATATTTGATTTTTTTTTGTATACGGTAACTTTTTGGGTTTTTTATTAAAAACGATTAAAAAAACACGACATATTTTAATTTGCAGTCATTTTGTAATTTTTTTCAGATTTTCTTAAAAATAGTTTTTTCTATTTAAAAAACAACACTGATCTTTGCATTCCAGAGATTTTTGTAAGGTCAACAATCGTTTTTCAATAAAAATTTTGTTGAATTGTACTCAAACGATTTTGAAAAAAAGTATTTTTTACAAAAAATATTTCTGGCAACGTTTATGAAAAAAAAATTACCAAATAAAAAATGTATCAAAAAAATTTTTGGGAATACAAAATTTTAATTTAAAAGGTTTTGTTGTTCGTGCTTAATTCCCAATTTTAATTCTTGATAAAAACACTGAAATTTATTGTTGATGGGATAAGCTATTCCTATGCGCATTTCACTGGTTGCTTAGGACAGATCGTCAGGAAACTAAAGATATTAATTCAAAAAATGTTTGAAGTCAATGATATAACTATGGGTGTATCAGGATATGTGTGAGTATGAAACACAATAGGTTAGGTTAAGAAGGGTTGTGTGCCCTCAGGCACACCTCCACTCGGAGACCGAATACGATCCATTGTGATTCCCTTCAATGAAAATATGAAGTAAGAGATGGAGATAAGAGGAAGTGAAAAATAGAGAAAAGGAAGCAAGATATAGACAGAAAATTAGAAAGTAGGACCAATACCCCCCTTACAGTCCCCTCAACAGAAACAGCCGCGTTATTTCCCTGACAAACCCCAGTATATTGGCCGGATTACATCCAGCTATGCACCCCAGTTCGTCGTGAAACCTATCTCCTAGCCATTTCAGTCTGATACCCTGCATCCTAGGACAATGGCACAGTACATGCTCTATCGTCTCTAGCTCTTCCGAATCCTCGCATAGCCTGCAGAAGTCCGGTATGGCGTTGTCCCATCTGCCCGCAAAAGCCCTGACAGGACAATGACCCGTCAAGAAACCTATAAGTGTTCTGAGACTACCCCTATCCAATCCCAGTAGAACCCTGGTTGCCCCCGCGTCCAAATTGGGCCATAATGCCCTAGACACCCTGCAATTTATTCTGCCCCTCCAGGATCGGTTAACGTCATCACGAAATTTCTCCCGTATCACCCCATAGTAGTAGCATAGGGGGGGGGGGGGTTTACCCCCTGTCCCCCACCACTAAGTCGAGATCCGAACCCCCTCTCGGGAGTTCGTCCGCCACCTCATTCCCATCAACCATGCAGTGTCCTGGTACCCAACACAGCCTCACGTTGAATGACCCCATGAGTTCCCTAAGAGCGCTCCTACACCGCGCAACCAGGCATGATCGCACCGTATGGCCCCTCAAAGCCCGAAGCGCCGCCTGACTATCGACGTAAATTGTCACCTCAGATCCACCCACGATGTGATCCAGTATCACCTCCGTCGCCCTCCAGATCGCTAGGATCTCAGCCTGGAAGACACTGCACTCATCAGGGAGTCTGAATGACCTTTTTACCTCGGTGTCCGCGATATAAACACCGGCACCCGTGCCGGTTTCCATCTAGGATCCATCCGTAAATACTGCCCACCCCTCAAACAGTCCATTGGATCCACTCCAATTTTCCCTATCCGGGAACTCCACTGGTGGTGTTGCACCGAAGTCCAGGGTCGTAGTCTTGTGATCCGAAATTCCCTCGAGAATAATACCCTGATCAAGCAGACCCATCTCGTACAAAATTCTCGTGTGATCGTCCCGCCTAGGTCTAACTAAAGAAGACTTGTAAAGTCTAAGTAGGTTCCTAGCTGCCACACTCCTCACATAATGCTCGATAGGGGATAGATATAGTAGGATGTCCAGCGCTGCCTGCGGAGTGCTTCTCCTTGCGCCTGTGATGCCAAGAGATGCACTTCTTTGAACCTTGCTGAGCATCTTCCTATAGCTATCCACTATGAAACACAATAAGTATGATAACATACATGAATGAAATCAAATGCGCATGGATATACACAAGTATGAGAATAAACAGATACGAGTACGCACACGTATTGAAAATTTTCGATATGTTCTAGAGTACTTTAATTTTTTTATACCCATTGCCTTTCTCTGATCAATACTAAATATAAACTGTTTGGCTTATGTGTATTAAGACCCGTGTAATGGGAATTTTTCGGAAAAATTCTTACGCGTAGAAAAAGCAAAAATTCAAAGTCATGTCTGTTGTACAAGCAAAATAGTCTCAATAAAAATTCAGTCTAAAAGGTACTTCGCACTATTACACAAATCTTACGTATTTTGAGGGAAATATAACCCTGTCATGAAAAGTTATTATTGTTTTTTGAAAATATTCAGACAATAATTAGATCAGATATGAATTTTTTATCAAAATTGGTAAGACTTGTAGGATAGTGTAAAGAACCTTTAAGTTTTTTTTTTTTTTTTTTTTGAAAATTTCTATCTTAACTAGGTAATACCAAGGCGAATTCATCCCAGGTAATCTCGGTACTACAACAAGTACAACTCGTACAAAAACCACAAGCAATTTGTTTTTGTAAAATCATTGTACAATGTCAAAAACAGAAATAAAACAAAACAGAAACAAAGATAATAAAAGAGAATAAACAAAATTTTGACATCCAACAGTGAATTGAGCTAATATCAGCAGGGCTTTTAAGACCACCTGTAATAAATTCGCCTTGGGTAATACAATATCTTAATTTTATTAAAAGAAAATCTAAATTATAATATTTTTGTCTACATTTTAATTTTATAAAACATTTATTTGTTGTTTCCAGGTGGCAAGCAATTGATTGTGTAGAAAAACTTATATGAAAATCACTCAGTTTTTTATATAAATTTTACTACACAATAAATTGCTTGTCACCTGGAAACAACACATTAAAGAACTTCATAAATTCGCCATAATTTTTTCGATTTATTTTACAATTTTAGTTAGAAAACACTTTTCATTTTAAAACATCAGTCCGTAGGCGACAAAGTTGTTGCAGTTTCATTCCATTAATTTCCTATGGAAGCCACCTTGGCGCTTTCCGTTTTCACATACTCTTCATCGGCCAAATATTGTACTTTATCCACACGCATGCCCAATTCCATGTCGTATTGATAGACACAAGGAACACTATTCGGTATGTTTAGTTTCATTATATCTTCATCGGTTATTTCTAAACATAAATAAAAAAAAAAATTAATATTTGTTTTAGGATTTTCTAGTTTTCAGATCACAAACCTTCAATATGTTTCATGAGGGCTCTTACCACTGTACCATGGGCCACTACCAGCACCTTTTGTCCATTTAATACTTTTGGCATTATTTCATTTTCCCAAAAAGGAGTTGTACGTTGCATAAGAGTTTTAAGAGATTCGGTATCGGGAAATTGTTCGGAGGGTATATCTTTGAATTTGGGATTGTTGCGTATCTTATCGTAATAGGGATTTTCAGGTGTTATCGGTGGGGGTAAGACATCAAAGGAACGTCGCCATATTTGTACCTGAAATGTGAAAATATTGAAATTTATAAGGATTATAATTTGGGTAGAACTCAGGAGATATGCATAGAAAATATACCTTTCTGAAAAAGTACTTTATAAACTTTTTTGAAGAAAAAAGCATTTTAAAAAAGAACCCTTACGTTTTTAATAGTATTTAAATAAAATATATTCCCCCGTATTCACAAACGATTATTAAATTTAACAAACGCTTATTAAGGATAATTTTCATAGTAAATTTGTTCTTTAAACCTTTATTAAATTTAAAAAATGTTTGTGAATAAAGGCAATTATCTTTTAAGTTTATTTTTAAACAAAATTTGATTTTTAAGTGTTATTTCGAAAATAAACATTAAATATCACTCCTTAGTGTTCGGTTTGGTAGATTTGTGGGAAACACAAACGCTAATAGTGTTTGTGTAGAAAATCTTAAAAAAAAAAATTAGGTTTCCCTGTTTGTCTTCTTTCGAAAACAAAAATAATACTGGGGTCTAATCACCGCATTCGATACTATCGTATCGAATAAACTATTGAATGTTTTTGCATACGATAGACACTGACATATCGAATGAAAACTCGATAAATGTAATTTCGAGTTACTCGATATCGAAAGCTATTATTTCAAATTCAATACATTTCTTTCGATATCGAGTTTCATGATGCCAAAATAAATAATTTCGATCAATTTTTCTCGATTTCGTATGCGGTGATTAGACCCCTGTTCTTATCGAACTCAACAAAAAGATGAAAACATTAAATTCCGTTCGGTTTTTTTTAAACCACAAACTTCATTCTGTCGGTTCGGCTCATCAATGTTCGTTCGTTTCTGCTGTGCGTAGCGCCCTTTTGGTTGGTAAAAAAAATTAAATATTTTTAACTAAAACAAAATACACGTACAAAAAAAGCCAGCCAAATTATTTTACACTGACAAAACGTATACACAATACACACAACCAAGTTGTTCGTGCTGTGGTCGTTGCTTGTATACTTTGTTTGTTCATTTCTTTATCAATGTAAAAAAATAAACATCATAAAACATTAAAATATAATGTTTCTCTACATTATCACTTCAATTGTTCTGTTTTTTAACGAAGAACAGAATACTATATAATGTTCGGCTCTTTCTTGAAAACAGTTACGAACGGTATTAAAGGTTGAGTTCGTCTACACAAACACTAAGAAAATAGATATCGTTCCTGGTTGAGTGAGCCAAACTCTAAATAATGTTCTGTTTTTTTTTCGAACACTGATTTAGGCACTCAATTTGAAAAAATACTTTTAAAAAATATTTTATTTAATAAAAAAAAAAAAAAAAACACTTTGAAAATATAAA
The DNA here is from genome assembly GCA_930367215.1 of Pollenia angustigena. NCBI lineage: Eukaryota > Metazoa > Arthropoda > Insecta > Diptera > Polleniidae > Pollenia > Pollenia angustigena. The sequence goes on from OV884056.1 coordinate 284,508,761, forward strand.
ATTTGAAGAGATAAATTTAACAAATAAAAAACAATTTTCAAATGCCCTTTTCAAAAACTACAAGAAGACTTAAAAAATATTGTTAAAAAAATGATCTTATTTAAAAGCAAGTAAGAGTGCTTTGTTCAGCTGTGCCGAATCTTTTAAACCCTTCACCTTACGTCAAGGCGAATTTATATGAGGTGACCGCAAAGGAAAATTCACTAGAATTCGTCTTAGCGGTCAACTTATATTAATAAATTCGCCTTGCCTAGCATAACAAGCCGTCTTAGATCACACACCCACTAACACACAATATCAAACAGAATTAAAAAAAAAAAACAATATTCTTAACAGAAAATTATATAAAAATGTCATTGTTTAGATATAAATAAATCAACTTTGTGCCACGCTTACTTGTCCAATGCCGCCCACATTTTGTCGGATGTTGTGTATTGGCAGCCAAGATGCTTGTACCTTATTTTGAAACTTTGCTCTTGCCGCTCTCCAAATATAACGATATATGACGTACCACGCCCACTAGTCCAATCCTGCCCACATTTTGTCGCATGTTGTGTTTTTATAACTAAGATGCTTGTACCTAATTTGGAAACTTTGGCTCTTGCCGTTCTTCAGATATACAGAAATCTTTAATGTCTTTGTATAAGAACTGCCACGCCTACTTGTCCAATCTTGTCCAAATTTTCTCGGATGTTGTGTATTGGCAACCAAGATACTAGTTCCTTATTTGGAAACTTTGCACTTGCCGTTCTCCAGATATACAGAAATAGGACGTACCACACCCACTTGTCCAATCCCGCCCACATTTTGTCGGATGTTGTGTTTTGATAACTTAGATGATTGTACTTAATTAGGAAACTTTGGCTCTTGCCGGTCTCATGATATACAGAAATCTTGAATGTCTTTGTATAAGAACTGCCACGCCTACTTGTAACTCAAGGGATTATTGGGTTAAATTAGAGGCAGTAGTGGTTTGCTCAGATCACAGCCATTTGTGGACCGATTAGGCTGAAAAGCAAACAATTTCGGACTATATGTGACATAAATATACATATAAATATTAATTCCCCATCATAACTGGGGTCTTCGTAACCCCATTTCTACGGACAGACGGACATCGTTAAATCAACTTTTCTCCTCATAAGGACGCAGAATATATAACCTTTAAAGGGTCTAAGATCAATATTGTAGAAATTACAAAAGAAATGGCAAACTTATGAATACTCTTTCCCCCTGTGGCGAATGGTATAAAAATAACATTTTAAGCAAAAGAGTAAATTTCAACAAAAAAATGTATTTCAAAAAATTATATTTTTTTAAAACGGTACTTTTTAACAAAAAGTACTATTTTGTAATGTACTCTTCTAAAGAAATTGTAAAATATAATTAATCATAATTTCTTAGTTTTAAATGGTTGATCAAAAATTTTATCAGAAAAAAGTACTGTTTTCAATAAAATACTAAACAATGCGTCTAAAAAATAGTTTGTAGTAGTACCCATGGTGGAATAAGCAGGTGGCATCGTTGCGGCAACAAATACATTATTACAACAAAAATGGAAATTATATCACCTTTAACGTCAAAAAATACTTTAAACAAAAATCAAAGCGTGCCGCTGAACGTGATGAAATAAATAAATTTTTATTTAATTATGGTTAATATCTTATTTATTTTAATTTAAAATTATCAAAAACTTTAATAAAACACAATAATCACAGCACAAAACGTGCACTTTTTGTAAACAAAAACAAAACTTTGACATAAACCTAGACAAACAATGCAAGAGCAAAAAATCGTCATCTGGCTTAGTGCTGCCACCTGTTTATTTCACCATGGTAGTACCTTTTTTATGATTTACTTGAGGGTTACACGATCAAGTTTTGCCTATCAAATTTTAATACACTCACACTTTTTTACCAATACACTCATACTTTTAAAAATTGATACGAACTTGCCTTTAAAATTCTCTTGCCAGTGAGTGTTTCAATTTACGTTCAAGAAAACAGCTGATTTCAAGGTTAGTGAGCAAATTTTTCGTTTATCTTCATAAATTGTTTTCTTGATGACATCTTGAAAGTAAATTGCTCAAAAATTGAATGCAGCCTACGTCACAGCTTTCAATTTATGTAAATTTTGACAAGCAGTATATGTAAAAGACTATCAAGAACAACTTGACCGTGTGGCCGCAGGGTAAAATATATTTGTTTTACAAAAAAGTGTCTACATACATAGAAACATACATATGTATGTTTTTTGTTGCCTTTAAGTTCTACTTACTTTTTCTTCCCCATATTTATTGGCCATTTGCCGCTTATTAAATCCAGTTAAATTTCCATAATGACGTTCATTTAAACGCCAATCGTAAATAACAGGCACATTTTCATAATTCATTTTACTAACAATAACTTTGACAGTCTGATGGGCCCGTTGCAACAGGGAAGTGTAAATAAAATCGAAATTCATATTGTGAAGTCTTAGACCAGCTACGGCTATTTTAGAAGCATCTTCCAAGCCTTCAATTAGTCAAAATAGGTTTGTGGAATTAAAGACATTAAAGAATTTTGTTAAAATGTTTGTTTCAAAATTTCATACGAGCCATAATTTTACCTTTTTCCGTTAGTGGTGCATCATGCCAACCGCAAAATAAATTCAATTTGTTAAATTCACTCTCACCGTGGCGTAAAATTACAACTTTATTAATGGGCATTTTGTATGTTGGATGGATGATGTTGATGATGCTGCTGATGATAGTGTTGTGGCTTATTCCGTTCTCGCTGTTGCCGTTGCTGCAGTCTTTGTGCCTCCTAAATTTGTGATGGTTGTTTAACGATTTTTGTTGTTCTTGCTGTTTTGGTGCCCACTCGAAAACTAAGATGTTGAAAAGAAAAGAACGTTATTTTTAAATACAAAATTGGTAGCAAACGATACGAGCGGAGAAGACTTTCTAAACGCAATATAAAATGAAATAGAAAAAAAATAACAATAATTTAATTGAGAATTGCAGTCGCAAATAAATATTTAGTTGCACTCGCGTTTTGTTGGTTGTTGTTATCAATTTGAAATGAACAGATGAACAATTAAAAACAATAGAGGCCAAAAAGTAGATACCAACTGTTTGTTTGCTGATTTTCCGTTTGTATGTATGAAATTGTTACAGATTTTGTTTTTGTTAAGTGCATTGCAACGCAGTGTAAAGCATCTCGGAAATGGTAAGAGCCAACGTTATTATCAAAAGCATACGAAAAGAAAAGAAAATCTAAAAAATGAAATAAAAAACTAAAAACAAATGTTTATTTTGTTTTGTATTGTAATTTTCTTTATTTTATTTGGCTTTCAAATCTTTTATTTGATACGTTAAGTATCTTAACATTTGCTACTTTGTTTGTATATACTTTTTTTTTTTTTTTTTTTTTTAATTTAGTAGGTAGATGCTTTTAATTGAATTTGTTTCTGCACTTGTTAATAGCAATAAAAATTGTTTCTTCTAAATATCTTTTTATTTTTCATTTGATCCTCTAGTTTGTTGTGGCACAATGCAATTTAGTTTGCCAATGATGTTGTTATTTAATTAGAAAGATTTAAGATAATTTTGCTAAAATCTTCACAAAGACATAAAATTGGATATAAAAAAAAAAAAATTTTAAACACCTGACTGATCTACAAAATACATAACGCAAAATCTAATTGCTGTGTAAAGGCCGAGACACAAAGAATCCGCTGCTTTTATGTTTATCATACGGGAATTCCCGGAAAAAAGTTTTTGGGATTCCGCACAGTTTTCGGAAAAAAAATCCCGGGAAATGGAATAAAATACTCTTTGGATTAGGTTCTTTAAATGCATTAAATACTTTTTTGTAAGAGATTTTGACAAAAGTGAAAATTAATATTTGAGGAAACTTCATATGCAACAATAAGTAAAGAAAACAACGCTAATGGTGAAATTAAAAGAAAATTATTTTCAAATAGAATCTGGGAATTTATTTCTCAGCCTTGTAAAAGAAATATACAAACAAAAATTCTGATAGTGCATAGAAAATATTCCTGGAAAATATTGAAGGAATAAGACTATTAAAGTATGAAAGCTTTATAAAATGGAATTTGACTTAGAATACACATTCGAATTAATATGAAAATGTATATAATGACGTCGTCATCATCGTCATCAATTTTGATCGACCCGTCGCGCCGTCGTTATTAGGGTAACCGATTATTACTACCCGATTAACTGATCGGTTAATTTAAAATTATCTATTTTCGATTAAGGATTAAACCGGTTAATTTCAGTCGATTTACCGATTAACCGATGTTACATAATTTTTAATTTTTTATAGTATTATAACATATTTTTTGAGTTTTAATTACCCAGTTGGCCAAATGGTCATAGACGCAAATGTCGTCAACGATGTCTTCCGAACATTTTTGAATTTATCGCCTATATAACATTGATGGCGACAACTTAAGTAAGAAAACGTGTATGTTGTCGTGTTAAAAATCGTATTTACGACTTTTTTGGAGACATTTTTTTAATTTTGTCTTGAATAATAATTTATTGAGGACAACGTAAGTAACCATTGCATGCATTTTGTCGTGTTTCAAACCACACTGACGATAAAATGCATGCAATTGTCGCTCATTTTGTCATCAATTAGACTTTATTGAGGACAACTAAGGCGACCATTGCATGCAGCTTGTCGTGTTTCGAACCACTTTGACGACAAAAAAAATTCAAAACTTTAAATTTGTATGTAATTTAAAATTAATCAGGGGTGTTCTGGAAATCGAAAACGCAATACGCAAGAATTCGGAAGTTATTTTTAGTACACTTTTAATCTAATTTCTATAATTTTTGTTTTAAGATTCTGTTTAACAGAGAAATATTTGTATAATATTTGTCATACAATTCTTTTATTACAGAAATCGTATAAAAAAACGACGTTAAAAATTCTTGCGTTTTGCGTTTTCGATTTCCAAGAACAACCCTGAATATTTCTTGATGTTTTGCTTTTATTATCAATATTTTTGATAATAAAAAAAATTAAAAAATAAATAATCCTGCCTGTTAAATATAATTATTTTGTAACTTTTAACGTTATTCGCGGCTGTGTTTCAAATGTGCAATTAGAATACGTGAATTGATAGGACAACAAACATAAAAAATAAATGTTCCTGCTGACAAGATTGCCATATCGTAGGCTCAATATGCAAACCTGCTAAATCCACTTTTTAAGTAAATTGAGATTTTAATGCCGTGTAGAAGAGAAAGATACACCTCGTCGACCAGCATGTAGTTTTTCTTCAAATTGTGTTAAACCAACTATATTTTTAGGTTTTCTCTCAAGCTGCGCATATGAAATATAAAAAGTTTGTTGTTTCCATTAAAAGTTATTGGAAGTTAGCAGGTTTGCATATTATGTCGACGATATGTAAAGTTCAGAACCCATTCCCTTATTAATCAAAAGCCTATTGGAGGTCTGACTGTCTCCACTTATCCAGTATCCGCCATTTTCGAGCCCAGTCTCTCAAACTCATCGGCCATTTCATTAGTTTGGAATTCACTAGTTGGAATTCACAGCCCATCAAGGCCCTGGAATTCACTAGTTGAAATTCACAGCCCATCAAGATCCTAAGAGATTTTAGTAAATATATCCTCGAGGTACACCCATTTACCCGTTCCCCTTATTCTGGATATATCGGCAAATCTGAAGTATCGCCAATATATCAGTATCGGTGTTCGTTTAAGCCCTCATTGTCACTTACATATCGGCGACTAAGTCGTAGATAGTGTCAATAATATTGTCATCAACGACACTATTAAGGTAATGTCGCTAATCGGGCATTAACGACTTTATGAGAAAAAATCGTTTATATAGTTGCCAGTGACAACTTTAACCACATTGTTACCCATATGATCATTAACGACAATATGCATAATAATGTCGCTCACATTGTCGTTTACGACTTAAGTGCCCTTTGTTCGAAAAAGTCGTCGATGATTTGCATAGGCTGTCGCTAACATGTCGTCAGGGATTTACTATGGGTCTTGTACGCGTCGTCGACGTTGTCTTGAAGACATGGCCAACTGGGATATTTTCTTCTAGCAATACATTCTTAAAATACAGTACAAAAACAGAATAAACTCTCAATAGTAACACAAACAATCTTTTAACTCAATTAACCAAAACAATTGGAAGAGTAACAAATTTTTAAAAATTAAATCAGGACTTTAATGGCATAATGGAAGATTTTATATGTATGTTAAGAGATATCCAAAAAATTAGATATTCTGTATTATGTATGGACTGCTTCTGATTCCTCCAACAGAAAAAAAAATGTTTCCAAGTCAAGTGTTGTCAAATAAAAGAAATTTATCGCTTTAATCCTTAACATTTTAACAAAACATTTTATAAAAAATTATCTTATCAGATCTCCCTAAACTAATTATTTTTTAAGAAATACATACATATTCAGGGGTGTTCTGAAAATCGAACACACAAAACGCAAAGTTGTTTTAAATAAACTTTTAATCTAATTTTTACAATTAATTATAAAATTCTGATTAATAGAGAAATATTTGTATAATATTTGTCAATAAAATTCTTTTACTACAGAAATCTTTTAAGTTCTTAAATTTTGGGTTTTCGATTTCCAGAACACCACTGATTATGTATTACATAATTTAAAAATACATATCACATATTTATGAGTTTTTTTTTTTTATTTTTTGTTTGCTCGTTTTGGATCAAGAATTGTTGTTTTTGTTTTTTTTTTCTAATAAACTTTTATTGAAATTTCCTTATTTATAAAAAAAAACTTCATTAATCGGTTAACCGATCAAAAACAAAATTAACCGATTACTAACCCATTAAACCAAAACCTCGGTTAATTAATCGAGCGATTAACCGATTAAATCAAAAGCCCGATTAAATGAATACCCTAGTCGTTATCAATTCGATACAAAACTTTTATTCTATAACAGCAATGTAACGATGTTGATTGTTTATCGTTATTTAAAGCACGTCTCTAATAAGTTTTTATTTAAAATAAGCAATTTAATGTTCGTTTCTTAAAAATGTTGTGCTCTTAGAAAGGGTAGCTTGATTTATGTGAAAAAATTCACACAACTAATGCCAAAAGGCATTAGTTATACTTTTCGCCCCGTATAAATCGACAGTGTTGATAGTGCCCTGTAAAATACAGACTTCGGTTTTAATAAGCGGCTATCTTTATAACGGCGACGATTGCCGAAAAGAGCAACAAAAAGTTACGCAAAAATTCTAAACATTCGTAAAAATTTGGAAAAATGGCGAAAATTTGCGAAAATTTTTAATTTTTCAAAGGAGCTTAAGTGCTAAATTATCGGAAATTCGCAAAAATTTGCTAATTGTGTTATAATAGCAAAATTAAATATTTATTGAAAATCGTTAAAGCTGTAAAGAATCACAAGAAAACTCGCTTCTATCACGAACATGGCTAAAATCGCGAATTTTCGGTTATAAGGACATTTTCATGGAATTGTTGCTATCCCTTATAGTTTTAGGAACTTTGAATCAATTTTTTGGCTTGTTTGGAATTTTAAAAATTTTCGCCAATTTTCGCTATTTTTGCAATGTTCGCGAAGCTTTGTTGTTATTTTTCCATTTTTTTTTATATTTACAACATTATTATTATTGAAAAATTAAAAAGAAAAAAAAAACTAACGGTAACGTTGCGTACAACATTCCAAAAATACATCGACGCTTATCGATAAAACTTGATATTGACAATGGGCATAACGATTTACAACAATCGACACAAAACGATATCATTTCGCATTGATGACGTTAAATGGAATAAGGTTAATTTTCTAAAAAAAAAGAAATTACAAATTTTTCAAGGAAGTGCTGAAAAAGTTAAAGTCTCAAAAGATTATATTTTGCTGTTTTGCCTATAAAACCAACTTCCGTAGAAATTTAAAGTGTTTCTCATTGACAGGACTCTTCTTACATAAAATTAGAAATAGACTGTCAAACCATTCTGTACTAAAATTCTATTTTCAAAGAAATAAACTTTTACCCTTTTGGCCTGCTCGTCCAGCATATCGGTATATGAAACTATGTGTTCTTTACATCTGAGGTATAACTTATTCTCAGCAACTTTGTAGAAAATGGCACGGCAAATATTTTAGTGGAAGATATTAACCTTCTAACTGCCTTCCATAACGGTAATTTTGGGCTCTATTCTAAGATATCATAAAAAACACCTCGAGGAGGGGTATAGAATATTTTACACAAATGTTGACCATGGAATTTAATTACTTATAAACACAAACAGTAAAAAACAGCCAATCTCAATTGCCTTATAACATATTTGGGAGATTTTGGAAAAAAAATTTCAATAATTCTGGGTTTTGTAATCAGTTTGATTGAATAAGAAACCAAAATGGCACAACTTTGAATCCCCATAAAATAAAATTTGGAAGTGATCCTTTTTCTTCTTCAAAATAAAATAAAAATATTCGTTTGGGAATTTATATTGAAACAATACTAAAAAAACATGCAAGTGATCAGCTGTTCAGCTGTTTTATTTTCGATAGTGTCAAAATTTGCTTACATTTTAGTGATTTTTTTTTTTGTTTTCTTTATGTTTGGCTGTTTGACAGTATCATATGTTTTTACACAAACAAAATTAATGTTGTTTTTTTTATTGTTGATTTGTTGTAGACTTGCATGTACTTGGTATAAATATACTTTGATTGTGTAGTAAAATTAATATGAAAATCACTCAGTTTTTTGAGTGCTGTCACCTGGAAACAGCACATTAATATAAATTTGTTAATGAAATTTTTATTTTAGTTTGAAAAGTGATAATATATGATATATTTTCCTTGACAAAAAAACGGCATAAGAAATGCAGCTATGCTGTTAACTTTTTCTAAACGTATACATAGAAAACAAAATGAACCGTAAATGATTTAAATCTGTCTACAACTTTTGATTTTATTCACAAAAGGTAAAAAGTTTTAATTTACGTGCTGTTTCCAGGTGACAGGCAATCGATTGCTAATATTTATTTTCACACCAGTAGCGAAAGCAAGAGTTAACTTTTTGAACATAAAACTGAAACTTCAAAGCAACAGCATAAAAATTCAAACTTTTTCTTTTCTGCTGCCAAATATTTTGACGCTGATCTACGTCTAAATTGCCTATTAATTAAATTTTTTAATTAAATAAATGTCAATTTTTCTTTTTGTTAATTGTTACATATGTGTATGTATAATTCATCTTAAAGACCAAACAACATATCTGCAGAAATGTCAATATTGAGTTCTTTATGGATTTTTATTCCCTATATCATAACGAATATGTGTGCAAAATTTATAAATGACAAAGTTTTTGTACCTAGAGGACCGTTACGCACAAAAATAATAGAAAAAAAAAATTCATCAAAAATCACGATAAGAGTTTAATTTTGATGCATAGTGTAATTTAAACAATCATTAAGTACTTCTTTTTGTTTAAACCAGTAGAAGAAACTATAACTGTTATTATTTAATGTGCCTATATAATATTCATACATATGTAAAAAGAAATTGTTATTTATTCATACTAATTAGTACTGCTGATGGGTTATTTGGTTTCAGATTTTTACAATTCCAAATAACCTAATGGACAATTTTCAGGGTTGATATTAAAACACATTTATTTTTAAACTCGTTTTAAATACAAAATTCTCTTCTTCACTAAAAACTTAAGTGAAACTTAAGTCACGTATGTGGTACACTTAATTTCAACTTAAGTTTCCATTATAATATTTTTGCAAGTGATGTTAGATGTTTTTTTCGTCAAAATTTGAAAAAAAAAATCGTCATAATCGTCATTAGTTCTGAAAAAAACCGTTAAAAAATCGTGATATAAAAAATCGTTTTTTTTTATCAACACGGATTAATTACTCTATTAAAACATAAAAAATAATTAAGTATAAAATTATACAAAATCAAAAAATATAGAATTTTTAATACTTAAGACGATTTGGTGGGGCTTTGATATTGCTCTCCGGAGATTTTCATCAAACACTTCCTGTCATCCCCAAATCTTTCCTGTCATCCCCAAATCTTCTGCTGCGGATGAACTTAACGCGTGCCTGTAATCGTCGTCTTTGTGGAGGCATGTCCAGAAGTTGCAATTATCCACAAACATGAGAGTCGCGTTACAGATCGACCCATCGGCTGCTAAATTCTCGGGACAACTGCTGGAGCTTGGCAACGGCCAAATTCCTGTTGATGTTTCGAATGGATGGATTGATATCGTTCCCTGAAAATTTTTGTAAATTCACATCGTCCAAGGAGGAACTCATCAGCAAATTGTTCCCTGGCATTGCACAAAATTACAAAAATCTCGATTGGATTCGTGAACGGGCAATAATAGCAGCGAAGAATAAGGACGTCGATAGCTTAAACTTAATTATTCAAAGTCAAATCGCAGGACAACTGCATACGTACAAATCTTTTGACTGCGTGACCGACGAAAATGAACCGACCAGCTACCCGTCGGAATTTTTGAACTCGCTTAATGTACCTGCAACTCCGCCGCATAATTTACAGCTGAAGATGGTATCGATCATAATCATGTTGCGGAATCTCAATCCTCCAAAAATGTGCAACGGTACGAGGTTGTCCGTGAAAAAGCTAATGAACAATGTGATTCAGGCGACAATAATCAAGGGCAAATTCAAAGGAGAGGAAGTCCTTATCCCACGAATTCCCATTATTCCAACTGACCTTCCATTCCAATTCAAGCGGATTCAGGTTCTATTGGCATTTGCAATGACAATCAATAAATCGCAAAGCCAATCACTAGAAGTCTGTGGGATTAATCTCGAATTTCCCTGTTTCCCGCACGGTCAGCTGTACGTTGCATGTTCGCGTGTTGGGAAACTGTCTTCGTTATTTGTTTTTGCGCCGGAAAAGCTGCGCTTGTGAGGTCACTTTATTAGTATGTACATTCTGGTCAAAATGTTTTTTTTTTTTGGGGTTTAAGTACAGTTAGGGTCAAAAAAGTACACATTTTTTACTGAATTTAGTACAATTTTTCAAATAACATTTATCATCCCTGGTATAATGAGTACCAGGTATGTTCATTATGGAGAGTTTTCATTATTTACCCATGTAATGTCAAATTAATTTATTTGATTTCTGACGCTTGTTTTCATTTTTTTTCAAATTTTCTTCTGTTTGACGTTATATGGGTTTTGAAATTGGGAATAAAATTTCTAATGACCAGGGAAACCAGAAATTTGCTCTAAAAAACTCGTTTTATGCGCATTAAATATGCAGTAAAAACTTGAAAATGTGCCCTGAAAATTGTTAAAATATGCCCAAAAAAAATTTAAAAATTGCTAACTTGAAAACAAAATATTCAGCAATTTAATAACAGTCCATTTAATAAAAACAATCCTAAAATTATAATCGGTAAAGCCTAAACACCATAGTATGTATATACAGACGAATTTTCGTTTCCTTTTGGAAACGATGGGCGGTCGCTAAATTGTTTGTTAATATTAACATTTAAAAGGAAGTTAAAGCTATTTATATATGGGAGCTTTGGGCAAATGTGAACTGATTCTAAAAGAATTTAATTTGTAGTCAAATATTTTTGGGGTGAATTTAATCGAATTTAATTTAATCGACATAATTCAATGGCTTATGGACACAAAGAGTCTAATATGGAAAAAAGTTTTTATGGGGAATATGTGAAATTGTAGACCGATTCTCACCATTTACATTGACTTCGTCCTTAGTACAATACAATTTAGAAGTGTATTAACCAAATTTGATCATCCACAAGATTGCAATTGCACCTTGCGCACAAGGTTAACATGGACAGACAACTAGCCAGACGGACGGATGGACATCGTTGCGGCACTTTAAAAAGTGATTCTGAGTCGATATACTAAAAGATTGGTCTAGATTTCTATGTATTACACACATCGCCGAAAACGTACATTATTGCTTTTTCCTTAATTTTTTCTTATATAAAAAATTTTTAAGTTTAAAATAACATTAATCTATAACAACAACCTGCTTTGTCTTACAATTTTCGATTAAAAATTAAATGTTGATGGTGAAATTGAAGCAACACGTGAGGTATACAGAATTTATTTAAAAAAAAACCAAAATATTGCAAAAACAAAAAAAAAATTATATGTTGCGAAAGTCTTGTAGGCTTCTAAAAAGTTAACATGTATCATAATATGCCCCAAAAAAATAAAAATATGCCCTTTAAACTTAAAAAATGCTGCAAAAAGGCTCTTTCAACCAAATTATGCAAAAAAATGCTCCAAACGGTAAAATTTGCAAAAATATGCACTAACAAATCGATGTCAAAATTCATAAAATGCTCTTAAACAGATAAATATATTGTTTCTGCCTTCATTGGCCGCTCAAGGAAAAACATGCAATTGCATATTTTTTGTTTCCCTGCTAATGACTATACCTTGTACTTATTTTAAGATGATATTAATAAAAAAAAATTAATTAAATTTGCACCACTAAACAAATTGATAGAATAAATTAAACGTTTAATTCACTTGATTCAACGTTTAATTCACTTAATCTGTTCATATTTTGGAAACGAAAAAACGAGTAGCCCCACTATAGGTATTCAGCGCAGTGATGTTAGATGTTTTTTTCGAATTATCGTCAAAATTTGAAAAAAAATCGTCATAATCGCCATTAGTTCTGAAAAAATCGTCATATAAAAAATTGTTTTTTTATCAACACGGAAAATAATTAAGTATAAAATTATACAAAATCACAATATAGAATTTTTAATACTTAAGACGATTTGGTGGGGCTTTGATATTGCTCTCCGGAGATTTTCGTCAAACACTTTCTGTCATCCCCAAATCTTCTGCTGCGGATGAACTTAACGCGTGCCTGTAATCGTCGTCTTTGTGGAGGCATGTCCAGAAGTTGCAATTGACCACAAACATGAGAGTCGCGTTGCAGAACGACCCATCGGCTCCTTAATTCTCGGGACAACTGCTGGAGCTTGGCAACGGCCAAATTCCTGTTGATCTTTCGAATGGATTGATATCGTTCCCCGAAAATTTTTGTGAATTCACATCGTCATCAGCAAAGTGTTCCCTGGCATTGCACAAAATTACAAAAATCTCGATTGGATTCGTGAACGGGCAATACTAGCAGCGAAAAATAAGGACGTCGATAGCTTAAACTTAATAATTCAAAGTCAAGTCGCAGGACAAATGCATACGTACAAATCTGTTGACTGCGTGACCGACGAAAATGAACCGACCAGCTACCCGTCGGAATTTTTGAACTCGCTTGATGTACCAGGAACTCCGCCGCATAATTTACAGCTGAAGGTGGTATCGATCATAATCATGTTACGGAATCTCAATCCTCCAAAAATGTGCAACGGTACGCGGTTTTCCGTCAAAAAGCTAATGAACAATGTGATTCAGGCGACAATCATCAAGGGCAAATTCAAAGGAGAGGAAGTCCTTATCCCACGAATTCCCATTATTCCAACTGACCTTCCATTCCAATTCAAGCAGATTCAGTTCCCCGTTCGATTGGCAGTTGCAATGACAATCAATAAATCGCAAAGCCAATAACTAGAAGTTTGTGGGATTAATATCGAATTTCCCTGTTTTCCGCACGGTCAGCTGTTCGTTGCATGTTCGCGTGTTGGGAAACCATCTTCGTTATTTGTTTTTGCGCCGGAAAACAAATCGAAAAACATTGTTTATCAAATCGCTCTCTACTGATTCCATTCAAATAAATCACATTGAAAATTTATATATTTGTGTTGTATTATTACTCTAAAGTTTGTCTGAAGGCTTGAAATTGGGACGAGGCAAAGTACGTCGGGTCCACTCAAGGCCCATCTATCAGGTCTGCTTACTTGTACAAAAACAAAAAACTTTTTCTTTTAAGCTGTCAAAAACTTACTACCACATATACAAAGCAAAAGGAAAAAACGTGTATGTAAACAACTTTTGAAAGCTCAAAAGAACGAAAACAATGATCATCAGGCTTCTTGCGCAGACCTTTTCAATGGGCCTTGGGTCCACTAGTGTAAATATATATTTGCCTCTACACACATATACAAACTAAGAAAAAACTTTACTTGCCAGATTGAAGTGTTATAAAATTGATGCCAGATTAAAGTTTAAAATAAATTTATTGACGGGATTAAATCGTCAAAACCTAAGTGACTCTACATTAAAAATCGTCAATCGTCATTTTGGTAAATTCATCGAAAAAAATCGTCAAAATTACGTAAAATCGTCACACCTAACATCCCTGATTCAGCGTTCTCTAATTAGGTTTACCCGCCCTGTGTGACTGTGTGACTTAAAACCTTTTTGCCTAACGCCAATGAAATAAGAGTTGTAAGTGCTTAAGATCGTGATATTTAGGTAATTAAATCAGATCCGAAATTTCAAAGAAACATAGGTAGTTGAGAATTTTGTGGAGCCTTCTAGACTTGCCTCTTAAAGACTAGGGGGTAAGGTTTTAAAACAAAAATTTTATATTTTATTTAAATCGGACAAGACATTTAGATTCACATACATACTTACATTTGAATATTCGGTTAAGCGGCTTTTCAATAAAGATAAATTAAATCTCGACAAATTACAATTTATACCGCTCTTAAAATTTCTATTACCCTGTTCTCTATATGTTTAGCTTATGCGTTTTTACTACCGGCATGCGCATCTTAGTCTTAGCACACAAGCATTCATTCGATTATAATTCAAACAAAAAAAAATATACCAACAAGATTTAAATTCATTTGTGATGTAGATTTTTTACTTTTATTTCTTTCATGTATTTCATCGCTGCACTATGACGGCAAACAACAACATGTAGGTGACAAATCATCGTTCATTCTACTCTCTTGGTGGCACATTTTGTTGTGGGTGTTTCAAGCCTTCTATTTCCATTCTTCTACCCGCGACCCGGCAAAATATTTTCTTTACATCAATGAAAAAGAAATCTCTTTGCTAGTTATTAGTTTAACATACTTTTTTTCTATTATTTTATTTATTTTTTTTTTTTTTGATGTGCAAATCTTTTTAGCAAACACTAGTTTAAATGATTTATAAATTTAAATTTCTTACTTTTTTCTCATAGAAATCTTGATAATTTAAATTGCGACAAAGTGTTTTTATTCATGTAATTTTGTTTAGTTTTTTAAGCAAATTTACGTTTAAATGTCTACTGTTATTTAGAAAAGTAAAATAATGAGATTTAATAAATATTTATTTTTTATTTTTATAATGATTTGCTGAAACGGAATATTTATAAGGCGGGTACCTACATATATGGATTTGTTGGTTAGAAATTAAATACCGTTTCTATCTTTTAATACACTGTTCTTAATGTCACTTTCAAGGTGACCAGTTTAATTCAATAAAATCTTAAATTTCTTGAAATAGAAATTGAATAATCGGCCAGAATCAAAATATTTGGGAAATAATTTTGTTATTTCTAATGGGGTGAAGGGATTAACTTCAAATCTATAAATATAAAAATGAAAAATGTTTGCATGTTTGTTTGTTTGTCGCTTTATAGACTCCGAAACTACTGAACCGATTTTCCTGAAGTTTTTACAGTAACATCACGTGAGCCCTAAAAATAAAATAGGCTACTTATTTTTTCGATAGGGGCAGGGGAATTGGTACCCCCCATAGGATGCCAATATTAATTATCGCATATCTTAAGAGCCGCTGGACGCATGTTGCTGAACTTTTTGTAGTAGGATCTTCTGAGCCCCGAAATTGAAATAAAATAGCAGCGGGGGTATTGGAATCCCCCATAGGACGCCAATGTTTAATATCTCTTATCTTAAGAACTCTTATAGTAAGAATGTTCAAACTTTGTAGGAGTCACTCTTATGGTATACTAAACTTTTGAAAATAAAAATAAATATCTCTCTACTGAAGAACTATTAAAGGGAGAGTCTTCAAAGTTGGCTAAAGCATGTAGCGAAGCGCAACGGGTTAAGCTAGTTTAATATAAAACAAATAAGAAAGTAGAGTCGGTCAAGCAAACCACTTTATTTAAAAACAAATTTTCAACACTGTACGCTATTTGGGACCCATGGGCAATCATGGATCCGTCCGAACTAAATTGTGCTATGAAGTTATTGATGTTTTTTTTTCTACAAAAAAATGTGACAGTTCATTTTAGAAATTCAATTTCGTGTTCGTTTTCTAAAAATGGCCTGTGAAATGCGCATGGGAATAGCTTATCCCATCAACAATAAATTTCAGTGTTTTTATCAATAATAAAAATTGGGAATTAAAATTAATGTTTTGCTCTCTTAAAGGGTAGCATGTTTTATTCTACAACATTCACCCTTACTTATCGCATAAGCCATTGCACTTTTCGCCCCGTATAAATCGACATTGTTGATGTTGCCTTGTAAAATAGCAGGCTTGGGCGTTTTTTTTTAACGGCGACCATTGCCTCATGGAGCAACAAAGCTACGCGAAAATTGCAAAAATTCGGAAAAGTTTATAAAAATAGCGAAAAATTTTAACATTTGAAGCAACTTATAAAATTGACAACAAGTCCCTTAAACTATAAGGAATGGCGAAAATTGAGTAAAAATTGCAAAATTAGCGAAAATTCGCAAAAATTTCCTAACAGCGGCATGATAGCTCAGTCTTATATTTGTTAGAAATCATTAAATCTGAAAAGAATCAGACAACTTACAAGAAAAAAACGCTTCTATCGCGAACATGGCTAAAATTCGCAAAAAATTGGAAACAAACCCTAAAATTTATTTGAAATCGCTAAATCAGTTAAAAAAACAATGAGTCCGAAAATTACATTAAAAGCGTTAAAAAATTAGCTTTATTGATGAAGAACAAACTTTTTGCCTGGTGTTAAAAATAGGGAATTCCTCTTTTTCATGACTTGTGTATTTTTTTCTCGTCAAGTAACAAATGGCATTATGGCAAGGTTGGCAAGGCATGCACATGTTCAAAAGGTGATATTTTTTGTGTATAAAATAAAACCCTATAGGATTCTTGTAAAAGTTCTTTGTTCCAAATGTTATTTAGATATCTTTATTTATATTAAATGCCAGCAAATCTTGAACTATACAAGATAGCGACATGTGCCACAACAAGCTTTTGCCAATTCACGCAATGCCGTACATACATGTTTGACAACGAAATGCATATGAAGAAATTGCCAAATAAATTGGAATAAAATCTGTACATGATTTTTACAGCGATTTTGCACACATGAACATTAAAATTTGACATGTCAACACATGCGACATATGCAGCATATGTTTTTAATAGTACATTCAAATCATTTGTATGATTATTACACACAGAAAGAAAAACACTCGGGATAAATTAAGTTTTTTTATACTTGCTTTAAGTACGAATCGTACTCAAAAATCCAAATACGCATACAACTAAAACGTACTTAAAACAATCCTTAATGGGTATATTTTCGAAAATCAATTCCGGAATTTCTCAAAATTAATATAAAATTCTTAAGGCCCATATACACTGATCAAAATACTCAACAAGCATTGTGGTAGTATTAAGCTTCGTACAGACGATGGTCAGATCTTACAATGTTGTCATTAAAATTGCCTAAAAATGTCTTGCAACTGTCTGAACATTGTAAGCTCATTTTCATTTGGCAGATGTGTAACACAGAAAAAATTAAAAATTTTCTCTAATCACCAATTTTATACCAAATTCATAGAATCAAGCAACCCGTTTGTTGATTTTGCACCTATTACCAAAATGATTATATTGATTACTAAAAATTGTAAAAATTTTATATTTTGAAGATTTTTTTTTCAATAAATGATATTTTTAATTTGAATTAAAAAAATGATCAAAAAACTTTGCCGTTTCAAAGAATGTGTTGATTGATTTTGACAATTTCCAACAACAATTACACAAGTTAAAATTATTTTATTTTAAATGAAATAATTTTTAGTTATTTGATTATTATTTTAATTCAAAATTTATTTCAAAACAAATAAAATGTTAATTAAATCAAAATTATATTTTTAATATTCGTTCAACAAAAAAAATAATTGATTCAATTATTACATTAATTAAGTTTAAATACTTTTTAAATAATTTTTTTAATTGATAAAAAATTACTAATAATTTTTTCTGTATACATACAGTGCCACTAAATGAATAAATTTTCCATCTGGCATCACTTAAAAATTAGAATTTTCATTAAGAAATATACATATAAACAGTAAGTTAGTTAATCGCAAATAATTTTTATTCGCGAATAGGCTACGTATAAACGTAGTAATAGTTTGTTGTAGATACTACAACAACACCACACAAGTAATTAAAAAGCAATTTGCTTGTTGTGTGCAGAAACAACAAAAACAACAGAACAAGGCGAAAACACTTTATTTTCATGTTTAATAAGTAAAATTGAGAAATCTTGCTTCTCATTTAGCTTATATTTTCCGTTATATATGTATGTTAGCGTGGCCGTTAGTTGTATGGAGAACTTTTTTTTTTTGATTTCTCATATTCTCCCCCCCCCAAATCGGTTCAGTTTTATGTAAAAAAAAAATACAAAAAAATTTCGTAGCGATAAGTTGTGTTTTAGGGGGGGCGTCGGCCCCTCAAAGTTTGCATTAAGCCATTTATTCAAATGTAATTTGTTTTCATATGACTATCTCTTAAAAACAACATTTTACAAGAACATAATATATGGCAATATTTTAGCTCTTCTAGTCAATAACATTAGCCTCGAAGAAAGTTTTTTGCTAAAATTAATATTTAAGAAAATAATTAAGAAAATAACAACAAAATTCCAAACATTTTATATACGTTTTATATATATAAAAGAGGGATTTAATGTCAAGTGAACTAATTTTGAAATCGAAATCTTTCGATTTGGATGAAATTTGCACAAACGTTAGACCTATTGAATAGTAGTTTAGACACAAGTTTTCAACAAGATCGGTCAAAAAGTTTCTGAGTTTGGGGGGATCAAAGTTTGAAATTTTGGCCATACAGGTGTTCTTTCACATCCATGTAACTTATTACCAATTGGGGTTAGCAAAATTTGTCTCAAGCAGCTTAGATAGTTATTTAATCAATATTTTAAAAAAAAATTTTTTGTTTTTTTTAAAAATTTTTTTACATATTTTTTTTAAAAGATTTTGTTATTCGTGTATTCCCAAAAATTGAAATTACTTTTTGATATTTTTTTTATATTTAAAACTTTTTTTTTTATTTTTTTTTTGCCAAGTTTTAAATTTAAAAAAAAAAATTTTAAAAAATTAAAAAAAAACAAAAAATTTGTTTTTTAAAAAGATTGATCAAATAGCTATCTAAGCTGCTTGGGACAAATTTTGCTAACCCCAATTGGTAATAAGTTACATGGATGTGAAAGAACACCTATATGGCCAAAATTTCAAACTCTGACCCCCCAAACTCAAAAACTTTTTGACCGATGTTGTTGAAAATTTGTGTCTAAACTACTATTCAATAGGTCTAACGTTTGTGCAAATTTCATCCAAATCGAAAGATTTCGATTTCAAAATTAGTTCACTTGACATTAAATCCCTCTTTTATATATATAAAACGTATATAAAATGTTTGGAATAAAAAATTTGTGATTATGATTGTTATTACCAGGGAAACCACAAATATGCAATTGCATGTTTTTACTTGTGCGACCAATTAAGGCAGAAATAATATATCTATCCGTTTTAGAGCTTTTTATGGATTTTGGCATCGATTTGTTAGTGCATATTTTGGCATATTTGACCGTTTGAAGCATATTTTTGCATAATTTAGTTAAAAGAGCCTTTTTGCAGCATTTTTTAAGTTTTTAGCGCATATTTTGCCTTTTTAAGGCATATTTTGATACATATTCGATTTCTTTAGATGCCTCCTGCAAGCTATCGCAGCAAAAAAAAAAATTTTTTTCAAAATTCAGATGGCTTTTCTGTTTTAAATATCTATCTGTATACCTAACGTGTTGCTTTAATTTCGCCATTTAATTTTTACTCTAAAATGAAGAAAAAGCAGGTTGTCATTAAAGAAAAAAGCAAAAATTAAGAAAAGCAATTATAAACTTACGTTTTTGGCGAAAGAAGAAATCTGAAACAATCTTTTAGTGCACCGATCGACTGTGAATCCATTTTTAAAGTGATTTAACGATGCCCATCCGTGCGTCTGGCTGGTTGTCTGTCCATGTTTACCTTTTGTACATAATTTGATCAAATTTCGTAAATATATTTTAATTGTACTAAGGACGAAGTCTATGTTAAGGTGCATGTAGACGACATGTTTTTTACATCTGACTTGTCAACTTTTCAAGTCACATGTAATTGTGCATGTCTGTCAAAATTGCTGTTTTACAGAAGGATTATAATATTCGGTCACAAACGTCATGTAATTTGCTTCTGACATTGTCTCTGTTTTTTTCGCATAGTTATTGCAAAATCCAAAATAAAAATGCCGCCACGAAAATTTTTATTTACGCCGTAAAATAGTTTAGCCATCTTCACATATTTTTCTTTTAACTCAAAGATACCAATTTAGGATATTATAATGAAACGGTTTTTATATATACATATATTTACATAAATTCTATTCAATGGTGCGATGATCATACATATCTCGGTATTTTAAAATATGTATTAACTGCAGCCGGCTAATGAATCCGTCAATAGTGGACGCCGCTGCCGGTTTTTTCTCGGCATAGATTTCTGATATCAGATGGTTTGTCAGAAGAAAATAGAGCACGCTCTAATTGAAATTTTGTCAGATGACATTGCATCTGACTTTTACAGAAGCAAAGTTAAAAAGGTAACACACGATATGGATGAATTTTGCAGTGGGAAATTTGACATGTCAGATGACAAAAACATGTCGTGTACGGTCGCCTTTAATGGTGAGAATCGGTCTTTAATTTAATATATTCCCCATAAAAACTTCTTTCCAAATTAGACGCTTTGCGTGCGTATGCCATCTTATTATGTTGGAATTAAGATTAAATTCGCCCAAAAAATATGTTACAGCAGATTAAATTCTTTGCAGATTATAATTTTAGTATTGTTTTTGTTTTAAATGGAAATGATGAATATTTTGTTTTTAAATAAGTAATTTTTAATTTTTTGGGGCATATTTTTAACAATTTTGAGGGCATATTTTCGAATTTTTGCATATTTCTGGTTTCCCTGGTTATTACTTTCAAGGAATTCTTTTTGAAGCTTTATTTTTAACGGAACTCTACTTTAGTAGAATAACACAGTGCAACATTTTTGCAGTCATCGGTTACAAACTGTTTCTCGTTTGAAATTTTTCGAAGTGCTTAAATTGTGAATATATATATATTTTTTTTTTTTCAATAAATGATATTTTTAGTTTTAATAAAAAATCAAAAAACTTTGCCGTTTCAAACAATGTCTTGTTAATTGATTTAATCAAATACAGCTCAGATTTTTGACAGTTTCCAAAAGCAATTCTACAAGATTAAATTATTTTATTTTAAACGAAAAAATCAATTAAGATTTTTGTTATTTAATAAATATTTTAATTAAAAATTCATTTCAAAACAACTAAAATGTTAATTAAATTAAAATTATATTTTCAATAAAAAAAAATAATTGATTCAATTATCACATTAATAAAATTGAAAAACTTTTTCAACAATTTTTATGGAGCAAACGGTATAACAGCAAAGAATTCTGATGATGAGAATGTGGTTGTTCTCGGAATTAGTAAATTCGACCCGAGTTGAATCCCGTGTTCAGTCAACAATAAAATTATCAAAAAAAATTTTAATTCATTTAATGTTGTAAATTCCTTCCTTCACTAAAATTAATTTAATCAAAATTAAATTTAATGAACTTAAGCTTTGTTCACAATCAGAACAACAATTTCAGTTTTTCTTCTATCTTTTTTCTTTCCAAAGTATTTCATATCGTTAGCTAAAATGCAAAAAGGCGTAACTAACAAAAAATTCAAAGCCGTGTTTTTGATGGGTTATTATGAATGCCATTGAATTACATGTCTTGACATAATTTTACACTTCTGCGATCAAAAATTACGATTTTATTAACAAAAAACAAAGGGACTTAACAAGTTGGTTAATTTTATAAATGCAAAACTACGTAATAACCCATTTTTTTCTAACAATATATAGTGAAATGGTGTCCTTTTGAAATTGTTTGAAGAATTCCATGGACGAGTAATCACTGCATGTTTTCTGACAAGTTTATAGTTTTAATTTTATAAATTTTTGATTCTCCTGAAAAATAATATTTTTGTTATTTAAGCCTTTTTGCATTTTAGCAAACGATATATTTTCCTTTCATTTTTCGAACAAAAATGTAACTAAAATTTTTTTAAAAATGTAACTAAAGTTGAGTCTTCTTTAACTTCAGCAACAATTTGTATGAAAATGTTTCTGACGTTTAAAATAATAATATTTAATGCAGAATTAGTCTTTACTTTCTGTTTCTGTTCTATTCCGTGCCGTTCTGTTTCGAAATTGTAACAGTTACTTTTTCTGTAGCAACTTATAAGCCATTTATGACAAATTTATTAGTTTTTAACCGTCCATTGTTTTATTTCAATAACTTTAATGCACATAAATTTGAAGAAATTAAATTTTATGAATTCTTAAAATCAAAAAATAGTTTATTTCGATATACATAAATATGTATTTTTATACCCTCCACCACAATTAGTTGTGAAGAGGGTATATTAAGTTTGTCATTCCGTGTGAAACTTTTTTATTATTCATCTCAGACCCCATAAAGTATATATATTCTGGGTCCTTGAGTAATTCTAAGTCGATTTAGCCATGTCCGTCTGTCTGTCCGTCTGTCCGTCTGTTGAAAACACGCTCACTTTCGAACAACTCAAAAGATATGAACAAACTTGGTGCCAAATTGCTTGTAGTTATCCTAAGCAGTTTGGGATTGAAATCCAGCAAAATCGGCTCAGTAGGACCAGAGCTATGAATCAAAATGTGGAACCACCACCTAAAAAAATTGATAATTTTGTTACAAAAAATAACATTAATGCTGGAACAAGGCACGGAATGAGATAAGATTTTGCAAAAATTAGTTTTAGTTGACTGGAAATCACGCTGTTAAATTTCGTGATGATCCCGCCATAATTTACCCTAAGCCCCATATAAACAATACTCCCGGAAAACAGTTTAGTACGCCTAAAACCGTAAAAAATAATGCAATCATAACAAGTTTTGGCTCGTCACAGGTTTGTAGGACTACAAATGATACTGGGAAATTTCGTGAAGATCGGTACATAATTTACCCTAGGGCCCATAGAAACCCTACTCCCGGAAAACAGTTTAGTACGCCTAAAACCGTAAAAAATAATGCAATCATAACAAATTTTGGCTCGTCACAGTTTTGTACGACTGCAAATGATACTGGGAAATTTCGTGAAGATCGGTACATAATTTACCCTAGGGCCCATAGAAACCCTACTCCCGGAAAACATTTTAGTACACCTAACACCATAATTAATAATGCTAGCATAGCAGAAATTGGTACGTCACAGTTTTAAAGGACTAGAAATGACGCTGTGAAATTTCGTGATGATCGGTCCATAATTTACCCTAGGCCCCATATAAACCCTACTACCGGAAAACAGTTTAGTCGCCTAAAACCATAATTAATAACAAATCGTCACAGTTTAAGATAATAATAACAGCATACAGATATTACTCCTTAAACATTCGAACTGTCGGTGGAGGGTATCAAAGATTCGGCACAGCCGAATATAGCACTCTAACTTGTTTATTATTTATTTTGCTGTCACTTACAATTACTTAACAATTTTTTGATTTTTACAAACAACAGAACAGAAAAGCTAATCAATTTCACAGGTTTTTTAAAAACAAAAACAAATCAGCTGATTCGTAACAGAACAGAAAGTAAAGACTAACCGAGCCTTTAGTTTTGAATGAAAATTTTAACAAAATGTGGAAAAAAATAATAATAAATGCATAATATTGTTGTGGCTAAAATTTGCAAAATGTGTGTGGTTGCAAAAGAAATTGTTGCTATATTATGAACACCAAGTGAAAATGTTTTTTTGATTGTGAACAAAGCTTTAAGCCTAATTAAAATATCAAAAACTTTAATTTTTTCTGTGTAGTCGTGATCAAAATTCTTTTTGATTCGAAGGTAAAACTTAATATTTTACAAAAGTGCGAAAATTTTCAGAAATTTTAAACAAAAAAACCTATTTGCAAACTGTAAAACAATTCAGAAAAGCGAAAAGTAATTTTTCTTTTACACAGCGTTTACATTTGACAGTACTGGCAAGACAGTAAGAAAATACATATAAGTTGCCAAAAACACTAATAAGTGTCTTCGTGACGTAGGCTTTCAGAGAGTAGTTAAGACAGTTCACTTTTTAAAATATGTCAAACGTGAATGTTGCAGCGCAAGTCCAGCTAAACGTTTTTCTATAAACTAAACAAATTTAAAAAAAGCTTTAAATAACTATATTGTGTGAACAAATATAAAACTTAACTTAAATATAAACAATCAAAGCAAAAATAAATTACTAAACTTAAAAATTCATTGCACTAACTTGTTCAAAATTTCATACCGCAAGTGTATGAGAGTTCAGTAGGAGTATGAACAGAACAAGCATGTCACGACATTTTTGAAATAATAAATATCGATAATCTAAAAAAATATGGATTCGATATATCGATATATTTTTTCAATTTGCCCATCCCTAGGTCTAGCTCATTGTACACACCATTTACATGGACACAAAACATCATACTCGAACCCTGTACCTCAGTTCTATAACTTTTTGAATTTAAATACCGATATCGTTAAGTATCGAGAAATCTCGGTTACTATAATGAATTTGTTATTCTCCATCGTAAGAACGTACGACTTAAGTCCGTACATTTTTAAAAACACGCTCTATATACCCACAACTCCGTCGTAAACGTATTTTGTTTTCTTTTGAAATTAATGTTAAACAAGTTAGAGTGCTATATTCGGCTGTGCCGAATCTTTGATACCCTCCACCGACAGTTCGAATGTTTAAGGAGTAATATCTGTATGCTGTTATTATTATCTTAAACTGTGACGATTTGTTATTAATTATGGCTTTAGGCGACTAAACTGTTTTCCGGTAGTAGGGTTTATATGGGGCCTAGGGTAAATTATGGACCGATCATCACGAAATTTCACAGCGTCATTTCTAGTCCTTTAAAACTGTGACGTACCAATTTCTGCTATGCTAGCATTATTAATTATGGTGTTAGGTGTACTAAAATGTTTTCCGGGAGTAGGGTTTCTATGGGCCCTAGGGTAAATTATGTACCGATCTTCACGAAATTTCCCAGTATTATTTGCAGTCGTACAAAACTGTGACGAGCCAAAATTTGTTATGATTGCATTATTTTTTACGGTTTTAGGCGTACTTAACTGTTTTCCGGGAGTAGGGTTTCTATTAGCCCTAGGGTAAATTATGTACCGATCTTCACGAAATTTCCCAGTATCATTTGTAGTCCTACAAACCTGTGACGAGCCAAAATTTGTTATGATTGCATTATTTTTTACGGTTTTAGGCGTACTAAACTGTTTTCCGGGAGTAGGGTTTCTATGGGGCCTAGGGTAAATTATGTACCGATCTTCACGAAATTTCACAGTGTCATTTGTAGTCCTATAAAACTGTGACGTACCAAATTTTGTTACGCTAGCGTTATTTTTTACGATTTTAGGCGTACTAAACTGTTTTCCGGGAGTATTGTTTATATGGGGCTTAGGGTAAATTATGGCGGGATCATCACGAAATTTAACAGCGTGATTTCCAGTCAACTAAAACTAATTTTTGCAAAATCTTATCTCATTCCGTGCCTTGTTCCAGCATTTATGTTATTTTTTGTAACAAAATTATCAATTTTTTTAGGTGGTGGTTCCACATTTTGATTCATAGCTCTGGTCCTACTGAGCCGATTTTGCTGGATTTCAATCCCAAACTGCTTAGGATAACTACAAGCAATTTGGCACCAAGTTTGTTCATATCTTTTGAGTTGTTCGAAAGTGAGCGTGTTTTCAACAGACGGACAGACAGACGGACATGGCTTAATCGACTTAGAATTACTCAAGGACCCAGAATATATATACTTTATGGGGTCTGAGATGAATAATAAAAAAGTTTCACACGGAATGACAAACTTAATATACCCTCTTCACAACTAATTGTGGTGGAGGGTATAAAAATCCAAAATGATTAAAATTTTTGTTTAATTTTTCCTTCTTTTATTTTTCTTTCAAATATTTAATTTGAAAACAAAAAAATTAATTCATTTCATATTTTTAATTTTCCTTTTTCTATTACAATGAAGTAGAATTAGATCGAAGTCTGTTGTGTGCAATTGTATTGAATATTAGTGCCGGTTCACACACGTCAAGTTTGACTCGTCAAGTCTTCAGTTTTTAGGAGAGAGGGGAAAATAAATGGCATTCTCTTTTCCCTTCTGTCCTAAAAGCCCAAGACTTGACGAGTCGAAATTGACGTGTGTGAACCGGCACTTATACGTTTTAATTTGACAACGTATCTACGTTATACGCTACTACGTTGATACGGTGCAATTGTGTTCCTACGGTAACAAATATTTTTGTTTAGAAATATTAACGAAAAATATTAGTAAAAATATAAGAACGTCAAGGTTTACATTTCTAAAATTAATAGAAAATATAAAATAAGTGTTGAAATATGTTGTTTGATTTCCAACTTAAATAATTTACTTTGCATACACAGTGCGGACAACTCTACGTGATAAAATACCAAAAAAAAAGACCCCTGTCTACCAGTTTTGCCCAAAGTCATGCATTTGTTTTATGGGCTCGGTGTCATTTTTGCAAAAAACTGATCATTTTATCAGGCTCATATCTTGCAAACCGCTCAGAATTTTGATTTACCCTCTGATACAAAATTGTAGCTCTTGCCATAAAGAACAAAATTACGAACATATAAAATCAAAACACTTCATCTTCCAGATCAAAATCGCAAAAAAATTTCGATTTTTGTTCCACCTTTTTCCCCCTGTTCAGGTCCATAGGTAGCAAACCGTTCAAAATTCAAGGAAACAATCAACTACAAAAATGCACCTAAGATCTCAATATACAACTTTCTAGAGCATATGAACTTCCTAGGAATTATTGTTAACACCCTTTAGGTAGCGCTTAGATAGCCGCAAAATTGAAAAATTTCCCGAAAATTTTTGATTTCATATGTTTTTTCTTTACGTCAACTTTGGGATAATACGCTATCTATAACCATATACGGACACCACTACGTGATAAAAGACCAAAAAAAAAAGGCCCGTGTCTCCCAGTTTTGCCCAAAGTCGTGCACTTTATTTACGGGCCCCCAAAGATTTGGGACCTCGGTGTCATTTTTGCATAAAAGTGATAATTTTTTCATGCTCGTGTCTTTCAAACCGCTCGGAATTATAAAAGATCATAAAAAACATGATTTTGGGCAAAACTGTGAGACACGGGTCTCTTTTTTTTGGTCTTTTATCACGTAGAGTTGTCCGTATATGGTTATTTTTCCATGACTTGAAAAATTACAAACAGTGATATTTGTACATTGAATTTTATAATCAAGTTATTCTTTGTGAAATATGTATTATAATTTTTCATTCTATTTTTCACCTGCGTTCAATAAACTTTAATATCAAATTTATCCAGATTCAATTATAACAATAAATTTGCTTGTAAAAAATTTATTTTAACAAAAGATGAATGGAAACGTGTAAATATTGATTCAATTTCTAAACTAACACAGTACAACATTTTTCAGTTAATTGATTGCCAACTCAATTCTGTGAACTGTATGTGAAATTAGACCCAAAAAGAAGAATTTCTGCATAATTCGTTTTGTCTTCTTACCTGCGATTTGAAGTTAGTATCGATTTGAAGTTAGTACTATCGTATAGGGGAATTTATCACGTTTTAGGCCCTGTTGTTTGACATAGCTCGACAACCACTAGCCCAATTTAGTTGAAATAAATTTTAAAAAATTAAGAATTACAATTCCCTTAATCTGTTCATATATTGTTTTCCTATACAAGTAACACTTCCGAAGTTAAAAATGAATGTATGAAGGGAAAAAATTATTTTTTGCCTAAAAATTTAAATTTTTTTTTTTTAAAATACATAAAAAATCCAAAATGGAAAAAAGTTTCAAGTCTAGTTATTTTTTCGCAAAGTCACATAACCTATGAGCAAAATGAGACAAAGATCATAAAAATCGATGCACGCGTTTGTCATTTATTCACAATTAAGTAAATGTATGAATTTCAAAAATTTGCTCGAGATATGCACAACATTATTTGGAGAAAACATTGACACCTTTTTCATGATTCTGAGAATTAAAAAAAAAGGAATAAACAAAAGGTTATTTGATTTTTAAGATTGCGGTAATAAATGTTCGTGGACAATTAAACGGAAAGTGGACCTTTTTATTATTTGGGTTTTTCCGGTGGCTACCTATATGATTTTTTTTACAGAAATTGCACCCACATTTAGGGGTGGTCATTATTTGGAAAGTTTTGCACAGTTTGAAACGTACAAGTGCTGAATCAGGTATATAGCCAGCCGCCCTTAAAATATGCGCCCATTTATAAGTACCTGGCAGTAAAATATTCAAAAATACGTAGTATTTATAGGTGTGCATTGATCAATTTTTGGCATTCAGCCAGTGCCGACGAACGCGAACAGTAAAAGTGATTTTTCTCCAGTTTTTTAAAAGTGAATAACAACAAAACATAAAATATATCAATATGGAAAACAACAAGTGCCCATATTTGGATGAATATTGTTACGTTTGTGGTCATATCGTCCGAAAAATACAGAAAAAAGATTGAAAAAATTTGTTTACTGAGCAATTCAAAACCGCGTATTGTAATTATTTCGATGAAGCAGATTTAAGTGGTGCAAATTTTACGCCGCACACAGTGTGCAACAGTTGTTATACTACCCTTCTAAAATGGATTCACGGAAAAAGTAGAAAGTTATCTTTTATGAAGCCAGTAATTTGGGTGGAAGACACAACTGGACATGATGAATCCAGGTGCTATGCATGCATAAATTTTCGTCCTGGATTAAACAGACAACAATTGAAAACAAAAGTATACACTGCTGCATTTACTGCCACACTTCCAGTGCAACGCCCTGCTGATACCGATGCACCTAAACCTCCGAGTGCGGATACTGTGTCCCTGCTAGCCGAAAACTCACACAGCAAAATGTCAGCGCAACATCATACCGACAACGCCAAGCTGATTTTCAGAAATTTTATTCCGTTGACGAAGCAAATACGTTCACGTACTGCCATGATATCCCAGGTTTAGTGAAAAAATTGGGAATGGATTATATCGCTGGCGACTGGCGTTTATTCATCGATGGTTCAGTTACTAGTTTGAAGGCTATGCTGCTGCACAAAAAAAATAAAAAACCATGCATTCCATTGGGATTCAGCACAACTATGAAGGAAACGTATGAAGCATTGGGCGAAATTTTGAAGAAAATCAAATACGATGAACACAAATGGAACATTTGTTGCGATCTGAAGGTGGTCAACATACTACAAGGGATTATAGAAAAGGGCGGATATCCAAAATACTTCTGCTTCCTTTGTAATTGGGATTCACGATACAAAGGAAATCAATATCAATGTAAAGATTGGAAAGGAAGAACTCCCGAGCTCAACAAACAATTAAAATTACGCAATGAACCTATGATAAAGGACCTGGATGATATTTTGTTGCCACCGCTCCACATGAAACTGGGAATAGCTGGGAAATTCGTTGAAGTGGTGGTCAAAAAAAGTTAACGGCGCCTTTGACTGTTTGAAATCCATCTTTCCGAAACTCAGTGATGAGAAAATTAATACGGTACGTATCGTACTCTGTATTTCAATATTGTCATATCTAAATTTGTTAATTTCTATACATTCGCATTACCAATAATTTTTTCGTTTTTCTTATGTATTTAAAACAGGTATTCTCAATGGACCTGATATTCGGAAATTGATCAAAAGTGATTCTTTCACACATTTGCTTTCAGAGCATCACGACCACCAACATGCATGGAACGCATTGAAAGAAGTAATAGAAGGCGTTCTAGGAAAGAACCGTGTCCAGCGAGAAGAGATACAGCAACGAGTGGACAGGTTGCTGTCTTATTTCGAAAAAATCGGTGCATCCATGACGCTGAAATTGCATTTCTTGCACCACCACCTCGATACTTTTTTGGCACAATAACCTCAGGAATCAGACGAACAAGGAGAGAGGTTCCACCAGGTGACCATGCCATTTGAAAAGCGGTTCAAAAGCAAAAAATTGGATGCATTGCTTGCGGAGGTTTGTTGGTGGAGTTCCACAATTATGCAGTTTGAAGAAAGCACCGAAGATGAAGACATTGAAATTGGTGGACACAGTGAAAGAAACACGCCCTTGAATAGTATGTGTATCTCGGATGACGATACAGATTCAGACCATGAATATGAACAACCTACGAAGAAAACAAGATCATCAGAACCACAAGCGTCAACTTCTACAAGGATGGATATTGCCAATAATTGAAAAAATGTTCTAAATTTTGTTTTTATGCATATTATAATTGCGTATTAATTGCATATTATTTTATTTTCATTAAGTTTTTATAAATAAAGTTTTTTTTTGCATGATAATTTTTTAATTTATATTTTTATTTTAAGGGTGGTGGCTATAACTGATTTTTGAAATTCATACCTTTACTCAATTGCGAATAAAAGCGAAACGCGTGCATCGATTTTTATGATCTTTGTCTCATTTTGCTCATAGGTTATGTGACTTTGCGAAAAAATAACTAGACTTGAAACTTTTTTCCATTTTGGATTTTTTATGTATTTTTAAAAAAAAAAATTTAAATTTTTAGGCAAAAAATAATTTTTTCCCTTCATACATTCATTTTTAACTTCGGAAGTGTTACTTGTATAGGAAAACAAGGGAACAAGGGAATTGTAATTCTTAATTTTTTAAAATTTATTTCAACTAAATTGGGCTAGTGGTTGTCGAGCTATGTCAAACAACAGGGCCTAAAACGTGATAAATTCCCCTATACGATAGTACTAACTTCAAATCGATACTAACTTCAAATCGCAGGTAAGAAGACAAAACGAATGATGCAGAAATTCTTCTTTTTGGGTCTTATTTCACATACAGCTCACAGAATTGAGTTGGCAAATCATGTGTTGTACTGTGTAATATGTGACTGCCTGTTTTTAGAACGCGAGTGTAAAAGTGACTCGTTTAAATAAATTTGTTTTTGTTTAAAATGTTTGTTTGCACTCGCGTTCTTAAAACAGGTTATTAGTTTCAAATCTTTTTATATACATATGTATATAGAAAAAGTTCGAGGTGCCTGAGCCACTCTACACGCAAAGAAAAAACATGGTTGTGGTATCCTAAGAGCAACATATTATGATAAGATTCATGATTGTAGTCACCATATTAAGATTATTATTGAGCTATATTATGACTTAATATACTTGTAATATGACATCATAATATTTTTCCCTTAATCATATTATTATTCTGCTTATCATTCTAAGTTAAGAAGTAATCAAATTATTGTCATGTTAATCATAATAAGTTAAGAAGTAATCAAATTATTGTCATGTTAATCATAATAAGTTAAGAAGCAATCATATTATTATGTTTATCATAATAAACTAACAAATTAATCATATTATTGTCATGTTAATCATAATAAGCTAAGAAGTAATCATATTATCATCAGATTAATCATAATAAATTAAGAAGCAATCAAACTGTCATAAAAATATAAAATTAATAAAAAAATTTTTTATCGATTTTTTATTTTGTGGCTTTTTATAATTTTTTCTTTATATAAATTAAATAGCGGAGTTCAATATAAGGCTTGCAAAAGAGCAAATGCAAAATCTGTGATTTTCATGGGCCACCGCGTATGTCCTTTCCGATTTTGAGACATTGCATAATTTGAAACGCTCTTTAATGTTTCTAAAAATTTTTGAAAAAAGATGTATCAATTCCGATTATTTAACGTAGTGACAGAGTTTAAAAAGTGCAATACCTAACCCATAGTTTGATCTAGAATAGTTTTTCGGCTCTCCTGAAAAATTTGTTTTAAGACATACGCGGTTGCCCATGAAAACCACAGAAATATCGTATCACTTTTATTTGTTGTTGGATTTTACAAAAAACGACGATATTATGCATTTGCACTATTAAATCACTAATACTGAATGAACTTCGCTAATATTTTAATTTTTTTAGTTCCTTTAAACTTATTTTGTTATAGGAATTTATCTTTAAATTAATAAGCTGTTCACATATAAAATAAACGACACAACTGATTCAAAATTATATTACAAATGGCGCTAACATAATATTATTAAAGCAAAAATAGTTTGATTGCATCTTAAACATAATATGATAAATGTATAGAAAGTTATCATGTTATGGTTATTAGATATCATGATATGATTGTGAGTAAAAGGTCTGTCTGCGTACACATATTTTGCGCAAAATGTTGCAAGATCTTGCAAAATGTTGTCTGCGTACACCAAATCTCTTGCAGCGAGAGAGCCAAAAAGAGAATTTTTTGACAGTTGGAAGTTAGAGAACTCGCAAAATGTTACTGGAGAAATTTCCGCTTGCAAGATTTTGCAAATAGCTTGAACAGCTGTTTGAATGAAATAGTTTTTGTGAAATGAAAATAAAAATTGAAATTTAACAATGGCAGAGGTAAGTAGTTAGAATCGTGTTGATTTTTAACGTTTATAATAAATTATAATAAACAAAACATTTTAAGTGGAGTGGAGATGGCAGAACCGATAGAACCAGCAGAACTTTGTGGGACAAACTTTGCAATTGAAGAGGCGAATATCTGGAATTGTGTTCCTGGCGAGCACTTCACATCCAAATTATTTTTCTCCGTTGTCAAGCTGTTGACACTGTATTGGGCATTTCATTCTTTTTTTCCATTGTAAGCCGGCACTATGTTGGGCAATGTAAGCAAAAGAAGTTTTATAAAAAACCCGACAAATAGAACTAAAAACTAAGAAGAAACTGAACTTACCAAATTAATAACAGTGTAATAAACAAGTTTTTTAATTTACAACACTTTTTAAGCTTTACTTTAATTAATAATTTTTTAATTTACCTCGAGAATTCAATTTTGTGTACACATATGCTAAAATTCTTTTGCTTTGTTATTTCAATTGTTTACACACCGATCAGCTGTTTTCTTGCAAGATGGATACTGTCTGCGTACTTTTTGAGATTTTTTCAGCCGATAGAGTAATATTGGTCTTACTCTCCCAAAACAATTTACTGAGTATTTGTTACTGGAAAAGTACCCAGACAGACCTTATATAATATGTTTTGAAAGTTATCATAATTTAGTTGTTAGAAAATGATTATTTTTTCGATCAACAATACTCAAATTTATAATTGCGATCAACATTGATATGTTTACAGTAATCATAATATTGTGGATATTAAATAAAAATATCAATTATTTGTGTACGGCAACAATATATTGTTACATTTAACATAGTGTTGTTGCCGTAACCATGCCCAACCAAATATTTTTCTCTGCGTGTAGCACAACATTCTTATCCTACTTTTTATACCCACACTATTGTATGTGAAGAGGATATTATGTATTTGTAAAAATGTGTGTAAC
This sequence comes from Pollenia angustigena, assembly GCA_930367215.1. NCBI lineage: Eukaryota > Metazoa > Arthropoda > Insecta > Diptera > Polleniidae > Pollenia > Pollenia angustigena. Next base: position 284,542,525 of record OV884056.1, read on the forward strand.
ACATTAAAATATAGGTTCTGGACCATACCTTTTATTATACCGATTGATTCAGAATCAATTTCAGAATCCATTTAACGATGTCCGTCCTTCAATCAGGCTGGCTGGTTGTCTGTCCAAGATAACCTTGTGCGCAAATTACAGGTCGTAATTTTAGAAATAATTTTATCAAATTTTGCACATATGTGCGCATAGAGAAAGGGACCAGTAAGGTAAAGGGAGCAGTAAAAACCAACTACACAAAACAAGAGGTAGGGACGACCTAAGCGCGTTTTCAAGGTTGGCCAACAAGGTTGAGATGTGTCGCTTTCAAATGAGACCAATACCAACACGCTCAGTGATGGTACACCAAAGATACAGGCATTTAAATCTTTAAAATTGCAAAACCCTTAGGTCCCTTTCTATTTTGCGCGTCACATACATATATGTATATGTACCCTGCCGTCAAATGAGTAGCTAACTACAAAAAAAAGCCAACTTTAAGTTAGCTTGTATAGACTAACTTAAAGCCAACTACTAAGCTATGCAAAATTTACATTAACCAAAGTGTATACAAACACTTTGAATTTTAAGTAGAGAGAGCCAAGTCGATTGGCAAACAAACGGCTCCAAGACCCACAAAGGATTTAATTATTTAGGGCAATTATTACAATATAAGGAGTAGAAACTGGTAATCGGTAATGGCCAGGTTATACTTTAATTAAAAAATTAAATAAAATAACTAAATACAATTTTAATAAAATAGTTAATTTAAAAAAACCAACTTAAAGTAGTAAGTTAATAGCTACCTACAAAAAGTTAACTTTAAGTTAACGGCTAGGTAGCAAACTTTAAAGTTAACTGCAAGTAATGCAGAGTCGGACAATTGACTACTTCCTAGGACATCGCAATGTTAAAATAGTTAGTTAATTCCATATAAAAGTAATACAAGTGTCAACCAACACTACTTGAGAAATAGTTAGCTTTCAGTTAATTTAAAGTTAACTGAATGTCCGACAGGGTATGTATGCGTTGATTCACACAAGGTCAATGCCTTTTCAAAAGCGGAGAAGTGTTAATTTTTTTCATAGCCAATATGCAAAATTCTTTCCGGAATAGGGTTTCGTGCCCATTAACCATCATGTTTTGTAGACATTTGGGTTTAATTTGGTTCAAAAATATTTTGTTGCAACCTATGTACATAAATCAGCAAAACTATTTTTATTAGAATCGGTCCATATTTGACCACAGCTCCCATACGAATACACTTATAATAAGTTACCTTAATAATAAATTCTATATTATCTCATAGTAGTTATCATAGTTATAGTAGTAGTTGCTTAGAAAATATTTGGCACAAAAGTCTCTTATGTTAATCTTAACCTCACAACATACTATTTTTGGCGGAAACATGATCACCCAAATACTGTTATGTAGGGTCTGGCTTGATCGACTATACTTTCTTACATTTTTTGTGTTAAAATTGGCTTCTTTACTCTATAATTTTAATCTGTTACCAGTACAGTTATTATCGTTATTATTTAACAAGAACTTTTTTTGTGTCGTTAGCTACCGACATTGTTTGCCGATAAAAATTGTTAAAATTTCATTACAGAATGGCTCTTGACGAAAATTATCGTTAGCTTACGAATTTTGACCACTTAACGACAATTTTTTGTCGTTAAAAATACCTATTAGAAAAATAATATTTTTTATCAAGCCCGAAAATTACGGTCTCTAAATTAACCTATAATATTTTTGTATTTTACTAGTAATTTGTCTTTAGACAAAATTTTGATTGTCTTTTACATTTGTATAATAACAAAAACTTGAAAAATGGATTCTTAAAGCTTTGTTCACAATCAGAGCAACAATTTCGTTTTTTTTTTCTTCTTATTTCTTCTCAAAGAATTTCATATATTTTCCTTTCATTTTTCAAACAAAAATGTTACTAAAGTTTTTTAACAAGTAAAGTCAACTTTTACTTCACCAACAATTTGTATGAAATTGTTAATGACGTTTATAATAATTTTATTTAGTTTTGAATGAATGTTTTAACAAAATGTTCCAACAAATAAAAATAAATACGTAATATTGTTGTGGGCAAAATTTTCAAATGGTTTCTTTATTTAAAATGTGTGTGGTCGCGAAAAAATTGTTGCTCTTTTATGAACCCCAATGATAAAGTTGCTGCCTATTGTGAACGAAGCTTTAAACTTCCCGGTTGCCTTTCTAGTATTTTATTGATTCGAATTACATTCCTACGAACTTGACTAAAATATGTGAAACATTATTCCTGTAATCCCACTTAGTGTGCGGTCCTATTAAAATAACTGTCTAAAATTTGTGTACCTAAAGCACTTTTTTTTGTCGGTTGCAAATATCTCCCATACCACCGCATCAAATTTAATGAATGATATCTCATTTTAAAGCTTATTTCTAACACTAATGACGAAAAATAATTAGAAATTGAAAAATTAATATTTTCATTGATAAAAATTAAATTTTAAAATGTATTGAAGTTACTAAAATTTCTATTAATTATTTTCATTTTATGTTACAAAAATGACAACTAACGGTGCGAAATATTCGCACGGGTCATCTAGTTTTAAAATAAAATGAAAATGAAAACACAAGCATAAAATCATTTTCACTTTTATACCTACAGTAAAAGTTAATTTACAATATCTTTTTAGTCATTTTAATTGTCAATCTTTAAAATACATATAATAAATTTTTCTTAACAACTACAAATATTGTATTTGTACATTCGAGAAATTTAATTGTTATTATTATTTTCCATGCCAATAGACAAAAGTCAACGTTTAAGGTTACGAACAAGGTTATTGCACACTCTCACACACACGTGATTTGTGTGGTTAAATGGGGACGTGTTAGAATATAAATACTCTCTGTTCACAACAAACATTTTGGAGAAGGAATTGAGCCAAACAAGTTGTTAACAATAAAAGAACATTTAATGACCCATCTCATACTCGTATAACAGCAAATTATAACAAATTTAAAAAAATAGGCAAGAAACTAGAAAAGTACAATTCAAGGCGAATTCAACCTAGGTGACCTTAGCTTGCTACGTAAGCAACAGCTGATTACTAACCATGTGTCAAAATGCTAAACCGTTCGCTTAGCTAAATCTCGATCGCTAAAATGCGATGACATTAAAAGCTAAACTTACGGCGAATTAAATGTGTGTGGCATTGCCAAATTAAGCAATGCACGTTAGTGCCAATTCACACACATCAAGTTTGACTCGTCAAGTCTAAAGCTTTTGGGAGAGAAGGGAAAAAAGTATACCAAATAATAGCTTTTGCGAATTACAGAATACGGCTGCTGGGGAGTCTTTCATAAATTATACAATTTTCACCTTGAATTATGAAATTTAAAACGTTTTCAAATTATAAAGCGCCTCATCCATTTGTGCCGGTTCACACACGTCAAATCAAATCTCGAAATCAACCATAATATGGTAAAAAGTATCCAAAATTTGTTCAAAATTTACCATATTTTGGTTAATGTTCACCATAAAAATGTCCAAGTTCACCATATTATGTTCAACATTTACCATTATTCCAAATGTGACAAAAAATAGTAGTTTTAACTAGGAATGTAATGATACACCTTTTTGCCGATACGATACCGATACTAAAAAATAAATATCGGCGATACCGATACGAATATTAAATTTGAATTCAGGGTAAAATAAAAAAACTCAAGTAGAGTAATTTCTTTTTATACCTACAAAATTACAGTGAAGAAGATTTTTAATATTTAAAATAATTACAAATAATATTTTTGTTTTAAAAACAAAGTACATATTTTCAACTTTTAAGGAGATAGACGGTTTCGTACCTCCTCTTTAAGCAGACCCTCAGTGGAAAATGGTATCGCAGAGGTGAATGAAATAGGGTTGCCAGATACCAAGAGTCAAATAACTAGATAATAGAAAAAATTCACCTGGGGCCTGATTCTGGCAGTCGTGATCGAGTACTTTCTCGATTCGAAAGCAATTTAATATTTAATTAATTTAGTCAATACTGAACGAATCGGAATTATATTTTCAGAGTTTTAAAGCATTAATTTGAGTTTCACAATACTAAAAAAATAATTTCGTTTCGTTCAGTATCGACTAAAAGAATTAGAAATAAAATTGCTTTCGAATCGAGAAATTACTCTATCACGACTGCCAGAATTAGGCCCCTGGATTCGATAAAATAACTGGACAATTTTAATATGCACCTAACCATAAGAAAAAGTAACATTTTACTTCATATTTTCATAAAAAACATTTAAAACTCTTATGTCATATTAAAAAACAGTACCAACAACGAGGATTAATTAAAAATTAAGTCAGTTTGTCGTGTAAATACCACATAAAAGAAGATAAAATTCAATTCGAATAACTGTAAAAATTATGGATCTATGTTGTTTGCTTTTTTTTTTTGTTATACGCTGTCAAAGTTGAATCATCATAGGTATATATTATTTCTAAAGCACTTTTTTTTGTCGGTTGCAAATATCTCCCATACCACCGCATCAAATTTAATGAATGATATCTCATTTTAAAGCTTATTTCTAACACTAATGACGAAAAATAATTAGAAATTGAAAAATTAATATTTTCATTGATAAAAATTACGGTGCGAAATATTCGCACGGGTCATCTAGTAATATTTTATAATTTAAAAATATTTATTTATTTATTGCAATTTGTGAGAATTGTTTATACAGTACTTTTCGCTTATAGTCACATCCTTTTGCTGCAACCATAACGCGGACTATATCGCTAATGTAACTATAAGACTAATTCACATATATGCCTCTATGACGCATATAACCGAATTCGAATATAATCAAGTTATGTGAATAAAGGAAATTAAAAATGCATATAAATTACACCGACATCAGGCTTATGGTTTTACAACAGAGTTACATACTGCATAAAAATAAGTTAAAATAATAACAATATATTTCCTAACTGATATCAACGGCAAAAACTAATTTTTTACGAGTACAGAGTTAATGACAAAAATTAAATGATTTAATTCATTCTTTCTTTGGATGGATTCTTGATTCGAAAACTAAAAAGAACTTAGTAAATTTTGCTAATGTGACTATTACTACGTTTATACGCACCACTTATTTGCAAATAAATATATTGCAAGTAGAGACTATTGCCGCATAAACAGTGTATTAAATTTTTATTTGCGAATAGCTAACTCATGAAAACAATTCCTGATTAACGACACTACTTGCAAATAAGATGTTAAGCATTGCCACACTTTTAACCGTTTTACGGTTCTATTTCAATGTGGCACATTTATATGACAACAAAAGTAAAATTAAATAAAAAATGTGCAAATAAATTTAAAAATACACAATAATTTTTGATATTTTTCATTTAAAAAATAAAAAGTTTATATACATACAGTGCTACTAAATGAATAAATTTTCCATCTGGCATCACTTAAAAATAAGAATTAGACATATAAATAGTAAGTTAGTTAATCGCAAATAATTTTTATTCGCGAATAGGCTACTTATAAACGTAGTATATAACGCCATTAATTTGCTTTACTTTTCCCTTTGACTACTGTTGATAAATGGCATATATGGCAAATGTGCTTATATCGCTAAATGGACTATAACGTTAATACTTTATATTAAATTTACTTATAGCGGCAAAATAAACAGATAAAATGGACTATTTCGCTAATGTGACTATAAGCGTTGTGACTATAAACAAAAAGTACTGTAAATGGATTGATCAACTTCAGGTATTTGGCTAATTTATTAATAAATTTTTTTAAAGAAAAATATTGCGGAAATATTAACAATTTTTTTTTTTTTTTTTTAATTGGTCAAAAGTTCTTTTTAAGGAAATGTTGATTTTCAAAATGTTTATGAGAATACTTGGGCAAAGCTTTTTATACATTTATTCTTAAAATATGATATTTCAGCTTGCATAATCAAAAAAAACCTTTCCCGTTTTTGCCCCATTTGAAAATATTTTAAATTTTGTGAAACACATTAACTTGTTTTTTTCTGTTTCGTTTAAATCAAGGCGAATTCATGAAGGTGATATTTTCGAGTCATCTGTTTATTGTTTTTTTTTTCCTTGTGTGTATACTGAATGTTAAGCGTTATTAACATTTTGTGAAAAAATTTGTTAAAATTTAAAATCTAAATACAAGAAAAAAAAACTTATTTAAATGTAATAAAGCAAAAAAAAGTGAACATAAAAACTAAACAAGAGGATTTTAAAAGGCGTAAGGAATAAGTGGAGCCACAATAAATTTCCAATACAGGAAAAAGATTTACAATCTAAAGCAATTTTGTATAAGTATTTCATAAACAAACAAATTCCCTTTTTATATTTTCAACCAATAATTTTGACATTCACTCTAACTTTTTACAAAAACAAAATACATAGTATGTTTTAAAAGAAAGGGATAGCTAGCATAACGCTATCTCATGATGCGGTCACCTTTATGAATTCGCCTTGGTTTAAATGATTATTTTAGTTTGTGTTATTTTTCTGAACGCTAAAATTACAAAAATTGATGTAGAATTGAAATAAAGATTGCATATCGTCGGTCTCATGTAGAAAGGCCCTAACTCGATTTTTTTCGAAATTGAGTTTTTTAGTTATTCCAATACATTTCCCACAAATACACCTCGTCACAAAAATTTATTTAAATAAAATAAAAAGAAGAAGCCATTTTACATTATGATACATAAAGTTTCTATTATGTTTTTGCCTTCTCCTGTAAAGTTGCATTTATGTGAGTTAGGGCCTTTCTACATGAGACCAACGATATATTACTTATTGCTGTTTCATGTGGTCACGACATTCACTTCAAAAATTTCGCGCCTTTACCCATAAAACCGCAAAACTTTACCAATGGTTTTATATGCCTCCTATCTTACACAAGTTCTTAATTCATGTACCCGAAATAGTACCCACAGAGCACACAGAGGCGTCAAGACACAAAAAATATTGTATTTTTTCTGTATTTTTCTTCGAAAGCTTCCCTTTTTGCATTTTTTGTTTTGATAATGCAATTTGTGTTAATAGTAGCGGCCTGTTTTTACACTTTGCCATTTCACTACCAAAAAACGTGTTCTTTCTCTTTCTTCGAAAGCTGCCCTCGCAAATGATTTAGGCATTTTTCATACGTCACTTTTTTCATCTCTGTATGCTTTGTGATAGTATCTTATGCTCTATTGCCAATATTTCAGAATCCAAAAAAATTACTGGCTTCCCTGAATTAATCCTCGTTTTGCATATGTTTCATCCCACTGTGCAACGTATACATAAATTCGCATTGGTATATATTCATTAAAATCACATAAAAAGTACATAAACATACAAATTATAAAACAGCCATGTTATGGAAATCGAGTGAAATTGAAATTAATGGAGATTTCCCGTTAATTTATTTTTTGAAAAACTACCTTTGTTTTTCCGGATTTTAAGATTAGTTCTTATGAAGATAAGCTGTACTCATAGCTTAAAGTATATAAAAAATAAAACAAGTTTGAAATGTGTTTCAAGGCAAAATTTTCATACAAATTTTTCTTAAAATACATTTCAAATCCATTTTAATTTTTTATGAATGCGGTGGTTAGAATTTCTGCGCCATGTTCTTAAATTTTCGGTCAAACATTTAATTGCGCCAGTAAACAAGCTCGTAGGATGGACATGGAATCTCCTTCTCGAAATTATCTTTTAAGATTAATTAAACCAAAATACGGTTGTAGGTGACAATAATATGGTTAAATTAAACATAATATGTTGAAAATTATCAAAGTTATTTTTGGGAATACAAAATTTATTATTAATAAGATTTCTGTATGACGTGCTAAGTTCCCAATTTTTCATATTTGATAAATACACTTAAATTTATTGTTCAGGGAAAGCTAGCTTCTATGCGCATTTCACTGGTTGCTTAGGCCAGATTATCAGGAAACCTTTTCCAAAGATTTTAGAAAAGCTAAAAATAATTTACAAATAAAACCTTAAAGCGAATAAGAATTATAAGCACTCAAAGTCTTACTTGTAACAATACAATAAAGCTTAAACAAAACTCCAACAATAAACAGTGAGTTTATCTTTTTTTACATTTTTCTTTAAAAAATAGTTTTAAAATAGTTTTGTTGGAGGTGACCATATTAAAACATGTTTTTCTCTGCGTGAAATGAGCATAATAATTACTATGCAGAAAAGTTTTAGTTAGCGAAGCCGGTGTTTGTTGTACAATAAAGGAGAAAATGCAGAGAAGCTGTAGTTGGTAAAGCACATAAGTGCACTTCCCTAACATTTTGATGTAAAGTTTTGTAAAACCCGTAATGGTAGCTAAAGAGTTATGAATTGGTCATTGGTCAGAAATGTAGTGGAGAATAGCAGATAGGTATGTATGTATTGCTTTGTTCACACTTGGGTTTTTAAATGCGTTTAAGCACATCGAACGTGATAATATAAAAATCAAAATGATTTATCATACATGGAAGTGATTTTTTAATCTCTTCAAATTGACATGATAACAACTAAATCATTTCATTAATCACTTAAAAAAGTTTTCTCAAACCTACTCGATATAGTGAAATGAAATAATTTTAAATATGCCTTTTGTTTTACTATTTTCACAACACTTAATGCTTCAGTTGGTAATCTTTTTACAAGATATTTTTAAATCGTTTTGGTTTGTTGGGTAGTGTTGCAATAGTGGGAGCCATAATCACACACACAAACTGATATTTTATTTAATATAGTTCTCATCAAACGCGCATAGTGATGCCAACTCTTTGGACACAAAACGCGTTAGGACGTTTGAAAAACGGGCTAAAGTGAAAAAAATACGATTTTATCCACATTTTCATGCAATTTAAGACACCAAAAAATTTCAACACAACAATTTATTAAAACACTTATTGAGTATGAGATTGTTAAGGGGGGTGCTTTAATACCATGTGAGATAAGGCCATGATGCAGCGATGGAAAATTGAAAAATTTTGATGGTACTGACCACGAAGCAAAAGAGTAATTTTTTCAACATTTTGGTACTTCTTTCAAACACAATTTTTTTTTGGAAAATAAACTTAAAAATAAAATTTAAAATATATATATTTTTTTTGCTTTTATCTCAGCCATTTATGAACCGAGCTGGCTAAATTTCAACAGCAAAATTCAAATGAGGATATCCGGCATTAAAATATACCAACAAGCAAATATACTTTTGATAAAAATAAATTTTGTGTAGGTCGGAGTCTGAGTTCTAGAGTTGGAGTTGAGGTTTTTGTACCGGAGTCGAAGTACCCACAAAAAATTCGCGACTCTGACTCCAAAATTTTTCGGCATAACAAATTTTAAAAAATATTCTTATACATACTTTCCAATATAAAAATACTTTGGATTTGGCAATGCAATATTTAAACCCACACCACAATAGTGGAGAGGGTATTATTCATTTTTATACCCACACCACAATAGTGAAGAGGGTATTATGCATTTGTGCTGATGTGTGTAATGCCTTAAAATAGTGGTCCTGGACCCACTTTAAAGTATACCGATCTATTCAGAATCACTTTCTGAGTCGAACTAACGATGTCCGTCCAGCTGGCTAGCAGGCTGGCTGGTGGGCTGTCCATGTAACCTTGTGCGCAAAGTACAGGTCGCAATTTTGGAGATAATTTGATAAGATTTGGGTCATAGGTTCTTATTGGCACAAGCCTATTGAAAATGGGCCGAATCGTAGGACCACGAGGGAAGATAGGGGGAAATTTCTTCCTCTCAGAAACTATCAAGCCGATTTTAATGAAATTTAAAACATAGATAGAATCATATCTATATGGACACAAAATGTGTAAATTTTTAAAAAAAATCGATCCACGAGGGGAGATAGGGGCAATTTCTGTCTCTCAAACCAATTTTAATGAAATTTAAAACATAGATAGATCCATATCTATAGGGACACATTAGCTATACAGTTTTTAAAAAATAGGACCACAAGGGGAGGCAGGGGGCAATTTCTGCCTCTCACAAACTTTCAAACCGATTTTCATGAAGTTTATAAACATAGATAAATCCATATTTACATGGACACATAAGCATGATGTGTTTTTAAATACTGTGGTGTTGGGTATCATATGGTCGGGCTTGGCCGACTATACTTTCTTACTTGTTAAATATTTATGCGATATTTTTACTAAATCCATTTCTTGCTATATTTAACTATTTAAAAGGTACTGCATTAAAAAAAAGAGTTTAAAGTTAAATAAGGACCAGTTTTATATACATTTATTGTTAAGGTTAGATTAGGAGTCGGAGTTGGAATTTCAGCGGTTGGAGTCGAAAGTGAGTACTTTTTGTTGACGACTCCACAGCCCTGGTTGACAATGTTAAAAAAATGTAAACGCTAAATTCCTAAACAAAGAAGCATAACAAGAAAGAGTACTAAAACGGACGTGGGGGTACCGAGGTATTTTTGAAAGGAAAAAGTACTTAAAATAGTACCATAGTACCGAATTTTCCATCACTGCCATGATGGCTTTATCTCTCATTCAATAGGGAGATAAAGCCTTTTTTCATTTGAATGGGAGATAAAGCCATCATGGCCATAGCTCACATTAGCAATATTAGAAAATGGCTTTATCTCTCGTTTCAGTTCCGGAGACACTAAAGTTAAGTATTGAAATCTGGCTTCGCATACTGAAGTTTTTCTGCGTGGCGGCTTGCGGCCGTGATTACGGGTTTTCTCCTCCAGTGGGACGCGGTAGGTGGCTTCGCTGAATAAAGTTTTCCCGCGTGCGTCACAAGAATAAAAAAAATGTTTTTCAATGATAACTAAGGATTTTACCTTTTACAGAATGTTTACACCATGCATAACAATATTCCGGAAAAATATGGCTTTATCTCTCATTTGCGAAAAAAAACTATGGCTATATCTCTCATTTCGCAAAATTTTAAATATGACCTTACCTCTCAATGAATGGGCAACAAGGCCGATATGGCTTTATCTCCCACTCAATTGAGCAATAAAGCCATCATGGCCTTATCTCACATGGTTTTAAAGCGCCCCCCATTGTTAATTGATTGTTGTTAAATAAAATATGCAGTTCTATTTTGCCTTCGTTCCATTAACTACTATTTATGTATGTGATATTATTCTTGTGAGCTGCAAACAGCGTTACCATATATTTAAAAAAAAAATCTTGTTATCTCAGAAAAAAAAACTTGTTTTCGCAAGAAAAAACTTTTTTTTTTCAAAAGTGGCAAATTTTTAAAAGAAAATACCAAAATGTATTAGGAATTAATTTTATTTGCAAATACAAATTTGCTGTAGATATTGGTAACGACAAACTTGAATAAACTAGTTTTTTTAAATATGGAAATACTTCTCAATATTTTGTTCTTTTTGTAAATTATGTTCCGGAAAATCAAAGTGAATATCACTTACATCTACAACATTTGGGAAAATAGCACATAATTGAGCAATACTTTTTTGGTAACCTTTTATTACATTAAACGGTTTTAAAACTTCAACTTGTTTAAGGAAGTCGTTATCAAAATCGAACCTTTTTAACAATCCATTGCAAAGTTCAACATAAAACTTTAAACAATGAACTCTTAAGTCTGTTTCATCATCTTCAGATAATTTATATGAAGCTAGTGCTGAAATAACTTCAGCACCTAAATAAATATCTTTGGGATTTTTAGGTAAGTTTTATTGTTTACATAAATTTTTTTAAAGCTTCCAAAACTTACATACCAAAAACTTGAAAAACTTTATATATTTATAAAAAAACTTGAAAAAACTTTAAATAAATAAAAAACTTTTTGGCATCTCAAAAAACTTGCAAAAAAAGGGAAATCTTGACAAATGGCAACGCTGGCTGCAAAGAAGGTTATGGTTGCATATTTCTACTATTGGCTTGCGAAGGCTATAACCGATCTTAACAAATTTTCTTTTATGCACTTTGGTTTTAATATTCCCAACATTTATTCTATACCAAAGTTGTTCATTAATTATTGTGAGGGTTCACGAAAGCTTGTAGTTTAGTTGTTCTGTCTTCTGTGACAAACCAAGTCTAACACCCGTAAAGAGGCACAAGGAGAACACAGGATTTAAATGTGTATGTTTTTCTTTTGTTCTTAAGCTTTAGGCAGTCGAATTCCATATGCGTCTACACACCAATTGCCTAAATAATTTGGCTTTATCTTTTTCAGTGCAACCGTTCTGTGAAATCATGTTACCCAAATATTGAAACTCTTCTACACGATGCACTGAAGTTTGAAAAGGTGGTAAACTATTTGTATGTTTCCTTAGAATTTATTTAAGGCATACGACTTCAGATATTTCGAAGCTTGGAAAATAACGATTATGTCATTTGAGATTATCGGCAATGTTCCGGAAATCAAATTCGAGTAAAATTCTAATCAAAGGAAATTTTCAGTTAAATTTTTTTAAAAATACAGTAATTTCATCATGATTTTTAGAGTAATTCTAATAAATATAAGTAGTAGTACTCAAAGTATGACGTATATATAACGGAATATTTTTATAAACCTTTAAAAACAGGATGATTTTGAAAATTTGTTTTTTTTCACCCGTAATCGATTCCCAGATGTATTTAACAAAATTTTATTTTTAGTATTTTAAAACAAATTCATGACACTGAAAAAATCCAGTCAACTTCCACGTTAAGGACCAACCATAATGTGCTTTCGTTGGCTTAAGCAAATGTGCGAAAACATGTAAATCATATGAGGCAAACCATATTGAACTTAATGTTTTTTGATTCTGTTTTCTTAATATGCACGGCAATGCATATTATGGTTGGGCCTTGAGAGTACGCACATACAAATCAGTATATTTATTACAAAACTATAAAGTTTTTTCATTCGCAACTGTTTTTAAATTTTGAAGACTGTTTTCACAATCCGGAGACATAAAAAAATGTTTACATACCGTACCAAAAGTAAAAACGGACTAAATAATAACAAAAAGGGCTGAATTTGCGCGTTTTTTTAAGTTTATTGTTTCTCGTTTCAGGTACCTAAACACAACGTGTTTGATCTAGCCCGAAAACGACTAAGTTGGCATCACTGCATGTCTACACTCTTAATTTAGTAAAAACAAAACTTTAACACACACACAAACACTATTAAGTTTTATACGTTACATTTCTTTAGATATCGGCAATTAATTTTCATAAAAATTTTCGCATTAATTTGCAAACATTTAATTTTATTTTTTCCTCTTGTTTCACGGGGAATTTCTTGTTACGTTTGTTTTGCTTGTAGGTGATTGTATAATTTTGATAAAAATGTATAATTTATAAGCAACTTCTGTGTTATTTTGATAAAAATGAGGTAGATTTTTTGTTTTATATTTGTACATATTTATAATTTTTTTTAACGGCTTTTAATAACTTTATTATTGCATTGTGTTTTTGTGTATTTATTTGTGTTTTGACATGTGTTTTTGTTTTTTTTATTATTGTACGAATGAATTAGCGAATATTAAGCAATTGTAGAAACAAAAAACAATAACAAAAAACAGTATTTGTTTGTCGTCTACTTGTGTTATTCCAAATCGATATCACAGCTGTTTGTTTGTGCAAATATGCAATCTAGTGTTGGATAGTGCTAGAAATTTTGTGGCAATGGTATAGTACGGGTGATTTGAAAAAGGGTAGTGGGCAATAAAGCATTTTTATAGTTGTACCAGAGGCGTTCTGGAAATCGAAAACTTAAGGCGCAAGAATTCGTTTTTAATAAGATTTCTGTAAGAAAAGAATTTTATGACATATATTATACAAATATTTCTCTATTAAACAGAATTTTATAACAAAAATTAGGTTTAAAGTGTATTAAAAAACAACCTCCAAATATTTGCGTTTTCGATTTCCAGAACTCCCCTGGTAGACTACAAAACAATACATACTACGAATTACAGTATTCATACCAACATACATATTCGTAAAGTTCGTATTAACAAAATATTTTGCAAAATTTTGTAAAACCAAAACAAGCTAAAAAGGATATTAAAAAAATAGAATTGTAAGCCATATTTAAAAACAGAAACAAATAGAGTTCTTTGTTCATTTGTTCCGAATCTTATGTATATTTTTATTCTAAACCGAAAATTATAAAAAAATATGAATTGGAGAATTTGTTCCCCTATTTCCCCTCCGAAAAGGCTTAAACGATTTTTATTTATAGACTATTTCTGATGTGCGAAAGAATTCTTTCATTCGAACAAATACATTTAAATAAAGACATCATTTTTAGAATTTGTTTTTGTTTTAAATGTAATTGTTCGAAAGAAAGAATTCTTTCGCACATTAGAAATAGGCTATAAATAAAAATCGTTTAAGCCTTTTCGAAATTATTTGCACATCAGAAATAGGCAGTTAATTAATTTGTTATGTTATTTGGTAAGTATAAGAATAGTTCGTGAAGTATACATATTTCATATAAGGGTGCCAGACGTACTGTGTTAGCAGAACATGTACTGTTTTTCACAATTGTACTCTCTTATGCATAACACCCAAAACAGTGCGCAATACTTTTAACCCTTTAATGCATCAAACGTCTTTGGTTCTGCTCTATTTTTCCAAAAGATAAATATGAAAAAAATCATTTCTTTATGTGTAAACTGAGAGCAAAACTAAGGGAATAAAAATTTTTGTATTACAAATTTTGTTTTCAAAAATTCACCCTTAGAAATGAGAAATTGGCTTTAAAAACAAGTGCATGAAAGGGTTAAAGAAAATCTTACTAACCTTATCATAGAGATCATTTTTAAATGCATAGGAATAACTTATCCCATCAACAATAAATTTCAAGTGTTTTTATCAAGAATAAAAACTGGGAATTAAGCACGAATAACAAAATCTTTTGAAATTAAAATTTTGTATTCCCAAAAATTGAAATTACTTTTTGATAATAAACAGGCAAGTGCACGGCCTAAAAAAACACTTAATTGACAACATCTTTTGTAAGTTGTTGTTTGTTTTTTATTTTGTTTTTCTTAACCTACTTACAACTACAATTAATGTTGAGAGAATTTCAACTAATTGTAGTGGGGAATGTAAGATGAGATAAACCCACTTTTTTATTGTTGATGTGTTTTGTTAAAGCTTTGATATTGTTACAAGTAAAACTATTGCTATAAGTCTTATACGTTTAACAGTTTTATTTGGTTTAATATCTTTAGTTTTTCTAAAATCTTTATGGATGAAGTTTCCTGATGATCTGGCCTAAGCAACCAGTGAAATGCATAGGAATAGCTTATCCCATCAACAATAAATTTCAAGTGTTTTTATCAAGAATAAAAACTGGGAATTAAGCACGAATAACAAAATCTTTTGAAATTATCATTTTTAATTTTAATTTAATTAATTAATTTTTTTATAGACTGAGTTAGGTTTTTCTTTTTTACTTTCTATTTTAGGAATTTTTCTATGGTTAACAGCAGTTTTGATTGTTTCCCCAAAAAATTTTAAGTTACATCAAAACATGAAACTATACGTGATGTTAGTTTTCAATCGGAAATGATGGCATTTTGTATATGGGCAGTTCCAGCCCACGTAACGCCAGAAGTTTTTTAAATTGTTTCTCAAAAAATTTTATACATATGTATAGTTTACTTTTTTATATTTTAGCTAGCCCTTCATTCAGTTACAAAAACGGTTGAACAACATGGTTCTTAAATACAACCTTATTTGCATTCTGGCGTTACAATAAAAAAAAGTAGACTTTTCGCTGAAAGTGCACAAATGTACCTTAAAAGGTGCAAAGATTTTTAAATTTGATAGCTTCAATAATAATCTATATAAGTCCACCGTTTACCAAAAAAGGTTTTATACAAAACGTCTTGCTCAATTCGCAGTCTTATTCAGTTTTGTAATGCAAGTTAAAATCCACTTCGGTTTTTTTTTAACGTCACGCCAGCGCATATTTTTGCTTATACCTGCAAATCCTTAGCGTCGATTGCTGTAATTTTTTTCTGAATATAGTGCTACTTCATTACTTTGTATATATAAAATCCTTTTTACAAATTTGACTTCTTCATTTAATTCACTTCAAAATGGAAATGGCTATATGTAAAATCATTTCTTGTAGTCGGGACTGTAAGAGAAGATAAACTCACTAATTATTGTTTTTTTTTGTTTAAGCTTTGATATTGTTACAGGTAAAACTGGGGCTTATAATTGTTATTCGCTTAACAGTTTTATTTGTATAATATCTTTAGTTTTTCTTAAATAATCTTTCCTGACGATCTGGCCTAAGCAACCAGTAAAATGCGCTTATCCCCTCAACAATAAATTTAGTTTTCTTTTAAAAATAATATTAAGCAATTTTTAAGATATAGAATTAGACCTATGTCGAAGTAGATACGTTTTTACGTTTATTTTGTATAAAATATTATACGTTTTAATTTGACCACGTATCTACGTTACGTCGCGTCGTAAGCTACTACGTTATTGAATTAAAAGTTAAAGTTAAGTTTTCGTTTCCTTAATTATACCGTTTTTTTTTCGGTGTACTGTTTTTCCGAAGTTGAAAACTGGCTACTCTTATTTACCGCTAGGTCATTAGGATGTCCCTTACGTTAAAAATGAACTCTGGTAATGTACATCTGAGCTGAATTTGTGATGAACTAAAGCTCTGTTATTTTAAAAGTGAATGTTTGAGCAGTGCATGTAGTGTATATTGCATAAAAATGCAATTAGATATGTATTATTATATTATTTAACATTCGTAAGCCTGATATGGGTGGAAAAGCATCTTGCGCGATTTTAATTTGTTCTTAAGGGCAATCTGGCTCTCTCTGTTTGTCTGTCTTTGCTTGGTTAATGGTATGGCATCGCATAACAGTACCGAGTTAAAGTTTTTGAGGGTTCGGAATTAACCAATCGTTGTTTACCAAAATTTTTTGCAAGATGGTGGAGAGCCAACAAAAAAGCATTGTTATAATTATAATAGAGTTTGCTAAAAACCGTAAAAATGTGAAACCGCGGTTTCGGTTTTAAAATGATTAAAACCGGCCGGTTTCGGTTCGGTTTTCGGTTTTGAAAATATCAAAGTTAAATTCATACATAAACATATATATTTTTTTTTGCAAGTTTTGTATTTGTTTCAATTCAGGTACTTTTATTCGCCCTTAAGTGTATACCTGGTCCTGGCCAGGCATTTTTTGACTTTTTTCTAGATTTTTTTTATATAATTATTTAGTAAATTAGAACGAAACTTTATGTATTCCTCAATTCCGCAATTGGCCAAATGAAAATTGTATGCATATTGTATCCACCTGGGCCTGGTCAGTCCCTTCCCTATAATATATGTTCAAAAGGCATACACAACACATAAGAATTCTTCCTTTTCTGTTTTTTCGAAAAATTATTTTATTTCCCAACAAAATGTTCCTGCTATAGCCATAAAACTCCATACATATAAAATAAGTCCCAGCCTTGCCTAGGGGATCGTTAGTGTGAGTTTTTTCTATAGCCACAAGTGGCCCAGGTGGCAGTTTATGCCTCACAAATAAGGTGTGTACTTAACTCGCCGTCTCCACCTAACATGAAATGCAGTTATAACATGAAGTTAAGACTTGCTGTTTAAATACCTAAATGTTTATGGTGGCATACACGTAGTAAAGTTAGAGTTATAACTTTTCATTATTTTCAGTTCGTTGGCGCGGCAAGTAGCTACAGTGATTTTTAAAGCTTTTGGAAAATAAAAAAGTTTAAAATAAAATTTTGTGAATTTTGAGAACTTTTTGAAGTTGCTGTGTAAAATAATTTGAGCAAAAGCAAACAAATTCAAAGTAAACATTTTTTTATTTTTGTGTATTTTACGGAAATAAAAAATGTCATTGCGAAAAGTTGGGAATCTGTTGGAAGCTTTAAGAGACCTTAAAACATTAATGGATCTCTCCGATGAGGTTGAGCTAGTTGAGCGGAGATTTTGGGTTAATCCTTTTTTGGCGAAAAGGCAGGAACACAGCCTGGAAGAATTTTTGTTGAAGAATTTGTTGTGGGAGGATTCTGAGTACCAAAACTTTTGTCGTATTAATATTAATGACTTCGAAAAACTACTAGCTTTGGTGTGAATTAAGTTTTGGTTTAAATCTAGATCAATGACTGCTCCAAATAAAAAAAGTACATAGGATGATAGAAAATAAAAAGAAAATATAAAGTGGTAAAAGTCTAGTCTGAAAACTATTAGTCGTTTACGCGACTTTTTCCAATTAATATTTTCTTTTTATTTTTAAATTTTCTATCACCCATTGTCCTTTTTTTATTTGGAGCAGAGTCATTGAACTAGATTTTTTATAAAATGATTGTAAAACTTACTACAAAAGTAAGAATTATTTCCAAATAAATCAATTATTTTTCCACATTTTCTAATATTACAGATTGATGAGAAAATAAGAAAAAGAGATACGGTGATGAGGTTTGCGATTTCTTCACGAGTTCGTTTAGCAATCACCTTGCGCTTTATTGGGACAGGAGACTCATACCGTTCCTTGGAGTTTCTTGCCAGAGTTTCAAGAAAAACTATTAGCAAATTTGTGCCCGAAGTGTTGGAAGCAATAGTTGAGGCCCTACAAAGTGAACATTTAAAGGTAGCGCGCAACTTACCGCAATTTTTGAATGATTTTAATTTTTCTTTTCACTTATAGTTACCTTCAACAGACATTGAATGGAAAGAAATCAGCAAAGGGTTTCAAGCTAGATGGCAGTTCCCCCACACCTTAGGTGCAATCGATGGGAAGCACATTCGCATAAAAGCCCCTCCACATTCTGGAAGCGACTTTTTTAATTACAAAGGTTACTTCAATGTTGTACTTTTGGGTGTGGTTGACTGCCATAGCAGATTTATTTACGTTGATGTAGGTGGTAACGGAAGGGCATCCGATGTGGTAATTTGGAAAAATTGTAGCTTGTATGAATCCATCAAAAAAGGTTCAGTTAAACTTCCGCTTGATGAACCTCTTCCAGGTCAAATGGCGAAAACCTCATATTTCTTCATCGGGGATGATATTTTCGGGCTTGATAGAACCATGATGAAGGCATTCAACAGAAACTCCAACTTGACAACACCGCAAGAAGTTTTTAACTATCGCCTAAGTCGAGCAAGGATGACAGTTGAAATGGCATTTGGAAGAGTGGCGGGTAGGTTCCGTATATTTCATCGTCCTTTGGAAGTGGAACTAAAGACGTGCGACTTGGTAGTGAAAGCATGCTGCATTTTGCATAACTTCCTTACCAAGATACCATCATTTTCTGGAACCTTGCCTGAAGAGAACTTGTCACCACAATCGCTTCCTGAAACGTTTTCAAACTTACCCGTACAGACCCATGAAACTGTAAGGTTCGCAAACGAAACCCGAGACAACGTCAAAAAGTATGTTATTTCTGAAGGAGACGTTCCATATCAATGGCAGAAAGTAAAAAAGCAAATTGCTCATACTGTGACAGTTACGGTAGATTAAATTCTTTGCATACATACATACATACATATATACTACATTACAACCGGCTCTTCAAAAACCTTAAAAACATATTTTTCAAATGGTCCTTTTCAGGGCCATCAATCAATTATAAAAGAGAAAAACTTTCGTTTTTAAACATATTTCAGGAATAAATTATTATCATTTGAGACCTGAAACTAATATACAGGAGTTTCCTGGAAATCGAAAACGCAATAATTTGAAAGTGGTGTTTAATACACTTTTAATCAAATTTTTATAATTTTTGTTATAAAATTCTTTTTAATAGAGAAATATTTATCATAAAATTCTTTTATTACAGAAATCTTTTTAAAAATCGACGTTTAAAATTCTTGCGTTTTGCGTTTTCTATTTGCAGATAACCGCTGATAGTTATTACTTCGTGAATATTTGTAAAGATCTATATATAACACTGCTAACTTAATTAGTTTTAAATAAAACAAAAATTTATGATGACAAACAATTTTTGAAAATAAAATTCGACTTGTGGCCACGATAGGCGCAAATACTTTACTTTCAGTTGTAGAAAAATTCAAGATAAAGAAGTTCTGGAGTTCAAGTTATAGAAATAAAATCATGTAAATTGGTCTGTCTACCGCTATTGCCTAGAGATTCCGTTCGACTTAAAGAATTTTCGACTTACAGAAGTTCCAACCTATAGCAGCGGCCTTCATGATATGTCTATAGACACCAGACCCAAAACTTAAACTCGAATATAAGTCTTTAATTGCCACCTAAAATTTTATTGTAACAATGTGTAACAGTCATTTCAATGATAATAATATCTTTTAAATACCAAACTGTTAAGTTTTTTTTAAACTGTGTGCTTACCTAAAGTACATAAATGAAAATATTACAAATATAAAGTTACATATTGCAAAACCATTTATTTAAAATTAATGTACATTAGATACAATGTATAAAACAAACTAAAACAATTCATATTGAGAGCACATCGCACTTGTAATGTGTATTACCGCAAAATTTATGAATAATAAATAATGACGATATTCGGTAAAAACTTTATTTTCTAATAAGAGATCAAATTAATATTTTTATATAATGCAGTATTGCAAAACAAGTGCGTATGTATGTTAGTATATAAAAAAGGTAACAAACATTTATTAAAAATAATAATTATAGAATATACATAACTAATAATTAAAACAATTCATACAGATAGCATAGGATAGCTCTTGTTTTCGAGGAATACCGTTATTTCGAAAATGGAGGATGTTGCACAACATATATTCGCGTTACTCAAAAACGGTTTAGTTTGTTGAATAAACTAGAAACTTACAAATTTTTATTCTTATTATTTTTTTTTTTGGCAAAAAAAAAATCATTTTTTAGCCATATTCAGCAATTTTTGGTTCTTAGCACGGAACAAAGAATATGTTTCTACAAGTATGAAGACGAAGTTCTTAACAAAACAAACCATAAACGATTGAAATTTGTCTACAACTTTTGATTTTATTCACAAAAGATAAAAAATGTTAACTGAATTTAAGAATTTTTTAAAACTCTATTGTATGGAAGCCCCCTTAAAGGATGGTGTTAAGGGGCAAGTATGTTTGTAGAAAATGTTAAAATGTAGGTCGGTCATAAATTTTATCCCCCTAGGGTTGACCCCTAGGTAGTTACGGGACTTTTTCTTCAATTTATATGAATTACATATATTCTTCAGAACTTGTGACCAACTACCACCAGCAGCACACAAACGAACGCTCGAGTAAAGTCTGAAAACGAGCAAAATTGTTAAAAGTTAATACAAAACAATCCCTAAAGTCACACGGGAACTATACATAATTATGTACATATATACTCGTACATACATACAAACAAGGGGGTATAACCTGTTTTTATAGTAATATTTATATCTTCCATGTAAAAGTATCGTGTTATGTTTTATATTAAATTAGTTTTCCAACTAATAAAAGTTTTTAACTTCGAGTTAATACCCTCTTGTTGGTCGAGTAAGATAGGTACATTATTATTATATATTATTTACAAAGTCAACTTAAACAACTTTTCCTCTTTGCATTCCTCTAGGATATGGAGATCCGCTTTCAGATTGTCCCATGCTAAACTTATGTAGTGTAGAATACAAAAATCAATGTTCACATTGCACTCGTCATTTAATATTGAATTTTTTATTAATTTGCAGCAATTTATAAGCACTAAGTACACGCCAACGTTTTTCTTTAGCTAAACGATAATAAAAATCACGTTTATCATTCGAAGTTTTACCCATTTTAACAAATTGTTTACAAATTAAATTAAAGTAATTTATTTACTTTCAACATGAGTTGCCAATTTTTGATGTTACATCATTCAGTGCTGTAATAAGATGAAAGAGTAAAACTGCTAAATTGCAGACATATGAAACTGCTAAAATGTTCTACATCTACCAAAATTCTAGATTTATTTCCAAAATTTTTTATCAAAAAATCATTTTGTATATAATGTTAATATACGGATTAACATTGTTTTGTTTTAATTTTTCAAGTTTTTGTTAACAAAAATTCTATTTACACAGAAAAATTTTAATGAAGAATATATGTAATTCAGATTTATTGAAGGAAAAGTCCCATAACTAACTAGGAGTCGCCCCTAGGGGGATAAAATGTGTGACCGACCTACATTAATTTTTGTCCAAAAAATTATTCAATTCAATTAAAATTAAAAAATTAACAGCATAGCTGCATGTTAAATTTCTTATGTCGTTTTAAAAAACAAAAAATTCTGAACTTTGCTAAAAATGATTTTTTTGCCAAAAAAATTAATGTTTCTTAAAAGGCTGCGTAGATTAACAAAAAGCCTTACTTAGTTTAATTTTTTTTCGGAATTTGTAAGTTTCTAGTTTATTTAACAAACTAAACCGTTTTTGAGTTACGTGAATATATGTTGTGCAACATCCTCCATTTTCGAAATTCCGGTATATCTCGAAAACAAGAGCTAGCCTAAAAAACGGTTAGCACCACTGGATTCAGCGTACTCGAATTAGGTTAACCCGCCGCGTGAACCGTTTGACAGATTTTTCAACAAGCACAGTGGTAAAACATAAAATTAAAGTAAACTACTACTATGTTTTGCATACATATTTGCAATATCTTACATTAAAAGTTAAGGTCACTTGGATTATATAGTATATACATATATACTTTTGTACTTTGGTGTATGTTTAGAACTTTACTTCAGTCATGTTGTGCTAGAATAAATGCGGAAGGTAAAAAAATTGTTCACTTAAAAATTCAAAAAAAATTACCTTTAAAAATACCTTATAAAATTAATTATAAATGTTTGCATTTGTCGCAGCAACCTGTATAATATCTTGGTTGGAATTTTGTTGGATTATGCTCGCCATATAATTTTGCATTTCCGCCATTGCATTTGATGCCACTAAGAGCGGTAGCTCTTTTAATTGGAGAGCAATTGTCTTTCCGAATGCAGAATACATCGTTTTGTCTTCAGTATGGTCATTTGTTCTTTTGATAATAGCATCTAACGCGTTTTTAAATTGCTCGTCTCTCTCAATTCTCATCCTCTTTTGAGAT
The DNA here is from genome assembly GCA_930367215.1 of Pollenia angustigena. Lineage (NCBI taxonomy): Eukaryota > Metazoa > Arthropoda > Insecta > Diptera > Polleniidae > Pollenia > Pollenia angustigena. Next base: position 284,565,602 of record OV884056.1, read on the forward strand.
TTTAATGATATTGGAGTACTACATATTCCGGTTCTTCTGTGAACATTTCTAATGAAAATAATTCGTCGTCCTGGCTCCCGCAAATAGTTTCATTGCTAAACTCAATTATATTTTCAGAATCGTCTTCCTGCAATTTTTACCCAAAGTTATTTAAAAAAAATAAAAACTTGTTCATTATGTACATATCTTTAAAAACGCAAAAGAGCATTTTTATCGAGCAGTAAAAATACAAATGTGTAATATGTTACCAAAGCTTACAGTTTTAATATTACTTGTAGTTTTTCTTAAAACTACAACCGGGGCCAAGAAATTCATATTATCATAATAATAAAGATGTGGTATGTATATAAACGCTTTCTGCCGACGATCCAGACTTCTTCGACGCGTCCACCTTCTTCTTTTCAGCAACATAAGCTTGCCTTAAATTTTTGACCTTTTTCTTTACCTCATCAATTGATTTTCCAAATGCATTTGCAATTTCTTTCCATGCATTATTTTTCATGCTCACGTTTTTATATGAGGAACTTTTGTAGTTCCACAAGCAGGGAAACTGTTCATAAAGTTGGATTATTTTGAATGTCTCTTCAAAATTTGCATCCATTTTTCAAATTTTTACAATTGTAATTATTTTAGTTGAGTTAATAACCTCAACTTTTTGTTGACTTCTGTAGTAATTGTTCTGAAGTAGTTTTGTATGAAATGCAATATGCATATAAGCACACGTGTATAATAACGACTTTATTTTTTTATAAGTTATTAATTTTTTAATATTTTTTTATTCACGTCCGTCTTTTTTTCTCAATTTACCAAGAAGCAAGTACACACATATATGTATTTATATATAAATGATTACTATTCTGCAGTAGAATTGTTGGCAAAGTTAAAAAGTTTAAGATAAAAATTGTATTTATTTGATACTTTATTTTAAATTAATGCATCAACACTTATATTTTTCACAAAAATCAAAGTTTATTGTGTGCAGTTTACAACCCGTTTAACAAATTAAATAAAAATGTCGAAATACAACTACAAAAAAGCGGGCTGTCAAACTTAAACGTCAATTTATGTTATAAAAGAACTTTCAAATGAAATGTCTTAACAATCAAGTTAAAACTTTAACATTAGCAGTCTCCACCTAACATAAACTTGCAGTTAGTGTTAAAGTTAGTCATTTTATGATAGGTGGAGACCACAAGTAAGAGTTATAAAGATAATATTTGTTCTTCTTAGTACTTATTTTCTATTTCTTCAAACATAAGCACATTGTTAAAGTTAAAGCTAAAACCGAGGTTTTTTTGTCGGTTTTCGGTTTCGGTTTTTAGGCATTTAAAACCGCGGTTTCGGTTTCGGTTAAAACCGAACAGTTCCTACATGAACGTGTATTCATAGCTTTTGTTTTATCAGTCGTAATGCCGTAATTATTTCGTGGTCTTATAATTCCACTTCAATGGATTTGCGGTTAAAGGGCTGAAGGCCATGTCTGATTAAACTTTTCATTCGCGTTGCGTTAGAAATTCGTTTTGACATCTAAGATGAAATATGTATACAAACTTATACGAAATATGTCACATAAAGTACTTTTTACGTAGAGCGAAGCGAAAAGTAAGACATTTCTAATTTTTTTGGGCGCTTTAAAAGCTGTTAGTACAATTTTTTTTAATTTAAAAAATGTTTTTATTGTGTCATACACCTTTTGCCTTACGGTTTTCTGTATAAGTACCAGAGATCAGCAATGAGTAGTGAAAAACTGAGTAGAGCTAAATCATGACTCATAAATTCTTGTACTTATACGCACTCATACTTATTCCAATGTGATTCAAACTCATATTCACTCAAAAGTTTCATTTTATTCATCGTACTCATACTTACCAACATTCGTAGTGTTTGATTTAGAATCTACTCAAGTCAATGTGTATAGGCGAAGCAAAATGCGAGGCTGCCAGATTTGTCCCCGAAATAGCAAAGTGACGATTTGGCAATTACAGTTTACTAAAGTAACATGTATGAAGTAGACGATTTTTCGGCAAATTTATCTGGCAGCGCTGATTATTAAGTTGTTTGTTTTCTCTGTTGTGTTAAAACGGTAAATGGATGAGCTAAATGATTTGAATCATTGTGAGTATTGTAAGTAGTTTCTTGAAATTATAAATCAAGCTGAGGTCATTTATGAGTATGCGTATAATGTCGACGTCGCACTCATAAATATTTCTCTTGTGAGTATGAGTGAATCAGAGTAGTTTAGTTTAAATGATTTCTACGCACTTATACTTACAATTGCATGAGTCAGTATGAGTAGCGAAAAAACGATTCATTGCTGATCTCTGATAAGTACGTCACGCAAGGCGAAGAAGTTGTATCTAACACGGCCTTAAAAGTTAGACAAACAATAGGCTATTTAAATTTTGCCTTAATTCTATTTTGAGAACATTTTATTATACCCCTTCAAGACATATTCATAAGGTGTCAGAGAGAGTTATGCTGGTTGTCAATTTTTTTGTATGGAGTTTGACATTTAGAATAAATAAGATCAGACAACTCTATACAAATAAAATGTGCACAGCACAGCTTTCTCTGATAAATATGTATGCCTTTTTCCCATTAAAAAAAATATAAACACAATTCTGAATTAAATATAGCAATTTTTGTTTTATAATTTTATTAGAAGACAATTTTATTATTTTGTTTGTTTTTAAATTACAAAGTACATATCAATAATACTATGCAGTTCAATACAATTCCTTATAGGTATATGATTTTCAATTTAGGTACATTCTTAAAACAATTCCTTTCAGAGGATAAACAGCCTTTTAAAGCATTTTAAACAAAATTATACTTTAACGCAACAGACCTTTTTGTCTTAAATTTAAAATAGAATCGGCAATGACTTTTGCCGATCCCTTTAAATAGCCGCCACTCAAAAGCATAACAATGGGTATGTTGCGGGAGCGGCAAGTGGCAAACACAAATTCGTCGCGTTCGATGACGCCCTGTAAAAAATCAAATTAAATCGGTTTTAGTATAGCACAGATTTTTAAAGTTTAAAAACAACTCTCTTTTCTCAGACATAAAATTTTTTGAACTTAATTTGCGAATCTTTCAATAATTTTAAACAAACCTCGGGTGTTATTGACAGATAACCCAAAGGATCACCCTCCAAAATATCTGTACCAGCATTATAAACCACAAGTTGAGGTTGAAATTCTCCTAAGGCGTAATTTAATCCTCTTAAAAAGTAAAAGAATTAATTTAAACTTGTTTTTCTGTGTTATGAAATCCCATACCTCTTCAACTTTCTTAAATAATCCCTATTTTTTGTTCTCGGCTGCAATTCCACGGCATAACGTATGGCCAATTTAGCCTCCTGATCTTTTGGATATATAAGAAAATTATACATATCCATGATATAAACAAAATCATTATTCATAAAATCTCTCTCATGACCATTGCCCTGATGAGCATCCAAGTCCACAATCATAACATTTTCAATATAACGTTCCTCCGAGAATATACGTTGTATCAATAAAGTAATATCGGCATAAGGACAAAAGCCACCACCTTTATAGGAACAACAATGATGAAAACCCCCACCTAAATTAATGGCCCAACCGTGTTGCAAAGCCAATTTGCCCGCCATTATAGAGCCTGCAGTTTGAAAGCGCATGGGTTTCAAGTAGCCACGCTGGACGCAGCAATTGGGTACAAACAATAAAATGGGTATTTCAGCTATTTTGGCCACATTTATGCTCCATTTTAAACTACTTAAGTATTTGGGCTTGTGCACCTTTAACAAATCTGGTATTGAAATTTCTTCGGGTTCGTAAAATGAGCCCTTGACCACTTGAGTTTCCAATAAAATCTTAAAATAGAAAAGACTACAATAAAATATTTGCTAAAGCAAGTATTTACGATGTTACTTTAGCTATATTATTTCCCTTTTGAGCATCGAATGGATGCAATTTTTCCAATTTAGCGAAATGTACTCCATATTGTTTACTATAAACAATGGGCATTTGTTTACATCTCCTGGCTTCCGTTTCCGTTTTATTAACTTTATCTTCTGCCCCTTCGATATCTGTACGTTTTATCCACACCACTTCTGGCTTTTCCTTTTCGCTGTGCACTTTTTTCGTAAACTTTTGCATAACTCTTTCAAATATCTGTAGTTTTATTTGTGAAAGGAATCATTTTTCACTAATAAAATTTTATTGAGTTAAGAATGCAAGAACAAAACTATAAAAAATAGTTTGCATTTATTTTAGTGTTGGTAAATCAAAAGAAATTTTATTGAAAAAGTGTTGGAAAGTTGTTTAATTTTGACAGTGGGTTGAACATGCTATAGGTACATACATACTTTACAGGAACAATCGAATATAATGAATTATTGGCTAGAAGCAAATAATTTTGGTGGGATGAAAACTCACTGGAGATAAATTGTAATATGGGGTCTTCACCTGACAATTTTTTGTCATAATAAACGTCAAATTTTATATAAAAAAAAAATATTAATTTTTTTATATAGACCCAGCGGGAAAATGAGGAATGGATTACATAAATAACTGAAAAAATAATGTATTATTTTCGAAATAATAATAATACATTCATTGGAATCAAAAAGGTAAATTTATCAGAAAAAATTATTCATTGATTACCACGTATATTCCCACATTTGCAAAACAAGGAATGTATTGTTTCTGTTCGTGACTATTATTCGTGTTCTTCTTTTTCATATTTTCTAAATTCGTTACTGTTTGCTGCCTGTCGTTTACAAATTTTTATCAAAAAGGATGCATTATTTAATTCATTCCCAGGATACATTTAAATAATTTATTACAATCCTAGGACATGTTCCGTGCTAAGAATAAAGAATTCTGGAATCAAATATAATACAAGATATGTATTACATTCTCGATTCCTATTGATTACATTTTCCCGCTGGGGACTTTGACGTTAAGTATGAGAAAAAATTGTCAGGTGAAGACCCTATGTAAAGAAAAACCTTGTCAACACATTTTAATGTATATTGCACTCCTTTCGTTCTGCAATAAAAATAAATCTTTCAATTGTTGCCACCCAAGGCGAATTCATACCGGTAATAGAGTTAAGGTAGCACTAGCTATCCCTTAAAAAAAATACAATGTATCATGGGAAATAAGCAGGTGGCATTGTTACGGCAACAAATACAACGTTACAACAAAAATAGAAATTAGGTCCCAAATTACGTCATAAAATATTTTAAGCAAAAATCAAAGCGTGACGCTGAACGTGATGAAATAAATATATTTTAGCCGATTTTTATTTTATTATGCTCAATATCTTATTTATCGTAATTTAAAATTATTAAAAACTTTAATAAAATACAATAACCACAGCACAACACGTGGCCTTTTTGTAAACATAAACAAAACTTTACCCTGCAGATAACGAGACTTGTCCATAAATGCATGTAAAGAATAGTCCATAAAGAAGTAGGAGTACTCCAAAACTACTCGAAAATATGGTTAAAAGGTGGTCGATTTAACGTTACGATGTCCTAGGAGTGGACCATATAACCCAGTATTGCATTACAACGGAGGAGTCTTAAAACTACTCCATGTTCATACATACTCCTAGTGGATTAGTTTTGAAACTACTCCATGGTATACTCCAGAGGATTAGTTTTCACTTCGTTTAAAAAAGAAAACATTTTATTTAAAAACAAGTCGTTTCACTACAATCTCTTTTTAACAGTGACATGGTCCATGCTTGGACCAGTCCAAGGAGTAGTCCATTTGATCAAAATGGATCACGTAGTACAATATTATCTGCAGTGTAAAGTTTCGTACAGACGATGGTCAGATCTTACAATTTTGTAAGCAGGCGTTGCCAACAGCAAAATTTTTCTGACAATGGTGCATTGTCAGATGCATTAGTTTTGCACATCTGCAAATACAAATGAGCTTACAATGTTCACACAGTTGTAAGTCATTTTAGCCAATTTTAATGCAATTTAAGCAACGCTGCTTACCAATATTGTAAGATCTGACCATCGTCTGTACGAAGCTTAACTAAGATTAGACAAACAATGCAAGAGCAAAATTTTGTCATCTGGCGTAGTGCTGCCACCTGTATTATTTCACCATACAATGTATTTTGTTTTTGCAAAAAAATACACTGAATGTCAAAATTATTTGTTAACATATAAAAAAGGGAATTTTTTGTTTGTAAAATACACACAATTGCTACAACAAGGTAAACTCAACTCGACAGCAGTTTATCAGCTGTCTCCACGACGTATTAAAAAAAAAATAGGGAAACGTCAAAATATAATTTTGTTTATGTTTTGCGCCAAAATAACCGAAAAATTTCTTAGAAAAACTGCAAATAATTAAAGTGAATTTAGTAATTTCTTTTATAACCCAAACAAAATTTTCATTTTGTTTTTCAATAAATTTTAGCCTTGTAAGAATTTTTGACAGCTGCCTATTAAATTGCAAAAAAAATACATGGGGCTTTTTGTAGTTGTAGAGTTGCACCTACCTTTTTAAATCCGCCTTTTTCCTGTATTGCAAATTTATTGTGGCCCCACTTATTCCTCACGCCTTTCAAAATCCTTGAGTTTATATTTTATGTTCACTTTTTTGTTTTAAAAAATTTAAACAAGTTTTGTTCAAGTATTTAGATTTTTATTGAATTTTAAATTTTAACTAATTTTTTCACAAAATGTTAACAAAGCTTGACATTCAGTATTCTCACAAAAATAAAGTGTGAATTCGCCTTGATGCCACCTTCGTATATCACATACATATTGGAAATATAATTGTAATTGTGTGCCAGTCGAGATCGATCATTGCAACTTTAAAATTTTGCAATTTTCCAATTTTGAAAACCAGTACGCATTTTTTTCATTGTAAAACAATAAGTACATAAATACCTTAGTATAGTTTTTAAAGTACTTTATTTTCTTCTCTCATCTGCACAAGTTGTCTTTTTGTAAATTTGGTTTTGAAAAAAAATTATAGCGAAATTCGAAAAAAAATTATAGACATTTGATGTTATCGGTTAATAAATATTAACCTTTGAAAATTTTTTCACGATGATTGACCTGTAAATAAACTTATTTTTACCTTCTTTTTTATTAAATGCATTCCCACCTGCAATTAAAAATTTTTTTAACACGCGCATACAAAATTGTTTATAAATATTTCACAAAAGATTGTCTGTATTTCAATAAAGAACAATTAAACATTTCAGTTTGAGTTTGAGTTTACGTATCATATTTTATTTGGCTTTTCTAAATTATTGTTACAGTTTAATTTCACAGTGTGACAGGAAAAATACACTTTTAAAATTACCAGCATATTAATTTTCTAAGTTACGCTTAGTTCATATTATGAAAGTTTTCTTTCAGAAAGTCTGAGTTTATTGGTGAGAGGGGAGAGAAGAATAGCCTGTTAGCTTCCTCTCTTGCCTATAAAGTCAGACTTACTGAAAGAAAACTTTCATAGTGTAAATCCAGACTTATCAAAAAACATTTTTAACTTGAGACATTTTTACTCCGGTTTTTAATTTTTTAACGGGTTTAAAAATTCGAGGGGTTAAGCTTTCTAGTTTTGATTAAAAATTCATAAAAGACTTTATACTTTGAATGCCAATTTTCTTTATCAGAAATACTCTTATAGGCTTTTTACACTTGCTCACATCTTACATCTTTCATCTTATCGCAAAGACATCTTCCCATAAGAATTGTACAGGGCTTAAAATCATCATCTTTCTTCATCTTTAAAAGATGTTCCTATCTCATGTAGTTTCATTCAACATCTTTCGATTATTTTAGTGTCATCACAAGAAAAAACAAATAATTTGTTAAAAAGTATATACCATCACTAGAAAAAAATACAAAAGAGAAGGACAGCAATATCATTTAATTTGTTTTTATTCGCTCTTACACGTGAAAATAAATATTTTTATGATGAAATATGAAAGATGTTACAAATGTAAAGAAGTTTTTTTCATTTTTAACATCTTCCACGCATTCCTCTAAGATGTGCTCAAGTGTAAAAAGGCTATTAAACCAAGGAATTAATTTTAAGTTCACTTGATTTTGATTTCAAGAACTTTGCCATTTAAAAATTTAGTTATTGTGCAAAAATTATTAATTTCCTGTTTCACAATTTCGAATTTTTAAGTTTGAATTTTGATATGGAAAATATTAATAGTTTTAGGCCCGTTTTCACAACTTACCGAAAGCTTAAAGTAGACTTTAAATGGCCTTATAAAAAGTGTTTTATTATAAAAACTTTACTTTAACCTTAAGTGGAAGGTTAATTCTACCTGGTAGGTTAAAGTAAAGTTGTAATAATGTAACACTTTTTATATGGCCGATAAAATCTTACCTTTAGCTATCGGTAAGTTGTGAAAACGGGCCTTAGGGTGTTGTTAGAGAAATTACAAATTAATCTTCTTAACCATTCTTAAGCTTTATCATTTTAAAATTGTATTTAATTTTATCTTTCTTTGTCTCACTGATAATTGTTTAATTTTTAATTTATAAAAAAGGTTTAATATTTAAATACATACACAGTTCTATAGTAACATATTCATATTCATAAAAATTTAACATTTTCTGTTTAAGTATCATTTATTGTTTGCTGTCGAATAAATAAATATTTTTGTTTCATGTTTTTAGAATTTTTTGCGAACAATTTTGCAAAAAATGAAATTTTTGTTAAAGGCAAATTGTTTTATATATTTTCTCTTTTTTTATTAAATTGTTTTTGTTATTGTTGTTATTGAATGATATTGAAAAGACCAGGTTGCTTCCGCATAGCTGATCTATTTTTAACAATAGCTCTAGGCCCGTTTTCACGACTTAACGATTGTTAAAAGTAGGATTTTATCGGCCGTATAAAAAGTGTTCTATTATTATAACCTAACTTTTAACTAAAGTGGGCGATAAGTTAAAGGAAGGTTCTTCATATCTGATAGGTTAAAGTAAAGTTTAAATGATGGAACACTTTTAATACGGCCGATAAAATTCTTCCTTTAGCTATCGGTAAGTTGTATGTAAATACAGGCCTCATTTTCAAAATTCCATATATAAAAAAAATTAACTGCCAGAATAACTGTCTTGAATGAATATACTGTATAAATGTGTCTAAGAAAATGCATAATTGAATATTATTTATAAAAAATATTTTATGGTTTATAAATTTGTTTAATAAACCTTTTTCTAAGTCCAAAATATTTTTTTATAACTAAAGGGGGCTACAAAATAAATGTGTAGTCTGTGTAGGTTGGCAGCCGATACCGATTAAAATTTAATACAAATTCCTTACTTAATTTTTCGTCAAATACCGGTGCACGTATACCGTTTCTCTTAATACCAGCATTATAACCAGTGTTTAAAAAACTGCAGTCAAAGTAGAAAAGCTGCAATTTCATCCGGTTCTTCATTTGTCATTGACTAATAAAAACTGTTGCTTTTATAATCTGATTTATTAAATGTAAACAGTCGCTGTCCAACCAACTCAAAAATTGTACAGTATCTGTTGAATAGCAACAGCACATAGGGAAAACCGCCATAAGCCAAACATATGTACCTGTCGGAAACACATTCCATGAGAAAAGTCAAAAACCAACGATAAATCAACCTTTCAACCGCTTTCAATTTCAGGCCCTCACTGTCGTGGGATCACCGACAGTCTCTCGACGATATTCTCCATTTAGACCATTTTACAAAACGTGCCACATAGGTGGGAAATCAGTCAGAATTTCACTCCCAAAGGAGAATCTCTAATTTTGCGAAAAACGCATTTCAATGTGAATGAGTAAAAAACCGACGCACCTCGATACCTTAACCTTTCATCGGCTTTTAATTTCAGGTCTTCACCGTCCACTTAGAGTTCTTCGACAATCGATACCAACGCAATACCCATTTTAACCATCTCATAAAACGTGTCTCTCACAGAAATTATCTCAAGTACGAAAAAACTCCCTTCTAATAGAGTATTTCGTCGTGGGCCTCTGCCAACAGTTAGTCCGATGCCGTGTCACCGAGTGCTACTGCCTCCCTTGGAACCAGATATATAGGATCTCTGGCGAGCATTCGGTCTCAAGAAATCACAAACTACCAGAGCCCTATCACGTCGGATCCCACGTGTAGTCATACATGATTATTAGTGTCCGACAGAACGCACTTTTTGAGACCGAACCCGAACCCGAACTTCGGTAAATATTGACAAGTTCGGCCGAACCCGAACCCGAACTTTTTGTTAATAACACACTTTTGAAAATATGCAACATGAAAAGATAAATTGCACTTTAAAGTAGTCAAAACTATTTTATAGTTAAAAAGTAATTAGTAGGTAATTGCTTTTTTTCAAAGACAAAAAATAAAAAAAAGTTCAAGTTTACTGTATTAAACTTGAATACATATTAGTACTCAAACCTCTACATTGTATTTTTTAAATTTGTTGGGCTGTATTTTCTCTAAGTGGCGTTTAATATTGGCGGCAGAGAACGGCTTTGTGCAATTGCAAAAAAAAATCGCATTAAATGAACAGCAACAAATACACTCGCTTGCGGTCATAGAATCAAACTTGCGCAACCGCAAACATTCGCTGCTGGTTTGCAGTCATTCAAATAATGCACATCGTGCTTTGTTATTTATACAATCGGTAGCTTCGTTTTTTAATAAAGATGTTTGTGTGTTCGGTGCGACAATGATTGTTTTGGTAAAGAAAAAAAAAAAATAAAAACAAAAAAGCCAGAAATCAAGCAATCATTACTCATGTAATGATCATTCAGCATTAACTATGTAGAACAAGAAAAAAAAATTTAAATGAAACTAAACGCACATATGAGTCGCTCAGTGGATAAAGGGAATGAGTCCAAAAAATTGAAATGGAGAAAAACGACAGAACAGTTGACGTTGACCTTAAAACTAGTTGTTGCAACAAAACTCAAAACTAAAATTGCAAAATTAATTATTAGGGCTTCTTTTACAATTTGTAAATATATAATGTTTGTATGTAAGTGTATGTGTTCAAAAAACCTGTTAATATGATACAAATACATTTTTATTGATAAGAGTTTCAGTGGAAAAAGGGAATAAGTCCACCAAATTTTTTGTGGTAAAAATCGAAAGCGTAAAAATTCAAATTTATTATGTTTTGACTTTGTGCATTCGTTCGGAAAAAAAAAATATCCATCTAAATATTGGCTTACCTCGTGTAGTGTTTAAATTGAATTAGTAGATTTTGGAAGGAGTACATTTATTATAATTTGGCAAAAAAAGGCTGCAGCTAATTTTTTAGTTCAGTGCATTCGCTCAGTTTTATTTTAAATGAAGTTAAAAAATAACATAAAACATTTCTTCTTTTTAAAACAAAAATTAACTAAAAAAATTTCTTCTTTTTAAATTTAACAAATAATAAGCTTCCTGACTTTATACTGTTTTCAAGTTTTTATAGAAAGTATGGTACACGGGAGGGATATATTTTAATAAATCAATTATATCCTTTTCCTTTTCTTTTGTTATAGCTCTAGTTTCAGGATACAATAGACTTTGACTTACGCTATTCAATAACATTACTTTAACTTTCTTGCTTATGTTTATATTTTCAAATCCAAATTTTTTATCGATATTATTTTTATATTGTATTACCCACCTCATTTGGAGCCGGTTTACCGGTGTTACCGCGGTGTTGGTTTTGCGATTGCAAACGTTGTTTTCCAAAGATTTTGTAGAGAAAAAATTAAAACTGGTAATTTTAACCACTCGAAACTGTTCTTTTATTTTGCATGTTGAACACAAAACAATCCGATCGTGCGTATCAGCAAACATTTTTATGTATTTGACCAAACAAGAGGCTCGCAAGCATTGTTTTGAAACTCATGGAAAGCAAAGTTAACAGGTGATTAATGCAATATAAATGCAAGCGTGGACTTATTCCCTTTTTCCACTGAAAATAAAAATTTTGTGTTTCGTACAAAAAAACGTTTTGTCTTTAAAAGGGGGTTACCGTTGAAATTTGACAACAAAATTTTTACCATACATTGTTAGTCATAAAAGGAAGTGTATCCACGCTAAATCTCAAAAACGCCAAAAATGGACTCATTCCCTTTATACACTGAACGACTCATATGTATGTAGGTGCTAGAGGTATGCAAGAATAAACAAAAAGCAATTTCAACACACTCATTTGTTTTTTAACTACAATGTGTCGAGCACCCAATAATAACGAAACAAATGAGGGAATAACCAAAGACAAAACAAGCAAAAACTCATTCGATTCAGTCAACTCAAATCAAATGAGTTAAATATTCAAATATAATTTGAATATAAAATATCTGTACCAACACATTATGTATGTATGTGTAAGCTTAACTCTTATAAGTAAACCCAGCGGGAAAACTCAGAAGACCTTCTTACTTCAGGCCTTTTTAAAGGCCTGCTTAAAAAATGTTTTGAGTTAATTACTATTCTTACGTAACTGCTAAGGAATGCCTTATAGAAGGCCTCGGCTCTTTGGAATAAAAGAAGCGAGAAAAGAAGGAGTAACATTTTTTGTTTGGTTTTTTTGCACAAGCAAAAGCAAAAGAGTTCAGATCCCTTTACAAAAACAAAGTAACATACATATGTTGTAAATCATTTTAGTTGAAGTTGAAAAGAGAAAGAGTAAAATTTTTTGTTTTGTTTTTTTCGCCAAAGCGAAAGAATTCAGATCCCGTTATAAAAACAAAGTAACAGAGTAGGTGCATATTAAAATACAAAATAAAAACAATAATGTAAATCATTTTAGTTGAGTTTTGTTTATTAAGGAAGATAGGTACTTGTGCTTTTAAAAGTTTTATTTTATTATAAACTTTTATTTGCAATCTATTTTACAATATTTAGCAAATTTAATTATTTCAATAAAAAAATAGGTATCACATCTAATATGTACATGAAACCTTTTCAGTCTTCTAATTTCATTTGTAAGGAAATATTCCTTAATGTTTTAGACTGATAGCCCTTCAAGGCATTTTAAGAGCCATTAATTGAAAGGCCTTTTACCATACCTTTCTTAAAAACCCTTCAAGATAACTTTTTTGCTAAGGCCTTTTGACAGTCATTCTCTGGAAAGCCTTCTAAAAGCCATTTATTTGAAGGCCTTTAAGAAGCTCTGGGGAAGAAAGGAAAGCGGAAGGCCTTCTCCGCAATGACAACGCGTGTAAAAAAGATATGAGTATGGAATGGAGCGAGAAGGGCTTGTTTATCCAAAAGAAGGGGTACAGAGGCCTTCTGGAAGGCCTCCGTACTCCTTCTTTTTCCCGCTGGGAAAGAAGCCACAAGCTTACACACATATTATGTCAATGTATTCAAATAAATGTATGCACATTCAATTATTCAAAAATTATTCGAATGTTTTTTGTAAACTTGCTCTCTCTAACGGGTCATTCCAATGTTTTGTTTTTTATGAATGACTCTCAAATTCATTTACAGTAAACAAGTTTTTTATTCATTTCATTCTTTCTTAGTTTTGTATATGGTTTTCTCTCTTCTTATCTTTTTGAATGTTTTATATTTGAATAAATGTTGTGCACTTTGAATAAAGGCAAACGAGTGAGTTATTCAAAGCTGACCTCTAGTAGGTGCAAACAATTTCCATAGAAACAGAAGGCTTTTTTTATCATCTTAAAAAGTACAGTAGTTCTGTATGTACAATGTATTCTTGTTATTGTTGTTAATTTTAACAAAGCGTCTCATCGAGTGGTTTATTGTTGTTAATGTTAACAAAGCGTCTCATCGAGTGGACAATGACTACTTGAATGCAAAAGTATAAGAATGTGTGCCTTTTGACTTTACACAATTAAGTTATATTGCGTGCGCAACAAAAAATGCAAACAAAGCACTTTCAATAAAAACGAATACATGCAAAAATCAAATGTGTACGAAACGATGTAAAAATTACCAACGTTGAACTTTGTTTTGCAAGCAAAGAGTGAATGTAAATTTGAGCGTATGAATAAATCAAGAAAAATCGTGATTTTGCAGTTCTCTGGTGCAAATGTCGTGATTTGTTAAGTAACGCGTGAGTCACACATTATTCACTCGTGACCGTTGTTAAGTTTATATTTTACACTGAACAACCTAAACAAAAGCGGCAAGCGTTTTTTTAAACATGAAAATTTTATTTAAAAACAATTTCAACAAAACAAACCGACATAGCGATCTGTCAAATAAGATTTATCAGCTGGGTGGTTTCTAATTCGTATTCTTATGGTTTGTTTCGTATAAATGTATGCAAATGAGAAGTTTTGACATACAAAAAACGCTTCCGCTCTTATTTAGGTAGCTCAGACATGATTCAAAAACTATGTAGAGTGCGTGAATATATAAATTTAATTCTCACCCACTCACAAAATAACTTAACCTTATTTAAAAAAAAATTATTATTGTGTAATTCGTATCCGAACTCATTCATTGGATGGCAATTCAGCGTAAGCGTGCGTGATTTAAAAACCAATTTTATTAATTATTATCCTATCTTTCAAGATTTTTTTTGGAACATGCGCTTTGTTCAAATTTAGTGTGCTTCACATTGTAGCCATTCAGATACACCTAAGAAAATTAATAAATTTTGTTATGGGGGGAGGGCCCTTTGCCCCTTCCTATACCACCAAGATTTTTTTTTAAACATTCTAAGAGTTACGCACATCAAATTAAATCACTATTAATAAATACTTTGTATGGGGAAACCCGACTTCCCCCTCCTGTACCACCAAGATTTTGTTGGAACATTCAGTTTATTCCAAGATTTATACGCATTAAATTTAGTGTCCCTCACTATTGTAGCTGAGGAGATACGAATTGATCCGCGAAAAAAGGCTTTTGGCCCCAGTTTGCGGCGAGACCGATTGACATTACATTTTTCATATGGAAAAAGTATTGAATTTTATGTTTTGATAAAAGATTCCACATACCCCTTTTAAAATTGCCAAAATATAAAACATGCTTGTTTGGGTTTATTTATTATAACTGTAAAATCCAAGGCGAACTCACTAAAAGGTGGTCGACTTGTCAAAGTTTGTATGCAAACTAGTTTTTTTTTATGTAAACAAACCTTTTTTACTAGCAATATTTTTGACAATCCGACCACAAAAGCAGTGTTGTTGTAGAGCTGACCTTACCTTCTAGTAAAAAATTGGTCAGAACGATATATACCGCTATAAAAGTTTATTTACCGGTATACCGAAACTGATTTAAATAATTAAAATAACGTTAGCGATACAGATGCCGAAATAAGAAAAATAATTTAAAACCGAAACCGAAATTCGTTTCGGTTGCCAACCTTGTTAATTTTGTATGTTATAATTTTGTTTCTGAATATTAAGGATTTTATCAGCCGTATAACCAGGTAGGATGAACCTTAATTTACCTTATCGCTCACTTTAAGTTAAAGTTAAGTCTTAAAAATGGAACACTTTTTATATGGCCGGTTAAAGTCTACATTTAGCTATCGATAAGTTGTGAATACAGGGGGGTTACCGCGTATTTCGATTCGAAAGA
The DNA here is from genome assembly GCA_930367215.1 of Pollenia angustigena. Taxonomy (NCBI): domain Eukaryota; kingdom Metazoa; phylum Arthropoda; class Insecta; order Diptera; family Polleniidae; genus Pollenia; species Pollenia angustigena. The sequence continues at coordinate 284,581,134 of OV884056.1, forward strand.
AATCATTTACGGATTCGAACAATTTGAACTGTGTATTACGATTTTCGTAATCGTTCGAAACGATGACAGAGGTTGTATTTTTAAAAAATTGGGAAATTTGATGAACAATTTTTGTTCGTAATAGAGAGTGGGTTTTAAGAAAGTGATTTTTTGTTTTCAATAAAGTATGAAAAACGTCCGTTTATTCGAAACAAATATTACGAAAATCGTAATACACAGTACAAATGGTTTGAATCCGTTAATGATTTCTTTCGAATCGAAATACGCGGTAACCCCCCAGGCCTTAATATTTTAAATAGTACGACATTCAATATCGATCGCGATTATAATTTGAATGGAAATTTCGATCGTTATAAAATTTCGCAATTTGCCCATTGTACTGGGTACATTTCAATTTCCAGTTTCTTATTTTTCCTGTTTTAAAAACATTCTCTGAGGGTTTCTATACCATTCAATTGTTCTTTTCCTGCTTTCAGTATTTATTTAGTATAATTTTTATAAAATTTAATAGAATTTAATTTAAATATTAGAAATTGTTTATAATTTTTCTTATCAATTAATATCTAATGTATGTGTGTATATGTACAATTTAATTGAGTTGAAGAAAATATGTTTGCATGTATATTAACTGTTGTCGTCGTAGTTTTGTTATATTACAGCCTGTTCATCGATTTCGAACGTTAACGTTCGCATAGAAAATTATATTTAAAACAAAATTCGAAAATTTGTTTTTGTTTTATATGTAATTTTCTATACGAACGTTGACGTTCGAAATCGTTAAACAGGCTGCTAATTAAATATTTTATTTGCTTCTTTATTTTTTATTTATTAATTAATGGGTTAGCTAACTATAATACAATTATGTATAACAAAATATATTTGGGTTGTTCACGGAAGGCCGGTTATCAGGTTATATAGTTATTTAGTTATTTTAAGAAGAACTTAATATATATTAATTTAATTAATTTTAAAATATATGTTGCTGTTGTTAATATTTTTAACTATATAACCATATAATCTGATAATCCGTCTTCCGTGAACAACCATATAAAGTTATAGTTTTATTTCTTATAATGTTCTATAATTTTTAGTAGAAGAAAAAATGTCTTTTTTGTTTGTTTTACAAATACAATATTTCTTATATTTTGAAGATTTTAAAAACTATTCAACCAACATTTACTAAAGGTATGTTCGTTCAAACCTAATAAATATTTGTCGAAAAAAATCCAAAAAAAAAAAAACGTGACCGATACATTAGTTAAACTTTAGCTTTATTTTTAAATAATTTTTATTGATTTACTAAGCATTATTTTTAAGAAGATAATTGTATAATGTAATTTAAAAACTGTTAAATAATGTATAAAATTATTTCCTTGTTACAAAATACTTTTTTTTTTAGTTTTACATTCCAGAAGAACTTGCTAACACATTAACGAAAAATAAATGCTTAATATGTATCTCAGAAACCATTCAATTCAGTTTCGTGAAACCGGCTTTGGATTCAGAAAGGAGGTATTTAACTCAATTTATTTAAAAATGGTCGGATGGTCAAACCAATAATAAGCTGACGAAATAACAAATGAAATTTGAAAATGGTTTATCATTTATTTACGGTCTTTGAACTTTGCCTGCTTAGCCCATACAGCTTATCTTTTTTTTAATATAAACTGAGTTATTCTTAATGTCAAATTTACATACACAAAAATGTACAGCCAAAATAAATCTCTTGGTGCATACTAAATGGTACTTAATTTTGGTTGAATAGTTTTTAAAAAGATACAATTTTTACTTTCATTACTTTATAAAAAAAAAAAAATATTAAATATCAATTAGGATGGATTGTATGAGTGTTAAATATAAAAAAATGTGAAATGTTTTTGTCAGTGCTTTAGTAATTTTTTAAAATAAAATCATATCAATTGTCATGAAATGAAAAAAAAAGAAATTTAATACACAAAGTTTTCGAAAAGCAATAATAATCAGATTTAAGCCAGGGGCCAAATTACGGCATTCGATATCGATCGATAATACAATACAATTCAAATGGAAATTTCTATTGATATCAAATGCCGTAATTTGCCCCCAGTTCTAACTCATAAAAGTCCCACAACTTGTTGTGGGAATAGAGGTGTTTTATACACTTTTTTCTTTAATTTTTTTCCTGCTCTGTACTGAAATTCTGTAACTTTTTAACGGCAAAAAAATTGTCGTTAAGTAGTCAAAATTCGTTAGCTAACGAAAATTGTCGTTAAGAGCTATTCTGTAATGAAATTTTAACAATTTTTATCGGCAAAAAATGTCGGTAGCGAACGACACAAAAAAAGTTCTTGTTAAATAATAACGACAATAAATGTACTGTTAACAGATTAAAAATATAGAGAAAGTAAACAATTTTTAACACAAACAAAGTAAGAAAGTATAGTCGATCAAGTCCGACTCTTCATTGCAGTATTTGGGCGATCATGTTTCCGCCAAAAAGAGTATGTTGTGAGGTTAATATTCACATAAGATATTTTTGTGCCAAATATTATCTGAGTATCTACTACCATTATTAGTGTATTCTTATGGGAGCTGTGGTCAAATATGGAACGATCCTATTTAAATTTGTTCTGCTGATTTATGCAGGTTGCGACAAAATATTTTTGGATCTTATTCAACTCAAATGTAATACCATGTGAGATAAGGCCATGATGGCTTTATCTCTCATTCAATAGGGAGATAAAGCCTTTTGTTTTTTTTTTTTTATTTGAATGGGAGATAAAGCCATCATGGCTTAGCTCACATTAGCAATATTATTAAATGGCTATATCTCTCATTTCAGTTCCGGAGACACTAAAGTTAAGTATTGAAAGTTTTTCTGCGTGGCGGCCTGCGGTCGTGCTTAGGATTCTTTCCTCCAGTAGGACACGGCAGGTGGCTTCGCTGAATAAAGTTTTCCTGCGTGCGTCGCAAGAATAAAAAAATGTTTTTCAATGATAACTAAGGATTTTCCCTTTTACAGAATGTTAACACCATGCATAACAATATTCTGAAAAAATATGGCTATATCTCTCATTTGCAAAAAAAAAAATATGGCTATATCTCTCATTTCGAAAAATTTTAAATATGACCTTACCTCTCAATGATTGGGCAATAAGGCCATTATGGCTTTATCTCCCATTAAATTGAGCAATAAAGCCATCATGGCCTTATCTCGCAAGGTTTTAAAGCACCCCCCGAAATATCTCTGCATCTTTCTAGCCATCTCAAAATTAACACATTTTCACTTTTTGTAGGAAAATTATAAAAAGTAGTCACATCTACCCACTGTAAAAATCTCAGTTCAATTTCTCTAGTAGTTTGCTAAAAAAAATGCTTTGTGATATGAGGTATAAGTTTGCAAATTAATCTTTAACGATTTTGAAATCGATTTTGAGGTTCGATTAATCGATTCCAAAAACCGAAAGAAAAAAAGTCGATCGAAAAATCGATTTTGGAATCCTTTTACCATTCCCTATTTCCAACTGTTCTGTTTTATACAGAACAGATGGTCACCGTGTGCAATTAATTTATATCTTAAAGATCATTTATAACTGAATTAACAATTAGTTGAATTCAATAAATTTTGCTTTATTCAACGCTACATATTTAACAAACCAGTTGAGCAAAATGTACTGAATTAATTCAATTTCAATAAATTTAAATCTGTTACTGCGTTTTGAAAAACAAAATCAGTAATTGAAAATTAAATTAAAGACATTTTTTTTTTATTTAATTTGTAGTAGTTTTGAATTAATAATTAAATTATTTAAAAGTTTAAATTATATTCAACATTTTTCATTTTTCGAATTTATTTCGGAAGGAAATAATTCCCAGTTTCTATTTTTTAAAAAGTTTAAGTAAAACAATGAACACCTTTTAACAAATAGATTTCAAAGGCAGCTATTGGAATTCTAAATAGTAACGGTTTTATTGATTAAAACAAATTAAACTTCTTAATTAAGTTATGGATGATTTTAGCTTAAATTGTGTATTTGGAAGGTTTATCCTGTTCATCGATTTTGAACGAAAACTTTGTTCGCTTAACTTAATCAAAAAATATTTTATAAGTTGTTTTTGTTTTAAATTTAAGTTTAGCGAACGAAGTCTTCGGTCGAAAATAGAAGAACAGCCAGTTAAACTTTTGAAATTTTTTCTTATTACTTTTTTTTCCAACATTTATCTAAGTCTGGGATCACACTATGAAAGTTTTCTTTCAGAAAGTCTGAGTTTATTGGTGAGAGGGGAAGAGAACATGCTTTTCTTTTCTCCTCTCTCACCCATAAGCTCAGACTTTCTGAAGGAAAACTTTCATAGTGTGAACCCAGACTAATCAATTTTTGTTAAGATATTTTCTTGTCATTTTTTTCTTTAATTCCTAAGAGTTACTCCGTAAACTTTGTGTATTTAAATAATAAAAAAAATCGGATAAAGTAAAATAAAAATCTGAAAAAAATAAAAAAATTAACCTCTTGCTTAATAATTTTAAATATAAGTTGTATATATTGCTATAAAATTATAATTAAAGATTTTGCTTTAGTAGTTGTTGTAGTGCAGTGTTTATTGTGTGTGTTTTTAGGCCTTAACAAGCCGTAGGTGGGGTTAACCTAAAAAATTATAAAATTTTCATTTAAAAATACAGAATTAAATCAAAAGCAAAAGAAAAAAAACCCCCGTATTCATAAACGAATATTAAATTAAACAAACGTTTATTAAGAACAAATTTCATAGTAAATTTGTTTTTTAAACCTTTATTAAATTTTAAATTTTTTTATGAATACAGGCAAAAATTAGTAATCCAATATTTGAGAAACCGAAGAACTTAAAATACCAACTACTCCTTCATTTAGGAGATAAATATTTTTTAGGTTTTGAAAACCTTAATGACAATTAAAATTATTAGAAGATCTGTGATTTTTTAGACAATTAATTGGTTGTTTAGCAGGTAGTGCTTTGAAATACATATAAAAAATGTCAGTTACAAAGAAGTATAAAATATTTAAAACATGTTTGTGTTTTATGTCGAAAAAAATGTAAACCCATCTTTAGTAACTTTTTTAAAATGTATATCGATAAAAACACTTAGTTAGGCAGAATAAAGTTAAAGAAGCAGAAGAAAAGTGTTTCGTAAATTAACCAATAGCTTGATCTTTATTAATAGAAAGCCGTCAGAAAAAGATTTGGAATATTTTAAACTAAGTTTTCAAGGAATTTAAAAGCGAATATTTTAAGATCTTATTTAGCTTTTGCTTTTATCCATCGAAAGTCCCAAGCAAAAATCCCCTAAAACCTTAATGAAATTTAAAGCCAAGACTTTTCAACGAAGTTTGCGATAAAGACCAATAAGCATTTAAATAAATTAAAATAAAAAAAACTCAACCATTTTTACTAACACTAAAATCAACTAAATCATTTCCCTCTATTAAATACCAAAATCTTTCAGGGATAGAGTAAAAAATTTGAAAATTAATTTCGAAAACATAAATTCTAAATTAATAGTAAATTATAGAAAAAAAAACATTAATTGATATAAATCTTACGCATCAGTGCTAGCATTCGGCCCAGGATCTTCGAATAAAACCTCCGATCGCGTACTTATGATGTAAATCAGACAAAACGATAAAATAAACACCAATAAACCAATTGTTAACGTTAGAATTTCATGGATACGTGATGGACGTAAAAATAAGCGAGAACTCAAAGAATTCCAAGTAGATTCAGACCAAGTAGAATATTCACCAGAGGTCCAATTGTAATCTGAAAAGAAAATTATTAACACTTGTATAAACGGGTACAAAAGATCTGCTGGAAATCAAGGGACGTATCAACATTTTGTTTTTTTTTTTAGCAAATCACACTTATTCTAAATAACATACCTTCTATTATAAATGCTGGACTTAAAGCTAAAGAATAATTTTGTGTGGTAACACCACATTCCCCCTGTTTATTATAGCCGGCGAACCAATATCTCGGCAAATAAGTGCAATTGTCTTTGGAAACATTAGAAAGTTTTTGTGACATTAAATAACCCATAATACGATAAGTCCAAATGGTGGCTTCCTGGGTATCGAGATTGACACTGATGTAACTTTTTATTTAATAAAATATATAAAAAAAACTAATTAGAATTTAATTTTCCATCATCTTTCTTCTTAAAAAAAAAAAAAATAATAATAATAAAAGTAATAATACTTACCGATTTGGTGCTATCAAAGGCAACTTTTTAAAACTATTCGGTTTCGAGGCCGCAAAAAATAATGGACAATTTTGTGATTTTATAAAACAATACAAAACTTCATCTATCAACACAGGACTGGGAAATTGATCATCCACATACTCTTTCCCCGTTAAGGTCTCATACAAGGCCATCGCAATAATCGCCGATACATTGCGTATTTGCATTTGTATATCATCTGTTTTAAAATACTTCAAAGCATCTTCTCTGCCCATTAACTTTGTAAAGTCTAACGAAGTATTTGTGTAATTATATTTCAAATTAACTCCATCATCGTATACCGAATGATAAAAACGATTGGTGGGTGATGAATTTAATATGGCCGCTGGAAACGAAAGATTTTTTCTTAAAAATGATTGAGCTGATGTGGGTGGCATTTGATAGCCAATAGAATTTTCAAAATTAATATTAAAATCATATTTGGGTGTGGTAGCGTAATGTTGCAATTTGCGCAAAATAATTTTGGCATATGGAAATTCACTGAGTGTGTGTAATTTAATGTTTGACATTTCATCAAAAGTGCCCAGGTCCAAAACGAAATCAATGTTATCGAATGTAATGGGTGTGGTTTGTGTTTTAGCCTTGGGGAAGTCTTTATTTTCCAAATCGTAGACGAATCTTTGAGAGCCGATGTAATCGTATGATTCTCCATTAAAGATAATGAAAAGTAGATTTAAGTTGGCATCTTTTAGTTGAGCTTTATCGGTTAACAGTCTTGAAAGAGTATGTGCCACACTTACGAGTATTGTGTAACCGGTTAAGGAGTCCTTGGCGCCAACACCTGAAAAAATTGTTTAAAATGTTTTAATAAATCATGAGATCTTAAAGTAAAACTTTTTTAATTCATTAAAAAACATTTTTCCTTTTATGTCTGACTACGTTATGATTTTTTTTCGCAAGTTCAGGTTTTAATTATTACGTGGTTGAGTCATGCGTTCATAATCAATTTTTTATCCTGAAACATTTTCGCTGTGCTTCAAGTTTAAGATAATTTTTTTTTGTTTATTTTAAATGTTCTTGCTATCTAGCTTCAACGTTTTATAGAGTCCCTCAAAAATGCAAAGTCTGCAAAAAAGAAAATAGCTAAAAAAAAGCTAGAACACTTTTGTTTTATTTTTTTTTTTTCAGCCATAAAAAGAATCATTATATAGATGATTTTTATATCATGGAATCACAGAATATATTCTGAATCTAATTTAAAAAATTTATTTTTCCTTTTTTGCAACTCTTTTCTTTAAATTGTCGCATAAGTGCAAAAGTTGAAAAAGGGTTTCGAAAAAAAAATTTTAAACATGTGGTGCTAAGTGGCTGTTGGTTCGCCGCTTGTCAATTGTGAATAAAAACTCCCCTTAACCCATTTTACAATTGAATATAAATGGAAAAAATGGGAGAAGGGAAAAACTCCCGGGGAGTTTTTGTTCATAAGTAGCTTTGCCCGGTGCCCTTCACTTTCCCCATTGAAATAAAATTAGTCAAATTTTTTAAAACAGATCTTGAGTATCGATAAGGAAGCAAAAAGTACCAAAGATACATTTACCTTTACCGTTCTACTGATATACAGAAACCTATATTGTGCTTATATTGAAGGTGTCATGACCATTTCTCCAATCCAGCCATCATTTAGACAGATATTTTGTAAAAAAAACTGTTGTTTACACGAACTTTGTAATGGAGGAGCCACTCCCACTCCTCCAATCTAGTCCACTTTTTTGCAGATGTTGTGTATTGTTAAAAAAGTTATTTGTTTTTAATTTTAAAACTTTTCTGTAACCGTTCTCCAGATATGGAGTTATTCATACTGTCTTATTTTGGGAGGTGCCACGCACACTTGGAATTTTACAAACATTTATAGCCTTTGTTAAAACTGTTAGCCTATTTTTACCTATTTTACACTCTTTATATTTAAATTTAAAAAAAACTCTTTTCTGTCCAAATTTCATGTCTCTAACTTCAGCCGTTTGAACTGCGCGATGATGAATCAGTCACTTTACTTAGTCATAAATTTGATTCAACAGTTGCGTCCTATGGGAATACTGCTCCCCTGCTCCTATCGATAAAATAAGTAGTCTTTTTTTATTTTTGGGGCTCACAGGATGATTTTGTAAAAATGTATTGCTCCCCCTGCAACTACCCCCTTTATTTTTATTTTGAAAGGTGTAGTTTACTAAAGAGTGAGCCCTTCAAAGCTTTTGTCTTCAGACATGCGGTATTTAATGTTTTCCTTCTATGGGAGGTACACCTCCTCCTCAGTCTACCCCATCCATTTTTATTTTGAAATTTATTGTTAATTGCAATAGTATTTCACCATAAGATTGACTCCTATCAAGTTTGAATATCCTCGCTACAACAGTTCTTAAGATACACAATATTTAACATAAGCGTCTTATGGGGGTACCACTTCCCCTGCTACTATCTTTCAATTTCGGGACTCAGAAGATTCTACAGCCAAAAGTTCAAGAAAATTATCGAAAAAATAAGTAGCCTATTTAACTTTCGGGGCTCACGTGATGTTACTGTAAAAATTTTAGGAAAATCGGTTTAGAAGTTTAGGGGTCTATAAGCCAACAAACAAACAGACAAACATTTTTTATATTTTTACTAGCTTAACCCGGTGCGCTTCGCTACACTGCTTTAACCACTTCTTCAGTTGAGAGATATTTAATACATGCATCCTATGGGAGGTATTTTCCCCCTGCGTCTACCCGCTTTATTTTTATTTTCAAAAGTGTAGTATACCATATGAGTGACTTCTGTAAAGTTTGAACATTCTCACTATAACAGTTCTTAAGATATGCGATATTAAACGTTGGGGTCCTATGGGGGGTACCACTCCCCCGCTGCTATTTTATTTAAATTTTGGGGCTCAGAAGATCCTTCTACAAAAAGTTCAACAAAATGCGTGCAGCGGCTCTTATTAATATTTCTATCTATGAGGGGTACTGCTCCTCCTCTATCTACCCCGCCCATTTTTAATTGAAATTTAAAGTTTGCCATATTAGAAAATTTAACCACGTTTGAAGACTCTCCCTTTAATAGTTCTTCATTTGAGCTATATTTAATATATGCATCCTATGGGAGGTATTTCTCCCCCTGCGCCTATCCGCTTTATTTTTATTTTCAAAAGTGTAGTATATCATAAGAGTGACTTCTGCAAAGTTTAAACATTCTCACTATAACAGTTCTTAAGATATGCAATATTAAACATTGGGGTCCTATGGGGGGTACCACACCCTCACTGCTATTTTATTTAAATTTTGGGGCTCAGAAGATCCTACTACCAAAAGTTCAACAAAATGCGTCTCTTAAGATCTTAAGATATGCGATATTTAATATTGGCATCCAATGGGGGCTGCCAAATCCCCTGCCCCTATCGTAGGTCTCACGTGATGTTACTTTAAAAATTTCAGGAAAATCGGCTCAGTAGTTTAGGAGTCTATAAGCCAACAAACAAACAAACATACAAACATTTTTATATATATAGATATAGACAAGTGTTTGCCTAATAGTCGAAATTCGGCCATAATTTTTTTTAATATGAAGAAAATATAGTATATCTAACTGGTTTGCCTGTGTCGATTTATATGCGATTAAATACCTTTCAAATGGTGTATATTTTCTTCAAATTGGTTGACATACATACAAATAAGATTTTTATGGTTAACTATATAAATTGATTTTGTTAATTGATTTCGAATTATAATTGCAATTACTCATTTTGATTCATTTAATAAAAAATTTTAATAGAATCTTACAAATAAATCAATTACTAAATTCCCTGCAGGAAATGTCATTAGTGAGTCTGTACTGATTCACTATTGACATAGTCACCAGTACTAGTGACTTATTATACCCCAGGCAATGTTATTTACAATAGACATTTAACATGTACGTGTCATTGGAAATCTACTACTGACGTTGGTACTACTGACTAGGTAGTTCCTTTGGGAACATATGTAGACATTGGAACCAGAGAATCGCTAGTACATTTTTTGTAAGAATACGAAATCAAAAAAATCATTTTTTAATATTATTTCTTCAACTTTTAAAGGAATTGTACTTCTCAGTTGTTATTGATAAAATCTTTTTCGTATTAAAATCCAAATATAGTGGCAAATGTAATGTAGTGTAGACACTTCGTTGACAATGTCACCAATATAGTCGACAAAACTGGTGACTTGGAGACACATGCACCCAGGTTTCCTTCAGGGTTACTCTATTCAATGATAATATTAATTATTTTTTTATTTTGTTTAAATCAACTGAGGTTATTGAATAAAATAAAGATGTTATGGTAATTATTTTTTAATTGAATCAATTAACACATTTTTTTAAATTGTACGTTGTTTTTTTTAAATCATATTTTTAATCATTAATTAAGAAAAAATTGCAATTTTCAAATTTTAGTAATCAATAATTAATAATTAAAAAATTTATTATAAAACTATCAAAGTTTCTTCGGGTATACAAAATTTGTTATTAATAAGATTTCTCTATGACGTGCTCAATTCACATCCCTGATAAATACACTGAAATTTATTGTTGAGGGAAAGCCAGTTTCCATGCGCATTTCACTGGTTGCTTAGGCCAGATCATCAGGAAACCTTTTTCTAAAGATTTTAGAAAAGCTAAAAATATTATACAAATAAAACTGTAAAGCGAATAACTCAAAATTCTACTTGTAACAAAATCAAAGCTTAAACAAAACGCCAACAATTAACAGTGTGTCTATGCTTCCTTACATACCTTTACAATTGGTTTCCGACTCGAGTTGTAGTTGTAGATATACAACTTTTGTTTGTAAACTTATTTTAAAGACTTTTTTCATAAATATCTATAAACAGCATTTATCTATTAATTAAAAAAAAAGAACATTTAAAAAAAAAATTTTTTAAGAAACGCTTTTCTTAAAACAGAACAGAACATTCCTCTAACTCCCACTGGAGCATGGGGCGCCAAAAAGGTACAATTCCATTTTAATACCATAAATTTTTTTATTTGGTTTTTGTTAAATAAATAAATAAATATTTTTGAGACATTTCGAGTTATAATAAATAGTCTTAAGAAAAAACCAAATATTTTTTACAATAAACCTTTCGTAATTTTGAAAGCCAAGTTTAACATCATACAGACATCAAAATAAACACATTACACGGGTAAAATCTTGCAAAAGTCTCGGGAAATACTAACGAATTCAACCTCAAATTTAGTTAAGAAAATATTAGGTTGACTTTTTGCTTTAATATACAGAATAGATAAGTGACGTCTAGTGTTGTTGCAGTAAAATCATCTCACCTTTACAACCCCAATCATTCCATAATTCATGATAAAAAAAAGTTGGTTGTTTGTTTAATATTTGAACTCTTTTATTTTAAAATAAATAAAACAGTTTGGAAATGTTTAAATAACTAAATACACTCTTATAAAATACTAGGGGACTAGAATACGTTTCAAAATACATAAATTGAGCCATTATTAGATAAAGTTAAATGTATAAATCGTTTTTGAGCTTGAAGAATTTGAAGGCACTTTATATTGCACATAAGGCCACCAAGTTAATAAATATAATAATATAAGTAATACTTAGTACTTGTTACACTTATATTAGGGGATAATCGTAATCCCCGCTTAAAGTTCTAATAATTTTGTAAAGGTTTCTTATAATTTCTATTAAATGTTCTATGGTTTTATTTTCTAAATTGCTTTTCCGTTTCATTTTTTATTGTTTGAAATTCTTACTCTTGTTTCACTCGTTTAGCTGGGGGTTCTGAATTTGTGCCATCAGCAGCTATCAACTCCAATTGATAATCCAACTCAAAGTCATCATCTTTTTGTAAACGATCACATATCACCGCTATGGCGGTTTTCTCTTGAGCCTCTGCTATTTTATGTTCCACTAAATAGAACATGTATTCATCATAGAGTAAACGTATTAAATGAAAACTGCCAAAACTTGAGGCTGATCTTAGAGTTAGGTCCCTTATAACCATGGAGCTGTACAAGCTCCATTTTAACAAAAACTGACGAGCTGCTTTAGGATAACAGGATTTTCCTCTATATTCCTGAAGAGCTGAGTCCACAACCATTTGCAGCCAAGAGGCCCATTGTTCCAAAGAACTTTGTTGTTGCAGAGCAGCCTTGAAATCATTTTCAAAACGTTTAACCATGTCTGGATCGCACTGACATACCCAGGCGGCCTGTTCTTGTACATTATTAAAATCAACACGGTTTAGGTCGGCTAACATTTGTGTTATCTGAGTACTATTTTGGAGTACAGCTCTGGCGGCCTGAGCTAAATGATTAAGCGAGGTATAACGTCGTAGGGTTTGACAAAAGGCCGAAACTGCTGCAGACTTTATCTGCACCATTTGATCGGGTATACCCGACATGGCCTCACACAACCATGCTTCCATATTTTTCGCAAAACTTCGAATAGCTTGGGTTAAGGCATTAGGTATGGATCTTAAAACATCAGGAATTATAACATCCACCATATTTTGAAAGAACTGACAATCAATATTGTGCACAAATGTTTGTATAGGCGAGGAAAGACAAAGTAATTGTAATTTTGATCTGGATAAATTTTGCAAAGAATCATGATGTGTGGTAGACCAAAATTCACGCCATAAATATTCAATTGTATTAAATTCCAAATTAACAATGGCATCTAAAAATTTTTCACAATGTTCTTGATATTTTAAGCGAAACAGCTCCAAATCTTGGGCGGTTATAGCCGATGGATAGCTGTGATCTAATTCTAGCATGGGAAATGGAGGTAGAGCGCCAGTACCATCTCCCAAGAATTGAGCGCAAGCGGCATATGATTCTGGTTTAAAAATTAACTTTTTCGAAGGTTTATTGCTGTGATGGTGGCCGGAAGTACAGCGAGATGTTGAGGCTTGATTATTGTGGCTGGAATTTTGGTTTGCTGCAGAAGAGGAAGCTGGTTGGGAGGAAGAATTTTTTGTGGGTGAAGTAGAATTTTCTTCATGACTTTGTTGCTGTTTAAGTAAAGAGTCTGGTTTAATGCGTATGCCGTAGTAGTGGTATTTAGAATTGCCTCGAGTACCCAAGCGCCGTGTACGCAAGCCCGAGAACACCGATCTGATTAGTTTGCCAAAACTAGCTGCATTTACCGGTTCTATTTTGCTCTCATTACAGTGCTGCATATAATGGTTGTAGAGTGTCGATCTAGGCAAACTTACTCCCTCTGCGGTCTCATAATTTTGGGACAACCATTTTATGGTGGCTGCAGCTATTTTATTTGAGCCAGCCATATGGTTGAAATCTGTTTCCATTGAATTGTCGTCCATTTCATGTTCAGTGGCCGAATTCATACATTGTATTCCCACCATAGTGTTGCTAGAGGAGTTGGGAGTTTGAGGGGAACTTTGCAAATCCTCAGAGGAGGTATTAATTAACATGCCATCTTCCACAGGCACCAAATAAGGCATCAATGTGGTGCTATTATGGGAAGTATTGCCTGTCAATTGGATGCCATCGGTGTTAAAGTTTTCCGTTGTTGTGGTATAGAAAGTGGATTGGTTGGTTTGATATTCTTGTACTGGACAGAAGGGATAAGTTATCTGAGTTTGTGTGGCATTGGTGGCCTGATATAATTGCTCAGCATCTACATATTGCACTTGATAATTTTGTCCGGCGTCTTGGGTTGATACTGTCACTGTAATATATTGTGGACAACCTTCATCCTGTTCACTGTGATGCACCAAATCTACTACACCCTCCTTAATGGCAGCCAAAGTATCCATGGCGGCTTGGGCTTCGTTACTAGAAGTATCATTGTTGTCCATGGGAACTACAACGTTTATAACAGCTACGTCCTCCTGTTGTTCCTGTTGCTGTTGCTGCAGTTGTTGAGGATGATGTTGATGCATGTGAACTATTGGTTGCTGCTGATGATGATGCGTTGTCATAACATCTTGCAAAGATTCGGCCGTAATGTATTGATACTCTTCTTGTTGTGCACTGTGAAAAGAAGACGATGGGTCCCTAGTTACCACGAGTGCCGCTGAATCGGTTGTAGTATTAACGATACATGGCAAAACCGTTGACTCGGTTGTTATAGTATCCGTAGCTGGGGACACAACACTTAAAGTAGGAGAATTTATTATTCCGGCTGCCGTGGTCGATGTTAAAACAAAATTTCTAGGTGCTGCCAATCTGGTAGCCATATTGGAGTACTAGACGCACCACTTTGAATCCTTAGAGAACTAACTAAAGAATATTCCTTCGTAGAGTTGGTATCGATTATAATGACGTTATTCTTACGTGGTTTAACGTTCGTTAACAAATAATTTTAAGGATTTTTCCAAAGGATGTCTATAGTATATATTTTCAGTGTTGTTTTATTGGCGTTGACTAGGTAACCAACAACAAAAACAACAACAACTGCAACAACAAATACATTTTTACGAATAACAATTGCCTATAATACATACTCCTAATTTCGGTGGTTGTTTATTACGCTTCGCTGACTATACATTTCTAACCGTCGTTTTATTTTAAACGTTGACGATAAAAATGCACTTGTCTAGAAACGTGGCTTAAACAAGGAGCATGTGTTTGTGTGTGAGTTTTTCTCAAAATGTATAATGGGTAGTGGTAGAAAGGAGTAGGTGTATGGTTCACCTGTTAGTAATTGACTACCAGTCTAAATGAGTGTATGTGTATGTGTGTGTGCGTGTATTTTTTTTTTTTTGTTTTTTTTGTTATTTTATTATTCAAAATATAATTTTCTGTTTATTTATGTTTTATTTTCTCCAAACAGTTGTTTATTTTGTAGGTACAATAGTTTTATTCATTAAGCAGCGAGTTCATTTATCATTTCATTTGATTATCCTTTAAATATTGCGTGTTTCAGTTGGCGATTTTTCCAATTTTTGTTGTTTATTGGTGGTTGTTTTGTTAACGGTTTTTATTTGAAATAAATACATTTTCACCTTTTTTTTTATTGTATTTCTCTAAGAAAATTGACTAAAAGCATGGTATGGGTCATTAAAACTTTTTTGAGAAACTATTGCTATTTCCGGCAAAAAACACCTTGTGCCTTGTGATATAGCAGTGGCTTGGTGCTAAAAGAGCCAATGTCAAAATATTCACTTTTGAGAAAATTACAATCCCAATAAAAAATTGAGCTTCAAACGAAGCAGGTTTTTAAGGGAGAAATGTAGGAGTTTCGCTTACCATCTCACTCGGTGTGTTCCCACATTGAAGCAATACATTTTTGACACCAAAAGCGCTTTATTCAACGCATTTAAAAACTGTTAAACGTTGCGTTCTTCTTTACAAACTGAATGTTTTTTCACAGTTATTTTTAGTATTCTCCCTTACAAACCTACTTCGCAGTAAGGGAATGCCGTAGCACATGAAATGTTATTTTTATAAATGAACCATTAGTGCTTCGTAAAATGATGCAATTTTTTATTGGGAGGTTTTACAAAAAATTATTTTTATAACAGCTGAGAATAATTCCAAATGTCACTTATCAACCTTCGCTTTAACATGTAATATTTGTGAATAGACTACCATATTACACTATTTAAATATTTTTTTTTGTAAAAACTTGTAACTTTCTCAAAAGTGAAATTTTGACATTGGCTCTTTTAGCACCAATTCGGCCTTCCGCGTATTTAGATTCGAAAAGCAACATTTTTTGAAAGCAATTTCCGATTCGAAAGTTAAATCGTACTGTGTAACTCGTTCGAAACGATGACAGAGTTGTATTTATAAACAAATGGGAAATTTGATTAAAAGTTGGTAGCACTGCTATTAAAATACCAAAATGGACGAAAATATCCCACAACAAAACAAATAATAATAAACAAATCAATAATAAATACTATTCCAAGGCCCATTGAAAAGGTCTGCGCAAGAAACCTGATGATAATTGTTTTCGTTCTTTTGAGCTTTCAAAGTTGTTTACATACACGTTTTTTCCTTTTGCTTTGTATATGTGGTAGTAAGTTTTTGACAGCTTAAAAGAAAAAGTTTTTGGTTTTTGTACAAGTAAGCAGACCTGATAGATGGGCCTTGTACTATTCAATGTGGGAAAAATAATATAATTGTGTTTTTTAATAAAAATGTATTGTATTTCCCTGTGGTTTGAAGAGTCAACAGAAAAAACCAACAATTACTTTATACTGTTTTTAGTTTGTAAATGTAATTTTTTTTTCAAATTTTTTTAAAATTTCAAGACCACAAATATTAAAACATTTTCAAAAATAACGTTAGTAAACATTTATTTAATGTCAATTATTAGGTTTAATTTGTTTGTTTTACACTATTATTTATCTTGTACTTTGTCATTTGCACTTTGTCACTAACAAAAAAGCTTTCGAACAATTTTCTAACGCTTTTTACATAACTGATGCTCGTTTTCGTAATACGTTGGAGTTGGAGTTTCGAAAGGGATTTTTATTGTTCGTAATAAAGAGTTGACATTACAAAAGGGACTTTTTGTTTTCGAAAAGGTTTTAATAACTTCCGTTCATTCGAAACAAATAGAACGAAAATCGTAATACACAGTACACATTGTTCGAACCCGTAAATTATTTCTTTCGAATCGAAATACCCGGTAACCCCCCAGATTCAGAAATAAGGGAAAAACTAACATTTGCCCTATTATTTTATTTTGTTGACTTGACCGACAAAACAAGAACAATAACAAACATAATTTTTATGAGCATAATTTTTAAACCCTACGATTACCGTCTTGGTCTGACTAGACCAAATTTGTGTTTTTCTTGCAATATTTTTCGAATATAACAAAAGCAGGGGCATGAATTCTCTAAATGATATATGCTGAATCGATTGAATCTAAGTTGGATTCGATTGGAGCAAACAAGTGGGGTGAAATTCCATTTTTATGTAAAAGTATATGAAATTACTTTCTTGGCCAGACCAAATTTTTTTTGCTTGCAATATCTTTCAAATAGGACAAAATATCAAAAAAATAAAAAAAAAACAAACGTGAATTCTATATATGATATGTTCTGAATTGAATGAATCAAGTTTGAATTAAATCAGAAAACTACGGCCCGTTATGAGCTTCGTTTAATTTAACAACAAAAACCAAGCGCAAAACTCGTTTCAGCTGTGGTAGATGCGAAAAAGCAATGAGCAAAATTAAGGACTACATTTTCGTTGTCTTGCATGTTAAATAAAATAATGAAATAATAATGCCCCTATTGCGGTTCTCGACTTTTGTAACAGTTTGGTTGTCTTTGGTAAATTTCCATTGCCATTCTCAACTCAACAGGCAGTTGGCTATTCAGTTGTGTATCTGTTTATTTCGTGATATTGTCGTTTTCAGCTTTGTAAAAGTTTGGTCGACAAAAATGTTAAATACACACATCTGCTAAACAGTAGTTGTGTTATTGGCAGTTAAAGTTTATTTTTTTTTTTAAATTCGGTGAAAATCTTAAATAAAACGGACAAATCGTATGTATAAATTTTTGTAATAACTTTTTCGCTATTTTTAAAAATTTGAGCGGCTTTTCCAGCTTATTTAGAGAAACTTAGAAATTGCTCGAGGAAAACACCAAATTTTGATATGATGAAAAATTCATGTAAGGAGTTATGGAAAGAGTTTTCAGTGGAGTTAAATAGTTTGGGACCACGACAAGTACTTCTCTTACACTTTTAATCTACTGAACTAATAAATAAATACAATTACAATGTTCTTGACATACTACAAGGCAAGCATAAAAAAAAAACTTGCCAACAATAAAAGAGACTCTCAAGCGACAGGGCGAGGCCTATCACAAAAAGTTTCATTGAATAGCCTTGAGGATACTGTTTCGCAGCTCTTGTCATTGAAAATATTCCGCCATCAGGTGACAATTTTACTGAGTCAGTTGAACCAATAATACAACCAGCAGATTTGCCAACAGCTACCCCAACCAAAATAAGAACTCATCAGGCACAAGAAAGTTTCGTTACTTATTATAAGTTCTTACTTGGCATTGGGAAGTTCAAGAGGGTTGGAACCATCACCAATTTGTCTTCTTGTACGTAGCACAAGAGTTTTCCTTTTCGTCATCATACAATAAATCGACACTGATATCCATTATAAATTCTTTTTTATTTTACACAACATTTAAAAACACTTGTAGTTTAAAAAAATTTTTTAATTTTATAAAACATTCAATGGTCAAACGTGATATTTAAGTTGGCAACTTTATAGCAAACTCAACTAAAAACAGTTGGGTATCACCGTACCTAAAATGAGTTTGGTTGTGCATAAGTTGGGTTTCACTCTCACACGATCAAACTGAGTTAAGTGGAGAACCGCAATAAAGGGCATAAAATTATATAATTCAATAAAAAATATATTTATTTAATTGAGTTTTTATATGTTCTAATTGTCGTCTCACCAGACCAAGAGGAGAACTGAGTGGTAAAAGGTTATCGAGAATTCTAGGGTTAATTGTTCATTATGTTGTTACAAAGTTTATTGATTTAAAGGATATCAAAACTAAAAATAGAAGTAAAATAAAAGAAAAATATGTTCGTTTAAAAACTGCCATTATTGTGGTAAATCACCTTTTTCTTCCATAGCTTCATCTGCCAAGAAATCCATGATGTTGTCATACATAATACAAAAGATCATGACATTAAGCTGGACTCCTGATGCAAGTTGAAACTAGAAGGCAAATGTTGACATTGACCCAATGTTTATTTAAAAAATATATGACATTAGTTATTGCTGAAAGGGCCAAAGTAGACATTAGACTTTTTAGCTGTAACTTTTATAGATGAGTTCATAGTTGCATTTACCCTTAAAACCATTAACAAACGGTTCTGGGTTAACTTAGACATGGGCGATTTTAGCCAAATAAAAGAATAAAGAAATGCACCTAATGCAACGATTAACTCAAAAAGCAAAATATTGACATTGGCCCTTTTATCACCAAGCCGCAAATATGTAAGTATGTGCATGTTGTATATGTTTGTTTAATAAGGGGTTGCAAATAACAGGTAAATTTTAATGAGATGTTTTTTGGATAGTTGGGGATGTTGATAGAAAATTGTTTAGATGATGTTAAAGTGTTGGAAATTTTTTTTTTTTAATAAATAAGGGTAACTTATTTATACATTTTGTTTATTTTTTTTATTGGAACCCCTTATCTTGCAATACATTTATGTTTATACAGATCAATTTAAACTCATACGGTTAATTTTCGGGATATTTTGATTTTTATATTTTATTGAGCATTGTTTTTAAGGAGTTTTGTTAAATTGTTCGAAGTGAGACAAGAATTTGAAAGTTGTTTTTAATACACCTTTAATTTAATTTTTATAATTTTTGTTATAAAATTCTGTTTAATAGAGAAGTATTTGTATAATATTTGTCATAAAATTCTTTTATTAAAGAAATCTTATAAAAAACGACGGTTAAAATTCTTGCGTTTTACGTTTTCGATTTCCAGCACACCCCTGTATCTTATCTAAATAAAAATGAATTGATGTTCGTTGGTTATCGCATCACATAAGAACAGCTAAATCGATTTGGCTGATTTTTTTTTGAATGTTCGTTATAGTCCGAATAAGGTTTGAAGGGAAAGAAAAGTTGTCCACGCCACTTATGCGTCCACTTTTTTCGATATATCTAAAATTCCTATTAACCCTTATTTACTGTATATAAAAAAAAATCTATTTCTTATACAGCCCAATTATGAAGAAAAATTCCCCGGGGGTTTTCTCCCTTCTCCCATTTTTTCCTATGTAAATTCAATTGTAAAAATGGTAAAAGGGAAAAAACTCCCGGGGAATTTGTGTTCATAATTGGGCTGATAGATTCAGCTCAAACCTGGTACAAAAGATTTATAATCATTGGATATTGTCACGTACAAGTCGAACTGACCACCCTAATTTTTACGCCCACTTTTGTCTAAATATCGCATACCTAGTCTCAAAATTTTAATTTTTCGGGTTTATATGCTTAAGCTATACACAATAGTACACTTGTTTATCTACTTGTTTATATCTATTCATATAAGTGACTTAATTTTAATTGTGTCGAAAATATAATGGCAGTAAATCCCTACCGCTAAGTGCTAAATAAAGCTAATTCGAGTTGTGACACTTTTGATAAAAATATCTTTATATTAATTATACTTGTGTCCGTTTAGAATTTGGCAAAAGTGTCAAAACTTGAAAAGAATTCAGCTAAAGTGACATAACTCAAAATTATTCGGTAGCTTGTGCAAATAATACACAAAAAATGACGCAAATAAAAGTTGTTCATTATCTTGAAAATTTTACATCATAATCTGTATGGACTTTCTACTAAATTGTCCAAAGATTTGTTTTTAACAATTTTTGTAGGTCAAAAACAGTTTTTTTTTTTGATTTCTGAAAAATAAAGTTTTTTGAGTTGAGTCACTTTTGATATGCGATATGTGAAGTCAGTATAAGTCGACTACTAACGACCGGACATATTTTGTTAGTTTCTCTCTTTTTTTTAAATGTTATAACGGTCCGAAGAAGGTTTTTGAGGAAGAAAAATTAGAAAAGTGTCCCGAAAAAATTTAAAGTTCTATGGGATTTTTGTATGAACTCAAGACCATAACTCAGAATTTGAACGATGGATATACGTCATTCTGCTTTGTTTGTTATGGTCCTGCTTCGATTCTTATGTTCGGGCCATTCGCAGAAATCATAATTTTTCTATGCACTCCCGATCATGACTGACAATAGCAACGACATATTTGGTTGATACTTTTTTCTTTTGTTCGTTATGCTCTCGGAATGGAATTAACTCATTTGTTGTTGTTTTACGATCTGTCCATAACTGCCCTTATGTGAGGTTAGGTTAGGTTAAGAAGGGTTATGCGCCCAAGGGCACACTTCCACTCGGAGACCAATAAGGTCCATTGTGAATCCCTTCAAGAAGAAGAAGAGGCAGTAAAAAAAAGAAGTATGAGACGGATAGAAACAAGAAAGATAGAAAGTTTGTAGATGTCGCGTAGAACTATTGTCCTCTCTACAGTCCCCTCAACAGAAACAGCCGCACTATTTCCCTGACAAACCCCAGTAGATCAGCCGGATTACATCCAGCGATGCACCCCAGTTCGTCGTGAAACCTACCTGCAAGCCACTGCTGCCTGAAATCCTGCATCCTGGGACAATGGCACAGTACATGCTCGATCGTCTCCAGCTCCTCTGAATCATCGCACAATCTGCAAAAGTCAGGTATGGCGTTGTCCCATCTGCCCGCAAAAGCTCTGACAGGACAATGACCCGTCAAGAACCCTATAAGTGTTCTAAGACTTTGCCCTTATGTTAATAACATTCCAATTTGTTCTGCTACGCGTGCAAATGTTCTTTGACTGGTTATTGTGAATTAAACCAATCAATTACATAGTGACGGAAAACTTTCTCAGTTGAGTGGTGATTAAATTGAAAGCGTTTACGAAAAAAATGAATTTTTGTAATGGTGTTTGTAATTGTGAATCCGTTTATCGCAATTGTTTAATGAATTGAAATAAGTTTCATCGTTTTATCTTAAACAAATTTACTGATTTACCTACGAAAAACTGTCAGTTTTGAAGTTACACACGGTTATAAGGTAAGATCAAAGTAAATCAATTTAGTCGCATTGAATACCGCCAATAACGGAGAACCATAGGTCGAAGAACGCGCAGTGCTACAAGCCAAAAGCACTATCGTCACTGTAATCAAACTGCATAGCAGCGAAATTAAGTTGAACGGAATCGATTTTCATAAACACGTTTAGCACGTACTCTAGAAGACATTGATATGAACTGAATGACCACCATCGTTCAGTAGAAACCAATAGCCTGATAATGACTTCAAATAATCGTGCAAGTAGACAAATAAGTGTTACGTTGAATAATCAATTAATCAAATTAATGATTCAAAGTGAAATTGCTCGCGAATTGATAGCGTACAAATCGGTGCATTCCGTTACTACCCAAGATGATGTCGACAACTATTGAACCGAGTTTTTAAACTCGCTGGAATTGCAAGAACTGCCGCCCCACTTTCTCCAACTGAAAGTCGGTTCGGTTATTGTTACGAAATATCAGCAAACAACATTTTTATAATTCCACCCGACTCGCATTGAAACTAGGGTTGCCATACGTACTGCTTTAAGCAGTACATGTACTGATTTTTAGCAATTGTACTGTTTTATGCACAACTCCTAAAACAGTACGCAAATGTACTGTTTTTTACACTTTGTACAGTTTTTTGTACTGTTTTTCTTGCTCAGTCTACTCTGCTAAAAACATATTTTCATAATATCCTAATATTTAACAGTACTGGCTTACAAAAATTATGTTGTGTTAAAAATAAAGTTCAAAAATGATAAGAGTTTTTTCGCTGTGGTCATGGTTTTCTCATAAACACACAGTAGAAATCTAAATTATACTGGGTGGCTCGTAACAGTGGTATATTTTCATGTTGTTATGATTTTATGGTTACCTCTTCCAATAGTCTCTCCCTTTCCACACCTGAGAAAGACAAAAATAAAATCTAAGTTTTTTTAAGTACTAAAAAAATACTTATTCCAACACCATTATCGTTAATTTTTAGAACTGTTTTAATTTTCGGGCATGTTCTGGAAATCGAAATCACGTGAAATTAAACGAAAAAAAAATTTGGAAAATTCTCCGTGTTCAAAATTTATAAAAATACCTTATACCTTTGAGGACCACTTTTCTTTACCTAAACTACTGAAATAAGAAAAAGATAAGTTAATTTTTACAAAAATTTTATTGAAATATTCATCGTTTTCAATTGCACTTGATTTTAATATTTTCAGATCTTGTGAAATAAAAATAAGCCAAACTATCTTTTATTGGATTTTATTGATTAATGGCCAATTTTACCAATTAACTTTCATTATAAAAGTCAAAAAACCTATTGTTTTAGTAATAGTTAATTATAGATGAACTTGGTCAAATTGGCCGTAAATAATTTAAAAATTGTTTAAAATTGAACAATTAATTTAGGAAACAAACATTTTTTCAAATTCTGTATAATCTGTGCAACTATGTGTGTGGTGAAAATTGCTTTAAATACATATATGTTTAAAGAAAATCGTACTAAAACAATCAATGAGTTAATTGTTTTAAGCTAAGTTAGGCTTTTCTCCTTTCTTATATGGCTTACAGCAATGTTATGGTTTTCCTGGCCAAATGTTTCGTTTGTGGTGTTTGCTTTTTTAACGCAAATGGAGTAATTTCATATATTTATGAAATGCCATAAAATGGAAATAATTCCTTTGACGTTACACATTTTAAGTGTATTTCTTTATATAATTGTTGTTGTATATTCAATCAAAAGTTTAAAATATTTACCCCAATTTTAATAAGTTCAGTTAAAACTAACTGTTACTTTAATTTCCAGCTTACAATATGTTTTGACAGCTTGAACTGATAGTTAATCATAGCTGAACTTGGTGAAATTTGGGGTTAATAATTAAAACAAATGGATATGTTTTCGTTAAAAAAAAAATGTACTGGTTTTTCTTGATTGTACTGTTTTTTGTATTCAATGTACTGTTTTTCCGAATTTAAAATCTAGCTACCCTAGTTGAAACTGATGAACAACTTCATCGAAGCAACTTTTCCAAAAGGAAAGTACAAAGGAGATGTTTTCATACTACGCATCCCAATGTTTCCGGCCGACATGCCATTCGACTTCATACGCTTGCAGCTTCCGCTGCGACTTGCATTCGCAATGACAACAAACAAACCACAAAGACACACATTAATGTGCTATTTCCAGGTGACAGGCAAATTGATTGTGTAAAATTTATATGAAAATTACTCAGTTTTTTTGAGTGCTTTTCATATAAATTTATTTATTTTACTATAAGATACTTCTTTGAGAAGATGCTCCACCCACAAAATCAAAGGGGGCTACAAGTGGTCCAATGAATAAATATTTTAAACAAGATACTTCGATCGAGTCTCTAGAGGAAATTATTTTCAGAAGCATAGCAGAGGATGGAATGTTCGTGAAAAGTTTTAAAAAATCCGAAGGTTTATTGACTCTTTAAATCTAAGTGCCCGAAAGTGAAGCAACAATTTAATTTAATAAAGAAATTATTTACTCAAGTACTAATTTTTTTCTAAAATTATCAAAAAAAAAAAAAATCTCGTAATTTATAAAAACTTCTAGATTAAGAATTATTCGATTAATCGATTAATTTTAAAATTTTATTCGTTTAATTGAATAAGTAAAAAATTTCAAAAATCGCTTTATCCTTTAATCGAACAAAAATAAAACCCGATTAATTGAACACACTAATACATATACATTAGACTGTTCGCAATTTTTTTTTAAATTAAATTGTTTGCGCTGCTTAAAATATGAGGTTTGGTGTAAGAAATCATGATCTAATTTTTCAGGTCAATCCGACGGTGCCTAGCCGTGCCGGGTGGGGCCCAAAGTTCCCCATATTATAAAAAAAAACATATTTTCTATCAGATCTTTAAAGTTATACTAGTTGAAAAGCCGAAAAGTAAATTTTATTGCGGAATTTCGGTTTTTTTTTTTAGTTTTTCAATAAGCTAAAGCGTTTAAGATTTCCTGTTACAGAAATTTTTTTAAATAATTCATTGTATGGAGACCAAAACATATAAGAGACAAATTTGTATTTAAAAACTTTGTTCATTCTAAAGAAAACTTAACGGTATGGATTCATTCATTATAAGGAGATCAAAAAACACTAAAATTTTAATAAAAGAGCAGTGTTTTTGAAATTAATTCATAATATGGAGAGCTTCATTGTATCGTTAACTTAATACGAAAAGGCCCTAACTCATGTTTTTCATAGCTTACAGGAGAAGGAAAAAACTAAATAAAAAAAGATGCAATATTGATACAAAATTTGTTTAAACGCAATTTTTATTAAAAACACTTTACAAATTTAGTGTTATATTAGTTTTATTAATTTTTTTTAATTTTTATTTATTAATATGAGTAAGGGCTTTTTGTTGTTGTATTTTCTGAAAAAAAATGAGTTGGGGCTTTTTTTTTAACGAGAACAAAAAGTAATTTAAAAGAAATTCATGTTTTAGACAAAGAAACAAGGTAATTAAAAAAATTATAATCATATTACATTGAAAAGTAATAAAATCTTCATAATATATTAGTTTTTATATGGTAAATTTTTCATAAAAGTGATGGCAGTCTTTGGGCAGCAACTTCTTTAAATCTTGCAAGTGATCCCACTTTTTCTTGGAGATTTCCAATTTTGAAGTATAAAGGGGGCCAGGTTCAATATGTTTATTAGCAGACTTTGTTCTTTGGGGTAGAAGCTCGTATTCGCCACATATATCTGTTTTAAAATAAATTAACCCTGAGTGGACGTATCCTAATGCCCGTAGCAAGTTTACAGTAGGGTCGCCACTACTTCGACCTGAAGTTGAATCAACGTTTTGAATATGAAATTTTTATATTATTTTTTATATGTAACTTACCTGGCCGAATCGACGTGTATCGCTTAGGAATAGCCTCGAAGTCCAAAAAAAAATAATAATTCTTCTAATCCGTTCAGTATTTTTAGTTTTTTCTGCATCCGTATCAGTATTTTCTTTTACAAAATCCATAGTTTTTCAGCTTTTAATATTTTTTATTTTGCACACTTTTACTCTAAAATTTAGAGTCTAACCCCCATATTCATAGAAAATATTTGTGATTTACAAAAGGTTTATTGAACAAATTTCCTATGAAAACTTGTTCAATAAACCTTTCATAAATCAAAAATATTTTTTATGAATACGGGCAAGGTATATTTATAGCAGGTAGCCGCGAGATTACAACAATTGTACAATAAAACAAACAACAGGGCTTTTTATTGTTGTTATGTGATACAAACTGTCAAACAGCAAAGGGGTTGATAAGAGACAAAAAAGACAAAAGATAAAGACGAAAAACTTGTTTACTTGTTTTCTATACAACATTTGACAGTTCGTATCACAAAACAAGCAAATAAAAAATAAACAGCTGGCTTTCCGAGACTACCTGCTATAAATATACCTTGAATACGGGGGTAAATTTATAACGGCATTTTAAAACTCTCTACCACACATAAATGCCAAGGCGTATATAACAGGTGGGAGCACTAAAACAGCTGACTGCCATTTAATGCTCTATGCAGAATCAAAGGTAATAAATAAAATAAAAGCAGCACATCGCGCAAAGCAAACACTAAACAACAACAGAGATTATAAAAATTGATGCTTTGTTGCTGTTTCCTCAGCAAAAATGAGTTAGGGCTTTTTTCTTTAGAAAATTGTAAGAGATGAGTTAGGGCTTTTCGTTTTTAGGCTATAACTTCGGTATTTTTTTCCGAATTCATCTGATTTTTCGAGAATTTCGAGAATGTGTATCTAGTAATGGTCTATCGAAATATGTAAAAATATCGATTTCGAAAAATTATGAGTTAGGGCCTTTTCGTATTAAGTTAACGGTATGGAAGTTCACTAAAGAGTGGTTCGAGTGTAGTTAAATATGTGTAAAAGTATTCATTGAATATAAGTAAAAAATATCGCAAAATAAATGATTATCTAACAAAGTTTTTATTACGTTTTATCATATTATTAGTGAAAATTAATTAATAATCAAAATTTACAAATAAATGTTCATAAAAGAATTAAGTAATACAACTACAACTCTTATGCAAAATATAGCTTGTAAAAGTTTCAAGCTTAAATGTCAATAAGGAAAAATAAAACTTTGAATCTACTGGGTTAAAACTAAAATGAAGGTAGATTTTATCAAGTTTCTTGCTGAATTTTTAAAATATCTCAGTTTTAAAAAACATTGTTATATATTAATAAAAGCCTAATTTTCTTAGATTTTAAACTCATTAAAAGCGTATTTTCTTTTTATTGTCTTTGTAGTTTCGAGATATTTAAACAGGATATGCATATGTACACTGAAATTTGTAATCAACATTTATAGTGGAATTCATTTAGAAATCTTTTGGATGTACTAGGATTTTAAACTACAAAGTGTGAGCGTTTTTTTTTTTTTTGCTATATTGTAAGCACATCGAAAAAGCTGATGGTTGCTATGTTTCTTTTTCAGCAATTTTTTTCTTATAACGGTAATAAGAATTGTTTTGGCTTTGTTGCATTGCATAAAACAGTTTACAACTGAAAAATTCCTAATAAAAAAAAATTTTTTTTTCAACAAATTTTGCTTTTTATTAGTAACCTAGGGTTTACACTTGCAAGTGCAAGTGCGAAAAACTCAATACACTCACACATTTTTTCTAACACCATCGCATTTTTCGAACTTGCAGCCCAACTTGCAAGAGAATTTGCTTGTAAGTAAATTTTTGACACTTGCAGCAAGTAAAATGACAAATGAAGAAACAGTGTTACCATGGATGACTTTTGTATAAATTTTCTACTACTTAGTAATATAAAAGTTATGTTTATAGGGGATTTTCTGTGTATTTATAAAAAATAACACATAAAAAAGAGAACAACTATACAACAACCCATCTCAATGGTAATTTTATCATAAATTTCAAGCATTTTGAAAAAAAAAAAATTGTTAATCAAAATATTTTCTCAGTAATATTATTAAATCGGCACTACGGCAATACTGGAGTCAGATATTTCATAAAATAAACATAGTTTTTTCATCAAGATCGACCAAAAATTAAATAAAGAAGGAATTATTAAATTTATTTTGTAAGAACTTGTTAATATTTTTAACATGGTAATGCTGTTAAACCGAAAAACAAAGTTTTTTTATAGGATGTTTTCGCTTCGAGAACATTTGAAAAATGAACTTACAACTGACTGTGTAAACACTCAAGCTACTTGCAAGACTTTCGGCTTTTTCTTCGACTTTTTCGTTGATAATACGTATATACTACTTGCAAGTAATTACTTGCATGTGTAAAGGCAGGGTAAGCTGTATTAATTTTTTATTAAATTTTTAAATTTTTAAATGTTTATTAAATTTTTTTTAAAAACAGAAACAAGAATAAACAAGTAAGAGTGCTATATTCGGCTGTGCCGATTCTTATATACCCTTCACCATTTTGCGAGCAGAATACAGAGCAACTAGACAAAAACTAAATAAAACTGGTAAATATTTTTTTTTTTTTAAATAAGAGACAACCGGTTTTGAACTTCGCTTTTCATAAGGGCCCAGAATATATATACTTTATACGGTGAAGGATCAATATTGTAGAAATTACAGTTATATAACCTTTTTTACCTTCGGTGAAGGGTATAAAAAGAGTAATTTTCGAGAATTCAGGGGTCTAATCACAGCATTCGATACTATCGAATCGAATAAACTATTGAATTTTTTTGCATACGATAGACACTGGCGTATCGAATGAAAACTCGATAAATGTAATGTCAAGTTACTAGATGTCGAATGCTATTATTTCAAATTCAATACATTTCATTTGATATCGAGTTTCAAGATACCAAAATAACTAATTTCGATGAATTTTGCTCGATATCGTATGCGGTGATTAGACCCCAGTATTTCGGTTATAACTCATACAAATTTCCGACATTTTGGTATATAAGTCATATTCATAGGACATATCGCACCTGTTCATCAAAAGTAACACAACTCCAAAAATTCTATTTTCCACTTTTTTGAAGGAAACAGTGTATGATTACCATATCTAAGGACTGTAAAATTTTTGGTATTCTATTTGTAATATTTCATGAGAGAAATGCCTTTATGTCTTTCTTTGCGTACTCATATTGTTTGTTTTGATTCAATTAAAGAGTTGTAATTTTAGTTGCGTTGAAGTGTTCAAGGGTTATGGTGGTCAAATGAATCAGCGAAACTGTATTAATTCGAGTTGTGATTGTTTTCATGTTAAAAATCTGTTTATCAATAGCTGTTGATTTTGGGTTGTGATAAGCATAACTTGAAATAATATTGACATGTAGATCAAAAAATTTCATGAAAACTGTATTAAATCAAAAATCCGTAATAATTTCGGAAAAAGGAAGAAGAGAAATAAATTTTGTGATTTTATTGAAATATTAGTGAGTTTCCTTTATAACATTATATTTGTTTATAACAATAATTCCATCATATTGGCGGAATTAGTTTTTTGCCTCTACTGAAAACTTGTAAATTTTGAGTTGTGTTACTTTTGATGAACAGGTGCGATATGGCAGCCCTAAAATGTAGGTTTTTATAAAAATTTTGATGTTTTTTAGCCCATTTTTGGAGTATTTTGCTCATAAATTACCCATTATCTAACCGATTTGATATTTTTAAATACCGACGTGTTAAGGAAGAATTTTACCATTTACTTAAGTTATATTTATATATAAACATTTATATATACTTGTATACATATACTTTAACAAAGTTAATTATAAAAAGAGTAATTTTTGGGGATTTAGTATTTCGGTTGTAACTCTGCCATTTTTTAACCGATTTGACAGATTTATAAACCGACGTGTTTAAGAAGAAATACCATTTACTTGAGTTATAAAGCTCGGACTCGGGGAGATCTATGGTTCCCGAAAGAGGGTATTTAAAAAAATAATTTTGGTCATAACTTTTTTGTACATGAACCGATTTTCCCGAGTTTTTTATAAAATATGTTCTACTAAAAATTTCCGATATTTTGACATATAAGTCATATCCATAGGACATATGGCAGCCCTAAAATTTAGGTTTTTATGCAATTTTTAATTTTTTTTGTACGGGAGGTACCACGCCCACTTCTCAATTCCAGCCCACATTTTGTAGGATGGTGTGTATTGGCAACCTAAATGTGTGTACCTAATTTGGAAACTTTGGCTTTTGCCGTTCTCAAGATATACGGAAATAAAAAAATACAACAACAAGGGATTTTTGGAAAAATTTAGAGGTAGTCGTGGTTTTTTGCTCATATCTCCGTCATTTTTGGACCGATCTGGCTGAATTTCAATAGCAAACTTAAACGGAGTATATGTGACATAAATATACATCAACCTAGTCCACATCATTTCTGGGGTTTTCGGAAAATCCATTTCAAAATACACACGGACAGACGGACAACCGGATTTGAACTTCGCTTTTCATAAGGACCCTGAATATATATACTTTATAGGGTGTAGGATCAATATTGTGGAACATACAAACGGAATGACAAAGTTATATATACCCTCTTACCTTCGGTGAAGGGTATAAAAAGGGAAAATGACCAAAAGCTTGTAAATAAATGTACATATTTTATCAAAGATTTTGGTGCATTTTTTGTGGTCTTATAACCGTGGTATATGTACTACATCGACAACATCTGCTATGTCTTCAATGCTAGTTTACTTCGAAACGTGAATTCCGATTATGTTATGCCAAAGTGTTGTGTGTTCTTGTTTAAAAAAATGGATCTTAGTAGAAAAGGGTTTTTGTTGGTAAATTCTTTTTTATTTGCATCTATTATCTTTCTAGACTATTGCGAGCCAAATAATTTAAATATACATTGTGAAGGTAAGTAAATTGAACATAATTTATTTGACATTGGATATAAAATTGTTGCTTACCCATTGTCATGTTGTTATTAAAAAAATTCTTAATAAAAATAAGACTATTAAAGTATGAAAGCTTTTGAGGATTGTAATTTGACTTAGAATATACACACATTCGAATAATATGAAAATTTATTCTTACCCTGCTAGCATTTGGAAGATTGTTTTTTAAAAAATCAGAGTAATGAGTCTTTTTCGAGTACTTTTGGTGATCAAAAACTTATTAATCAGCTACACGCTTAAAAATAGACTCGAAAATGACTCACGCTTATGATTCTAAAGTGTTTGATTTAAAATGCAATAACAAATCGTATTGAAACCGTAAATGGATCATCTTGGGGCTTAAAATATGAGTATTTAATGCGTTATTCATAATCGAAATTCGCGCAGCTAGAAGGTTGTAAACTGTTTGATCACAAACTGATTATGCATGCGTTCGAAAAGTGATTACTTTTTTTGTTATTTATGATCATATTTTGAGCAGATGGATAATTAAAAAGTGTTTGTTATTTTTTGTATAGCAATCTACAACGAATCATTCAGGTGCTTAAAATGTGAGTATTTCAAACGCCATTTATAATCAAATTTTACGTAGCTAGAAGATTGAAAACTGCTTGGATATTTAAAAAGTACTTGTTAAGTTTTAACAGGAAATTTTTTTGTTTATTGTTTAGTAAATGTCTAAAAATTAAATTTTTCTTCATTCATAAAATTTTCACCGGAGTGATAGTTAAGTTGTGTCTTTTAAAATTGTAACTTAATAAGTGTGTGCATTAAATTGTTATTTGAAATAATTATAAAAAAAACTAAAACTACAAACATATACATATATAAAAAGTGTAAGAAAGACGCGAAAAAACTTCCTTTTAAATATATAAAGGAATTAAAAACCTTTGATGTTTTAGTGCAACAAGAAGAGGAAAAGCTGCAATAATTTGTAAGTATATAAATTTAAAAAAAACAAACAAACAATTAGACTAGCTTAATAGTCATACTAATTTCTTAAAAAACTTTTACATTTTCAGAAAGAATATATTGCAAAAACCGATGGTGTACGACCGGCCGAATTTTTAAGAGCTGCAGTTCGGAAATTGTTTTTAGATGATTAAGCTTGTTTGCGTAGTTACAACAACAATTAAAAGTAATATGTATATAATAACATATGTTATTAAAAAAAAACTTACAAATATTTTTCGTTTTAGATATTTGTCATCTTAAATTTAAAATTTAAGAGCACCGACAAAGAATGCCATTCCTTTCTACAAAAGCATTTTGTTCATGCTAAAAATAGGGTGGCAAGAAGAATTTTAGTATAATTTTATTTGTATTATTATTATTACTATAACTATTATTATTAGTATTATTATTATTATTATTATGTATCATTATTATTATTCTTATTATAATTATTATTATGATTAGCATTATTAGTGTTTTTTTTTTTTTTGTTGGATTAATTTATTAAAAATTAATTAATTTTTAATAAACATAAATGTTACATGCTGTGTAAGTTATTAAATTATTTAACTTTTTGTGCTTATTTTTAATATGTTTTTTTAATAAACTTAAATGTACATATAAAAAAATTTATTTACTGCCTGTTTTTAGAAGGCGAGTGCAAAAGTGACTCGTTTAATTAACATTTCAAAATTTGTTTTTGTTTAAAATGTTAATTAAACGAGTCACTTTTACACTCGAGCTGAAAGAAGTCAAATACGATTACCAGTACCACTATGTAGAAATAACTCTTAAATTAATAGAAATAGACTAATAAATGACT
The DNA here is from genome assembly GCA_930367215.1 of Pollenia angustigena. Taxonomy (NCBI): domain Eukaryota; kingdom Metazoa; phylum Arthropoda; class Insecta; order Diptera; family Polleniidae; genus Pollenia; species Pollenia angustigena. The sequence continues at coordinate 284,613,679 of OV884056.1, forward strand.
CGAAAATGACTCGCATATGAAGCGAAATAAGACTAAAAAATTACTCGAAAAACGATCGCAAAAAAACATATAAAAGGCTCTTAAATTAATAGAAATAGACTGATAAATTTTTATAAAAAGACTCCCAAATAACAAAAAAACTATTGATTAATGACTCATAGGCGATTAGAAATATGCCTTATATATGAATCGAAAAAGACGCAGAAAAGAAGTTAAAAAAGACTGATAAATGACTAGGAAATTATTCGAAAGTGATCATAAATACCATTAGAAAAGAGTCTAAAATGACTCTAAGCTAATAAAAAAAACTTATCATAAATGACTCATCAAGAAGAGTCGCGGGTAGGGTACCATTTTCTACCGACAAAAGTATCATTTATGATCAGAAAATGAGCGCATATTCTGATTTTTTAATCGCATTGGACAGTCAAAAAAGACTCGATTATGATTAAAAATTTTACAAAATGCTAGCTGGGTAATAATTATTAAAAATGGTGTAAAAATATTAAATACATACATATATTTGATTGCAACTTACCATAAACTCCTTCAAACATTCCTGTCGTATCCATTCTTGTGGTAACCAATATAAATTTCTCCTTTGGATTAACAATGCTGACTTCATTTTCATTTACAATTGGACGCGGAAATAAAGTAGCATAAATATTTTTACCCTCCAAGGGATCACAATAACGAGTTTGAGCTAAATTATTGATGAAATTAGTACGACGCCAACAAACTTCGGTACTAACAGCGGCACTCATAAAACTTTTTATCTCCACAGCGCAAAGACTACGTAAATGCTGATTTTCATAATCAAAACTATTAAATTTCGTAAAACATTCAATTAGTTTAACAACTGTCTCGTTATTGGGTATGATAATAATAGGAAAAGGAAAATCTTCGTGTAACAAACCAGAGCCCCAAGGATTCCACGAATCCTTTGGCCGTTGCGATGAACAAGTGGCAGTTTCTTTAGAATTGGGCAACATTATGCCACTGTATTGATTTGGACATTTAAGTTCATGTGAAAACCCCGCACCCTCACTAGTAAAATTATCAAACATGTTTAAAACTAGGACGGCGGAAATGTTGCCTGCACCCTCATGCTTTAAACGCATCATATTCTCACGATTGAAATAATCGGAATTTAGAATGGCGGCATAAGGAGGAGCTGGTGGGGAGTTTAGTAGAAACTCTAATTGATTTTTATCGAAAACATAATGTAATGCTCCTACAGAACCAGATTCTGCAGCTAAAGAAAAATTGTAAAGGAAAGGTTAAAGTATTATAAGAATAGAGAAGGGAGAAGGTGTAAACTTACAAGAACAGCCTGTTTGGTGGGTTCCATTTAAACGTCTAAAGCAGGTGCCACCAAAAAAGGATTCATAAATTTTTTCATGTAAACGCTTACAGGATACTACTTAAAAATACAATAAACAATTAGAAAGGTTAAAAAAATACAGCTGTTGTTTAATGAACTGGCTGGTCATAATATGAGTCACTACTACGAGTTGAACTTGCAATTAAATTAAACATATTTAAAATACTGTCATTTATAATAGTTAATTGTATTCTATTGAATTCTTGTTATTTATTAAGCGAAACTTTTCATTTTTAAATTATTCGTGTACTTTGCCTAAAAACCCCGGAACATTGTATTACACCCACCTTCAATTGACTTTGTTTGCAACAAAATGTAAATGATTAAACACCAATTTACAATCTTGTTGAATTGTAGCTCCATTGCTACGTGAGTCTTCTTAACTTAATTAACTAATTTTAATCAATAGTTTATCGCTTAATTTAACTGTTAATAATTAAATTTATTTTCGCAAAATCAACTTAAAAATATACAACAAACAACAACGAATCAAGAGTTAATGCTTCTTCTTGTTTGACAACAAGTTGTCAGATTTTTAATTGCACATATGTTTTTTGCAACAGTGTTGTATTTACTTTGGAATGGTTGGATAATGTTGGCATATTAATGGTAGCAATTTCAAAATCAGTTTAAAATATAAATATTTTTAATAACCACAATACTAATTATTTTTAATAATTTTATTAGATTTTTGTACAATTTGGATAAAATTTGAGTACCAACACATACCACAAAGTGGGCGGGGCAATTTTTTGGGTCCAGGGGGCCCCACGGGCCTCAGCCCCCTTAAATTTTAATTATGGTTTTTTTCTTTTTTTATTCTGATTCGGGTAGCATATTTTTTTTATTTTTTTTTTGTACGCCCCGTAAAGTGCACTTCAGCCGAAATTTATAGTATTTAACAATAAACAAGTAAGATTGTTATATTCGGCTGTGCCGAATCTTTGGTACCCTCTACCGACAGTTAGAATATTTCAGAAGTGAACTTTATATCGGACCTTTGGTTATTATGAATCGAATGTACGAAATTTTTTTTCAATATTAGTATTCAATTTTTTATATGGGAATCTGAAATCAGGGCATGAATTACGTTAATAACTAAAATAGTTTTGCGATCTTTTCATAATAAAATTAATATTTACCTTCTTCTAAAATCTATATTTTTAATCTAGTACATATCGACCCCTAACCGCGAAAACAACGTAAGCGCCAAAAATAAAATTTTACAGGAGAGAGCTTTTTTATTTAATTTCATATAAATTTTGTATGAAATTTGTCGCTTACAATATAATTGTTTTTGCTATAGAATCGTAACGGTACCTTTTGTGACCATCACATTTTAGGAGATGATGCAAGTGTTGCCAATAAAGTCATTTATTAAAAAAACGAAAATTGAAAATCATGTCGCTTACGTTATTTTCGCGGTTAGGGCTCGATATGTATGTACATATGTATATAAAATGCAAAAAATGCTTCTGTGTCCTTTAAAGACTCCGAAACCAACCAACCCACGTGGTATTGTAAAGGTAATTTTCCAAGGATGGTTTTGGGTTTAAAAAAATTTAAAAGTAGGACCGCGAGGGTAGTTTTGGGCCAATTTCTGCCTCTCCGAAATTACATCTCAGATTTTAATGAAGTTTTTTAGATAGATAGATTCCTACTTATATGTACACATTAGCAATACATTTTTAAAAAAATAGAACCACGAGGGGTTGTGGGGGAAAATTTCTGCCTCTACGAAACTATTAAACAGATTCAAATAAAATTTAAAACGTAGATAGATTTCTAATTATATGGATACATGAGCTATGCATTTTCAAAAATAGGATCACGAGAAGAGATAGGGGGCAATTTCTGCATCTCCGAAACTAACTAACAGATTTTAATGAAATTTAAAACATACAGCCCAATTATGAATAAAAATTCGAGTTTTCTCCCTTCTCCCATTTTTTTCTATGTAAATTCAATTGTAAAAATGGGAAAGGGGAAAAAGCTTCCGGGGAGTTTGTATTCATTATTGGGCTGATAGATATACCCCACTTATATGGACTCATTATCTATTTATTTTTTTTAACAGGATTACGAGGGAAGTTAGTGGGCAATTTCTGTTTCTCCAAAACTATCACAGATTTTAATGAAATTTAAAACACAGATAGATTCCTAATTATATGGATACATTAGAAATTAATTTATTTAAAAAAATAAGACAACAACAATTGCTTCTCCAAAACTATCAAACAGACTAATGGAATTAAAACCGTACATAGATTCCTCTATATGGACACATTAGCTGTGTATTTTAAAAAAGAAGGGGAGCGTAGTAGCACACGCCGGGTATCCGCTTGTACGATGTATTAACGCATTATTTTATTAATCACTTTGAAATAAAAAACTTCGCGCTTTTAAAAAAATTTCATTTGTTATTGTATTTAAATATCTAACACTTACTTTAGTAGATAATTGTTTACTTTAAACTATAAAACTATCAATTTAAAAGTCATTCTCTAAAACAAAGTATCTTCCGATCTTATATATTCGCCGATATCGGATTGATGGAAACACACTGTAGTCAAGGGATCGGCAGCTTTGCATTCGGTTGTTGATTTAGCTAAAACACCAAAACCCAAAGGCAAATCATTCATATTATAAATTATAACACCTTGATATTGGCCGGCATTTTCGGTAATACGTCCCAAGCCAGATTTAGGAATATGATTGCCATACAGATACTGTTGTTCGAAAGATTGTTTAACCCACACCTTATATTGGGCATAGGGCGCAAGGTAGTATAAGGCTGTTATGTGAAATTTCAATTTATTTGTTTTGGAGAATTTTCCAAAACAAGTACCAACACAGATAAGTTTTTTGTGGCCAAAACATTCAGACAACTTAAGGATACGTTCGGAAACGTAATACACACGATCTAAATGTTCTCGAAAGCAGTAAGTGCCATCAGGACGGTCTATCAGTTGTTTGACATTAGGACCAATACTAGAAAACAAATACTGAATATTAACATTAGTTTTAAAACATTTGACATATACTTACAACTTTGCTAATTTTTCGAACAGAATTTTAGCCCTTTCTTCGCTTAAACGTTTCATTTAAAATTTTATTCGTTCTGTACACAAATTTTTATTATTTTAATGATAAATTTAAAGAAACTCCAAAATTAACACGTTTTTACATACAAGCTATACAAAATATTACAAAACCGAACTGTCAAAATTTTTTGTTTTTCTATTTTGACACCACGTGCGGCCGAAGTACTGTATAAATGAAATTGTACCTAATGTAGTTAGTGCTCCCTCTAGTGTGTATTTGTGCATGTATGAAATTAATTTAACGTTTTTAATCTGTTACGTAATTTTAATTTTATTAAATTTTTTTATCTTCAAATATTTCACAAAACTAATTCTGTTAAATATCTTGGAATGCATTTGGACAAAAAATTAACATGGAACCATATTAAAGCAAAAAGATAACATTTAAATGTTAAAACAAAAAATCTTTTCTGATAATTAAGCTTCATACAGACGGTGGTCAGATCTTAAAATGTAATTTTTCTGACAATGGTGCCATTGTCAGATGCATTAAAACAATACGCTCTTTCAAATACAGCAAAGCGCAGTTTTCTAACTTCATTACTATTGTCATAAGTAAGCTTGTAAGTACACCTTTGATAAGAAAAAAAAAATTAACTTGTAAACTTTAAAACCTGAAATTTGGTACTTTTTGACACACCACCTCTCTTTTGAACCATTAAACATACAAACAAAGTTTATACCACATTCGAAACTTATCAAAAAAAATACGAATATAAATTTGGTACTTTTTCGAAATTCGAACATTTAAGGGGTGAATATCGTAACTATTTTTGGTACTTTTTGTTAAAAAAAGATTTTTATCCATTCATTGACATATTCGCACTAAATTATGAGCTCATACTGCAATACTGAAATTTTTTATACTTTAATGGGGGAAAAACGGGAAATTTTACATTTTTCTTTAGCTTTTTGGTTTTACAGCTGGTATTTTATCAATTATCGTTAATATTGGACCTAGAAACATAAAATTCAAGATGAAATGTCCTGAGTGGATTATAATCTATAAGGGGAAGTTTTTGGTACTTTTTTGTTTATTAACTGGTATATTTTGAATTTCCGCTAGCATTGGACCTATAAACATAAAATTAAACATGCAAGGTCCTGAGTTAATGAGAATCTGTAAGTCCCAATTTACACTAGGGACATTTCTTGACGTACATTTTTTGAATTCTCTTTTAATCTTACCTGAAGCGTTTACATATGAAACATTAGAAGTCAGACAGAAATTAATACTTGTATGTAAACTACGAAAAGTAAGAAAGGGAAATGAAAAAATGTCCAGTACAGATACTCATGTACGACACACTCTACCTTTTCGACCCCTCGCCTTCAAACTTCGTCTGTCCGGCAAGAAATGTCCCTAGTGTAAATGGGGACTAAGAGGGTTTTTGGTACTTTAACTGGTACTTTTTGAATTTCCGTTAGTATTGGACCTGGAAACATATAATTAAACATGCAATGTTCTGAGTGAATAAGAATCTGAAAGGGGTCTTTTTGGTACTTTTTGTTCTTTAACTGGTACATTTTGAATTTCCGTTATTATTGGACCTAGAAACATAAAATTCAAGATGCAATGTCCTGAGTGGATAAGAATCTATAAGGGGAAGTTTTTGTTACTTTTTTCACAACATTTTTCTCCATCTATCTATCTATATACATATGTTTATAAAACAAGTTTAAATCTAGACAAATAAACTTCGGCATACAAATATTTGTCCACGACGGAAAAGTAGACGTTAACGAAGTAGCGGGTTAATTGCTAGTATTGAAATACATAAATTAAAAATAAAATATAAGGAAAATGCAAAAGAACAGAAACAGATTTCGAGCTTAAATAAGTTATTTAATTAATAAGATTTTGTACGTCGTGCTTAATTCCCAATTTTTATTTTTGCTAAAAATACTGAATTTTATTGTTGCGCAATAGGTTTTGGATATTTCAAAATACGTTTTTTTTTTTGTGAACAACCATTACTTAGCCATTTTTTGGTGATTTCAAAAAATTTTAAAAAAAGGCTTGAAGAGTTATGATTTTTTTAAATTTTACCTGTACCTGTAACTAAAAAATGGGAGCTGATGGAGAAGAACGCAAATTGCATACATGGTACTGGGTATACCAAGTTAGACTACTGAAAAAGTAGATAAGCATATAAAACTTGTATCTAATCGAAACCCTTTCACGTCCGGTGCGGCAGAATTGGGACTCGAAATTTCTGCTAGAACTGTAAGAGAACGGCAAGTTAAACTAAATATATTCGGGAGATCCTCAAGGAAAGTACCAATGCCTGTTCAAGGAAAGTGCGAAATCGTTTAATATTCGCAAAAGCTCATAACTATTCATTAAGGCAACTTATATTGGAGCCATGTTAAGCTATGAACCAATCGTCCCGAAATTCTGCAGAAAAAACATAAATTTCAATACATCCCAGCAATTATTTTTTAGCGTTTTCAGTGAATTTCAGAAGGCTGCTAAAATGGGATATAAGGTAAATTATGGACCGTATATCACAAAATTCCATAACATTTTTTCTGGCGACATAAAGCTAAACTGGAAGAAAGTTTACCGCAATATCTATATCTGCTACGGTTTTAGGCGTATTTAATTGATTTACAAGAGTGTGCTTTATATGGGGCCTAGGGTAAATTATAGTCCGTTCTTCACAAAATTTTAATGTCTTATTTCTGGTTCAATAAAACTGTGATGTATCAAATTTTGTTATGATAGCATTATTGTTTACGGTTTTACTATTTATTTTATTTATTTATTTTTTACGGTACTAAACTGTTTTCCGGAAGTAGGGTTTACATGGAGCCTAGGGTAAATTATGGACTGATCTTCACGAAATTTCACACTCTTATTTCTACTATAAAACTGAGATGTACCAAATTTTGTTATCATAGCATTACTTTTTACGGTTTTAAGCGTACTAAACTGTTTTCCGGAAGTAGGGTTTATATGGGGCCCAGGGTAAATTATGAACCAATCTTCACGAAATTTTAGTTTTATTTCTTGTCCTATAAAATTTTGACGTAATAAATTATTTTATCATAGCATTATTTTTTACGGTTTTATGCGTACTAAACCGTTTTCCGGAAATAAGGTTTATATTGGGCCAAGGGTAAATTATGAACCGACCTTCACGAAACTTTACAGTGTCATTTCAAGTCCTATTAAACTGTGACGTGCCAAAATTTTTTACGATATCATTGTTAATTAGTGTTTTATGCGCACTATACTGTTTTCCGGGAGTAAGGCTTATATGGGGCCTAGATTAAATTATGGACGGATCTTCACGAAAGTTTCCAGCGTGATTTCCAGTTGAAAAAAAACGAATTTTTGCAAAATCTTATTTCATTCTGTTCATTATTCCACTATTTATGTTAGTTTTTGTAACAAAATTATAAATTTTTTTTAGGTGGTGGTTGCACATTTTGATTCATATCTCTGATCCTACTGAACCAATTTCAATCCCAAACTGCTTAAGATAACTACAAGCAATTTGACACCAAGTTTTTTTATTTCTTTTAAGTTTTTCGAAAGTGAGCGTGTTTTCAACAGACGGACAGATAGATGGACATGGCTAAATCGACTTAGAATTACTCAAGGACCCAGAATATATATACTTTATGGACCTGAGATGAATAATAAAAAAGTTTCACACGGAATGACAAACTTAGAATACCCTCTTCTCAACTAATTGTGGTGGAGGGTATAACAAATAAACTGAGTAAATGTAAATGTAGAGTAAAATTTAACTTTTCTTCCCAAAAACATTTTCTTATGTCAAATTCTTCTCAAACATAATCGAGCTTCCTGCAAGAATCTTTTTTCTCGCATAAAAATAAAACAATTTGTTTATACTTTTTTGCTCATTCTTCGATCAGTTTTAATTTAAATTCTTTATTCATCAAGGAAAACACACATATGTTCATACGTATGTAGGTATATAAAGTTAATTTAAAAACAAGTAATACTAATAACTATTAACTACATAGTAATCTATAATATAATAATTAAAACTAATTTTATAAAAATAATACAAATTTATTAGTTTGTGGTCGAATAAAATATCACTAAAATAGCTTCTTCGATATGTTACTGTGAAGTTACAAAGCAGTCACACAATAACATTAAGGGTAATCATTATCCATTAAGGGTAATCATTTTTTTTTATAAAAATTCTATGTGCTCTAAAATTGTGTGAATAACATTTCTTTAGATTCATATTGATAAAAATAGTATAACCTGAGATACTAGCACAAAACTTTTTTTTTTTTTTACATTCTTCTCATGATTCTTTTTTCTTCTGTTAGTTAGTTTTTATCTTTAACTTAAATTAGTAATAAAAAAAAATAAATTAAATTTGTTATATTACAGATAGAGCTAGATTCAAAATGTGTTTTTTGCTTTTTTTCTTCTTAAATATTTAACTAAAGGAAAAAAATATATTTGCTGTCTTTTTCTAAAATAATATTTAAATTAAAACTATTATCACTTAAACACATTCAGCTTTGTCTTCATTGTAATCCCTCTCTTTTAGTAATTCATCTAATTGTTGTTCCTGATAGTAGACTACAAACTCCGTGGGCGATAAGCTCTCGAAAATAGCACAGATGCTGGGTTTTAAATTGTAAAAAAATAGCAATTGTTTTCTTTGTGAGAAGTCCTTTAGCAGAGATTCAATGACAGTTGCAGCGGTAAAATCGGCTCCATATATGTGCGAAGCATCTATAACTACGGGTATGTTATTGCGCATTGATTGCTTATTCACCAAATTGCGTACATAGTCGACAGAGGGGAATATAATACATCTATCGGGTGTTATCATAAGATATTCATTGCCACCAGGACTCGTAAGGATTTCTGTGGTTAGTTTTGGTCTAGCTGCATGATATAGAATAAAGATGACATTAAGGCCTACACCAATTAGGATACCCATTTCCAAAGGCAATACCAAACAGGCAATAAAAGTGCCAACACCGGGTACCAAATCACTTTCTGAAAGAATCCATTAAAAATGGTTTTAAATGTAAAAAAAATTTGTGTTAAATATGAATGAATATGAAGTTGTGTAAAATAACGCTTTTTTTTTGTATCAAATGGATAAATGTATGTGCAATGAACTTTTAAGGCATTGCTTACAAAATAGGCAAAGTAAGTCACTTTGTGTATAGTGCAATATTGTAAGTACAATGGGACATTTCACGAAAAAAGTACATTTTGGGTAGTATGGAATATTTAAAATGCAAAATGAGATATTATGGGGAAAAATGGAAAAAATTTACTTTTTTGTATTAAGGAACATTTTGTGTTACATGAGAAAGTTTTTGTTTTATTCAACATTTTGTGTTTTATAGGAAATTTGGAGTAAAACGAAACATTGTGTGTAATATGGGACATTTTGTGAAAAATAAGATATTTTGTCTCATATTGGACATTTTATGTAAAATGATCCATTTCGCGTAAAATGAAGCATTTTGTTTGGAGTAATACTTTTTGTGCAAACTTGGACTGTTTGAATAAAGTAAAGGGTCTTTAATAAGGCGCTTTCTTTATTTAAATTTAAATAAAACAAAGTGTGTGTTTGATGACATTATATGTGGAATAAAACAAGGTTCAAATATCGTCCTCGGCTTCTCTGGGTGGAACGCATATGAAATGTCATACTTTCCATGACACTGGCGCATAAATCAGGCTAAATTCATGTTGGCTTTAAGGACCGCTGTTGTTTGTGGCTTATTCGCATACAGCTTCGAATTTAAAGAAAACCCCACAAGAAAAATTCTAACGGGGCAAATCGTACGAGTTCAAATCACTTCCACGTCAGAAGTCCATGCCCTCAAATTGCTCATACTGTGTGAAATCGCATGTCGTTGGTGTCCAGATCATCCAATTCAGGCCAAAATAAGTTAGTAATCTATATATATATATAAAAGGATGCGTGTATGTATGTATGTAACGTATGGACTCCAAAACGGCTCGGCTGATTTTGATGAAATTTTCAGGGAATCTTCAGAATATTCAGGCGGGTAACACTGTGAAGTCTGATTTTTAATTTTCGGTCTGTGGGCGGAGGGGCGTGGCAAAATCCAATTTTCATATTGCACCACCAATGATTTTTTCTTTAAAATTATCGCCATGGTCCAACTTAGATTTATACGAAAATATAATTTTTGCCCCGCACACTTTTACGCCCACTTTTTTCGAATTACCTAATATCAGAAAACGGCTCAATCGATTTGATAAAATTTTCTTTCAAATGTTCGTACTAATACATTTAAAGTTTTCATCGAAAGAAAAATTTACCACGCCTACTTTTACGCCCACTTTTTCTATTAAGTGCATAACTTGAGAACGGCTTGACCGATTTGGACGATTTTTTCTATAAAATCATCGCCATGGTCCAACTTAGATTTATACGAAAAGAAAATTTTGCCCCGCCTACTTTTACGCCCACTTTTTCGAACTACCTAAAATCAGAAAACGGCTCCATCAATTTGACAAATTTTTCTTTTAAATGTTCGTATTAATCCATTTTAAGTTTTCATCGAAAGAAAAATTTACCAAGCCTACTTTTACGCCCACTTTTTCTATTAAGCGCATAACTTGAGAACCGCTTGACCGATTTGGACGATTTTTTCTTTAAAATCATCGCCATGGTCCAACTTAGGTTTTTACGGAAAGAAAATCTTGCCCGCCCACTTTTTTTCGATTTAGTTAAAATCAGAAAACCGCTCCATCGATTTGACTAATTTTTCTTTCAAATATTCGTATCTTTTTAACGGATTTTTAAAATCGAACGCAAACATTTTTCCTAATTTGGACAGGACAACGTCTGTCGGGTCAGCTAGTCATCGATAAAATTCAGACTAATTTATGCGTCAGAATCATGGAAATTTCGTAAGCGCTCCACCCAAAAAACAGTGGCGGACACTTAAACGTTGTTTTAATCCACACATAATTGCATCAATAGGTCTTTCAAACGAATATAAAATTTCGATGATATCTCACATACACTTTGTTTTTTTTTTAATTTAAAAGATAGAAAGCGCTTAATGAAAGACCCTTTAGTCATTGTATTAATTGTATAAAATAGAATTGACATTGCGCATAAAAAGGGACTTTACTTTTGAATAAAAGTTTAGACTCTTTGTGTATGATGCATTCGAAAGAGTAAAAAATATAAAAAAATTGTAAAGCTTTTTTTTACCAAAACTCTTTGTTTAATCGTTAAAAATATGAATAATAATGAACTTACTTTTGGCTCTCCACATTGGCTTAATAACTCGCACTTCCACCATAAATACAACAGCTGCTATAATAATGGCAGCCAAAGTAGCCTTGGGTATATAATAGAAGTAGGGCGTTAAGAAAATCAGCGATACAATGACCAAAGCTCCAGAATAAATATTACTTAGAGGTGTTCGAACACCACTGGCATTATTTACCGCACCACGGCTTAAAGCCCCAGTACCGGGAAAGCCTTGAACAAAAGAGTTTGCAATATTAGCGGCTCCAATAGCAATAAGTTCTTGAGAAGCATCCACAGGTTTGCCGTTAGCTAAACAAACAAAGACACAATCATTTTAGGTTATATCTCAATTTAATGCCACGTCCAATATTCTAAACTCACCAAAAGCTTTGCAAATGGCAATATTTTCCATTAAAGAAATCAAAGGTACCACAATTAAGCCCGACCCCATGCTATGAACCATTTCAAAGAATGATTCCTCTTTTCCAGTAATGGTATCATTTACGTTTAAATGGGTAGGAGGTAAAGCAAAACTGGGCAAACCTTGTGGTATATAGCCAATCACTTTAAAGGGGGTCCCTTCATGTTTCGTATGCAGCAGAATACCCATAATGCAGCAAAGAATCACCAAAATGGCATTGCGAGAGGTGCCAATAATCCAGATTATTTTGTTAATAATATTTTGGGTCTTTGAACGCATGTGAGGCTCCTTGGGGCCAATTTTGTATGAAGATAAAAGCTAAAATGTTTAAATAATATTATTTAAAATTTGTACCAAGTAAAATTAAAATTAATTAAAGTAAAAACTCACCCTCATTATAAGTAGAATAACTATGCATGTTACGCCCAAGACTGTATCGGTAGCACTGACATCTTTTATATTATCAAATATTTGACACCAAATTTCTATAAACGTTGAACCTTTGGCTGCTATACCCAAAATATTTTTTATTTGGGATGTGACAATTATCAAAGAAACGGCCGATGTAAAACCCGAAGATACTGGACCCGATACAAAATCAATTAGGAATCCCAAGCCGAAAACACCCATTAATAATTCAACTATGCCACAAAGCAAACACAATAATACCGATCTTTGCCACGAACCCCGAGCCGCTTGATACGTCAGCAGGGCCACAATGGCAGAAGGCCCAACAGGAACATCTTTACAGCTGCCCAAAAATATATAGACAAAGCAACCCAAAAAGGAACCATAAAGACCGTACTAGAAGTAAAATATACATATGTATGTATATTTATTAGTTTCTTCAAATGTTATTTGTAAAATGCAAAAACTTACTGCTGCTGGCAATCCTGCTATACCCGAATAGGCCAAAGCCTGAGGTATAACCGTTAAACCCACAGTTATACCTGCCACTAGATCTCCCACAGCATCATCGGCATTATATTTTGGCAGCCATTTTGATATGGGCAATCGTTTTTGTAAAGTTTTCCTATTGAAGGTCTTTTTTGAACGTTCTTGCAGCCAACTTTTGGCACATTCTATGGTTTTGGCTGGTGGTATAATCTTTTTGCCATCTTCGGTTACTGAAAAGGAGAAAATTGAAATTAATTAATTGTATGTCTTTAAAAGATTTCAAATTTATTTTCGGTAAAACCTTTTTTTTAACAAATTATGTTCATATTTTAATTCTTAGTCATGCGTAACGTAATGACAAGAAGTGCAAGATTTTCAAAAACTCTCAAAATTTGTTCAACCATGAAATATTCTGATAATATGAAGGTTAAACAATATTCATTGTTTTTGTGCAACAGTTATTTGACTATAGAATAGAGTCGTCAGAAGATTCTTGAAAAATAATCAAAATAAAAAACAGAAAATTTATTTATTTATTAAAAATTTAGTTAATTCATTAATGTATGTATGTATTTCAGACCGACTCAACTTGTATGGAGCTGAAGAAAGTGATTTGATTACCCCTTTGAAAATAAAGCTTGATATGTTTTATGATGAAAATATTTTCTAACGTTGACTATCCGTGAGCTGGACCATTTAAAAAAAAGGTCGTTTTAAGTTTTTCGAATTTTTTTGTACTTTACTCCAAGACGACATAGAGTGAATCCATGTCAAACCATTAAGTCGTTCGGCATCATCAGAAAAGTACCATAGATTTCGACGAAATGCTTTTTCAGCAGCTTTAACAATTTTTTCATTGGGAAAGTTTTCGAGTTGTTTAAGGAGGTTTTGGTCATTAAGAGGAGCATTTATTACTAAAGGAGCTTCATTCCAGTATCGGCCATATATAAGACCAATCTTATATCGGTAAATGCTTTCTTTTCCTCGCCTGTGAGATCAAATTGGTTTTGAGACATACATATTTTTATGCAATAGATCGCCTTCGTCATCCAACGAGCAAGATGGCACGCACCTAGTGCATACAATTTAACATTCATTGTTCCTGCTTTATTTGCACCAGCAAGAAAATTAAGACAAAGCGTAAGGAGTTCACGGTAATCGTCCCTTGGCTGTTGACTTTTGATGGCATCGGTATAATATTCATACATTTGCTGTTGGCAAGTCACTTGTATGGAATCGAGTATCATCATATTACATAAGCCATTATAGTAAATACTATAACATTTTTCAGATCGGCTTGGTTCACTGAGTGTTAGCTGTCGTTTTGCAATCAACTTGAGTAAATATAAACTATTGGTTTTAGGCGTTGCATATTTGCAAAAGAGTAGCAAGTGCATTGCTGTATATTTTGTTGGTGTAGAGTAAAAATATACTATACCATTTTGCAAATGCTACGATATATAGTTATGGTTTTAACCATAATCCCAAAAGTATGCTATGGTATTTACTATTCCATTTTGCAAATGCTACGATGCAAGACCATTTATTGTACGCAATAAGAAAAAGTATAACAGATAGAGGCAAACCCTTGGGGATTCCGTTGTTTAAGTTAAGTTAACCAGGCGGATCATAAATCTATTTGTCATAAAGTTTATTACATAGTTAATAATTGTGGAACCAAACTTGCATGAAACGAGTTGATTAATAACTGTATGAATTCCTACTTTGTCGTATGCCCACAGATACCACTGTGAGATGATTTCTTGCCGAAATGTTCGGGAAATAAAAGTGCGTCCGAAGTAGATTTACCCTTTATACACCCCATTTGATTACTGTTGAGCAGGTTATTGGAAGAAACTAGGAACCAAATTCTCTTTGCGGGAACTCTATCCATGATTTTACCAACACATGAATTTAGCAGGGACCGAAAATAACAGTTATATTGGAATTTTAAAACATAAAAAGGATATAGAATTAGATGTCAAAAAACTGATTCAAGTATTGTTCCTTATGCACTTGTCAATTATAATATATATTGATTTTTTAGATTTTGATTTTTATATTTTCAATCAAACTTAACAGTTTTTTTCTGATTTTTATTTTTTTGAACAAAAATAACAGTTATTTTTTGATTTTTATTTTTTTGAACAAAAATAACAGTTATATTTTGATTTTGATTTTTTCGAGCAAAAATAAAAGTTATGCCCTCAAGAAATGTACGTGATTTAATAATTTAGTTGACTTTAAATATTTATTTTAATGAGTAATTATCATTGGAATTTTTTATGCACATTAAAATAATCATTAAAAGTCAACTAAATTATCAAAACACGTACATTTTTTTAGAGAATAACTTTTATTTTTGCTCGAAAAAATAAAAATCAAAAAATAACAGTTATTTTTGTTCAAAAAAATAAAAATCAAAAAATAACTGTTATTTTTGTTCAAAAAAATAAAAATCTAAAAATAACTGTTTTCATCTGACTTTTATGAAAAAAAGTATAACTGTTACGGTCCCTGGAATTTAGTGAAATTGATTTATAAGATTTGGTCAGTGTTTGATCACCGCCTGGCTTTAAGATGGGTATGATTAAAGATGTTTTGTATTGGTGAGGTATGTTTGTGTTAAAAATTTCTTTTAATAAGTCGAGAATCCTACTCTTTATCACATTTTGGAGAATTTTTATAGTGTAAGAAATTCTATCTAGTCAAGGGGATTTACCCATAAGTTTATCTAAGGTGGAATTAAATTCTATTTCTATTGAGCTGCCCTACTTGGACTTATATTTTTTTTTTTTTTTTTTCAAATTTATTTACAAATTAATTCATTTACAATTGTTGGTCTCAGCGTTAATTACAGAAAAAAAGAAAAACAAAAGAAAAAAAAATATGTATATCAAAAAGTTAATTAAATTAATTTGAGATCATTTAAATCGATAACATTATATAAGAAGTTCATTTATATATTGCCGAATGTGTTGTTTAATGCTGGGTACACACAATGCAACCTACATGCAATCTGTTTCAATGCAACCTCAAAATATCAAAGCGTTTTGATGTTGATGCAATCTAGAATGAATGAAAATGAATTTAATTCACTAGATTGCGTAAACGCGTTGCATAGTGTGTACCCAGCATAAGAAGTGTTTTAAAGACGGAAATTCTATTTTCATTTTTTAAAATTAGGGGTAATTTATTAAATTCACGACTACCCATGAATTCCACGCGCTGTTTAGTAGTTTCCAACCTACACCAGGCGATTCTTAAGTCTTCATTATTTCTTGTATTTATCACATGGTTGTTCCTTATGAAATGTATAGTGTGATGTCCAATATTGTGCAGACACTTGAATACGTATGTGAGAAGTTGCATCCTGTAAATACCATAAATGGGCAAAACTGTTTGACATTTATCAATATATAACGATGTAGTTGGGTATGTTATTGGCAGATTGTAGACATTCTTTAGAGCTTTATTTTGCATACATTGAAGGGCTTTAAATTCATTACTCTTTAAATAATTCAAATGGCTTTGAATTAGAGCATTATATACTGAAAGTTTAGTATCTTTATCAAACTTATTTTTGAATTTATACAAAATACCAACCGCTTGAGCTGTTTTTTTCCTTAAAAATTGTAGGTGTTCATTCCAAGCGAGATTGCTTTGTAAAATTATACCCAAGTATTTTATGCTACTGGTTTCAAAAATTTCTCTACCATCAACAAACACTGAAAAGGTGTTAAAGTGACGGGTGGGCCTAAATCTTAGTAACTGAGTTTTATCTGCGTTTAAAACAAGTTTGTTAATCCGTGCAAACTCAGATATCAAAGCTGCATCACGTTCCATGTAAGCTCTTACTACCGTCTCGTGCTTATATGGATAAAATAAGCAAATATCATCCGCATACATAAATATGTTACCAGTAAGGTCAAGGTTATGTAAGTCATTGAGAAAAATGGTAAACAACAAGGGCCCGAGTGCACTACCCTGATGCACGCCATATGAAACTGCACGTAATGAGCTTTTAACTTCACCAATTTGTACAAACTGCTGCCGTTTAGTTAAATAACTCTGCAATAAGAGCAAGTCCTTCCCGAAAATACCGTAAAATTTTAGTTTTTGAAGCAAAATACTATGATCAATGAGGTCAAAAGCCTTGCTTAAATCATAAAAAATGCCAGCTACGCCGCTTTGTCCTTCATCCAAACTTTTACAAATGAAATTAACAACATTAACGACTGCTTCTTCTGTTCAACATCCTTTTCTGAAACCATATTGAAAGTTGTTAAGTAAATTATTGCTATACATATACGATGAAATTTGGTTATATAAAATTCTTTCAAAAACATTGTTTATTATGGAGAGTACTGCTATTGGTCTGTATTTGGATGCTATTGGATTTTCCCCTTAGGTACAGGAGCAACTTTATGAATTTTTAGGACACTGCTTGTGCTTATAATATTATTAAAAACATTCACAAGGTAAAGTGTTACTTCATTTACACACTTTAACAATATTTTTGCAAACCTTGTTGTGCATCGAGTAAGTGTTCTAAGAGAATTTATGGAATCAGTTGGCAAAACCTGAATTTGTGACCTTAAACTGGCCACTGATTGAACAAAATATTTATTCAAAACCTCAGATTTTTCCAAATCATCAGAAATATCATCACCATTCTCATGTTTAATGGGTAAAGACCCTTGTGAACTTCTACCAAGCGTTTCATTTATAAACTTCCAACTTTTTTTTGGATCTTGTTTAACATTTTCTAAACCATTTTTACAAAAGTTATTCATAGATTCTCTACATGCCTTTTATATTATGACGCTGATTCTCTTAAGTATTTTCTTTACATCTTCATTATCAGGTATTTTTCTTCTAACCCTCAACAGTTTATTTTTATATACGATTAATTTTTGCAGATTGCCGTTAATCCAAGGTGTAATGTCACTTTTGTAATTTTTTTTACAGTTTTCACCTGTGTAGAGTTCCTCGTAGCATTTTCGAGACATGATATTAATAAGGCTATATTTGTAGATGGATCATCGGTTTGTTGTATCCGTGCCAATTCGGTTTGAACATAATTTTAAGCACGATCGTAATCACAATATAATCGTTTTTCTTCACTAATGTTATAGCTACATGTTTCTATTCCAAGTCGACAAGAAATTAAGTTATGATCGGATAATTTACACTTTATTGATTCTACATACACATCACTGAAAACATTACTATAAACGTGATCAATAGACGTTCCACTTTCAGGACGTGTTATCATTTTGTGGCAATTGGTAAAATCATATGATGCAAGCAAATTTAAGAGATCTTCTGATATTTGTTGATTCAAAACATCGATGTTGGAATCACCAACAAAAATGCATGGATTACGGCCATATTTACAAAGTAAATTTTCTAAAAATAACAAGAAGCTGTTGGAATCACATTTTGGTGATCTATAAAATGTAAAAAATTTTAAAGCTTTACCGTTTAGCTTCAATAAAATTTGTACTCTCACACTGTTCGACTTTATATTTAAATGTATTATTAACAAATACTGAAGTACCACCATAGCCGTCAGATCTACAACAATGTACGGCATTATATCCAGCGATGCTATGCAACTGAATCAGGTCTTTATTTAGCCAGGTTTCTTGGACAGCGATAATATTGGGTAGTCGCGGTAATTTTACAATTAATTCCCTAAATTTATTAAATTTTCCAATTGAAGAAATACTACGGACGTTTATAGAAACTACGTTAAAAAATGAACTTGAAATGTTATTAAAGTGGTTTTCAAAAGTTTTTAAATCATTAAATCTAAACTGTTTCTAAAATTTGTTTTATTAATTTGAAATTTAGTCGAAAATTTTTCGTCAGATGAATCGGGAGACCAAAATTTACCTTACTCATAAGCAATTGCAAGTTTACGTACTAGTATGATATAAGGAGGGGTCACGCTCTGTATACAATGAATATTGAAGGATGATTTGTAACCGCAGAAACCTCTTATGTTTTGCCATATTTTCTTGGGAGTGGTATTGTTGTTTATTTCCGAGGTAAAATTGTAAAGTAATTTACGCTTAGCGACTTTGACTTCTTTCTTAAAACTTGCAAGAAAATGCTCAATAAAATTGTGGTAAAATGGGAGTTGTATGAAGTGTTGGCAGAATTAGGGAAAAATCTTAAGTTAAAGGTTTTAAAAGCGTAGATATTTTTGAAAACCATTTTAAAAAGCAATGTAAAATGTGCATGTTTTTGTGTAAAAAGTGAAACTTATTGTATATAAAGTGGAACTTTTAGTGGAGCTTTTTGTGTAAAAAGTGCAACTTTTTGTGTAAATAGTGAAACTTTTTGTACATAACGTGGAACTTTCAGTGTAAAAAGTGCAACATTTTGGGTAAAAAGTGCAACTTTTTGTGCACAATAAATAAATTTGTATGTAAAGAGTGTGACTTTTTGTGCAAAAAGTGACTTTTTTATCCAAATTTGGTCCATTTGCAAAAACATACTCTTAGTGTTAATAGGACTTCGTATATAATATGGAATGAATATTAAAAATGTGGCTTTTTGACACCTAACATTGTAAATGTTTCTGTCAATATCACAATTAGAATTTTTAATGTGTCTTTTAAATCAGTCCCAATGCGAATACATAGTGCTTTTATTTGCTAGGGCGAAAAAGACTTTTAAACTATTTGGGATTTGCCGCAATAAAAATCTTTATCATTTTGAACAAACCTACTTCTTTGTTGTTAAAGGGTTAAAAGTCAAAATATTTTTTACGTTTAACTTATTCGTGCTTCAGACGCTAAATATTCTACAATTTACAACTTTTAACAATTTTAAATACTTCGTGACGATTGTTAAATAATGACAGCAACAACAAGTTTCCTCTAAAAATCACATAATTTGAAAAATAAAAATTTTGAATTACAAGTATATTTTGTGATAAGTAAATGTCCAATAATTTGTATGTACATAATAAAACAGATTTTTTTTTTAAATAATCTAAACTAATAATACAAAAAAAAAATCGCAAATGTTTAAAAACTTAAAATTGTTTAAAGATTTACGTCATTAAATCCGATTTTCTTCTTTTTTTTTGTGTTAAAATTTTCAGTTAATTGTTATTTTTAGTTGTTTAAGCCAACAAAAAAATTCTATTGAAATTAAAAAAAGCCAAAATACAATAAAAATGAATCATTAAATTTAACATCGAAAATTAAAATTAATTTTTGTGCATTTTAATTTGTGAAAATTTTCTAAGCTACAAGCAAATATACATAATTAAAATGAGAGAATATTTAATTAGCAGGGAGTGGAATTACATGCAAACGCATGTTTTTGCTCGAACGTTTAAATACTATGTTATTCGAATCACATTTTTTGATGAAAAATGGCATCGATTTGTTTGTGTATAATTTACCGTTAATGCATATTTGGTCATATGCTTTAAAATTATAAATTCGTATATGTATTATATTATTTTTTGATAAAAAAAAGCATATTCTTGCGTATTTTTTGGTGTATGTATTTCAAATCATTCTTTAACTAACGAGAACGTAAGCCATTTTATTGCTACCAATTTGAATTCAAGAGAGGACTTATAGTCTGGTTAATTCTATACCCTTTTTAGTGGAAGACATTTCCATAAGCTTTTTATGGGAACTCGAATAACATCCAAATAGAAGCTTTCAAAGGAAAGTTTTAAAATTCAAACTTTTGTTAATATTTTTAAAGTTTTGTTCACAATCAGAGCAACAATTTCGGTTTTTCTTCTATCTTATTTCTTCCCAAAGTATTTCATATACATATCGTCCCCTTAATAAAAAAATATTGTGTAATTTTTTGGGGGTTTGAGAAAATCTTGTTTAAAGTTTTTGTCAAATCGGATGTCTATTTAAACCTCATTATCGCGGTAAATAAAAATTCTTTATACTGGATTTTTCGATGAATACATAATACCGTTTCTTGTTTTTAAATTGACCAATTTTTTTTATTCTACGCATCCTTTAAGACCATAATTATGTCATTCTAAGTGCAAGTCCTCCATATAGGCTATTTTATTTTTTATATGTATATTTTTTTTTTTGTTTATTTTGTATGGTATACGCTGTTTTATTCAATAATTTTACGGCATTTTTATTAAAATATTTGATATCAAAAATATCAATTTGTAACATTATAAAACAGTGATTAATTCATAGATTCAATGGCACATATTCATTACATTCCAATTTGGGTTAATTTAAAAAAAAATTATGAGAAATTAAGGTATACATTGCGTAAATCAAAAATAACTAGAAGTTCATTCGTCTTCTTTCTCTTCCTCTGCTACATCTAGCTCATCTAAACCATTTCGCTTCTTTCCACCTTGTAAGTTAAAGAAAAATGACTGCGAGCCACGAGGAATTACATTCTTCTGGCACAAATTTTGGAGATCATGCAGCTTTCGATGTTCGGAATGAAACTATTTCTCAAACAATAGTGTATATTATTATAAGCTATTTTATAAGTTAAAGTTTTCATAAATTGAATTTTTTTCTACAGACTAAAATGGAGTATAATGCGTATACACTATTATTCTTTTAACAATTTTGGAGTGGCAATTTCAAGTAAAATAGCGCATATGAGCTTACACACTTATTGAAGGAAAATTTTGAACAAGAAATTATACACTATTTTTTCCAACGACATTTTGACCCACTTTTTGGATGTAGAATTTGACGAAATTTTGACCAGACATAAAATCAATGATGGAGATTCCAAATATGCAATACAAAAATAATGGTGTACATGCGTATACACTATTGTTTTATTGAGGGGACGATATTTTCCTTTCATTTTATAAACAAGAATGTAACTAACCAAGGTAAATTTACCCAAGGTAACCTTGTTGGCCCATATGTTTGTCAGCTGATTACCCCTTGTTGGAACCGAAACGTAAAATTTCGTGTATATGAGCCAAAATTTGTGCATGTGTGCGTTAAATTGTTTTTGTTTTATATGAATACAATTTTGACAACTCGGTTCCTTTTATAGAGCAGCATGTATACACTCCCAAATGAGTCTACCTTGTGTAAATATACCTTGTAACTAACTAAAGTTTTAAAAAAAAATTGAGTTGACTAGAACTCCAGCAACAATTTGTATGAAATTGTTTCTGACGTTTAAATGTAATTTTATTTAGTTTTGAATGAAAATTTTTACAAATTGTTTCAACTTATAATAAAAGAAACGTAATATTGTTCTGGGCGAAATTTGCAAACGTTTTCTTTATTTAAAATGTGTGTGGTCGCGAAAAAAATTGTTGCTCAATTATGAACACCCAGTGAAAATGTTGCTGCCTATTGTGAACAAAGCTTAATTGTTTTCAATAGCTTCCAAAGAAATACTTACATATGTATATTGAAATATCATTTTAAGTATGTATGTATGTACTTTCAAATAATTTTTGGGATATATGTATGTATATGCATGTAAAAAGATCCCTGTCGGACATTCAGTTAACTTTAAATTAACTGAAAGCTAACAATTTCTCAAGTAGTGGAGGTTGAAACTTGCATTACTTTTATATGGAATTAACTAACTATTTTTACATTGCGATGTCCTAGAAAGTAGTCAATTGTCCGACTCTGCATTGCTTTCAGTTAACTTTAAAGTTAGTTACCTAGCCGTTAACTTGAAGTTAACTTTTTGAAGCTAGCTATAAACTTACTACTTTAAGTTGGGTTTTTTTAAATTAACTATTTCATTAAAATTGTATTTAGTTATTTTATTTAATTTTTTAATTACACTATAATCTATTCTACTCCGTATATTGTAATAATGGCCCTAAATACTTAAATCTTTTGTCGACTTGGCTCTCTCTACTTAAAATACACAGTGTTTGTATACACTTTGGTTTATATAAAATTTCCATTGCTTAGTAGTTGGTTTTAAGTTAGTCTATACAAGCTAAATTAAAGTTGGCTTTTTTTGTAATTAGCTACTCATTTGACGGCAGGGATGCTTTTGTAAGCTTACATTATTTAGCTTTTATGAAGGTTAAAAAGATAATCACCTTTATCGCAAACAACTACTCCCATGAAAATATTCCCATATTTTTTTATTTCGTATTGTGAATGATTCCCATAACAAATTTTTTGGGAATGAATTCCCAAACTTTAAACATAGGCATCGCCAATGTTTACTCCCGCGAATTTTTTTACTAAATAAATTCCCAACAAGTGTTGATGTGAACGAGAAGGAAACACGTAAATTTTAATTTGTATTATAAAGTAGGACTAAATTAAATTACTTTTTCCTTTTATTGTAGGAGTGTACATACAAAAATGAAGATAAACACTATTCATTATTTATTTTATTATACCCTTCACCACAGGTGGAAAAGGGTATATATAAGTTTGTCATTCCGTTTGTAATTTCTACAATATTGATCTTAGACCCTATAAAGTATATATATTCTGGGTCCTTATGAGGAGAGAAGTTGATTTAACGATATCCGTCCGTCTGTCCATCCGTCCGTCTGTCCGTCTTACGCTTGATATGTGTTTTCCGGGAAAACCAGACATGATAGCGGCTAGGTTGTTTTACATTTATGTCACATATAGTCCACCATTTCGTGCTATTGAAATTCAGCAAGATCGGTCCACAAATAGCTGAGATATGATCAAAAAACCGACTCTGCCTCTAATTTTTTCCAAAAATCCCTTGTTGTTGTATTTTTATTGCTTTTTTCTGTATATCTGGAGAACGGTAAGAGCCAAAGTTTCCAAATTAGGTACACACATTTAGGTTGTCAATACACACCACCCTACAAAATGTGGGCGGGATTGGAGAAGTGGGCGTGGTACCTCCCGTACAAAAAAAATTAAAAATTGTATAAAAACCTAAATTTTAGGGCTGTCATATGTCCTATGGATATGACTTATATACCAAAATATCGGAAATTTTTAGTAGAACATATTTTATAAAGAACTCGGGAAAATCGGTTCAGATACAAAAAAGTTATGACCAAAATAAATTTTAAATACCCATTTTCGGTAACCATGGATCTTCCCCAGTCCAAGTTTTATAACACAAATATATGGTAAATTTCTTGCTTAACACGTCGGTATATAAATCTGTCAAATCGGTTAAAAAATGGCTGAGTTATAATCAAAATACTGAAATCCCAAAAGTTACTCTTTTTATAATTAAGTTTGTTTTTTTTTTTATAATTAAGTTTGCTTAAATATATGTACACATATGTAGGTATATATATATATGCCTAAAAGCCAATTTAATGGAAATATTATTTTTAAGCACGTTGGTATATAAATCTGCCAAATCGGTTAAAAATGGTTAAGTTATGTGCAAAATACTCCAAAAAAGGACTAAAAACATTAACATTTTTATAAAAGCTAAAATTTTAGAGCTGTATTATGACCTATTCATACGTTTTAGATATCAAAATATCGAAAATCTTTAGAAAAACTCGGAAACTTAGAAAAAAAGTAATGTCAAAAATATAGTTTTTTTTTTAATACCTATTTTCGTGAACCATAGAACTTCCCGACTACAAGTTTTATCACCAAAGTAAATGGTAATTTTATACTTTAAGATGTCGGTATGACCAAATACTGAAATTCGATCAAAACTTAACGTGCTATATATTAATTAAACTTTTAATATATTTAATAGCACGCAATCATGTGCAAATAATTAAATAAAACTAAACTATATATATTTTATAAATATACATATATATATACATATATTTAAATACAGTCAAATCCCGATAATTCGTACCCCGATAAATCGTAATTCCCGATAATTCGTAATAAACTGTCGGTCCCTTGAAAAAATCTCGTTAATTCGTAAAATTTCCATACATTTTGGTCCCCTCGCTAATTCGTAATTTTTTTTTTCAAATAAAGTCTTCTTTACCTCTTATAAATCGTAATTGTTTGCTAACTACCACTTATAATTCGTAATAAAAACAACAGAAATATGGTGAAAATGATTTTTTTACCATTTTTTTGCGTGGGTTTTTGCTTTTGCTCGTGTGTGTGTTTATTTTCTTAAGATCAGTTTGTTACATGTACTAATTATTTTTATTATATTTTTTATTTTTAACAATTAATTTTTATGTTTAAGTAAATAAATTGAAAAACCCCGTTAATTCATATTTATTTTATTTTAACCCCGTTAAATCGAAACCCCGCTAAATCGAAAACCCCTATAATTCGTAAGAAATGGTCGGTCCCTTGCGATTACGAATTATCGGGATTCTACTGTATACATATCAACTTCTGTTCTTTCCAAACCATGGTGAAGGGTATATAAGATTCGGCATAGCCGAATATAGCACTCTTACTTGTTATATTTTTATTCGTAATTTATTTTGTATATTTTTCTTTCACAATACAAGCACTGACAAGTAACTCACAATAGAGACTTTTGTTTACAAACCACTGACAAATAATTCACAATAGACATTTTTTACTCCCAAAATATTTGCGATACCGATTTGTT
Organism: Pollenia angustigena; assembly: GCA_930367215.1. Classification (NCBI taxonomy): domain Eukaryota; kingdom Metazoa; phylum Arthropoda; class Insecta; order Diptera; family Polleniidae; genus Pollenia; species Pollenia angustigena. The sequence goes on from OV884056.1 coordinate 284,639,260, forward strand.
GGGGATGGGAATTTAGGTTTGATCCCATTTATCATATTCCCATAACATTCGCGCAGACAAAAGCTTTTAAAAGGCATTAAATGTATCTCAAAAAAACTAATAATATTGACTCTTTTATAATATTTTTCAGTACGCTTTTAAAGAAAAGCTTTCAAAAGCTCTTTTATTTTATTCCAAAAAGCCATAATCCTAGGTCTCCACTTGCAATCAAATGATGTTATAAAAGAGATTTCAAGACAGATTGCTTAGAAATTGAGAAACACCTCTAACATGATGAGTCTATACTTAACATAGGGTCTTTACCTGACAATTTTTTGTCATAATAAACGTCAAACTTCATATAAAAAAACGCTGACAAAAATTTCAAGGTTTTTTTATATGGACTTTGACGTTTGGTATGACAAAAACTTGTCAGGTGAAGACCCCATGCAACACTTACATAATGTTATTGTGAATGTTAAGCATTTCATGTCAGTTGTGGACTGTGTGTTAAAGCTAGTTTTTGTGTTCAGGCTAGTGTAAATATTTTTAAATGTTTTTTAATAGCTTCTAACGAAAAGCTAATAACTTTCAAAAAAGAGTACTCACATTAAAAAACTTTTGTAAGCTCTTTTTATTGACGCCTTTTCAAAGTTAAAAGTGATTCTAAAACTGCGATCTGCAAAATCAGGGCGCCGCGTTTTCTCTTTTCTCTTTTATTCTCTTGTATGCTCTTTTATTACGTACACGTGCACCACTATTACAGCTTTTTAAACTAAGTCCCAATAGCTTTCAAGAAGTTTCCTATACTGTTTCTTTTTTTTAACCATTTTTATAACATTCTTTCAAATTTCTAGTGAACTCTTTTGGAATCTATTTTCTCTGTTTCTGATGAGTTTTTATGACGAGATATTTATGTGGACTTTTTTATTTCGTTTCTACACCCCATACCTACAGTTTGATTTTATACCAATCCACCCAAGTAAAGAAGTCATACAGGCTTGTAATGGCATTTAAAAATTTCGTTTTCAGAATCTTTAAATATCGATTTCTAATATACATATATTCCTATTATTTCTTGTTGATATTGATTAAAATTTTATATTTAATTTGTTAATTGAACTGAATATAGTTTGACCAAAAAATTAATCACTTCGTTCAGAAATTGACTTTAAAATCGCTACACATTCATCACATCATTTAAAAACGATCGTTTTAAAGTCGATAATCAAAAATTCAATGTAAGGAGGTGCATATGCATATATTGCAGCTTTTCTAAGAGCTTTTAACAGATGCCTAATAGCTTTCAAAAACGTACTTAATTAAAAAATCGATTTCCCAGTTACATTATCTCTTTTTAATTAAAGTAATCTCTTAATCAAAATCTTGGAAAATTAAAAAAAATCAATTTATGATAACTTCTATTTAATGTGTAAAAATAACCGAAATTAACTCATTTAAAAAAAAATTTATTTACCTGATGTTCATTATTAAGAATTTAACAATAACTATTTTTCGTAATTTTTTTAGCGTGTTTCTAACGCTTTTTTTGTATGAATTTAATTGATCTAAAAGAAAACTATTTTTAAATTTCATGAGACGAATTACAACAATAAATTTATAGGGAGGGAGGGAGAAGTTTGTTTTAATTTTTTTGAGGAATTCAATTTTTTACCGCTTGAACGATTTCTGATTTCATTTAATTAAAATTCCATTTCAAATCTAGGAAGGGGGTTTTCTGGTGCGACCCGAAGGGTTTTTAATGGTTGGGAATTTTTTCTTTGTAATTTTGCAGGTGAAAATTTATTTAAATTATAAAAAATTACCGTTTTTATACTGTTTATTTGCAATAATAAAAAGGAAATAGAATGTGAAAAATGCAAACATATCTAGACAAATAAAAGGTGGTCCAGCCATAATGCACGATGTTAATTGTGAGTCACACCTTAACGTCAAGTTTTTTTGCCAACTTAATTTGACATTTCAAATTCAACCATGGAGAGGTACACAATTGAGCCTTCAAATCAATTTCGGCCTCTTCCTGATTTTTTTGGTGAGCATAATCGAACAAATAATGCGTCCACAATCGGGAGAAATGTAAACACATCTTTGCATGCTCGCCCAGTTCGTTCTGCGGAAACCATTGCTGTTGTTCGCGATAGTGTGGCTGAATAGCCGTCAACCTCGACTCGTCGTTGTGCCCAACAATAGAACATTTCACGAACATTACTGATGCGAATTTTGAATAAAGATTTAAATTTACACGCTTACAAGATTCAATTGACTTAAGATCTGAAGCCTACTGCCCGTTTCAAGCGTCGGCAAGACGCCGAATGGTTGGTTGAACGTAAGTGAATTGTGACGAAGAAAAACCTTTTCAGCGACGGGGTACACTTTCATCTCAGTGGATTCGTTTATAAGCAGAATTGCCCCATTTGGGCAAATTGGAATCCACGAGCTACTGTTGAAAAGCCAATGCAGCCGCAAAGACTGGCGGCGTCATCGGGCCATACTTGTTCTAAAATAAGGCCAGCCAAGCAGTTACCGTAAATGATGTTCGCTTTCGCAAGATGGTAACGGACTTCTTGTGGCCATAAATTGAGGATATGGATGGTGCCATTTGCCACACAGCCAACGAAACAGTAGCTCTTGGCCGTCTTATCTTACGTCTTGGCGATGTAATTTGGCCGCAACGATCATGTGATTTGACACCGTAGAAGTTAAATTTTTGGGGATATTTAAAAGAAAAAGTGTACGTCAATAAGCCAAGAACAATTCAAGAGCTAAAGGATAAAATAATTTGGCACATTAACGACATTGAATCTTAATTATGTGTCAGAGTCATTGAACATAGTGACCATCGGATAGAGGTATGCCACCGAAGCCGAAGCGAGCATTTTGCCGATAGTTTGCTTCACACATAATTGCTAAAGATCCTTCTTTAACAGTTGAATTCATGAGCTGGACGAATTAAAGAAACAAGATTGCGCAGGTCCGTTATTTTCGTGTGTGACGAAGAAATAGAATTTGTGTATGTGCATTTGTGTGTGTTTATAGATTTTTTACAACTAACACTCATTTGCATTCTATGATGACGTAGATGAGCTGTTTAAATTTTTTTTGTACGGCTGATTGCGTAATCTTGTTTTTTTGAAGCACAATGTGCGAGCTTTTGCACTTTCACACCGACGAGAGCACAACAGCCAATCAAATCGCGGTGACAACAATGCAACAACAAATTTTAAATACTTTACAAAGAAACAACAAAAAATTGTAAGAGCTTTCAAAGCTGTTTACCGCGAATGCATATATCAAAGTATGTGTGTTTTGACGACACTGTTCTATAATAATAAGGGTAATCACGATGGTCTTTGTGCAAATTTGCAATTTCTAAATTTGCTGTGCATATTATGATTGATCGTGACCATACCACTTTTATTTTTTGTGCAAATGTGTTATTTTTCTAAAAATTTATTCTGGCAGCACAAAAAACTTCTGGCAGCACCAGTGTTGCCAAAACTTGGTGACCAAAAATGGCTAAATTTACGGAAAAAAATGGGCTAAAAAATGGCTTAAAGTTTTTTTTAAATAAAAACACATTAAAATTCAATAACAAAACTTCATTTATTTAAAGTGATTTACGATAAAACTGTAAGTTAAGATCAATTTGTTAAATAAGAATAAACGTAAATTAATATTTTGATAGATGTTTAAAAAATTAAATCATCGATAAATTCGATGTCGTTATTGTTCACCTCATAGGAATCACTCGGGCCTATTAGTTTTTAATAATTTGAAGGTAAATCATAATCACGATAACATTTGCCCAACCTTTTCAGTACAGTACTGAAATTCTGTAACTTTTTAACGACAAAAAATTGTCGTTAAGTAGTCAAAATTCGTTAGCTAACGAAAATTGTCGTTAAGAGCTATTCTGTAATGAAATTTTAACAATTGTTATCGGCAAAAAAAGACGGTAGCTAACGACACAAAAAAAGTTCTTGTTAAATAATAACGACAACAAATGTACTGTTAACTGATTAAAAATATAGAGTAAAGTATTCAATTTTTAACACAAAAAAAGTAAGAAAGTATAGTCGATCAAGTCCGACTCTACATTGCAGTATTTGGGTGATCATGTTTTCTCCAAAAGAAGTATGTTGTGAGGTTAATATTCACATAAGACATTTTTGTGCCAATATTATCTAAGTATCTACTACCATTATTCGTATGGGAGCTGGGTCAAATATGGACCGATTCTAAAAAAAATTATTCTGGTGATTTATGTAGCTTGCGACAAAATATTTTTGGATCTTATTCAACTCAAATGTCTATAAAACAAAATGGCTATTAACAGGCACAAAACCCTATTCCGGAAAGAAGTTTTTAGTGGGATATTAAAATTAAATAACTGCTTCTCACCATTACAAAAAGGCTTCGACCTTGTGACAATAAACGCATATGTACTAAATTTTATAATTTTACAAGATTATCTTGGACAGACTACCAGCAATCCTGATAGAAGGACGGGCTTCGTTAAATGGATTCTGACATTGATTCTGAGTCAATCGATACACCAAAAGGCAGGCCCAGAACCTTTATTTAAATATGTTACACACATTCGTACAAACACATAATATCCTCTTCACATACAGTAGTGTAGGTATAAAAAGTAAGAGCAGAAATGTTGTGCTAGAGTGGCTCAGTCACCTGGAAATTTTTCCCTATGTATAGAAAGACTTAAAACCAACATATTTGTTTAGAAATATAATCAATATTTACGCGTTTTCATTCATGTTTTGTTAAAATAATGCAATAAAGTAAATTTATTTTGTATTTTTTTATTAATTTTAAAAAATTTTCACTTTGACGTTCTTTTATTTTTACCGATATTTGTCGTCAATATTTCTAAACAAAAATATTTGTTTATTTAAAATACAGAATAACAAATTCGTTAAAGTAACCGAGATTTCTCGTTAATTAACGATATCGGTAGTTAAATTAAAAAAGTTACAGAATTGAGGTACAGATCTACAATAAAAAACAAGTAAGAAAGTATAGTATGTCAACACGACCCTACACCACATTAAGGCCTATGTACCAAATGTTATCAAATAATCTCCAAAAACAGCCAGCCAGCCAGCAGGGTGTTACAAACATCAGCACAAACGCATCGTACCCCCTCCACTATTGTGGTGCTGGTATAAATATTTTATTAATAATTAATACTTTAAACGATGTTTACTTGGGTAAATACCCTCTCTACTTAATCAGACCATGCAAGTGAGAGCAACTATATAGAAAGAAACGCCGATGTTTATGTTGATCCATTTTATAAATTTAAATTGGAATACTGATCCTTTATTTTGAAAGATTATAAAAGTTGTAATTTAAATGAAATGAATTTGAATTGTTAAAAATGTTTATTTTACTTTAATACATTTTTATAAGAAATTGAAAATTATTATTTTAAAAGAAAAACGGCAAAAAAATTTTATGGCTAAATAAGTTGAAAAATGGCTAAAAAAAATGGCTAATGGCTAAACTCATTTTTTAATGGCTAAACAGGATGAAAAATGGCTAAATCTAGCCACTAAATGGCTAAATTGGCAACACTGCGCAGCACTGTTCAAAATCTGCATTTGTTTACAATTATACACAAGCATATTAAAATAATTTTTTTCTTTTTAAATTATTAAAATTTAATTCTCTATTTTAGGTTTAAATCCACGAAATTGTTGAATTTATAAGTTTTCTTAAAACCAACATGGCGCTTAAGGTGTCAAATGTTATTGTTTACATTTGTTTGCAAGTGAGCAAATATGCACTACTAATTTTGCTCATTGTTTTTTGGTTGCAAACGAAGTAAAAAAGAGCAAATTGCAAATACGTACATTTTGTTGTTGTGTTGTGCAAATGTGTGTATTTTTGCACGCAATTGCATCGTTTCCACACTTTGCACTACCCATTGTGATTTCGCTTAATAAAAAATATTAAGATAATTCTCTAAGAACTTTTTCTTTTATTTACAATTAACATGGTGCATTATGGTTGGACCACCCTTTATATAGAGAGCCCCTTACACCATGCAATTTAATGAATTTTGGGAAAGTATTTTTATTGCCAAGATTAAAAAATAATAAAAGTTTAAAGTATGTTGAACTTCAAAAAGTAAACGAATGTTGAACTAAGTTACAGCCTGTTTGTAGAACGCGAGCACAAAAGTGGATCGCTTAACTTACATTTAAAGCAAAAACAAATTTTGAAATTTTGTTTTTGTTTTAAATGTAAGTTGAACGAGTCACTTTTGCACTCGCGTTCTACAAACAGGCAGTTAGATTCTGATTAAATTTGGTAAATGTTAAACTTTACTATTAACAGAAAATTGCTAAGAAATTTTGTCTATTACTCCAATTCGACTTTTACCCAAAAAGTTTTCTTTAATACAAAGAGTAACATTTTACTCAATTAGTAAACTTTTAAACCAAAAGTTATTTTAGTTTAAAAAAATCAGTTTTTCAACAAAAAGGCACTTTAAAGACAGTCACTTTTTACACAAAAAGTAATTTACATAGTCATTTTTTACAGAAAAGTCACTTGTTGTTTTTTTATTCACGAAAATTTGCTTTTGACAGTAAAACTCACTTTTTACACAACAAGTCTGTTTTTTCAATTTTTTGCTTCTTCAAAAAGAGATTTTTTTCATACATGCTAAACTTAGTTTAATCAAAAACTGAAAACCCGTACCTTAAAAAACTCTGATATATTGTTTACCTACTGGTTGTGCAACTTGTTAATTTTTTCCATAATTAATTTATAATTTGTTAAAACTGGAAAAATCTGATCTAAAATTGAAAATGGTGAGTCAGAAAGAAAGTTTAGTTGGAAAAGAAAACCAGCCGGCATCATTATTTATTCTTTTTTATTACAAAAAAGATATCAAAACCTTTATTTAATATTCAAATATTTTTTTTTTTTTTTACTGCATTAATAATTTTAAATTTAAATGGAAATTTATGAGCATTTATTATTACCACCGTCCAATTAAACATTTTAAATATTTTTTTAATTAAATTAACACAATTTTTATACCCACAACACAATAGTGCAGAGGGTATTATACGTTTGTGCTAATTCTTGTCCTTCATTAAAATATTAGTTTAAGGCCCACCTTTTCGTATACCGATTTTGGGTGTCCAAAAATTGAGGTATTATTTTAATTTTAATAAAAAAAGTTTTTTTTTTTAGATATAAAAAATATTTTCCGGTTAAAAGTTAAAAATTATGTCGGTCATACGACCCTCCCCCCTACTGGTTCGGTAGGCTCCAATCTTTTACCAAAATTCTCCACAAACTGTTGCTAATGGTCGATATCTGCTCGATAATGTTGTTTTTAAGCTCTTAAACTGTGGCATGATTGCCGTACACTTTCGATTTCAAAAAACCGCACAAATATAGTCTAAAGGTGACAAATCGCACGTTCTTTGTGGCCAAAAAAGGTCAAGTTTTCTAAAAGCAGTATTTCTCATTTTAATAAATATAATAAGACCAAGTTTTTTTCAACAAACAAAGAATATTTATTTCAGGTAGGCAGTGCTTAAAAACATTATTTTTTTAAGGAATGCCCTTTCCGGTTTTTAATACCTGACAAAAAGTGTGTTCTTCATCATTATAACTAATTTTTTTTAATACTATTAATGTTATGTTCCGACATTTTCATTTTTTTTTTTACCGATTTCGAATAAATTTGAGGGTTTGTTTCCAATTTTGTATTCGTTGAAGCGATTTTTTCCTGTAAGGTTTTTTGATTCTTTAAAGCTTTTAAGATTTTTAATAAATATTAGACTTTGCTATCATACCGCTGTTAGCAAATATTTGGGAATTTCAGGAATTATTACCGAATTTTTTCATTCCTGTCCGTTTTAGTGACTTTTAATCAATTTTAAATTTTGCGAAGCTTTGTTGATCTTTGAGGCAATCGTTGCCGTTTTAAAAATAGCCGCATACATAAACGGAAGTCACCTATTTTACAGGACACTCTTTACATTGTCGATTGAAACGGGGGCGATAAGTTCAATGCCTTATGCCATCATTAAATGTGAGGTTTTTAGCATAAAACTTGCTACTCTCTAAGAGAGCAAAACATTTTTAAGCAACGAACACCTAATTGAATTTTTTAAATAAAGTAATCACATTTTCTCTTGAAAAGAAACCACTATAAGTTATTTAATAAATAAAAAATATCAAATATGTATGTATATGAGTTATTTTTGCTATTGGGGAAATTGTACTTTACTTTCGAAAATCAAATTAAGAAGTCGTAAAAAATCTTTAAACACAAACTTTTACAAATACTAACTACTTTTCAGGAATGTGCGTCCTATATTTTGGTATTATATCTTTACTTTAAGTCCATTCCTCCATCTCCGCTTATTTCGTAAACATTTGTTTAGCACTTACGTTCAGCAGTGTTGACAAAAAACCAAAATGTGAGTGCTATTTCCAAAAAGGGTCAAAAAGTGTCAGAAAATAGGTGAAAATGATACAAAGGTATAATTACAAAAAAAAGGGTCATAAAAGGTATCAAGACCGTCGAAAAAGGGTCAAATTGATACTTAAGTATCACAACGGTAACGATGGCCTCCATACAAGCTTCTTTCCGAAATAGAGTCTTTGTGATCAGGGTTGTTAGATTTTTTTGAGCTCCATCGCCAAACCAGATGTCAGAAATCGCCAAAAATCGCAAAACGTCAGTTTTGATCAGTTTTTGTAGATTTTTTTAAATTAAATTTTGCATACAAAAAATGCTAGTATAATATTTCAGTCAAAAATCGCCAAAAACTGAGAAAAAATACAAAAAAGTCGCCAAAAGTAAATTTACCCACTTACAACTACATTTAGAGTTGACAAAAAATCAACCAATTGTGGTCGGGCTTGTAAGAAAAGATAAACTCACTGTTTATTGTTGTTGTTTTTTTAAAGCTTTGATTTTGTTACAAATAAAACTGGGGCTTATAATTCTAATTCGCTTAACTGTTTTATTTGTATAATAAATTTAGTTTTTCTAAAATCTTTGGATAAAGTTTCCTGACGATCTGGCCTAAGCAACCAGTGATATGCGCATAGGAATAGCTTATCCATCAACAATAAACTTCTTCAGTTTGTCAATCAGTAGAATCCCGATAATTCGTAATCGGAAGGGACCGGCCATCTCTTACGAATTTTAGGGGTTTTCGATTTAGCGGGGTTTCGATTTAACGGGGTTAAAATAAAATAAATACGAATTAACGGGGTTTTTTCAATTTATTAACTAAAACGATAAAAAAAACATAAAAAACAGTTGTTGAAAATAAAATACCTATATAAAAATTATTCATGTAACAAACTGATCTTAAGAAAATAAACACACACACAAGCAAAACCCCACGCAAAAAAATTGCGGTAAACAAACCCAACAGACCAAAACAGAGAAAAATGTAAATTGAATAGTAGAACAAGCTTATCATAAGAGATTTTCTACAACATGACAACAAATATGATTGCAAATGACTTATTCTCGCTATAGTTTTGTAAGTGTTTTTGAGAATGATGTCCCGTTATATGACGCGTGCCTTAATTTTGTATTATTAGTTAAAGTTTTCAGTCTTTGTGTTTGGTTCGAAGAGTGAAGTGTTTGAAATTGTTTTAAACAGTGCACAATTGTAATAAAGTGATTAAATTTTATATAAGTAAAAAACTTTTTGTAAATATGCCATAAAAATTTAAACAGAATGCTCGTAAAGTATGTAATCAATCTTATTAAAGTTGAGAAAAGTATTTTTCTGTAAGCTTGTTCTAATATTAGACTTCTTAGCTTACATTATATTATATACAAGTAATATTATCGCAAGGGATCAGTTTTCATTATTAAATAATTGAAATCAACAAATTGTGGTCGGGATTGTAAGAAAAGATAAACTCAAATTAACTAAAAGTTAACTTTTTAGAGCGACGCATTGACGCTTAAATTAGGTTAACTTATCCGCGAAATTAACTTTTCCGAGAGTAAAATTTTTCGCGATTCTACTGTAATATAAATGGTAAAAATAGCCAAGTTAATCGCCAGTTATATCAGAAATCGCCATAAAAGTCTTCAGTCGCCAAACGGGAGTTCCCATCGCCAAACACGCTTCAAAATCGCCACGTTTGGCGAGAAATCATCATATCTGACAGCCCCGTTTGTGATCATAAGCCATCTTATTATGTTGGTGTTTAGAATAAATTTGGTCTAAACTTATTTAATAGCAATCTAAATCATCTTAGCAAATTTGATTGAAATCGGTCCATACATATTTTACAATAGCTCTCATACAAATACTACTCCCGAAAATTGCTTTTAATTCCATAACTACCTTATAAATGGTGAAAGTAGCTTTTTACAATAGCTACTATGATGTCTCAACATGCTGTGTTGGTAGCTCTAAAATTAACCATAGCTCCCATATAAACCCCCAACCTAAAATTACTTTAAGGCAAAAATATCTCATGTAGATGAAGATATCTAAATAATATCCGACATAAAGAACTTTTAAATTAATCTTAACCTCATAACATTATTTTGTTCTGCCGGGTCCATGATTGCCCATGGCTCCCAAATATGGTACACTCTTGAAAATTTGTCTCTAACTTCTGTGGTGTAGAGCATCATATGGTCCGGCTTGACCGACTAAGCTTTCTTACTTGTTATAACTTCAAATTGTATTTATAGCTAATAATTATTGTTTTATTTAATTAAAAATACGGAATTAGGTGTCACATTTGTTCAAAAACATTGAAAAAATATAAAACATTTTACAATATGACTTGTAAATATTTGTTGAATTAAATAAATTGAAAAACATATGGAGCTTAGCAGAGTAGACCTTTGTGCGATCAGCCAGACACGCTGACTAATTAAAAGGTAAAGCATTAATAAAAATATGTTTTCTTATATTACATTTTCTCTTTTTAAATTACAGCAAAAAATAGAAAATTAGTTCTTTTAAAGATCTAAAAGGTTTAAAAACGCTTTACTTTAATGATCTAAAAGGTTTAAAAACGCTTTACTTTAATGGTCTCACAAAAGAATATAAATAATAATGCACTTATTTAAATATGAAACAACACTCTTCATTTTACTTCGTAAATAAATTATAATTTTTTTGTAATATGATATTATGTTAATTAATTTCAAAAATATAACACATAAATTTCACACTCTATTGAAATTGTACGGTTGGGTTATAGAAATATTTGTCTTAACATTTGATTTGCATACTTGATTTAGCTATTCTCACGACTTGGAAAATTTTACACGTCATTTCATAAAGAGAATGACGTAAAAAGTTTACAAGAAGTCATAATCTAATGCAAGCAATTGGAACCAACTTTAAATACAAATTATGCAATTACCATAAAAGGTTTCCTTATTGAGATAAAAAAAAAGTCATGCTTTCATGTTAAACTATTAAATGAGACATAAAATAACCTATTTTATTTAAATAAGCTATTAACAAAAACTGCACAATGTTTAACACAAAAGCTTAGTATTAAACAAAGAATGATTTGCAATTAAATCAATTCTTAAACGTCAAACTTTAGAAAATGATATGATAGTAATTGAGAATTAAAACATTGACTCAGTTTCACACCAACATAATACTTTGCAGTCAAAGTCAAAAATGTATCACCAAGTTTAACGGTGAACAGTTTTCTTTTTGTGTACGCATTTATAATTTAAAAAAAACACAAACATTTTCAAACGTAAATTTTTTGTTGTGGAGAACAAGGGATTGGGTTTTCATGCATTTATGACTTGAAAATAAATATGAGCATAAAACATGTTTTCAAAAACTGTAAATATGCATGTTTTCAAAAACTTCTGTAGCGATTCTGAACTACTTTTGGGAACGGGCTACCTAATAATTCGGCTGTGCTCGTCGTTGGTAGGGTGTGAGTGTTCCCTTTAGAAATAATAGTTAGTTGTATTTATTAAGCATCTTAAGGGATATTACTTTAGGTAGCTTTAAACAAACAAACCACAGCAAAGAAAAAAAGTGTTGATGATGAGTGGATGGTAGTGCTGGGATGCTATCGATATTTTCTACTATCGATATTTATCGATTGTTCAGTTTTCACTATCGATATATCGATATTACTATCGACTGAAAGTTTGTACTTGTGCAGGGAAACTCTAATTTTTTTTTATAAGGCTACAGTCCGTTGTTTTCATCACTTTATTGAACGTATGAGACGTGTGTATACACGCACGTTATTTTAGATGGCAGTTTTTTAAAAATGATAAGTACCTTTCTGAAGGAACTGAAGTAACAGGGACTATAAGATATTCCATTGCAACTTTAAAAAATTTTCTAAATTCTAAACCCAATCTACACTGATAGAAAAATGCATCTTCATATTGATGATGCCCTAACATCAGAATTTTGACATCAATGTTACTACAACTGGCATAAATGATGCAAAAAGTAACATCAATCCAATGACTAACGTCTTATTACAATTTTGTCATTTTTTACGTGTCATCTATTTTATGACTATAGTGACATCAATTCGATGCCACTTTTTGTATATTATTAACATTATTATACAATTACAATGTATTATAAGAAGCAAAAATTCCTATATTCTATTTTTTTAAATTATTTAGTTAAATACATCAACTTTTTAAAGTATAATGATTACGAAAACCATATGAGGCATGGTGCTGGTGTCTTATTATTGCGAATTCTGCTGTAAATAAAGGTCTTTATTCAACAAGCGTGAAACAAACATATGTAACAGGTAAGCAAATAATAATATTCTCTCACTTTGACTTAAGTCAATTACAATGACTTTGACTTACTGATAAACTGTCATTAAATTGATGCTAATGTGTCGTTTCTCCGATGTTACTGCGTCATCGCACTGAGGACATGTTCGACATTTCTGTGATGCCGATGTGTCATTCCATTGATGACATAATTTCATTTTTACCCTGAAGACACTTTGGCCATGTGATGTTAAGGTTGACATCACCACGATGAAAAGTGTCAAGGGGTCAAAAACGAAGACACTTGTCATACTACTGATGTCAAAATACATCAGCGTTATGTCGCCTTTTCTATCAGTGTAGCGGACTTATCCTCTAATGGTCGCTCATTGTTTTGTCCTATGCTTGCAATTGCATTTGGATTTGTATTTTTTTTACAACATTACAAAAATATTTGACATTTCAGCCTCTATATAAACATGTACAAATTTCGACTTAAAGGCCTTTAATTAGCTGTAAAAAGCACTACTAAGCAATCCATACCATATGCCATTCTTGTTGTTTGTATTGATTGCTGTAATTCAGCGCGAATTAATAATATCAAGTAAAAATTTGCGACAAAATACCGTGTGTATAGCTGCTGTTAGATGTCTTCATATCTGTATTTTAAATAATAAAAATATCGTTATTTATATTTTTCCTATCGATATTTTAAGACTATCGATATTATTATGTCAAGTCGATATTATCGATAGTCTATCGATAGTTTCCCAGCACTAGTGGATGGTAGTGCTGGTCCACACACGTCAAGTTTGACTTGTCAAGTCTTCAGTTTTTGGGAGAGAGGGAAAAATAAACGGCATTCTCTTTTCCCTTCTCTCTTAAAAGCTCAAGACTTGACGATTCAAACTTGACGTGTGTAAACCAGAACGCGGCTTATGATGAAATTTGCCACATTAGACCTATTCCCACCCACCATGCTGACAAAATATAACTTTCGTTGTCAGCCCAATCACAAAACCTAAAATAAGAAGTTAATCTATCCCATACCCTGCCAAAAGCTTCACCTTTAAAAACATTATAAATTATGTCAATATTCATTATTATGTTTTAATATAACAAAAAAAAAAAAAAAAAAATATATAAACAAATTCATACAAATCAATTTAAGGAATTTTCCATTATGGACAATATGGTGAAGCAAAATTAAACGAAATTCTATATTTTGATAACACCGCAAACGTATTATGGTTGAAAAAGTTTTTACAAATTAAAAAAATAAATATCGTTTCTTGGTGTGTGAGCCGAGACGAACATTATTTACTTCTGTTTATTTTCGAACACTTTTTATACCCACACCACAATAGTGGAAAGGGTGTTATGCATTTGTGCTGATGTGTGTAACGCCTTAAAATATTGGTCATAGACCCACCTTAAAGTATACCGATCGACTCAGAATCAGTTTCTGAGACGAACTAACGATGTCAGGCTGGCTGTCCATGTAACCTTGTGCGCAAAGTACAGGTCACAATTTTGGAGATAATTTTATAGAATTTGGGACATTGATTCTTATTGGCACAAGGACCAAGACTATTGAAAATGGGCCAAATCGTAGGACCACGAGGGAAGATAGGGGGAAATTTCTTCCTCTCAGAAACTATCAAACCGATTTGAATGAAATTTAAAGCATTGATAGATCCATACCTATATGGACACATAAGATATACAGTTTTTCAAAAATAGGACCACAGGGGGAGTAGGGGGCAATTTCTGCCTCTCACAAATTTTCAAACCGATTTAATGATAAATCCATATTTATATGAACATATAAGCATGATGTGTTTTTTAATACTGTGGTGTAGGGTATCATATGGTCGGGCTTGACCGACTATACTTTCTTACTTGTTTAATGTTTCTTTTGAGACTTTCTCGGTAAGGTTAATAGTGAGCATGATCCCTTTTTTATACGTCCAGAATATAAAAAGGTTCTAAATAAACCACCTTCCTAAAATCGCTATCATATGGACAAGCTTGACTGACAACACTTTCCTTATTGTTTAAATTAAAATTTGTTTTGAACATTTTGTATTAAAAAAATTCTAAATGAATAACGAATGCCGGTATAATAATTTCAAAAACCTGATATTTTTAAAACACTTTTTTTAAGCACTTGGAAAATAAGAATTTTAAAAAAGAAAAAATGTTAAATCTGGTACTTTAAAACATTTATTGATATATTCCACAAAAAAATTATATTTGTAAAACACAAACAAGCTTATTTTGTTTTTGAAATTTAGACATAAAAATCTTTGCAACATTTTTGAAGTTATCGAGTGCAAACTCTTTCTCGTTGAGAATTTCTGGAAGAACTTATCGAAACTAACAAAACCCTATTTGGGGTTTATAAGTTTAGCTGCCGTTCGGTTTTTATGGTCTAATGAATATTTTGACTAAAACTTGATTTTTCCGAAGAGCAAGAATATGTGTTTTATGTCTATATCTCGAAAACCAATTGAGGTTTTGTTTTCCGAATTGCAGCTAAACTAGCAAAACCTAAATAGGGTTTTGTTAGTTTCGATAAGTACTTGGAGAAATTTCACACTCTAAGGAGTTTACATTTTATGTGTTGCATAGTGTAGTTAAAAGATTTCTAATTGAACAGTTTTGTAAGAAGAAACATCGTATTCCAAAATTAAAATGTTGCACATGCTTTGATTATCCTAATAATAGTTTCAAAATTTGTTGTCTTATACCTGATTCAGACTATGACAGATGACGCACAGGAATATTTTATTAAATAGAAGTTTGAAGACAAAATATGTCGCTCGAAATTTAAAGTTGAGCAACAATTTAAAGTTTCTCTGTAATAGGATTCGTAATAAGTTTTTAAAATTTAATAGTTAACTTTGAATTTAAGACTTAAATATCGAATTTAAGCTTGTGACTTGAAACATAAAAAGTAGCGTCCAAAGGGACTCCAAAAGAAAATATGAATACTGTTGCAGGGACATGACGCATAGGCTAAGTAAAAAATACGATAAAACAAAATTTCGGACTTACATATAAATTCATTCGATCCTTGAGATCCATCACCATTTCCAGCCGCACAGGCTGCTCCACCACCGTCAGCAGCATTTGTTTCATTTAGGTTCGTTGTGATACTTATGGAGGAGCATTTGAAGCCATCATTAAAATACACATGATCAGAAGCCGGATTTAACTTCATTTTGAATGGCGAAAATAATTTTTGTTTATTTCAAATGTAAAACGGTATCACAAAATTCTTTCGCTTTACAAAACAAAAATTCTCGATTTTTTTTTCAATTATTTTTATTTAACTCTTTTTATATATATATATTTTTTTTTTAAATTTAATATAAATTAAACACGTTTTCAATTATTTGTGTAATTTTAAAGGATTGACGTAATTGTGGTTCTAGTTGTTGTTCTTTTTTACGTTTAAATAAATTTCTTTTTAACTGTAATAATTTTAATTAATACAAAAAAATTAATTTTAATAACTTTATTTTTTTATAAATTAATTAAAGCAACGGTCATTAAACTTTTACTTATACGCCATGTTTTTGTTAAGTTGATTGCAGATGTTAATTAAACATTAAATTGTTTGTATTTATTTCAATAAATTTATTACATTAAAACGAGCTTTTTACATTTATTTTTAATTCAAGGCTTTTTGTGTTTTATGTTTTTTTTTCTTATTAATTATTTCTATTGTTGGTTTTTCTACAATTTTTTTTTAATTATTTTAGTTGGTTTTTCTTTTGGAATTCTTTAACAATCAATGACACTTACAACTAAATGTTTTGCAAAAATTTGACTTTGGTATATATTTTTTTAATTATAATTTTTAATTCAAAGTTAAATTAACCATAACAATTAGTGCGATTGCTTTTTTAGCATTATTAATAATAAAAATATTTATTTAGTAAACAAGAAAATAAATCATTTTTTTTTGTTACTAAATCAGAAAATTGTTAAAATCAAATATTTTAATCTTTAATCAATTATGTTTGTTGCATTAACGAAATTTTTGTGTTTTTCAATGAAATCTTTTTAAAATAATTTTGTTTTATGAATTTTGCTTTTGTTTTTTTTTTTTATTTTCATTTGTTTTGCTTGATTTTTTTCAATCTACAATTTAAATTTTTGTATTTGCACTTTTGAATTTGTTTTAATAACTGTTACTGTTACATTTTTTTTTTTATTTTCTCGCTTTAATGTTTGCTTGTTGTATTTGTTGCTCAATGGTTACTCGTCAATGTTTGTATCACGACTGTTTTCGAACTTGGCTCGAACCTTGTCTTTTATAAAATCAAAGCAATTTCGTTTTAAAAATTTAATATATTATTTTTTTTTTTTTTTTTTTGTTTGTTTTCGTATTCGTATTTTGTTAACTAAATGTGAAATTGGAATTAAAGTTAAATAAAATAATTTAAAAAAAACAAACTCTATTACGATTTTGGGATGCCACATGGGTAGCAATAAATGCATTTGACCGTGGCAGTTTTAAAAATTCCTTCTGAATGCACAAAAACGAATCGACCTTTTTTAAATTATCTTTAAATAGAAAGTAATTTTTATTTGCCAAGTGGTCATGTTTACACTTAGGAGAGGAAGTTGTCCTATACTTTTGAAAACTTTCAAAATAACATTTTAATTTAATTTCCTGAATTTCCAATATTAATTCAGCTATTTTTATTACTATTATAGGATCCCTTGGATCACCATTTCTATAAAGTGTGTTCAATATGTTCCCAAATTGGTCTCAAAATCCTGCTTAGAAATTTCTGTAAAAAATTAGGTTTGCCATATATGAATTTCTAAAATTTCAGATATCCCACTACCAGAATCCCCTTAAGATATAATTTCTAATCTGGAACCGTTTCCATTTTCCTGAAATATCATCCTACAAAAAACTTTTTATATTGAAGAAGCACACTGTAAAATGCAATATTAAACCATTAGAGGTCAAACAAAAACTGGCCACAATTTTTCAAGTTCAAATTTATTTATTGATTAAAATAAGTATTAAAAAAAACATAAAATCGAAAAAAAATTTTTTTTTAACTGAGTTTTTGGGGTGTACTCAACTGAGTACACTGACCTCTTATGTATACAAATTTTTAGAACATTGTTTTTCAATGCAAACTGTTTAAATCACTTCTTTTACTGCAAACGAGCTCTTATATGGCAAAAAATGGACCGTAGATGGTTTTGTAGTTTAGTAGGATAGTGTCCAGCCCCATCTTGAGATTAATTTGCAAACATTGACCCAGACGTTACTCTAAATTTCTATGATCAACATAAAGACTGTATCTAAAAAAAGTTTTAAAATACAATATAATTTTGTGCAGTACCGTTCAACTACTCCAACAAATTTTTAACAAATGGATCAGAAGATTCCACATGAGATTTTTTGGAGTACAAATCTTACTAACACTAATAGTCGCCAACCAGTTTTTGAAGCCGAATCGAACTGGATTTCCTCGAATGAATTGCTGAGCGGGATGGTATTCAAAATGTTTTACCATTGGCCCGTCTTTAGAAAGCATTTCATTCAAAGAAAGTCAAGTCGATTCGACTTCAAGAATTGCAGGCTATAAGGTCAAAGACAATGTAATCAAAGATTTTTCAAATATTTCTTCACGTTCACTATTGAATCTTTCCCAAACTTTAGGTTCGGCTGAGCTCTGCGATGGAAAGCACTTCCAAATAGGATTTATTTGCTTTGCCAAGTCTTGAAAAGTGTTCTTTAGTGCCAACGGTTTCAATGATTTCAAGATGTACGAAAACTTCAATAGTACGAGGTTTGTCTTATGGTAAGCTTGTCATCCGTATGATGTTCTCCAATCATAGTTATAATCTAAAAATCTAGAGGATATGGCCTGTGCTGATGATATCTGCTTACTCGCTCATAATTTTACGACATGTCAGCCAAATTGGACCAGATACACCAGCTAGCATCGAATGTTGGTCTTCATATTAACATCGACAAAACAAAGGTTATACGCATCAACACAACTAATCTCTCTAAGCTCAGGGTCAACAACATAGACCTCGAGGATGTGCAATCGCTTTTCTACTTAGGAAGCATAATTTCCTCCACGGGCGGCTCCCGTGAAGATATTGCATATCGCATAAAAAAGGCAAAGCAGTCATTCGGAGCATTACCAAGAATATGGAAATCACCACAAATACATACAGGTACTAAGCTGCGTCTTTTCTCCTCAAATGTTCGCTCTACCCTGCTATATGGATGTGAATCCTGGAACTCTACGGCAAACGACATACAACATCTACAGTTATTCATTAACCGTTGCTTGCGGAAAATATTGAGAATTTTTTGGCCGAACGTTGTTGCCAATAGCGACCTGTGGCATAGAACAGGCGAAACACCAATCCGTATAGAAATTGCAAAAAGGAGATGGAGCTGGATTGGCCATATCCTAAGAAGACCTCATGATGATATATCGAAGATGGCAATTGACTGTAATCCTCATGGCAGCAGGAGAAGAGGTAGACCCGCTAACACCTAATTAAGTAATCACGCTCAGTTTCGAACGACTCAAAAGAAATGAACAATATTGGTGTCAAATTGTTTTTTGTTCTCCTAAGCAGTTTGGGATTGAAATCTAGCAAAATCGGTTTGTTATGAAACGAGTGATGAATCAAAATGTGAAAAATATCATGAATAGTAGCGATATGACATATTGTATAAGATTTTTCACAAATTCGCTCTATGTGACTAGAAATCACACCACAATTTAGTAAAGATCGGTCCATTATTTACCATAGACCCCACATAATGCACACTTTCGAAAAACACTTTAGTACGCTTTAAACCGTAACAAATAATGCTATTGTAATAAAATTTGGTCCGTCATAGTTTCATATAAATAGAATTCACACTGTCAAGTTTAGTTGAGATCGATCCATAATTTACCATAGGACCTACATAAACCCTACTCTCGGAAAACCTAACGTAACGTAAAACCATAACGAATAATGATGTAATAATAAAATTAGGTCTGTTACAGTTCTGTATGACTAATAATGACACTGTCAACTTTTGTGCAGATCGGTCTATTATCGGCACTACTGGATAAAAGCCATATATTTTTTTTAAGAAGTATCCTGACTAAACTACTTTTTGCCTTGGGTTTTCCCTATAACAGTCAAATTGTTGCCCTGCATCTGGCAACTCAGTTTTGTATTTAATGTTAATAAATGTAGTTAAAAACAAACAGACACAAAGGCGCTCGCTCTTTTTTAAATTTGTTATAACAATATATTTTTTTTATTTACCGGCTCAAGTTTCCTCTCAGTTTTAGTTCAAATTTTAAGTGCCGCGAGTAAATTAATAATTGAAATACTCTCCGTTAATATTGTTTTGCAAAAATAAAAGCTGAAAAATCAAAATTCGTACTACTGTTTACACGAAAATATTTCCGGAGTCAAATGGCCGAATTACTGAGTTATTTTTCATTTAAGCTGGCACGGCACGATGTTTCTCAGTCGGTATTACAATTTTAATATGTACTACAGTTAACGTTCTAATTTGGATTTCTTTTCGATATTTTTCTTATTTTTTTGTTTGCAATTCAATTTGTATTTACTTTACTTTAGTTTCTAAAAGCAATGAATGGCTCTAGTTACTTTTGAAATTATTTTTCTGTTTGTTTTAATTTCAACATTCCAGACATTCTTTTGGTTATTCTACGAGTATCGTTTTATATATTTAAAATCTTGGGAAAAATCTAATTCTATAGCTTTTAGGTTTTTACGTTTTAAATAAGTTATTTATGCGAAACTTGGCATTTTTGCATTAAAATAATTTGTTATTTCTTATAATTTTTTTAATGAATTTATTTAAATTCTTCAATATTTTATTTGCGATTTTGATTTTACGATGTTTACGAGATTTTTATTTCAATTGCAATACTAAACACATGAAATAAAAAGAACATTGACTTAAGATTTTATTGAATTTGCTTTTATCTCAATTGAAGTTGTTTAAATTTTTTAATATTTTGCGTAGAAAAACACACTTTTTTATAACAAGATTATTTTCAAAATTTTAATTGTAAAATCTTTTAAGGACAATAATATAATTATTTTAAAATTTTTAATGGTAATTTTTGATATTTATCCCTCAATAACTCAATATCTTGAAATTAAACATGTTCAATTAATTCACAGGAGCAATTTCATAAAAAAAAGGAGTGAAGTCAACAACGAGCAACCGTGGTCTGCAAAAGTAACAAAGTTATAAAAAAAACTTAACGTAAAACTTCGTCGTACCGGAGTTATCTTGTCGTATAACACAAAATCAAAAAACATGAGATAAGACCGTTTGCTGTGGTAAATTTTACAGATCTATCGATCTGCGCAATCCTCATGTCTCTATCTCTTATGGTTATGAGATATTTTGTTGCATATCCACTTTTGTGTAAAAATTAATGCGTTATAATGTCGTATGTAACATAATTGTGGATATACGACAAAAAGCATATGAAAAATTTCAATTATAAAAATCTTGCGTTATCTTGTTGTATGTGAACAAGTATATCAGGCATGTTACAAAAAATAGTCTATCTTATTAATATAATTGTTATTTTAACATATTTCATTTTATTTGTAAAGAGTTTTTTCGGATGTAGTACACAACGGCTATTTATATTGATGGAAATATTGCTATAATGCTTAAATTCATTTTATTGTTAAGGAATTAAAGGATAATAACTCAGGGTGGCCCAACCATAATGCACGATGTTAATTGAGGGGCTTAGAGCACAAGGGGTTTAAGTGCCTTTTTCTAAAATTTAGTTTACATATGGAATTATAAGTATATTTCGGAGAAGTTGTTCAGAGCACAAGAGGTGAATGTAGGATTCCCATCCGGACGCTAGATATAGTGAACAATTTAAGCACTTGACATTAAAATACCTGCTTCACTTGGAGCACAAGCGAAACAACCGCTTCTGTCTCATTATTTAAAATAAATCACTTGAACCCCTTGTGCTTTAAGCCCCTCAATTGTAAATAAAACAAAAAGTTTTCGGACAATTATCTGAATATTTTATATTAAGATAAAAATTTCTCTGACAACTATGTGTGAGACAAAATATCGGCCAAATGCTCTCCGCGGTTTCGGTAGCATACCTCTCTCCGATGGTCCATATTTTCAATGGCCATGAGAAATAGTTAAGGTTCAATGACCTTAATGTGCCTTATTATCTAATCCTTTAGGTCTTGAATTGTTCTTCGCTTATTGACGTACACTTTTTATTTTAAATACAGTAGAAGCTCGGTTATATGAATACCCAGTTATATGACCATCCAGAATAGTGAACAACAAAATTTTTACACATGAGGTTCTAAAGAGTGAACACGACCTATCTCTACTATATGAACAACTTGCAACCGTTGATATTTTTGAAACTATTTGTTGTAAAGGGTGTTTTTAGAGTATTACAACTTTGAGTTGGCATCACTGCTATATTTGAGCACCCATTTAACAGCTGATGCATTAAACACATTCACCACAGCAGGAGGAATGCTGCTGGGTGCAATTATAGTCGTGTAGTCAGCTACTGAATTATATTGAAGACGGCAGCTACAATTGAAAAAATATAAACTGATGTTTTTTTACTGTCTGTTTATATTTCAGTGGTGCCACTATCACTTTTTTTACTTTTATAAAATGAAAAACATGCATAATTGCAGACTTTTATACAAACTTAATTTAAGATATATAAATACTTATTTATAATACATTTTATAACGTAAAAACAATTGAATTTATTATAATACATAATAAATATTATAATTTTGATGTTTTTTGAAGCAATAAACAATATAATCTTAACGGCAGATTAAATAAAAAAATACATATAAACTGCATTAAAAATAAAGAAAAAAATTCCGTCAACGAGCGTGGTAAAAAAGTTTCAGAACACTTTGGGTATGTACGTTATAATGCATGAAAACTATTTATCAATGCCTGCAGTGATTCAAAATGTTGTTGCTGATGCGTAATTACCAGTTACATTTGTGATGCTGATACTTTTTTTACTGCACAACAGCTTTGCAAAGTTTGAATTTCAAAAGTTTAATAAGCAAACATAAAATAATAATTAAAATGTTAATAACAATAACGATGTCAACAGTTTTCTTATAAATGCAAGAAAAAGCATCACAAAAGAAAAATAAAACGATTTCTTTTATGTCAAAAGTTATTGCTTCAGAAAATTAACTGCAGCAATAATTGCCAAAATTTGTAACAGAGCTATGGCATCACTGCGTAAAAAAACATTAAACTTCTGCGCAAGTGATACCTAACAACTTCATTTTAGGTAAAAACTGGATCAAAGAAGTATTGGTATTATTAGAAACTACTTCGAAAGCCCACTATACAGAAAAAGTTTATTTAGCAAATATCTAAGGGTTTAATAAATAAATATCGACATAAATTAAAGATAGAGCCGATTTTGTGAAAAAAATGTAAGCCACGGAGTATGAATATATAATATTACCTCTTAAATGGAAAATCGGCATCCTTTGAACGCCATGTAACACACATTTTGAAGATTTTTCAAATGATTCCAGTATTTTATAGGTCCATTTTTTACCTAAATAGATATGGATAAAGTATTTTGCAACTTTTACGACCTATAACTCCTTAACTAGGAGCGTTGGCGCGAACAACGTGTTCCTATAGAACTTCTTTCAAGAATACTAAAAAATTATAAAAATACCAATTTGGTGTTGAGCCGATTATTTTCTGTTAAACAAAAAAAAAAAAAAAAATTTAAGCACTCATTCTTTAAATATTTTTTTTTATTAGCAACACTTTTTCTGTTTTGTAGTGGACAAAAAATAGAAATTAGTTTAATTTGACTACAACGACAAAATAAGCACAGACAACAACCTGCAGCCATGTAGCCGTGTCGTCGTGAAAATAATCATTGCCATATACACACATGTATTCTATTTTTGACATATTGAAGTCGGTAGCTTGCTGTCTCGAATGTGTTTAAAGCATGATAGTTGCTTTTTGTTTAGTTTGCTTTGAAATTTCATTATGAATCGACTTATCGAGCAACGCGCAAATATTTGACATTTTTAATCATAATAATTCGGCGAATGGGCTGAAGCACAAATTGATATTGATTTTGAATCTCCACTCAAAATTGTATTTTCCTAGAATGGGTACATAAATAAGCAGAATTGGCGCATTTGGAGTGAGTAGAATCCTCAAGCTTTTGTCGAAACACCATTACATCCACAAATATTACTATTTGGAGCTCTTTATGGGCTGGCGGAGTCATTGTATTCAAAAACGATGATGATCAAAATGCGAAAAGTTGTTGAAAATTGGCGGCTTCTGCACGCCAGCCACACGCCAGCCACATGACAGAAATCATATTTAAATTTCATAAAATTTTCTTTCCAATAAAGCCCGTTTCATTGATATTAAAAAT
The DNA here is from genome assembly GCA_930367215.1 of Pollenia angustigena. Classification (NCBI taxonomy): domain Eukaryota; kingdom Metazoa; phylum Arthropoda; class Insecta; order Diptera; family Polleniidae; genus Pollenia; species Pollenia angustigena. The sequence goes on from OV884056.1 coordinate 284,663,530, forward strand.
ATATTTCCCTGTTTTATTATTATTTAAACTTGTGTCACTCTATGAAAAACAGTCTTTATTATTAATCTGTTCTTCCCCGAAATAAGCTAGTAAATGTGTATATACGAATGCAAAGGAAAATTTATAAGATGTTTGGTGTTTGTAAAGTTATTGCTTGGAGATAAAATAATATATCTGATAATGCTATTTGGCATTGTGAAAATGCAGGGACAAGGCATTACAGAAATCTTTTAAAGCCAAAAAAAATATAACCGACTTCTTTCATGTACATTTATTATTAACAAACTAACATAAAATTAAAACTTAATATAGGTTATGTATGTACACATATTAAATTTGATTTGAAATACTTATTTTATATTGTCTCGATTATGTGAACTTTTCCATTTAGTGAACAGGCTTTGTCTTTATTAGGTCATATAAGCGAGCGTCTACTGTATTACCAAAGAAAGAAGGCCCAACGGTGCCAAATCACATGACCGTGACGTGAATTAACATGGCAATTGAAATTCTCGCGCAAGCGAGCCATTGTTTTGTTGGCCGTATGACACATTCTGTTGGAACTACTTACTTATCGTCCAGGTCCATTACCCTATTTCTAGCAACAAGAAATCCGTTATTAGCTCGCGATATCGAACACCATTTACAGTAACTGCTTGGCATACCTCATTTTCGAAGAAGTACGGCCCGATTCTGCCTCCTGGCCATAAACCGCAACATGCATGCACAGGCGTTTTCACATTTCCTACAGAGCTGGTTTGCTGAAATTTGCGCACAGTTCTCCCGATTTTGGACACATTTGATCGATTATATATTTGTCACTAGCATAAATTTTTGTTTCGAAAATTATAATAATTTAATTTTCAATATTGGTGAAACACGTGAATGTAGTTTTTTTAATCCCTTTTTTGACTTATATCCTACAAACTAAAAAATATTTCGCAAAAAGTGGCGTACACGACAAAATTGGGAAATTTTTTCGGACGTCACAATAGCTATAACTTAAACTTTTTTTTTCCATGACTTTGGATATTTTTACATAAATCGATAAAGAACTTCAAACACAATATCTCACAAAAATGCACATAAATTTGAACCTTAAGATTTGATTTCCAAAAAAAAAAAAATTTTGTGATATACGGCAAGATAACTTCGGCACGACGACTTGTCAGAATTTCATATTTATTTTAATTAAATCCTTTAAGACGAGTGAAAACTCTATATAATTTTTGGTTTTTGTGTAGCATATGTAAATCTGCATATTTCACACAGTGTGAGTAGATCTAGCTAGCACCATTGATAGTTGCGTCAAATTTGTTCCCGTTCATTGAAGCCATTGACCGGCTTGATACTGGCGGACTGCTTGCGGAGGCAAGTGCTGTGCAAGACTTCTATTCGTTTTTTCTTCGATTTCACCTAATTAAAGCCGACCTGTAAGAAAGGGTTTAGTCCCCATCTAACAGAGAATAGAGAGTCGCTAACTTCTAAGCAGAGAATAGAGAGTCGCTAACTTCTAAGCAAAACTTTCTCGATAACATAATGACCTTGATCATCGGTAGCTTTTTATTTGCATAAGTACATTTTATAAAGCAGCCAAAAGTTAGACATTGCAGGGTCTAAATAGAGATTCTATGCCAAAATATATAAAAACCACTCTAATAAATTTTCTAGTAGCTGTAAAAAATAGATCGCTTTACGCTTTAGAAGTAGCGGTTATAAAACAATTTTTTTTATTTATTACTTACATACTTTTAAGCAAATTGCAAATTTTAAAACAATAAGACACAACAAGTTTATGATTTTTTGCATTTGACGTAAATAAGAGAGCGCATACTACAGTTTACATTACCGCACGCTGAAATAAAACGTTTTTCAATATGGTCACCTATTATTTTTAACTAATATTTTGATTGTTTTTAAGTTTAAGCACCAGTTCTTTTTTTATATAAAAAACATTAATTTATTTAATTATTATTTCGATATTTCGCTAACCTTTGGTTAGCATCCTCAGGGATTATTGAAAAAGGTCAATTAAAACTGAATTATTATTTTTAACTAAACATTTTTAAACATATTACAGTTAATTTAACCATATTATTGTCATAGGAAACCATATTTTATTTAAATTAGTCCTTCGCTACGAAGCCACAACCATATTATGGTTGCCTCTAAGCATACTAAGCGTGGGCAGGATTGAAGAAGCGGGCGTGGCACAAAAAATGTTTTATTTATATATAAAGAACGGTATTAATTTAAATTTTTTCTTATCGCACCATTGTGAAGGGTATAACGAATTCGGAATAGCGAAATATAGCACTCTTTCTTGTTTTTCATTAAATTCAATTTACTAAAAATTGTAAATTTTATACTCTTTATATAGGTATTTATTTATTTTAAAAACTTAAATAAAACTTTAAAACAACCTTTGACAAGGTTTGTAAATAAAAGTTCATTTATACTTTATTTCAGGTAATTTACCACATCCATCATCCGGAGCCAACACACAAAACCATAAGCGTAGATAGACTGTTATTCTGGGATGGGCAAGTGCATCCATCCCCTTCCCAAAAAGACAAATAACATTGCTTTCGAGTCTAAAAAGTACACAGAAAAAATTATGACCGAATTATTTTCAAACAAACGCTTGTTTGAAAATTTTTTTAATTTCTATAAATTTTTTTACTGATTCAAACAATATTTTTGTTTGATTTTTATTTAACCAACAAAAATGTGGACAACTCTTCAAAAATATAATAAACGCGTTATTGGTGTCAAGTTTTCATAATTTTGTATGAAATATTTAACGCTCTTTAATGTTGTCGTCTTTTTGCATTTTTTTATTTGATCGTAAGCAACACTTCTTTATGTGAAATATAAGAACAACAACAAAAAACACACACAGTCTATTTTTGGACGCTTTAAAAAAGTGCAACTATAAGAAAAACAATAGCAGAAACAACATTGTAAGAAACAAAATCCCGTATTCAATTTTTTAAAACTGTTTGTTACCCTGCAGATAACGAGACTAGTCCATACATGCATGTAAAGAGTAGTCCATAAAGGAGTAGGAGTACTCCAAAACTACTCCAAATATATGGGTAAAAGGTGGTCCATTTAACATTACGATGTCCTAGGAGGGGACCATATAACCCACCGAAGTAGTCCCTAAACTACTCCAAGGAGTACTAAAGTGGGTTAGTTTTAAAAGTACTCCATGTTACTACAGTATGGAGTACACTTAAGGGGTAGTTTAAGCATTTTTCTTTTTCATTTTTTACTAATCGCCTTTTATGGTGTGTCTGTAGTCTATTATTGCTATTATTAAATATATTTACTTGGTATTTTTAATTTGTTTACCTTTTTTCCACAAATTTCACAAACTTTCACTTTTAAATGAACAATTAATAATGGACAACATCAGGGCTACCAATGTGTAATACTGTAAACTATAGAAAATTATACATCATGCAGTTGTTGGCAGCACTATGTGTTTATTTCTTATAACATGGTCCATACTACAGTACATTGGACCATGTTGTAAGTAGTCCATTTGAGCCACAATGGACCACGTAGTCCAATATTATCTGTAGGGTAAATACCTACATCAAATACAAAAATAGAATGATGACGAAAAACATATCGAGTCGGTCTGCTGCCGTTTTTGGTTACATTTCTTCTTTAGCAAAGGAAAGGATACAGCAACAGAGAGTGATAAAGAAAAACATTGTGTTGTGTGTATAAATAAGACTTCGTTCAAAAATTATTCCAACAAAAAAAAATGTGTCTCAAAGCCAGCCGGCGGCTCTGCTCTGCTCTGCCATCATCTTCTCATACAGTGCTTACTTGTGTGCGCGTCATTGCTTGTGCAAAAACTTTTTTTTTTATTTTGAAATTTAGTATATGAATTTCAGTAAACTTTTTGTTTGATTCAGTTAAATTATTTGTTTGAAAAAATCAGTGTTTTTTTCAATAAAAAAAAATGCAAATAAATTGTTTGAATATGCGAATTTGTTTATAGGACCGATTTCAGACAAAAAATTGTTTGATTCTACAAATTTTTTGTTTGAATTGGAAAAATAATTTTTTCTGTGTATTCGATAACGACTGCCATAATTTGCCCCCTGATTTAAAGAAATCGTTAACAGCTTTAACTCATACTAATATATTCAATATCTATATACATTAGGGGTGGAATAGTGTTATATGGAAATCCTTAGCAGAAAGATTTCGATACTCTAGAACCCCCAATTTTGTGAAGTTTTTAAAAAAATACCCATGAGCCAAAAAAGTAAGGGTGTGAGATGGGTGTAAATGGCTCCTCATCGGGGTCGAAGCTAGGGGAAAATGATACAAAAGCCAAAAAAAAGATTCACAACTGTCCCTCAGTCGCTCCTAGAGGGGTAAAATGTAAGACTGACTCCCACTAATATCCCCCCCCCCCCCTACATTTTTTATTAACATACTAACCCCCGCAGTTCATTTTGAAAATTTAAAACATGTAAGGCATTTTTGTGTGGACAATAAAGTATGGTCAGATCATTTTCCTATAAAATTAAGACTAAACTTGTCCTGGGATAAGAATTACATTAAGAGCATTAATTTATTACCCAAACTACGATGGTATTGTAATGAAATGGCAAAATATAAAGCAAATCTGAATTCGAAAATAGAACAATATCCAAATAATCATACCTTTAGTTTAAAAGAATTGCAAGATATGATCAAAGCATCTGCGATCGAACCCAACTACCGAAAATTTGAACCGAAGAATAAATGGTACAACTTTAAATGTAATAATGCCAGAGTTAAGGCTATGGAATGTTTCAATAAGTATAGGGCTTCCAAAAATTTAGCCGATAATGAAATTTACCTGAAAAAACAGAATTTATACAAACTAATATGTAAACAGAGCAACTGTTGTCGTTTAAAATTAATAACATAAATGATAGTAGGCAATGGTGGATGTTAGCGAGAGAAGTACGGGCTCAAAATCATGTAATTGGCACTCAAATATCATCAGCTGCCATTAAAAATAACTTTAAAAAACTTTTGAATCCACCGAAAACTTCACATGAAATTATTTATGCGCCCACACTTATCAAATACGATAATCTCGATTCAAATTTTACACTTGATGAGTTAAAACACGTTCTGAAAAACGCAAAGACAAACAAAGCCCCTGGAGAAGATTGAATCACATAAGAGTTTTTTATAAACTCGACAGAAGATTTCCAAATACATCTGTTAAATTCTTGTAACAAAATTTATAATGAGGGTAAAATAAATGAAGTCTTTAGGTATGAATACATTAGCTAAAGTTATGATGGGAATTTTAAACAACAGGTTATATAACTGGGTGGAAGAGAATCAAGTTTTAACAGAATATCAAGCTGGTTTCCGAAAAAAGTATTCAACAATTGAAAACATATTCAATCTGGCTGGTATCGTTAATATAAAGTTCGCCGAAAAGAAAAAGGTATATGCATTTTTTGTCGACTTCAAAGCAGCATTCGATAAAGTGGCAAGAAAATCACTTATATATAAATTATATTCAATTGGTATTTCTTACAAATTTTTAAAAATATTGGAGGATAGTTATACAGATACGAAATCCACTGTATGGAATGGTGAAGAGTTATCTGAGTATTTTCAAACCAATTCAGGTGTTAAGCAAGGATGTTTACTATCCCAACTTCTTTTTTCACTGTGAATTAACGATTTACACGAATCCCTAGGTGGTGGAATCCTAGTCGAAGATATAAATATCCGGCTACTTATGTATGCGGATGATATAGTCATACTAGCTGATGATATAGGTACTCTTCAAGAGATGATCTTTAAACTGGAAAAATATTGCGATCTATGGAATCTAGAGGTAAACTTAAATAAATCAGAAATGGTGGTAGAATTAAATTGCAAGAAAAATGACAGTTCAACGGAAACAATATTAAAATCACCAATGAGTATAAGTAACTAGGAGTAATTCTCACACCGAAAATGAAATTTACCAAACATGTGGAAAGTAGAAATACACAGGCAAAAACAGCTATTAATTGTACTTGGAAAACTTTATATCTAATAGACAAATTCAATTGAGACAAACGTGGAATTTTTTTTTTAGCTGTTTGCAGGTCGATTCAATCATATGCAGCTCAAATTTGGGGTTACGGTATTTTGAGGAGATTGACTTACTTCAAAGATATTTCCTGAAAAAAGTTTTGATGCTGCCAGATTTTAAACCTAATTATGCTCTGATGCTTGAAACTGCCGCGGTGAACAACAATTTATATATGCTGGAACTAAATCTGCTGTACTTATTTCGAGTTATGTTTCAATACCCGGCTAATAGGTTAACGTTTTAAATTGCACGTATACTTGCCCGAAAAAATTTGTTTTGCTTTAAAGAATTGCAAAAGGTTGCAGACAATCTAAATATTCCATGGCCCAGTACACAACCCAATAAACAACAATGGATCACTCAAAGCAATGAACTAACAAAAAGAATAAAACAACATCAGCTTAACCTGTGGTTACAGAATAAAGCAGCAACCTCAAGAATATATAAAGATTTAGATTTCGAAAGAGGTTCAAATTATTTTATCGACAACATAAATCAATCCAAAATAACGTGGGTCTTTAACACAGCGTTTACATTTGCCAGTACTGGCAAGACAGTAAGCATATACATATTAGTTGGCAAAACAATGCAAAAACAAAATAGCTGTAAAAGTGTTTATGTATTAGTGAAAAAGTTTGAATGAATTGCTACTGTCTTGCCAGTACTGGCAAATGTAAACGCTATGTAAGGCAAAATGTGGTCTCATTAAACTAAATTACACACATTCGGGGCGACAACTGAGAACAAGATATGCAAGCTTTGTAATATGGGTATAATGGAAACATTTGAACATTTCCTAGGTGTTTTTCCAGTCCTTAGGAAGTTCCGAATTGTAAGTTTTGATAAACTGTATTTACTTTACACTGAAATGATTGATATACTTAATGGTGAAAAGAAAACGGATTGGGAAAGATTGGTTTATTATTTAAAGTCAGCATTACATTATCGAAATTTTTTAACACAAGAATATAATTAGCTAATTTGTTAAAGACGTTTTATAAAAACATTGTCGAATATTACTTTCAATTTTCTTATTTTCAATAAGAATTTATTTTATAAATTAAGATGATATTTGTAAACAAAAATTTATTGTAAATAATGAAAATCTTACTAAAGAATGGCCCGCATAAAATCTGGACGCATTCAAAACATTATTACAGCGCCCCCTGGTAAATAAAATTCACAACTCTTTTTATATGTTATTTACAAAACATATACTGTTATATGTTATAAATATCAAATTTGTAATTTAAACATTCTTTAGTAGCGACCAGAGACCTGCGCCTTGACGGCTTAAGCCGGCTGAGCCGCGCCGCCGATTATTTTTAACAGCCGCCGCCGCCGGCAATTTATCGACTAAAGTCGGCTTAAAATCAGCCGCCGGTCACAGTCATTTAATCGAATATTCCCTACAAGAAATGCATAACCAAAACAAGAAAAAAATTTTTTCCATTCTTTTTATTTTTAATAAAAAACAGTTTTTTTTTAATAAATAAAAATGTTAATGAGTATTTTCAAAGGTTTTGCGGTAAAAATTTAAAATCTCATTTAGGAATAGATAATAGTCCACAAGCATTAAAATAAGTATATATGCAAATTAATTTTATTATTCAAACTAAAATATGAAAGTTGGTAAAAAAAAATAATTTTTAAATTGGCCTAAGTTTAAGTCGGCTTAAGCCGGCAATATCTTTGCAAGCAGCCGCCGCCGACAAAACTTGACGGCGCAGGTCTCTGGTAGAGACGCGATGGAACAAAATAGACGCGAAAAAATTTTGCACACTTTCATAAAAAACCCAACATATAGTGGCAGTAAAATTGCAAAACTCCTTAAAATTCTTAAATCTACAGTATTTAGTGTTTTAAATCGTTACAAGACCACAGGAACTATAAACAGAGAGCCAAAACAGGTGAAGAAAGTTAAGGTCAACAACCCAACTTTGAAGAAAAATATATTAGTTTCCATTAAAAATAATCCTGGGATGTCCGACCGAGATCGAGCTAAGAAATTTAATACAAGCAGAAGTACCATTCAGCGTATACGTGCAATCAGTAGATTAAAGGCCTACCGAGTGATTAAATACCCAAACCGCACAGAAAAACAGGAGTCTGCGGCCAAAAAACGTGCTATACATCAAAGTTTTAACGAAGTTTAAAGGTTGCATAATGATGGATGATGAAACATACGTAAAATGTATTTTAAGCAGTTTTCTGGAAACAAATTTTATATTGCAACGAAGCGTGGAAACGTCGCCTCCAAATACAAGTACACTAAATTGGATAAATTTGGAAAAAAAATTTACGGTATGGCAAGCGATATGTAGTTGTGATTTAAAGACTGATGCATTTGTGACATCATCAACAATGACGTCAGAATTATATATAAACGAATGTCTACAAAAAAGAATATTACCACTAATTCAACGTCACAAACACTCAGTAAAATTTTGGCCTGATCTTGCGTCATGCCATTATTCAAATGTTGCCATGAAGTGGTACAAGGACAATGGCGTAGATGTAATAGCGAAATATATGAATCCTCCTAATTGCCCACAGTTTCGACCTATCGAAAAATATTGGGCAAATGTTAAAAATAAATTAAAGAAAAGTAAAGAAGAAGCAAAAAACGAACGTTCAATGTTAAGAAAATGGAACAAGTATGCTGCAGAGGTGGGCTCGAAAGATGTGCAAAAGTTAATGGAAAGCATTAAGAGACACGTTCGTTCTTTCATTCGTAACAGCAAAAATTAAAACTTATTTCTTGTTTTCTATAAATCTTAATAAATTACCTTTAATTCAATATATTATTTATAAAAATCTGTCTTTTCTTTTAAAAGTTGTTGCTATTTTAATGCGTCCAGATTTTATGTGGGCCATTCTTTACTACTACAAGGTAGTCTTAAAACCTATATGGTTTACTAACACCCTTTCCTTTAAGGTAGTTTTGGTCGCTTTTTGGGACCCTCGTCTAAAGTAAGAAAGCAACTCGCATCCCAAAAAGCGACCAAAACTACCTTAAAGGAAAAGTCATAAGCTTTCTTTAGAGCAAAAAAAAAAAAACATTCCGGATAAAAAAAAGAATAAAAATAAAGTTTTTAATTTAAAAAAGTTACATGGATGAGAAAGAACACCAGTACCCATGTTCTGTAACTTTAGTGAGAACTTCTTGCAACGAAAAGATGTGAAACAAAATATTCCATCGTTTCTCGAAAAGTGAGAAAAATTTGTGTCTGTAACTCATGTCGAAAACTATCAAAAGAGATTACGTCGTTACGTTATAAATGTCATAATATTGCACTCGAAGCCGATGTGACATTGCAGACGTTCAGAACGCCAGTAACACATCGTTGACGGCGACCAAAATTTACTTAAATTGAAAATTTTTCAACGAAGGCGGCAAAAACACAACCGTCGGCTATGCCAAATTATGTAAAGAGCGACTTTAATGTTTGTTGTTTGCAAACGAGCTTTGAAGACATCCGTATATTTTATAAAAATCTTAAAAGCAAAATAATAAAACAATGAAAAATGTGCCAAGAATAAAATATTATTATTATTATTCTTTGCATTTTTAATTGTTTTTTAGTGTTAAAATTTTTTCTCGCCCCATTTTTTTCGTGAGTTTATTTGACAGTTCAAAGCGGGAACTTTTCTCACCAAAATGTTACAGACACACTTTTTCTGTAAATTGGCTAGTAATTTCCTTACGTGACAGCTGTTTGTTTCAATTTATGGCATTTTTGTTTCATTTCACACATTTCAATCGAAAACTTTCTCGACGCGAGAGTTACAGAACATGGACACAGTATGGCCAAAATGTCAAACTCAGAAACTTTTTGACCGATCTTGTTGAAAATTTGTGTCTTAACTACTATCCAATAGGACTAAATCGGAAGAAATCGATTCAAAAATTGGGTCACTTGACATGAAATCCCCCATATTGAACTTCCAATAATCAACTGCAGGAATATCATCAGGCAGCTCAAGAAATAAATTTGCTTTTTCCTCAAGTTGATTCAAAATAAAAATCTTTATTAAACAAACGAGTTTCTTATATATGTATGAGGGGCTTAAAGCACAAGGGGTTCAAGTGACTTATGTTAAATAATAAAACAAAAGCGGTTGTTTCGCTTGTGCTCCAAGCGAAGCAGGTATTTTAATGTCAAGTGCTTGAATTAATCAACATATCTGGCGTCTGGATGATAATCCTACATTCACCTCTTGTGCTCTGAATATCTTCTCAAGTTCAGAAAAAGACATTTAAAACTTTTGTGCTTTAAGCCCCTCTTATGATATTTTCATTTGAAAAGTTTTTAATATTGCTATTTGTATCATAAGCTTATCCAGGTGTCGAACATTCCGTTTAAATAATTAGTTCAAAAGTTTTGTCGTTTAAAGAGCAAAATGTAAAATAAACAAGCTCATAACGAAGCCATGTTTTTTAATTAAAGTCAATGTTCCAAGAGCCTCTACTACATTTTTGTCTCTGGCTTTGTTAATTTCCTCTTCAAAAGCATTTATTACAACGTAATTTTTAATTTTTAGTTTAATTGACAAATCTGGGGTGGGCAGAATCGGGTCAATCTAAGCCAATGCACAACACGGACCAATCAAAGTTTTCACATGACTTTGACACACATTTTTTGTAGAAAAACGCATGATCGATGTCGAAGACAGTCATTTATTAAGTCTTACTCACAGTCACAGCTGTTTAAGCACTTTGCTAAAACCAAAAATTAATTATACTTAACAATTTAAGGTAAAAGTTAATTAATGAAACGGATTCCACAACTTGAAAACAGTTCTATGTTTACAAATATTTGTACATACATACATACAATTCTACGTTACATGATTTAAAAGGTACCAAATCACGCTTAATATAAGGAATATATCACGTGATTATATGTGCAACAATTTTGTTTATTTATTTTTGTAATGTACTTGCCGGTTTGTTTGAAAGTTTAATGAACTTTAGTTTTTACAGTCCAACATAAACAATTTGCTTTTGCAGTTTTTTTTGTTTAAATTAATTTAAAAACAAAAATAGTAAATTTTACTTCATGACAAATGACTCATGCATGTGTCTATTTACATTTGTTCACTTCATTAAGCATTTCCTTAAGTTATGCCTGCTTACAAGGTCTTGTAATATTGATAAAGTTGTTTGTAATGAATGGTATGCTTTTTTAAGAATGAGTTAATAAAGATATACTGCCTGTTTTAAGAACTCGTTTAACTAACATTTAAAACAAAAACAAATTTTGTGTTTGCATATTCTGTCATACTTAAGGCCTAGAACAGAGTACAGTAGTTAAAGTAGTAGCTGAAACTGACGAATGCTCTGTAGCGCAACAAAGTTCAAAATTTAGAATTTTGCGCTTCAAATTAAATTGCTACGACTACTTAACTCAGTTGACAACTTCTTCAACTGAATTGAAAGATTTTAAATTTATTTTAAAATTTAATGAAATAAAAGACAATTTTTAAAATACTTAACTACAAAAATTAATTTTGACTGCTGATCAAGAGACTTGAGCACACACAGTACAATCGAATTGGAAGACTTAGTAGTCAACTTGAAAAAATCAAAATCTTTTGATTTTTCTTCAACCAACTCGACAACTAATCAACTGACAAGGCCATACACGCTTTGATTTGAACAACAACCGACTCAGTTGACAATTGAATTGAATCGTATATACGAGAGTGTGAGATAATACCCTTTTTTGCATCTGCGCTAAGTACTTTTTTTTAGCAAGAAAGTATTTTTTATTAACTTTTTTCTTGTATTTGCCAGAGCTGTAAATGAATCATTCATTTTTGATTTTAATTCATTAATGAATTAGAAAATTTTGAATTAATTCTTTTTACACAAATTAATGAATTTAATGAAAATTGAGTCAATTCAAATGAATTAGACAGAAATGAATTTCAATTCGTTTTCCAATTCAAATGAATTTGTAACATGAATTGCATTTCGTTTCTAATTCAAACGAATTTCTTAAAGTGAATTGCAATTCATTTTACAGATTCATTTGAATTGAATTGATTTTGAATTTAATTAAATGAATTAGAAAAATGAATTGCAATTCAAATGAATGAAATCAAAAATGAGTTGCAATCAATCAAATTCAAGAGCAGATCTAGGGTGAATTACTAAAATGAACTATTTTTTATTGCAGTATGAAGTTTTTAAAACATAAAGTAAACAAATTTTCCAATTGTAGGAAAAGTAGTAAGAATTTCGGGTAAACGAACATAGCTTTGACAGCAAAAAAATGTTGTTGAGATTCAAAATTGCTAAAATCTTTAAAATTCGATTGAATTTAAAAAAAATTAATTTCCCACAATACACAAATATGAGATTATTTAAACAAAAAATTATTGTTAAACACACTTTTAATAATATTTTACACTATTTAATAAAAATAAAAATTTAAGTTTCTTTTAGCAAATAAACAAAAATAATTAAATTCCTATTTTGCCGCTACCTGACAATTCCATTCCAATGCAAAATAAATTCAAAATTCAATCAATTCAGTTCAAATGAGTTGGAAATGAATTGCTAATTCTTTTTTCTAATTCAGTTTGAATTAATTCAAAATCAATTCAATTCAAATGAATCTGTAAAATGAATTGCAATTCACTTAAAGAAATTCGTTTGCATTGGAAACGAATTGCAATTCATTTTACAAATTCATTTGAATTGGAAAACGAATTGTAATTCATTTCTGTCTAATTCATTTGAACTGACTCAAAATTCATTCAATTCATTTAATTGTGTGAAAAGAATTAATTCAAAATTTGCTAATTCATTGCATGAATGATTCACGAATTAATTCAAAAATGAATGATTCATTTACAGCTCTGGTATTTGCGTACAATTTGTGTTGTATTGTAATTTAGGGCACTCGTAAAACTGCTCTGAGTGGAGAAGCAGCTCGCGCTTTTTGTCATTATTTCTTAAGGGCAAACAGGTCGTTTTTGTTTGTCTGCTTTTGTTGCGTTTTGCGTTGTCACCCCGCATTGGTTAGTGTTTCGGCGTCGTGTAACTGTACCGAGTTACAGTTTTTGCGGTATCTGCATTAACTATATGCAATCGTTTTAAACCTCAATGTTTTGATGTGTTGTCTGGTGGAGAACCAAAGAAAAAACGCATGTGACTAGTGGAGAACCACATATAACTCAGACGTTTTACTGGTGGAGTACCAAGGAAATAACTCAGACGTTTTACTTTGGAGACAAGATATACTCTGGAGCTTATTCTGTAAGCTCTTCACCTTCCTATACGAAGGTCTAGATCGATCGAGAACTTGTGGATGAGGCTCCAACAAACCGTGTGATATCCTGGCAATATAACTCTAGATAGTTAGCCAAAAATTTTTAGTGTTTAAGCCAGTGTTCGAAAATAAACACTAAATATCGTTCTTTAATGTTCGGTTCGGTAGATTTTTGGAAAACACAAACGCTATTAGTGTTTGTGTAGAAATTCATTAAAAAAAATAACGTTTCCCTGTTAGTCATCTTTCGAACACAAAAATAATACTGTTTTTATCACACACAAGAAAAGATGAGAACATTTAATTCCGTTCGGTTTTTTTTGAAAATCCACAAACTTCGATGTGTTCGGTTCGGCTCATTACTGTTCGTCCTTTTTGGCTGGCAAAAAAAAAAACAAAAATTTTTTACAAATACAAAATGCACACACGAAAAAAACATTAAAGAACATTAAAATATAATGTTTTTCTACAGTATCACTACAATTGTTCTGTTTTTTAATGAAGAACCGAACATTATATAATGTTCTGTTCTTTCTCGAAAATAGTTACGAACGGTATTAAGGGTTGTGTATTATTACACAATCACTAAAAAAATAGATATCGTTATTGGGTGTGTGAGCCGAACGTTAAATAATGTACTGTTTATTTTCGAACGCTGGTTTAAGCAAAATCAAAAAAAAAAAAAAAAGTATTGTAATTTATGATCATATTGTGATGGATATAAAAACTTTTTGTGTTTCGTTTGTTTTACTTTTATTAAATAATTATCATTTTTTTGGCGCAAAGTTTTAAGCAACAGCTGCCTTTTAATTTTGAAAATCAGTGCTGTTAACGCTTGATGGAATGCTACGATTGCATTTCTTACCCTAACGAAAAGTTTATTGACTTTTAATTTCCACAATAACAATTGTGTATTTATTTTTTAACAGAATGTTCAAAAAAGTTCAATAAGGCAATTAGGATAATGATGTGGAATATACTCCCTAAGCCTTTTTATATTAATGGCAAACTTTCAAATTGAGTTTATCTCTATACTTACATATATGTGCTGCATATTCTAAATATATAACATATTACTCTTTCTTATTTTAAAATACTCAAACAATTGCTTTATGCATATTATAGAACTTCACAAATTTATCTTCATTGAAGAAAATATAATATAATCAACTTTATATTAGTCTCTTTTATATTTAAAAAATACTCAACAATTTTTTTAATTTTGTTTATATTCAAAATTCCTCCTTATGGAAAAATCCATTGGAGCAAAAAAAAAAAAGTTGAAAAATTATTTTTATGAAGAAAGGAATTTTTACAACATGAAAATTAATTAAAATTGTTATTGATAATCTTTCATTCTTGACGTGGCTCGGGCTCGAACCCTGGCCGGCAGGTTACCATGACATGTTTCGATCGCAACCACTCGATCTCCTCAGATGGATTTGCCGTCTTACACTCGCAGCCATCGACGACTGCTGACGTCAAAAGTCAAACATCAATCCTTAAACCAAATTGTATTTTAACATTTGGTAGATCGAAATTTGCTTTCCTGAATGATTATCCATTTTAATTGATTTTACATGTCAACAGAAAAGAGAAAGACAAAATGAAAAAACAAAAAATGTACTTGGACTTCAAGAAAAATTCTTGACAATAGTACGAAAAAACAGAAGTAAGGAAAAAACATGTAAAATCAATTAAAATGGATAATCATTCAGGAAAGCAAATTTCGATCTACCAAATGTTAAAATACAATTTGGTTTAAGGATTGATGTTTGACTTTTGACGTCAGCAGTCGTCGATGGCTGCGAGTGTAAGACGGCAAATCCATCTGAGGAGATCGAGTGGTTGCGATTGAAACATGTCATGGTAACCTGCCGGCCAGGGTTCGAGCCCGAGCCACGTCAAGAATGAAATATTATCAATAACAATTTTAATTAATTTTCATGTTGTAAAAATTCCTTTCTTCATAAAAATAATTTAATGAAAAAATAAATTTCATGAACTTAATCCTAATTAAAAATATTAAAAATTTGGATTAAAAACCATAAATAGTTCAACAAAATAACCACAATACTAATTGTTGAAAAATTAATCTTGAATATCTAACTTTAAAGTAACATTTCAATTAAAAAATTTCTCCCTATGGGAAGAAAAAAATTCCTCCTTTTGGGAAAACACGTAGGGAGGAAATTGAAATTTAAAAATTCCTCCTTATGGGAATCACGTAGGGAGGAAAAATCATATACAGAATCCCCATATTTATACTACCCAAAGAAAATTTAATATTGAAAATTGATACAACCATGGTGAATATCGCTTAAGGTGGAAGTACATAACACGCGTTAGTTCGTCGACGAGTATCGTGCGTTTAAAAACTTTAGCGCGTAAAAAATTCCAAGTTACATAACACGCGTTACAAAAGCCATTCCTGTAAGCTGTTTTTTATTTGTTTACTTATTTGTGCATTAAAAACGGGTTCGAAAGTATATCAAGATTTTGTCATTTTATTGAATTTATTCTTTTTATATTAATATTGTTTGTTTTTTAAGCTCTTTAATAAATTTTTCTTTCATGATTCACAAATTTGTTAAATTATTCTTTTTATTATATACACAACGCGTAAAAAAGTTCAAAGCTTACCAACTTTCTGGCGCAAACGCGTCAAAATATTTTGCATGTACCTTGTTCTTTGAAAATACACTAGTTTAACTATTTTGACAGAAGACTACAGAGAGCGCGCGCACTAACGCGTGTTATGTACTTCCACCATTATTAGTACAAACTTTGCATTCAATATTTTACACGCTAAATAAACATTAGTGTTGAGTGTAAAACTTAGATTTGACGATCTTTAATATGGCAAATTTTTTAATTATTTACAATTTTCTTTAATATTATTTAATATTTGTGATAAACTTCGTTTGTTTACTTAGTTGGCATTATTATTTTCGCATTCAAGCGTTCAGAATACAAAATAATATTTTATTTAAGCGCAACTAAGATTTGTCGTTGGTGTTAAGTGCCGGTTTACACACGTCAAGTTTTACTCGTCAAGTTTTGTGGTTTTAGGAGAGAAGGGAAAGGAGAATGTCATTTCTTTTCCCCTCTCTCCTAAAAACTCAATACTTGACGAGTCAAACTTTACGTGTATGAACCGGCACTAATTTTCCTGGATAATCCGGTTCTAATTGGGTTCTGATAAAAGATCCATTTTCAGCCATTATTTTAAGCACTTAAACAGAAATTCTGATACGTAAAATTGGTTTTTAATATCTTTAGGCTTAAGTTTATGAGGCATTCAATATTGTTACTTGTTTTTAATTATAATGTTTGTGTTACTACTATGAATATGGATTTTAGCCGAGCTTTGTCTCTAACTTCAGATTCCAAACTTTTTTAGCCTTCCCAGATGTATGTTATCATTGGCAATATATAATTAGCAAAATCATCTGTAAAAAACTCAAAACTTATACTACCAATGTTTAAAATATTTTTAAACGATTTCACATTTGTTTTCTTTTTCAACCAAATTTTTTATACATATTTAAAAAACGCTTGCCGCTTTTATAAATATCGGCCAGTAAAAGAAATAAAAACTTGCATACATAGTAAATAGGGGCGAGATTTGGTGTATTTAACTTAATTTATTTCAATTAAATCAAACTTAAAAAAGGTAATCTCGGATAAATCTTTCTCAAATTATGGTGAACTATATGCTTTTAAGGCCTTATTTCGGGCGAAATATTAGTCAAGCCCATAAGAAAAAGTAGACGTGATAGACGGCGATTTTCGCTGCAGACCCTTCAAAATTTAAGTGCTAATTAACTGTCAGTAGGAAGAACTTCTGAAACTTAGTTTCTGTAAAGTATCCTGATGGCTCGTTAAGGGCGTCTCAGGAAGTAGAAGGAACGCGGATAATCTCTGCCTTTGAAAAACTTTACAAATTGCCTGCCTGGAGGTTGCTGGCATCCCCAACACCAGGATCGGATGCGGAAGCCTAATAAGCTACCGCATCTTAAATAATACTTATTAATGAAACCTCAACTATATTATAGGGTCTTCGGGAACATATATAACTGTCTGCCAAATCTTTGAAAACATTTGTGTATTCTTAAACATCTTTTTTATACCCTCCATCACCTCTAGTGGTGAATGAGGGTATACTAAGTTTGCCATTCCGTATGAAACATTTTTATTATTCATCTCAATATATTTCCTGGCTCCTTGAGTAATTCGAAGTCGATTGAGCCATGTCCGTCTGATGGAATGTCAAAAGCTACTGTGTTTTTGACATGTCGACCAACGAAAGCAACCCTGCAGATAACGAGACTAGTCCATACATGCATGTAAAGAGTAGTTCATAAAGGAGTAGGAGTACTCCAAAGGTAACCCAAATCTATTGAAAAAACAAGGTCTATTTAACATTACGATGTCCTAGGGCTGGAGCCTATAACCCAGTTTTGCATTTCAACGTAGTTGTCTTAAAACTACTCAATTTTCATACATACTCCTAGTGGAATAGTTTTGAAACTACTCCATAGTATACTCCAGAGGATTAGTTTTAACTTCGTTTAAAAACTAAAACATTTCGTTTAAAAACGAAGACATGTCGTTTCACTACGAACTCTTTGTAACAATGACATGGTCCATGCTTGCATAACATTGGACCAGTCCTGGGAGTAGTCCATTTAATCAAAACGGATCACGTAGTCCAATATTATCTGCAGGGAACTAATAAAATACATTGTTGTGTTTTTGGTGTGTTTACTTGTTGTAGAATCGCCACCACCCAATACATGAATTCGCCTTGAATTTTTGCTTTCGAAACAAAGCGCAATAGATTTTTTTTTCAACGTCACACAAACCAACAATTCAACAACATAAAGAGTTATTAATAAGATTTCTGTATGACGTGCTAAGTTCCCAATTTTTCATATTTGATAAATACACCGAGATTCTTTGTTGAGGAAAAGCTAGCTTCTATGCGCATTTCACTGGTTGCTTAGGCCATCTTATCAGGAAACCTTTTCCAAAGATTTTAGAAAAGCCAAAAATATTATACAAATAAAACCCAAAAAAGCGAATAAGTCTTACTTGTACCAATATCAAAGCTTAAACAAAACACCAACAATAAACAGTGAGTTTATCTTTTCTTACATTCCCCTACAATTGGTTGGCTTTTTCCGACTCGAATTGTAGTTATAAGTGGGTAAAAAGAAAAAACAAAATTAAAAACAAATTGCTTCCATTTATTTTCTTCGTAAGAAAACAAAAAAAAAAAAGAATTTGCCAGTTCAGTTTTTTTTTGCATGGGCACATGCAAGTATATTATCAAAGTTGCTTAGGCCAGCTCATCCAGTGAAATGCGCATAGAAGCTAGCTTTCCCTCAACAATAAATCTCAGTGTATTTATCAAATATGAAAAATTGGGAACTTAGCACGTCATACAGAAATCTTTTTAATAATAAATTTTGTATTCCCAAAAATAGCTTTGATAACATAAACCTATGTTTACAATAGGCAGCAACATTTTCACTGGTGTTCATAACACTGCTTTACAAATTTTAAGTTTGGAAAAGTACTAAGAACGCCACATGCCTAGATAAGTTAATTGGGACTTCCTGAATACGAAAATATTGTCGTTCCACAAAATCCTTAATAAAAACTTTATTTTTCATCCGATTTTTTTCAAATTAAATATACTATTTGGTTAAAAAATAAAACATTCCAGATATTTAATATAACGTAGAAAAAAACGAAATAAAAATGAAAAATTTTGAAAAAAGGCAAAAATAGGGAAATTTTGAACTTGGAGGTGCCATTACTCAGCCATTTCTTATCAGATAGAAATTTTCAGCACATCAACGGAAAAGGCATTCAATTACCTTTCCAACGATATGCCACTTATTTCGATTTGGTTGGGCTCCACAAGGGTTTGAGTGGGACCATACACCGAAAAACAAAAGTACCGTTGGCTGTAGGAAAAATCGCCCAAAGAAAAATGGCCCAAAAAAATAAATGAAAAATCGCCCAAAAAAATTCCATGTAAAATTGGGCTTGAATTCATATGAAAAGTGACCCAAAATTTTTGGACTATTTTTCGTTATTATTGGGTGATTTTTCATTTTTTAAATTTGGTGAAATTACCCAAAAATATTATATGAAAAGTAGCCCATTTTTCGGGCCATTTTTCATTTTTAAAATTTCGTCAAAATCTTACATACTATTTGTCTAAATCATTCATTATTACTATACGTCGAATTTCTAAATGTTATTTATAAATATAACGGGACATATTGCAAAAAGGTGGCATGTCATAACGTCCAGTGTCATAGTGTCCGTGGACAAACTCGAAAGCATAGCTTACAAACTCGAAAGCATAGACGTCCTTTGGCCGGGCGCAAGGATTTTCTCCTCTTTGATAAAACGACTACCGGCTTCGCTAGCTAAACCTTCTCTGCACAGCAGGCCTTCGGCCGGGGGCAAGAATTTTCTCCTCTATGGTAAAACAAAAACCGGCTTCGCTAACTAAGGCTTCTCTGCATAGCCGGCCTTCGGCCGGGCGCAAGGATTTTCTCTTCTATGGTATAACAAATACTGGCTTCGCTAACTAAAGCTTATCTGCGAAGTCGGCCTTCGTTCGGAAACAAGGCAGATTTTAGAAGATTTACTTAGCTAAACCGGTACTTGTTATACCATAAAGGAAAAAATACTTGCGCCCGCCCAAAGGAAGGTTATGCAGAGAACCCTTAGTTAGCGAAGCCGGTTTTTGTTATACCATAGAGGAGAAAATCCTTGCGCCCGGCCCAAGGCCGGCTATGTCGAGACGCCTTAGTAAGCGCTTCCGGTATTTGTTACACCATAGGGGAGAAAATCCTTGCACGCAAAAGTGTTTTCGTTATATGTTTAATATATGCACCCAGAGAAAAAACAACAAAACCATTTTTAAAAAAATGTTGACCATATTATGTTTAATTTAACCAAATAATTGTCACCGACAACCATATTATGGTAAAATAAGTTTCTTTAAAAATAGTTTTGTTGGTTGTGACCATAATTAAGCTTGTTTTTCTCTGCGTGTATGTAGATTTTTGTTTGTTTTTAACATCTTTAGTAATTATGAACCTTATGACATTTTTAAAAATGACATTATGTCAATTTGCAAAGTGTCTAAATGCCCACGGACGTTATGACATTTTCAAAAGTGTCACAGTGTCCATGGACACTACGACACTGGACTTTATGACATGCCACCTTGCAAAAAGCTATATTCTGTTTTGAGTAATTGATTATAACTATGCAGTGATTAATTAATATTTAACTATTGAAGAGTGCACAAAGTTTGGCGGAGGGCTCGAATAAGTATTACTGTCAATACTGACGAGCAGCTGTTGAAGATACAATGCAATTTTAAACATAAAACTTACATTTGTATTTAATAAATTTATATGAATAATAAACGCTTTTTTGCAAATTGGGTAATTTTTTTTTTTTTTTGGGAAAAAATTCGTTTTTGCTTTTTGGGTAATTTTTCATTTTTTTTTTTGGGCCCTTTTTCGTTTTTTTTTTGGCAAAATTTCATATATAACTTTTTGGGTCATTTTTCATGTTCTATTGGGCGAATCTTCATTTGGGCGATTTTTCATTTTTTTTTGGCCATTTTTCTTTAGGCAATATTTCCTACAGCCAGTACCGTTATCTAAAAAACGGTACTTAGGAAAAAAAATTACAGCGTTTTTCGTGTTCAGGAGGTCTCAATTAACTTATCTAGGCATGTGGCGTTCTTGGTATTTTTTGGCTGTAAGCCAGTGTAATTAACGCTTAAAGGCCCAAATACACTGATCAAAATACCCATTAAGCATTGTGGTAGTATTAGTGAAAATGTGTTTGTATGTGTCACACCGACGATGCTGGATGGAAAATCAAAAAATTTTGATATGACGGCGAATATTACGTCCAGCACACGTACACGATGAATTCGCCCGCTGGACAAGCATTTGACAAGTGTATTTGGCCCTTGATAGATACTACAGATTTAGCGAAGTAAAATTTTCTTTATAGAAACCTCTTCCGGTGCCATGTTATTTTGGTAGCTTTTTAAGCTTACGCACATGATTACAACTTTCGAAAGAAGACTTTTTATAAGAGTCGAAAAATGTTAGACCCCTTTCACACTCGGCAAGTTACTTGCGCAACTTTTGGTTTTTAGACGTCAGTAGTAAGGTCGGGGTAAAGAAAAAAAAAATTGAGTACATACTTTGTTGTACTCGGCAAGTAACTTGCGCAACTAACTTGCCGAGTCTGAAAGGGGTCTTACCGATTATAGTGACCAACCTTGTTACAGTCTATTTGAAACTTGAAGAGAACAACTGCTCTTTTTTTAAAACACGTAATTTTTGTTCGTTTTCAATGAAATGCATTCATATTTGGCATAAGTTTGAAGAAATCTGCCCATATCTATTGAATAGTTTTCAAAATAATGTAAACATATGTATGTTTATCTAAAATTCAAAGAAAAAGCCCGCCCTAAAAAGTTTTACTGCCGGCTTTAAAACCATATTTCCTTTTATAATATTTACTACTAATCGCTTGTTGTGGTTATCGGCAGCTCTTCTTTGAATTGAATTCTATACAAACTTGTATGCAAATTAATAAATTGTATCAAATTTATTAATCACAATATTTATTAATAAATTTAAGACCAACTTTAACTTCTATGCCACACAGGTTAACAAATTTGATAACGTTTTAACGCCTGCGCTCGTTAATTTTTCAAGGTGTCAATTAATCACTGTTTATTTTGTCAATAAAATTCTTTTAATTTATAAAACAAAATATGTATGTTTGTTTTTGGAGATACATAGGTACATATATTTATTTATTTTATTTAAATTTTCTTTAAAAAACAAAGAATGCATCAAGGTTTAATTCCATATATTGAAGGCATTTAAAATTCACCTTCTTGGGAACAAAATACTAATGCATTTGTTAAACCGCTTATTTGTTTAAAAAATTTAAATAATTTTTAATAAAATTTTAGACATTTTTTTAATCGATTTATTGAAAGCAGTTTTATTGTTTCTTGAAACTTATTGTGTTTTATTACTTGAACCAAATTTACTTCCTAGATTTAGATACTAAAAACAGTTGCCTAAAATACGACTCGATTTACGAGAAATGTTTATTAACAATAAATTGTTTATTCTTTTGTTTAATATCTTGTTATTCACCCGTGTTAACCGACTATTATCTGCAAGACATATTTATGAACGCATTTGTACATCAATTTAATATTTTGAGCTATTTCTGATTATATTCAAGATAATGTTTGAAATAAAATTTAAAAATTACAAACAGTAGTAAATTTATGTTCGGAGCACAGACATCAGATAACGATTTGTAAGTTTTTCTTTTTAGCTACCCGTCATTTATAAGTGGTCGGTTTCTTTTAGCTTAAGAATCGACATTAATAAAAGATACAAATAGTTATTTGCTTGGCCTGCATTTAAAACTCGACTCAGCCAAATTATTTTTATGTCCACATCACAACAGTGAAAAGGGTATTATGCGTTGGTGCTGATGTTTGTTTCGCCTTTAAACATTAGACTCAATTTAAAGTAGACCGATCTACTCGAAATACTTTTTGAGTCGATCTAACAATGTACGTCCGGGTGGCTGTTGTGCGCAAATTGCAGGTCGTATTTTTGAAGATAAATTGATGAAATTTGGTACATAGATTCCAGTTGCCACAAGTACCAAGCCTATTGCAAAATTAAAGAATCAATCAATTATTTCACATAACCCCAATGCAAGCTTCTTTTCGGAAAAGAGTCTTTGTACCCATAAGTTTTATTATATTGGTATTTCGATTAAATTTGGTCCAAAGTTATTTGATTGCAATCTTAATCATCCTATCAAATTTTATTGGAATCGGTTCATATTTAACCCATCTAAATACTATTCCCGAAAATAGCTTTTAATTTTATAACTTCTTAATTTATCAGGGGTGTTCTGGGAAACGAAAACGCAAATCGAAAGAATTATAAATGTCGTTTTTTAGTAAGATTTCTGTACTAAAACAATTTTATGACAAATATCATACAAATATTTCTCTATTAAACAGAATTTTATAGCAAAAGTTATAAAAATCTATATATAAATCGGCTAAGGCAAACCAGTTAAGAACACTTTCCTCCTCTGTATGTCAACCGATTTGAACAAAATATACACCATTTAAGAGGTATTTACTCAAAGAAATGCACAATGTATATTTTATTAAAATCTGTTCAATAATTTCAGAGTTATAAGCGTTCAAAATTGTTACTAACACAAATGCAAAATAAAAAAATAAAAATTTATTTTCAATTATCAAATAATAAAAAGTTAGGGTGTTCGATTATTCGACATTTTTCAGAAACCGGTTTTCGAATATTTCGACTATATAAATCAGACCAGGCAAAACTGTTAAGAACGCTTTTTTCCTTTGTTTGTCAACCGAAGCTCTGTGGGGAGAAAAAGAGGAGAAATATGGGAAACTAAAAATTTTTTTTTTACTTTTCTGTGCTTCATGTGATAATTTTTAAATTTTCTATAATATAGAACTTAGAAACATAATATTATAGCTGTAGGATCCTGAGTGAGTGATAACCTATACGATAAAAAATGCTGGTATTTTTTGTTTTTCATCTGGAACTTTTTGAATTTTCGTTAATATTCGACCTATAAAGATAAACTTCACACATACACACACTTTTTCAACAATTTAAATTCAACTTTATTAACTGAGACACATGGTCTGCAATCACACCTGTTGTAAGGGGAGCTTTTTGGTACTTTTTCGTTCTACATCTGGTACTTTGATTAATTTTCGTTAGTATTAGACATAGAAACATAAAATTAAACGTGCAACGACCTGAGTAGATGACAATATATAAAGGAGACTTTTTGATACTTTTTTGTTTTTCAATTGGTATTTTTTATACTGAACTTACAAAATTAAATTACTCACGTAAAAGATTAAATATGAAACGGAGGTTGGTCCCCCGCCAAATCGATCCACTTTGAAGGAAAAAATAAATGCTCGAAACAAATAAATTCATATATACTTAGATGAATTATGTTTTCTTCATATTTACAAAAAAAAAATCATGGTCGAATTTTGACCATAAGGGGAACACTAGTTAGATTAAAAGAGTAATAATTGCGTTTTCGATTTCCAGAACACCCCTGTGTGTTGGTATTGACAACAAAATTTGGCGGCAATAATATGTCGTTTTTGTCTATGTCGTGACAAAATTTTGTGCAGGTAGATCTTAAATTAACCACAGGTCCCATATGAACCCCCATCCTGAAATCACTTAAAGGCAAACAAATCTCATATAAATGAATATATCTTGATAATATTCAATACAAAGAATTTTTATATGAATATTAAGGCGGGTCCACGATTGCCCATGGGTCCCAAAAAGGATTCACTCTCTATAATTTATTTATTTTAATACTGTGCTGCATGATAAAATATGATCTTGCTTGACCGACTATACTTTCTTACGTGTTATACCCTGCAAATAATAGGACCAGTCCAAACACGCCTGTAAAGAGTAGTCCACAAGAAACCAGGACTAGTCCAAAACTAACCCAAACGTATGGAAAAAACCTGGTCCATTTAACATTACGATGTCCTAGGAGAGGACCATATAACCCACCTTTGGACCACTAAGGAGTAGTTTTAAAACTACTCCATGATATACTCAAGAGGATTAGTTTTGAAGTCGTTTAAAAACGAAAGCATGTCGTTAAAAAACGAAGACATGTCGTCTCACTACAAACACTTTTTAACAATGACATGGTCCATGCTTGCATTACATCGGACCAGTCCATGGAGTAGTCCATTTTATAAAAATGGATCAGGTGGTCCAATTTTATTTGCAGGGTATATGTAAATGTTGCAACTTACAAAATATATTCTTTTGGGGACATCCCTTTAAAAAAATTAAGTTATCGCACTTAAAAGCTTTAGAAGCTTTAATAAGCGAAGCCGGTGTTAAATAAACCATATAGGAGAAAATCGTGCGCCAGGTCAAACGCCAGCTATGCAGAGAAGTTTAAGTTAACGATTGTGTGTTTTCGGTAATTCGGCATTTTTAGTTTTGGGTATATGACGCCAATCTAAATAATATGTTTGTATGTTTAAAACCATCTACTTTGTGAGAATTATTACATAAAAATTTGAAAATAAAATTTTTCATTATTTTTCGGACCTTTTTCATAATTATGGGATATAATATCCATATTGTCTGGGAGTTCTTTCATATTTTTTTGGCCTTATTTCATACCATTTGGACGGACTGTTTTTGGGAGCAATTTTATAAATTTGCTTCATTTTCCCAGTTTGGGACTTATTTAATTTATTTTGGGATTTATTTCTCTCTTGCCATTTGGGACTTATTAAATTTATTTTTGGATTTATTGCACTAGGACTAACTGCACCTGGGACTTATTTCGTGGGTCCCCTCTTAGTTGGCCAGATTGCGGTTGATTTTTTAGAATACACTTAAGGTGACATCGTCGTATGAGCGACATTATCTTATAAGTTGTCTTTTATCAAACTCTATGTGCCTTATTAGTTGTCTTGCATAAAATGCTTTCTTATGCCGTAGTTGAATGCTTTTCAACCACTTGGCTTGGTTTACTTAAAATTCTCACATTCTTTTTTTAATTGTTGATTGAAATACCTGCATACAATTTACGAATTAACACAAACCAGTTAAATTGAAAACATGCTAATGAAGATAGCCGCGGGCTGTTTAAATAACTACATAAATACATATGTATGTATATTATAGTTTTTGTCGTAGACGAAAAAGTAGACGACATTGTCATGCATGAAGTCGTTGACGACAAAGTAGGAGATATTGACTTGTTTGTAGCAGAAAATATATATATTTTATAGGATATATTGTCTTGTATATAATCGTCGACGAAATTATTAAAGACATTGTCGCTCATCTCGTCTTGTGTGACCGCGCCGCCATTTAAAATTTCGTCGACTATTTGTATTGATATATTCTCAGTATGTTTTTAATGGTTTTAAGTGTCGCATATTCACAAAAGAGTACCAGGTGCATTGTAATATATTTTGTTGATGCAGAGTAAAATTATACCATTTTGCAAGTGATACGATGTAATGCTATGTTCACATTTGGGTTTTTAAACGCGTTTAAGCAAAATGTTGATTTAGCTAATCAAAGCCGTTCACATTACATTTGAGATGATTAAGATGACAGATGATTAAGAAAAAACACACACACAAAAAAACAACAAGCAAATTTAAATTTCTTTAAATTATTAAAAATGGATAAAAACACTTTTATAAAGTTATCAGAAGATTATTTTAATAATTTTAATGATGTCATTGTGAAAATTTATGAATTATTTAAGAAAAAAAAAAAAATAAAAACATTAAGCAGAAATATTGGCCGGTTGTACACGGTTGTTGGCGATTCTACATTTGAGGTATGTTCAGTGGATTCTATGTGGTTTATGAAGTGATTTAGTTGTAATCATGTCAATTTGAAGTGATTAACAAATCACTTCAATGTATGGGTAATCATCTCGGGTTTGAAGTGATTAGAGCTTAATCACGTTCGAGCTGCTTAAACGCGTTTAAGAACCCAAGTGTGAACATAGTATAAGATAATTTGCACAACATTGTGAAAAGTGCTAATATTTTCTCATGTTACAAATTAATAAAGGTTCTAAAATTCACACAAGACATACATATGTACATAAATCACTCCTTTTATTTTAAAAGTTTAAGGTTTCTTTTAACTACGTGGATATATTATTTTTTTAAACCATAAATTAACAAACATTTATTTATTTATTTAGATATTTTTTTGTTGGTTTTTAGTTGCATTAAATTAAGATTTGCGACAAGTTCATGGCTTCATTATTTATATTTTTTACAGCTGAGTTTTTTGTTGTTTTTTTTATTTAACCTGCAACTGTTTAAGCAAGGTTGGCAACTGATACCGTTGTTAATACAAATACCCAAGGCGAATTAACTAGAAGGTGAGGTCAACTCTACAACTACAATGCTTCTATGGTCGGGTTGTCAAAAATATTTCTAGTAAAAAAAAAGGTTTGTTTACATAAAAAACTAGTAAAAAAGCACCATATGTTGACTTGACCCCACCTTCTAGTAAATTCGCCTTGACAAATACCTCTTAATTACCGTTTAAAATTGAGTACCGGTATTTCTATCGATACCGAAATAATAAATAGTTTCATTCCGTTATTGATACTGATCCATTAGCACAAGTCTTGACAATTTGAATTTGTCTCTACTCCGCCAAATTTATATTTTTTAAGAAAGTGTAAATTTTGTAAATATATTAAAATTTTTACAATATTTTAGAAAAACATCCCTCCATGATCTAAGTCGTTCAGAACCCTTCCATGTTTTTTCATTTTTTTTTTTTAACATTCTTGTTTGGTTTGGTTAATTGAATTGTAAACCCGTTTCTGTACCGTTTCTGGTATAACCATATAATTTAAATACTGCTACCGAAATAATAAATACTTTAACACCAATGTCGAAATACGTTTCGGTTGCCAACTTTGTGCATAAGTACCCACCCAGCAAACACAGAAATACACAATATGTGTTGCCAAACGCATTGCCTGGATGAAAAATAATATTGCGGCATTAATCGAATTCGTGTTGCGGAAGATACTTCCTTTGGGAAGAAACGTGACTCGATGGCGACACTCTAAGGCAATACGAAAGCGAAAGCCGAAATATCATTAGGATGATAAAAAGAAAATTTTGCATTTTGAAAAATATATTAATTTACATACATATAACCACAGATTTTTATTTAAAAACAATTGTTTATAAAAGTCATATAAATTCCCTGCAAATAATAGGACCAGTCCAAACACGCGTGCACTTATAAAATTATTACAGTAACTGATTGTGGGTTATTAAATTCGTTTTCTGTTCTGTTAAAATTGAATAAAAATATAGTTATTTTTCGAATAATTTTTTTTTTTAACATTTATGTTTGTTATTCAAAAAACAAACTACAAAAAAAAAATGTTTTATCGTATTTATTTTGTTATGTAGTTTGATTTTTGTCGTTTAAAATATATTTTTTAAGAGTAAAAATCATTCTATTTTAAGGAATATGATGTTCAATAAAAAAAAATTAAAAAATGAATGTTAAAATCATTTGTTTTAAATGAAATGTAAATGATCCGTTTTTTAAGTGAATTTTAAGTTGTTTAAAATGAATTTTTGTTTGAATTTAACTTCATAATATTTTGAGTGTGTAAAGAGTAGCTCGCAAGGGACCAGGATCAGTCCAAAAGTAACCCAAACGTATGGAAAAAACATTTATTTCTATTTAACATTACGATGTCCTAGGGCAGGACCATATAACCCACCTTTGGACCACTAAGGAGTAGTTTTAAAACTACTCCATGGTATACTCAAGAGGATTAGTTTTGAAGTCGTTAAAAAACGAAAGCATGTCGTTAAAAAATGAAGACATGTCGTCTCACTACAAACACTTTTTAACAACGACATGGTCCATGCTTGCATTACATCGGACCAGTCCATGGAGTAGTCCATTTTATCAAAATGGATCAGGTGGTCCAATTTTATTTGCAGGGTTATAGGTTCAAAAAATATAATTTATAATTCAAATAATATAAATTACAACGAATCAGAAAAACTAGAGAACAAGAAAGTATTATCAAAGTTATTTTCGGGAATACAAAATTTATTATTAATACGATATCCGTATGAAGTGCTAAATTCCCAATTTTTCATATATGATAAATACACTGAAATTTATTGTTGAGAGAAAGCTAGCTTCTATTTTATTATTCTAGTATTATTTTGTCCTAATCCATATTATAAAACATTTGCTGCGAAACATTAATGGCGATTTCTTTTCTGAGAAATATGTTGCATAAATGTTACATGCTCTATCTCTTTTGTTTAGAGCATGTAACATTTATGCAACATATTTCTCAGAAAAGAAATCGCCATAAGTTTGTTGATGAAATGGGAAAGTCGAATGGAAAAGTTTAATTTGTTTCATGTTCAATCTGTTTTTGTTATTGAAAGAAAGAGAAAATGTATAGAAAATTACTCAATTCTGTAAAACAAAATGTGTATTCTATGGACACGAATGCAGTTTTAATAGAGTATTGACAGTTTTTGCAGCAAATGTTTCCTAATATGGATGAGGTCTTTGGTTCAGAAGCGAACAAACATAATCTTTATTTAAACCATGTACGACACTTGAGTTAAATCTTTCTTCGTTTTCCGTAAAAATTTCGTTTTTTGCTCTTCTAATGGCCGTTTTCTCATTACACGATTATCTTTTTCCCAACGAAAAACTGCACATTAAAGAAATTTGGTTTTCTCAATGTTTCATTTGCTTCTATTCTCTCGTAAAGCTAACCAGCACTCATCTGCCAATTATTAATTATCCTCTTAAGCTGGAGGTCCACACCACGCGTTACTCGCTTTTGTCGCAGCATACGCAGCTGTCAAAAAAGTAGAATCTGTGTAGTTATACGTAGTTAGTTACATGCACAAAAGCGTAGATGCCTTGAGGCGAAAAGTAGGTTTAAGCTGGAGGTCCATACCACTCGTTTTCGCCTCCACAAAGCGCATGCTTTTATAACCTTACTTGCGTTCTACGTTTCAAGTTACATGCAACGCTTTTTATGCAGCAGCAGCACAAGTAAAAATAAAATGTTATTCGTCAAAATCAGCTGATTTGTTCGAACGCTGCTTGTGACGCTTACAAAAGTAGAAAGTAAACCTACTTTTCGCCTCAAGGCATCTACGCCCAGGCAGAAAAAGACAATCACCATGACGCTGTGCCGACGTTGCAGGGGGTACTATCCACATCAATACAACGCACTGTTTAAGGCGACCGTACACGACATGTTTTTGTCATCTGACATGTCAAATTTTCCACTGCAAAACACATACATGTCGTGTGTTAAGGCGCCCGTAAACTTTGCTTCAGTAAAAGTCAGATGCAAAGTCATCTGACAAAATTTCAATTAGAGCGTGCTCTATTTTCTTCTGACAAACCATCTGACATCAGAAATCTATGCCGAGAAGAAACCGACAGCGGCGTCCACTATTGACGGAATCATTAGCCGGCTGCAGTTAATATTTTAAAATACCGAGATATGTATGATCATCGCACCATTGAACAGAATTTATGTAAATATATATATAAAAACCGTTTCATTATAATATCCGAAATTGGTATATTTGAATTAAAAGAAAAATATGTTAAGATGGCTAAACTATTTTCCGGCGTAAATAAACATTTTCGTAAATAAACATCTTCCGACTCTTATTTTCAATATTGTTACAAATATAAATTCGCTAATAAAAAAGCAAAAATTTGTTTATTTTCTAACCTTAAATAGTTTTTAATACGACACTATTAAATTAATAAGACTAAATTTTTGTATATACAGCGTTGTAGCAGTATAGAATTATTATAAACACGGTATTAGAAAATTAAGGTTTAATTCTTGAATATACAGTGTTGTAGCGGTATAGTTTTATGGTAAATACGACTTTAAAAAACTAAAGTCGTATATTTGTATTTAGGGTGTTGTACCGGTGTTGAATCTTATTTAAAAACGGTATTAAAAAACTAAGGTTGCAATTTTGTATCTACAGTGTTGTGATGGTACCATATTTTTGGTAGTCACAATTTTGTATTAACAGGGTTGTGGCTGTACATAACATTTAGAAGAGTCGTAATTTCTGCCTGGGTTACTACGTATAACTACACAGATTCTACTTTTTTGACAGCTGAGTATGCTGCGAAAAAGCGAGCAACGCGTGGTGTGAACCTCCAGCTTAACTTTCTACTTTTGTAAGCGTCACAAGCAGCGTTCGAACAAATCAGCTGATTTTGACAAATTAAATTTTATTTTTACTTGTGCCGCTGCTGCATAAAAAGCGTTGTATTAAATTTGAAACGTAGAACGCAAGTAAGGTTAGAAAAGCATGCGCTGCGTAAAAGCGAAAACGTGTGGTATGGACCTCCAGCTTTATTTGCCGTACAGACAAATTCAATCAGCTGACTCCCAACTTTTACATGTATTTTGAGAGGTGCTGCCAACTGAAAAACATATTTTTTGTCGGTATATTGACAAATCCAAAATCGTTAACGGACAGTTTATCGGTCTAATCAATTTTTGTTGACATTAAGTAACAGACAGTTTGTCGATAAATTGTGAAATGGCAAAGCTATAAAATCCATTAATGTGGAAATAACTCCTTTTTTATGTATTTTTTGATATACATAAAATGTACATGTGCATGTATGTATGTATGTGTATTAATAATTCATTTAAATTTTTTTCTGGCTATATTTTATAATTTTTTTTTAAGCTAGAAAATAAAAAATTACTTTGATTATTTTCTTCTAGATGATAATTTGGGGATATTGTTTTTCTATTGCCTTAGCGGATATCTTTCATTTGTTTGCAGGACATACTCTTACATAGATATCAAGTGTTTCGTATTAATTACAAATATTAAGAAGAAAAATTTAAATTAATAATAAAAAAGAATTGAATTTAATATTTAACGTGTTTTTCTGGACATGCCGCTAATGGCAAAAAGGAATTTTGTTGCATAAAAAATCTCACACACTTAAAACTTTTTCACACATTTAATTTAAAATACAAAGATGTGATCATATTTTATTTTAATTGTCTGACGAGCGTTAAAACTCTATTTATTAGATTTAATTAGAGTTTTCAGTAAGCGAAAACGGGAACTGGTTGAACGAGGCTTTTTTTTCTTAAACCGGTTACCTGCCGGTTTTGAACAGTTAATATTTTCAAGCAAACCGACAGGTTTTATTTAAATTTGATTACAATTAAAGAACTATCATGTAATTCAATTTTATTCACAAAAATTATATACTCAATATACAAAAAACTAGACTAAATTAACTCAAGAATGATAGAAATAAAAATTACGCCATCCCAAAAATAAAGTTGAAGTCTTCTGCGCATGTTGCACAAATGACCTCATGCTAACTATATTTGTATTAGGTGTGCTCGTTTACCCTAAATTCGTATTAGTATTACACATAAATTTGCCAAATATTATATCAACTGAGAGAGTAAAGGGACAGTTTCAGACTAAGAGGCTGCAAATTTTTAATGAACAAATTTTCGCCAGTAAAATCCAGTAGAAAACAAAAACATATGATTCCATTAAGCAAACAAACCAAAGTAACCAAACAAAAAGCATACAATTAGTAATGAAAACATTTAAAAGAACAAAAGCTTATACAAAAGTGCAGCCAAAACTAAAAATAATTATTAAGAGCATACAATTTTAAGTTTTCTTTTTTTTTTTGGCAGTAACTTCAAACTAGTTTTTTTATAACCACATCTAGTTGATTAAGTGACTTTTTTCCTTGTCGACGACTCATTATTTTAACATAGGCATGTCATAGGCAGTAGTCAATTGGCCATCTTTGCATGACTTTTTAACTGACTACTAACTACTAAATTTTCAACCTATTTGTAATTAATCAAAGTATTGTCAGTTTATAATAAATTATTTAAATTTTAAATAGTTTTTGTCAAAAAAATATATGTACATTAGGGCGTCCCAAAAAATTTTTTCTTTCTGATTTTCATAGGTGCTCAATTAAAATTTAAAAGCTTATAGGGTAAAGTAGAGTTGGTCCTTTACCTTCTTTTACCTTCTCTCTTTCCTTCTTTTCTAGCTATCTTTTTGATCTGTCTTGTGTTTTCACTGTTTATTTCACCTACTTTCTACCTTCATAGCTATCTCTAATTAAGGCGTCACAATGGACCATATTGGTCTCTGGGTGAAGGTGTGAAGGAGACTTCACACCGGCCTTTCTACCTACCTACCTAGGGTAAAGTATTTTTGGTTTTTTTTAAGAACTTTCGGAATAGGTTTAGAGGTCGCGCAAATGGAGTTTTCATGAAAAAACGGAGTTTTCGGCCTTTTTTAAACTTTAACTTTAGATTTGCATTGCTTTAATTTTTAATTATTTTAATATTTTTGTAAATAATTAGTATTGTGGTTATTTTGTTGAACTATTTATGGTTTTTAATCCAAATTTTTAATATTTTTAATTAGGCTTAAGTTCATGAAATTTAATTTTTCATTAAATTATTTTTATGAAGAAAGGAATTTTACTACATGAAAATTAATTAAAATTGTTATTGACAATCTTTCATTCTTGACGTGGCTGGGGCTCGAACCCCGGCCGGCAGGTTACCATGACATGTTTCGATTGCAACCACTCAATCTCCTCAGATGGATTTGCCGTCTTACACTCGCAGCCATCGACGACTGCTGACGTCAATAGTCAAACATCAATCCTTAAACCATTGTATTCTAACATTTGGTAGATCGAAATTGGCTTGCCTGAATGATTATCCATTTTAATTGATTTTTACATGTTTTTTCCTTACTTCTGTTTTTTCATACTTTTGTCAAGAATTTTTCTTGAAGTCCAAGTACATTTTTTGTTTTTTCATTTTGTCTTTTTCTTTTCTGTTGACCTTTTTCAGCACAACTTGAAGGACAAATGTACACATAGAGCTCGTGCCTTAGCTTTAACAATAATTAGTATTGTGGTTATTTTGTTGAACTATTTATGGTTTTTAATCCAAATTTTTAATATTTTTAATTAGGCTTAAGTTCATGAAATTTAATTTTTCATTAAATTATTTTTATGAAGAAAGGAATTTTACTACATGAAAATTAATTAAAATTGTTATTGACAATCTTTCATTCTTGACGTGGCTGGGGCTCGAACCCCGGCCGGCAGGTTACCATGACATGTTTCGATTGCAACCACTCAATCTCCTCAGATGGATTTGCCGTCTTACACTCGCAGCCATCGACGACTGCTGACGTCAATAGTCAAGTACACATTGGAAAAAAGTAACCAATTTTGGTTAAAAGTAACCAAAGCGGCAACGCTGGTTATAATTGAGCTCAATTTGTTTGACCTTAATTTCCATTGAAATTCTTTCAGTGATGCCTAGCTTTTGTTTACATATATAGGTTATGTCATAAGGAAAAACATAAGCAGGTGTGATAGCAAAAATTATGAATCGTATGTAAAATGGAAATTTTGACATACATAAGAAAAGTGACAGTACATATGTAAAATACATCCCGTCTGATAGCACCTTAAGTATTTTTAATCGCTAAGAGCACAGAAAACACTAAACCTTAATTTTCTTAATAAAAATAAAAATAATTAAACTAAACTGGGAACCGTTTTTACTGATTTTTTTTTTTTTTTGCTGAAAATCATAAAAAAATATTTTGTCAATAATATAAAAACCGGCTCTTTAAAAATTTTGCTTTTTTTAAATGACTAACTAGCATGAATGAATAATTATGGAACAGACAGACACAATCTGAGAGTCTGAAATTCGATCACTTGTTTTAAACATCAAAAAATAAATAAATATTTCACGCCACACCAAAATGCTTTAACTAAAATTAAATTTATTTTTTGTGTTCATGTGCTAAACGTTCAGCAGCTGCGTGGACGGGTATCAACTCTCTGCCCGCCAAAAAAAAACCACTGTCAACAGGTGAAGTGAGAGTTTACAGCAAAAAACTCATGTTCGTAATGTTAAACGTTTTTTTTTTTTTTTTTTTGTTAACAAAATTTTTTTATGAAAAACAAAACAAATATGTTCACCAGAAAATAAACAACAACGTTTAATTTTAACAATTTACTGCCTGTTTTTAGAACGCGAGTGCAAAAGTGACTCGTTAAACTAACATTTAAGACAAAAACCAAATTTCAAAATTTATTTTTGTTTTAAACGCTAGTTAGACGAGTCACTTTTGCGCTCGCGTTCTAAAAACAGGCAGTTAGTGCCTAAAACGCCACTGTCATGTCACATCGTTTGTTTAACAACTTTTGTATTATTTGTGATATTTTTACTCTCATATTAAAAGAAGAAAAAACGAAACTGTTAAAATACAGGTATTTCCTTAAAAAAACAACTTTAGAGATAAAAATAAATATGTATAATCGCACAGTAGGTCATTAAGTTTATTGGCAGGATATTTTATTTAAGAAAATTTATTAACACAAACTTAAAGATCTAAAATTAAAAAAAAAAATTATTTAAAGTCGAATCAGTATAAAAGTAAAAGCAATGCTCTACATTAAAGTGAGTACATGTTTTTCGGTCTAACCTCATGGTTATCTAAATAACCAGAAGAAACAATGTATTAACAAACGTCCCCCTGTGTGAAATTTAGCCCATAGTTGCTGGATCATGCCAATTTACCTCTAGAGTAAAATATCATCACTAATGGACATCAGCCAGCAGGCCGAATTCCGCACTAGATTTAAAGCTAAAGCTAACTCCTAACTTAGCATTATTAAGATCTTTCTTCCCACAGTTTGAATTTACACCTACCGCTACCACGTTATCTCCAAAGTGAACTTGCCAACAAGCAGTCCGGTCTATCCTATTCATTGAATAGGTAGTCAGCTGCAATTTTGACATATCTGCCAATTTTAAGCGCTACACTACTCCCGGGGATTAAAAAAGTGACAATAAAATCGCAATCAAATCCGCGGTTCATTTGAAAAGTAATTAAAATCCTCAAGGCAATATG
The DNA here is from genome assembly GCA_930367215.1 of Pollenia angustigena. Taxonomy (NCBI): domain Eukaryota; kingdom Metazoa; phylum Arthropoda; class Insecta; order Diptera; family Polleniidae; genus Pollenia; species Pollenia angustigena. The sequence goes on from OV884056.1 coordinate 284,699,645, forward strand.
GCAACACCGCCATATGCAATTAGAAGCAATTAATCCCTCTCGTTTGAATATTCCTTCAAATCGAACAATTAAATTGCTATCGCAATTGAAATTCTCTGAAAAGCGGAATCAGCAGTTAGTTATACAAAGCGAGATAAGTTGTCGCTGCTATTGTAAGTGCAAGTTCTTTTGGGTAATTTTGACTTCGAATTAAAATACAATCGGGGTTTTCAGCAAGAGCTTTGTTTTCTAAAACAAAATAAAACAACAAATTTAGATGAAGATGATTTAAATTCTTATTGTATTACCAAAAAAAAGTTCAGCAAATATGAATGAAAAATTACATCTGGCAAATATCCGCCACGCTGACAGTTGTCGATTCTTTCACCAAAGTTTTTTATCACTGAAAAAATTAATTTTTTCAGAAAAACCTACGGGTTGTTCCTGAATAAATTGAGCGAATCTATGGCGATGTGAGTGTAATGCTTCAAAGCCAAATTCCTACGCAAAATTCGCCATGTGCTGGTTTTGGATAACGCCAATTGTTGAGAACGTCGAGGAATTGACAAATTTGGATCTGCTTCAACAATGTGGACTACGGCTGCGATATTTTCAGTTGAACGACCCGGTCGAACAAGCGTTGGTGTTTGCACATTTTGTATCGAGCCTGTCGACTTATGCTTTAAACACATCCGAGACAGCAAGCTACCGACTTCAATATGTCAAAAATAGAATACATGTGTGTATATGGCAATGATTATTTTCACGACGACACGGCTACATGGCTGCAGGTTGTTGTCTGTGCTTATTTTGTCGTTGTAGTCAAATTAAACTAATTTCTATTTTTGTGCACTACCAAGGCGAATTTATTACAGGTGGTCTTAAAAGCCCTGCTGATATTAGCTAAAATCACTGTTGGATGTCAAAATTTTGTTTATTCTCTTTTATTATCTTTGTTTCTGTTTTGTTTTATTTCTGTTTTTGACATTGTACAATGATTTTACAAAAACAAATTGCTTGTGGTTTTTGTAAGAGTTGTACTTGTTGTAGTACCGAGATTACCTGGGATGAATTCGCCTTGTGCACTACAAAACAGAAAAAGTGTTGATAATAAAAAAAAATATTTAAAGAATGAGTGCTTAAATTTTTTTTTTTGTTTAACAGAAAAGAATCGGCTTGAAACAAGAATATTAACTCGGCTCAGCACCAAATTGACATTTATATAATTTTTTAGTATTCTTGAAAGAAGTTCTATAGGAACATGTTGTTCGCGCCAACGCTCCTAGTTAAGGAGTTTTAGGTCGTAAAAATTGCAAAATACTTTATCCATATCTATTTAGGTAAAAAATGAATCTATAAAATATGGGAATCATTGGAAAATGCTTCAAAATGTGTTTAACATGGAGTTTATAGCATACAGATTTACCAATTAGGAGGTAATATTATATATTCATACTCCGTGGCAGACATTTTTTTTACAAAATTGGCTTTATCTTTAAATTATGTCGATATTTATTTATTTAACTCTAGATATTTGCTTAATAAACTTTCTTTAATGCGGGTTTTCGGCCTTGCGGAACACTTAATTAATTATGTACATTAGAGCGACTCACCAAAAAAAGTGCTCCTAAAAATGAACCTTGGACTTTTTTAAGATGGCATTTTAAATTTTTCGGCTCCAGCTTTGACCTCTCGTGAGCTGGACCAGTTTAAAAAAGGGTTTATTTTTTTATGTTTTGTTAATTTGAGAATCTGTTTCCTTACCAACTTATACAAATTGGGTATGGTAAGAAAGGCAAGTATATCATCTTTGTATGTAAATAGTTTAGATTTTTGCAAATTAGATGCATTTTACACGGTGCTCTGGAATATATAAAAATGCAATTTTGTAGTAACTCTAATATGATAGCGGATTTAGTTTCTAGATCATGTATGGATGAAAATAGGACTAAAGAAAGAAAAAAAGAAATGATCCACGACTTTTGGCGGCATATTTTTTTTCGCAAACTAAAAAAAAATTCAAGTCGTGGATCATTTCTTTTTTTCCTTCTTAAGTCCTATTTTCATCCATACATGAACTAGAAACTAAATCCGCTATCAAAAGATAAAATTTGATACCCATATTGCCCTATTTAAAACGAAGGGTTACCACCCCATTGCATTTTTGCCAAAACGCGAACCAGCACGAATTTCAAAAAAAGCTGAGACACGTATTTAATTAAATCGACTAAAGTTTAAAATATGTTAATTTGGCACTTTTATTACAAACAACCCCGAACAAAAAATTCAAAAACCGTTTTTTTTTACAGAAAATCCTTAAAAAAAAGGACATGGATGATCGTCCTTGGACAAATTGTATATACAGTTGGATGCGCCTTAAAAAAACCTTTCTTACCATACCCAACTTATATAAGTTGGTAAGGAAACAGATTCTCAAATTGACAAAACATACAAAAATATACCCTTTTTTAAACTGGTCCAGCTCACGAGAGGTGAAAGCTGGAGCCGAAATATTCAAAATGTAATCTTAAAAAAGTCCAAGGTTCATTTTTAGGAGGGTACATCGAGCACGAATTTTGCTTCCATACAACTTGAGTCGCTCTAATGTACATATTACAACAATTAAATATGTAACAAAATTTTTTAAAGCTTAATAAATATAAAATTCTATATGATGGATTTACTAAAAATATGGTTTATAAAAGCTTTTGAATTGTATATTAAGAAAAATTTGTATGAAAATTTTGCCTCAAAACACATTTCAAACTTATTTTATTTTTTATGTATACGGCAGATTATGTTTTAATAAATATATTAACAAAATTTTAAGTTTTGTAGAACAGTCTTTCAAGAAATATTTAATTTGGAAATTTGCTCTTAACGGAATTTTTAACACATCATGTGAAAGATATTTCGAAGTAGTTTCTAATAATACTAGTACTTCTTTGATCCAGTTTTTACCTAAAATGCAGTTGTTGGGTATCACAAGTAAAGTTTAATGATCGAAAAACATCACTTTAAAGAAACTTGGCATGACTTTTATGTGTCAAAAGTTTTTTTTATGCAGCAAATTTTGGCAATTATTGCTGCAGTTAATTTTCTGAAGCAATAGCTTTTGACATAAAAGAAATCGTTTTATTTTTTTTTTTTTTTTTTTTTGTAATGCTTTTTCTTGTCATTTATAAGAAAACTGTCACTTGTTGGTTCAATATTTTTAATGAAATTTGACATCGTTATTGTTGATAACATTGTTATTATTATTTAATGTTTGCTTATAAAACTTTTGAAATTCAAAGTTTGCACAGCTGTTGTGCAGTAAAAAAGTATCAGCATCACAACTACAACTGGTAATTACGAATTAGAAACATCATTTTGCATCACTGCAGCATTGATGAATAGTTTTCATGCATTAACGTACGTACCCAAAGTGTTCTGAAAATTTTACGACCTATACCACGTTCGTTGACGGAAAATTTTTTTTTATTTTTAATGCAGTTTATATGTATTTATTTATTAAATTTGCCGTTACGATTATATTGTTTATTATTCCAAGAACAACAAATTTATAATATTAAATATGTTTTATAATAAATTCAATTCTTCTTATGTTATAAAATGTATTATAAATAAGTATTTATATATTTATAATCTTAAATTAAGTTTGTATAAAAGTCTGCAATTATGCATATTTTTCATTTTATAAAAGTAAAAAAAGTGATAGTGGCACCACTGAAATATAAACACACAGTAAAAAAACAGCTGTTTATATATTTTCAATTGTAGCTGCCGTCTTCAACATAATTCAGTAGCTCACTACACGACTATAATTGCACCCAGCAGCATTTGTAGTCGTGTGTTCGTGTATCCTGCTGTGGTGAATGTGTTTAATGCATTAGATTTAACAACCAAATTATTAATAGCGGTCACAGAAAAACGATTATATTGTCCGAACATATCACGAATTCAGAATAGTTGGTGTTGCCACAATTAAAAAACAAAGTTTTTGTTGAAAAACCCGATATTTTAAAGTAATTTTTTAAATAATACTTAAATAGCCTAAGCTGTTTAATAAAAGTCGGTTTAAGTTTTGATTATGTATTAACTTGGTAAGTCGGCATCAATATCACAACAACAACAAAGCAAAAACAAACAGCTGTTTCTTTGAGACCACCTTGAAAATAAATACACTCTAATTTCTTGACTTGTTAAAATTTAGTAGTGCTACCATACTTTTATCTCAATTAAATAAGACTATAAATTTAACATTTACAAAATTAAACTGCATTTTAAAACAATTTTTTTATTTTTTTAATTAAAATAAGCAAAATACTTTTTTTCGTACAAAGTCAAACATTGGCCATTGCACTAATTATTACTACGCAGGACAATATGGCAGCACCGTCATATGCTTTTAGAATGAATTGATCCTTTCATAGGAATATTTCTTTAAATCGAACAGTGAAATCCCCTAATAAAAATAGATTCTACAAATGACGATGACATTTTTACTCTAATGGCTAACAAATTAGTATAAGCTTAAACGCTGGTTTAGTAGAACTAAACTTAAATTTATATGTAGTTTAAACTCAACAACTTTAAATCAGTGTCCCATGTGTTATATGTATCTAGTTAAAAAAATAACATGTGGCAGCACTTCAATAAATCTTGCCAAATTCATATGATCTGTATTGGTAGTTTAAACGCCCAATTTTATGCGTTTAAAGATGGTTTATACAATGTTTACTGATTTATAGGTTTGCTGGTTTAAACACATTTTAAACCAAAAAGAGGGCTTAACTTGTTTTTCTGTTAGGACCAGCACTCAGGGTATGATCCCTACTAAATTTAATAATCGTTTATAAATACGGGGAAAGAATCAAAGCAATATATATTTATTTATTTTACATTTGGATTTTTATTTCTTTTGCTAACAAAACTTCAGATTACTGTTAAGCTGGGATCACACGATTGCCGCAAATGCACCAATATGACACAATTTTGGTTGTGCTTCATTGACGCACAATAAAGAAATTGCACCAATCAGATATTCTGAAATCACACGATTTCCCTGTTTTATACAAATTTAATTGCCGCTAGTTGGTACAAAGTGAAATGGGTACAATAATTGCCGCAGCACAGTCACGCGATTGTTATTACTTGACAACTGTGAAAACAGCTGTTGTGGTAGCTTTTTTATTTGTTTGGAAGTTTTAGTTGGTATGTTCATTAAAAACGAAAAACTTGTTCATAGGTACTTTACAATTTTTTGTTGAATATTTTAAGAAAAATTTATGGAATTCCAAAAATTAGTTCAACAATTTCGAATGTTGACGTTTGCATAGAAAATTTTTATGAAATAATAAAATTTAAATAATATTATTTAAATATCAGTAACTAAATTCTGTAACTTTATTAATTTAACTACCGATATCGTTTAGTAAAGAGAAATCTCGGCTACTTTAACAAATTTTGTATTCTCGTTTTCAAGGTAACAAATATTTTCTTTAAGAAATATCAACGACAAATATCTGTAAAAGAAATAATACTTAGTTTTATTTAATATCTTTAATAAAACTTAACAGCTACATAGTATGCTTGTGAACATATTTGTTAATAACAAAAATTAAAAAAAAAAAAATTAAAATGCAAAATAAATAGATACTTCATTACTTGCTAAAGGAAACACAAAAACGTTTAATTTATTAAAAAAAGGCAAATATTGGCGCGTATTGTGTTGTTTGATTGCCGCACAAGGCCAATAAATATTGGTGCATTTTTGTTATTTTTATTGACGCGCGGTTGCATAGCAAACAGTCGCACGATTGCCGCACCAGGGTTGCATTTGATTGGTAAAAGTAAGCACAATATTGTCCTCGATTTGGTACATGAACCAGTGGTTGTGCAGTCACACGATTGGTGTATTAAAAAGTGTGAAAATTGGTGCATTGCGGCAATCGTGTGATCCCAGCTTTTGCAAATGTAAAATACCTGTCCAATTGTACTGTCTGCAAAATTTGCTAGACACCCTAAAGGAAACCTGGATGCAAGTGTCTCCAAGTCACCAGTTTTGTCGACTATATTGGTGACATTGTCAACGAAGTTTCTACACTACATTACATTTGCCACTATATTTGGCTTTAATACGAAAAGATTTCATCAATAACAACTGAGAAGTACAATTCCTATAAAAGTTGAAGAAATAATGAAAAAAAGATTGTTATGATTTCCTATTCTTACAAAAAGTGTAGACTTCTTTTACTAAAACGTACTAGCGGTTCTCTGGTTCCAATGTCTACATATATGTTCCCAAAGGAACTACCTAGTGAGTACCTAGTCAGTAGTACCAACGTCAGTAGTAGATTTCCAATGACACGCACATATTTCTATTGTAAATAACATTGTCTGGGTATAATAAGTCATTAGTACTGGTGACTGTGTCAATAGTGGATCAGTACAGATTTACTAGTGACATTTCCTGCAGGGCAGTTGAAAAAGTGTACATGTATCCTTAAAAAAGTTTGCATGTGTTCCCTACAAGAAATTAATGAGCGAGTTGTCACACTTTTCATTTTGGTGTTCAGAAAATTATAGAAAGAAATGACCGAATGTGACCGAAAACTTTATTTCGGTCATTTCTTTCTATCATTTTCTTAACACCAAAATGAAAAATGTTACTACTCGCTCATTCATTTCTTGTAGGTTTGCTACGGTCTTGCCAGTACTGTCAAATGTAAACGCCATGTAAGGCATTTTAGCGATCCCTGCCGTCAAATGAGTAGCTAACTACAAAAAAAGCCAACTTTAAGTTAGCTTGTATAGACTAACTTAAAGCCAACAACTAAGCAATGGAAAATTTACATTAACCAAAGTGTATACAAACACTGTATATTTTAAGTAGAGAGAGCCAAGTCGATTAACAAACAAACGTCATTATAGTCAAAAAACATAGTTTTTTAATACAAAAACTACACTGCCCCGGTAGACTAGCTGGTAGCGAGCTAGTCTATCAGCACCGAAGTTGCGCGATCGAATCCCACCAGAGACAGAATAAAAAATAAAGTAAAATAAAATAAAAAAAAAAAATAATTAAAAAAAAAAAAATTTTTACTTTATGGACTTTGTGTAACTATATATTTTTATAAAGTTTTTGCTGGGTAGCTACAAAAAGTTAACTGAAAGTAATGCAGAGTCGGACAATTGACTACTTCCTAGGACATCGCAATGTTAAAATAGTTAGTTAATTTCATATAAAAGCAATGCAAGTGTCAACCACCACTACTTGAGAAATAGTTAGCTTTCAGTTAATTTAAAGTTAACTGAATGTCCGACAGGTATGTTTCACATTTCCATTGTATGTGTATGCATATGCATTTGTTTACTTTAAACATCTAAACATATGTATATTTGTATATTTGCAAATATGTTGTATTTTAAGTTATTTTGTCGATATTCCATAGATAAACTGAAAAAAAGTACAAAAAAAAAAAGAGCAAAATTACCCGCATTCAATGTATTATACAAGCCGCCCATCACTGTCTTACAAATAAATGTCACGTAACAACGGCATGAAATTCTATTTTATACAGATTGATACGTTGCAACTACGGTACATTGCATTTCGGTAAGCTTTTGTTTTGGTTTTCATATAACAAAAAGCGAACAGCTGATTGATACAGTACAAATACGGTACAGCAACGTTCGCCTAACTGAGCCTTTAGTTAAGCAAATTACAGAATACGGCTGCTGACTTCAATTTGAAGTTGTCTAAGATGACACTGATTTACACTGGTTTCTTAGCAATACTCAAATAAGATACATGTAGTAAATGTTAGTAGTTCCCTTTCTGCACTTAGTGATTCATATGTACACACACATTTGTATATTCTGATGAAAATCGGTAAAAAAAAATAGTTCACAAAAAAAAACTGACAATAAAATTACAAAGTTGCGTTTAAAATGTCACAAATTTTTGCAAAATTGCATGCACTGAGTCTATAATATTAGTATTCAGGTTGTTGCAATAATCGATGAGTTGCGCTCAGCAAGGGTTGCAGTAACCGAGGGCACACTGTTATTCTTTTTTATTTTCTTTTGGCGCGTGGAAAGTATTAAAAATTTTTGGAGGTGTCTATATTTGGTTGCCATACAATATTTAAAGAATGTATGAATTTAAATATAAACTTCCTCTTTAAACGATTTAAATATTCGTGTCACTTTGCCTGATTTAACTCATACTAAATAAACGAATAATAAAATTATTTGTATATAAAAGAAAAAAAGTTTATAATAAATTTTAACAAAATACTGGTAACTAACAACAACATCAAAATATTTATAATAAATCGCAGATGTTTTTGGTAGCTTCTGCCCGTCACTATGCCGCCTGTTGGTTTTTTTTTTTTTTTTTTTTGTAATTTTGCAATCCGCCAGCAGGTTATTTAAATATGTACGTTATTTGAGCTGGAGCGGCATCAGCAGTCAAAATATTAGAAAACCGCAAGTTTTTGAAGACTTTAATAACTCAACACCAGTTGTGAATTGCAAATAAGAATAAAATATATATATATATATATTTTTTTTAACAATTGTACAACATTTAATATTCATCTAAACAAAAACCATTAATTGTTTAAAAATCTTATTGAAATTGATAGTGATCGAGAGAAATACAAAAAACAAATCACGATTTTTTTTCCTATAATTTATTGCATAATTTTTTCTTTTTAAATAAGAGAGAAAACTTATTTGTATTTTAAATATTAAACTGGTCCTAATAAAATTTGAATCAATTTATGCAAATGTGTTTGTCGCTCTAACGTAACTCTATGTAACGTCATCAAACGTCAACAAGTTGAGTGACCAATAAATAAATAATAATAGATTATTTAGTTGTCAAATACTTTCATGCATTTAATTTTTTCTAAAACATTTTTTTTAAATTTATTACATTCGACATTCGCTTATTTAATTGTTTGTTAAAAGTTGTTTTAATGAATAGAAAATTCTATTAGAAAAAAACCATCTGTACTAATCGCCAACCTACATTTCGTGAGCAATTTGTGGAGAAAGGTTTTGGTTTTCCAAAGAATAGGATTTGATTTACAATAAATAGCGTATTGATTTTGTTTTTTTTTTTTTGTTAAGACTTTTACTTTTATAAATATTTCATAACCTAAAGAATTTGAATAACCCACTAGTCGTGCACGTGTTTAAGACTGCAAATATTACGACATTTTTTAAAATTTAGATTGCAAATAAAACGTAAATTGTGAAAGGTGTTTAGATTTAAATTTGTAAATCACCCCTTAACAGTAATTTTAAAAGATCATTTACTTTCTTAAATCTAAATTAATCGCTCCAGACTAGGGTTTCTATTTGGTAAACATTTTCGAAGAAAAAAAAAACTAAAAATTGCCGGAAAGTAATTTTTAAAATGTTTTCAGCAAAGTTCATGTTATTAAGATGTATAACGTTTGGTATCTATTGTGACAGGACACTGTTATTTAGAGTATCCAATTTTTTGAATTTTGTTTATGTTTGAGTAAGGAAATTATCGATTTTTATATTTTAATATCGAATAATCACCCTTATAGCCTTTTCACACTTGTCAAAATTTAACATTTAACATCAATTTGCGAAGATGTTGAAATTTTCCCATAAGAATTACATGGGCTAAAAATTAAAATTTTTAAACATCTTTACAGAATGTTACTACATATCTCATTTTGTTCCCTTTTACATTTTTCGATTCTTTTAGTGTCATCACTAGAAAAGTGGCAATAAATTCTGTTTTTATTATGGCATCACTGACAAAATGGAAGTTGCTTTGAAAGCAGCGTTACCATTTCTCAAGTTTTTCCTTTTTTTCAAACCTTATTTTGCTTAATTTTGCTAAAATTATTAAACTAAATGAATTAGATATACATTTTGGTGTTATCTTTTATTTCAAGTGTGAACGCGTATTTCACATTTTCAACATCTTCCATGCGTTCCTCCGAAATGTATGCAAGTGTACAAAGGGTATTATTCTGCGTTTCGATTTGTGTTCCGTTTCGTTTAATTTCGATTTGTTTCTTCGATTGTATGTATTCTGCGTTACGATCGTATCTAGGTTTTTCTAAGTTGTGTATGCTAATACCCTTTGTACACTTGCATACATTTCGGCGGAGGGCATGGAAGATGTTGAAAATGTGAAATACGCGTTCACACTTGAAACATCTAACATCTACTATCAATAAAAAATGTCACCATTTCTGAAAAAAAACTTTTATTTTGTTGAATACTTTTTTTCTACAAAACGGCCAACGTTTCAAAAGATAACACCAAAATGTATTTCTAATTCATTCCGTTTAATAATTTTAGCAAAATTAAGCAAAATAAGGTTTGCAAAAAAGGAAAAACTTGAGAAATTGTAACGCTGCTTTCAAAGCAACTTCCATTTTGTCAGTGATGCCATAATAAAAACAGAATTTATTGCCACTTTTTTAGTGATGACACTAAAAGAATCGAAAAATGTAAAAGGGAACAAAATGAGATAGTAACATTCTGTAAAAATGTTGAAACATTTTGATTTTTAGCCCTATGTATTTCTTATGGGAAAATTCCAACATTTTCGCAAATTGATGTTAAATGTTGACAAGTGTGAAAAGGCTATAAAGATGTTTAAGAATTTGAATTTTTAGCCCATGTATTTCTAATGGGAAAACTCCAACATCAACAGCAAATTGATGTTAAATGTTAAATGTTGAGAAGTGTGAAAAGGCTATAACGGATTTTTTTCGATTCTTGTTTGACTTTTTTAAAAATGTAAAAACATGTATGTAAGTATAAATTAAAATAAATTTATTTTAAACTTTAAACCTTTATTTAATTTAATACAGGTCGAATACAAAAACGCCTCAACAGTACGAAAAGCTGGTAAGCTTAATGGAAACGAAGGACGATATTGCTTGTTATTACTACAAGCATACATGCATATGTATTTTAAACAAAAGTCTCACAATTCATCAGTCATCTCGGATGGATTACAATTGTCTCTCAACCTCTGCTTTTCAATTCTTAATTCTGCACTCTAGAGTTCCTCTTCCAGCAACAGCGCCGCTGCTATTGATTCCATTTTCTTAAAACAAAGGAATTTTATTTTTGGGCCGCAACGATGTTAAAAAAAATTAAAATATCACCTCCGGCACGGCAGGATTCTTCACACTAATATTTTGACCACAAATGCCTCTTACTCACGTATTTATCTATGTTCCGGCACTTTTTTTCTCTTCTTAGCTGATGCTTTATTCTCACACTATTTAATTTTAATTTGTTTATTTATTTTATTTATTACTTTTTTACTCAATTTGACTTTTTACTAAAATGTTTACAAAATTGCTTATTTTTACTGTTTAGATTTTACACGATTCACTGCAAAGAACCTAATTTAAACATAATCTGCTCTTCTTCCTTTTCTTTCGATTTAGTTTTTTTGTCAGAATACCTTTTTTTTTAAATGCGGAAACGTAATCGAAACGCAGAATAAGGGTGAATAGTTTTTATTAATTCGAATAACTCGAATAGTTCAAATAATTTTATGCCAATGGGCAACAAATACATATGTACATTCATACCTAATAATAATTCTTGGGATTCTTCAAATTTTCAACATTGACAGACCTTAGAAGATCTTTTCGATCTCCTGTAATCACGGCTGTCCAGAGATCTTATCTGGTTTAATGGAAGATAGTAGCCCCCTGTTAGCATGCACCGTACTCACTAGTGGTTTATAATGCTTCTTTCATAAAATGCTTTTTGTCTTTTAGAAAGATTATCTTTGCGGAAGTGGTGCTTTTATGTTGAGAAGATACTTTCGGGGATCTCGTGTTTGCTATGGTTTACTACCCAAAGTCGCTCGAAGGAAGATCCTAAAAATAACACTAAACCAGTTAACCACTTGTGAGAAAGGTCATCCTGAGAGAGAATCTCCCGTAGGTGCTGTTGCTGCTTAACAGAAGCTGGTAGCATATTTTTAAATCAGCGGAGATGATATATGTAGCTCCAGCTTCTAAACAAGGGGCTAGTGCATAATTTTGCCGAATTATACACTCAAGTTGATATTTGGTTGTTCCGGTTCCTCTCACACTCATAGGCGGTCGGGTAATCGTATTGTTTTCACCCAGTGCACAGTAGGTAATTTGGCCTATATTTTTGGCCAAAATTCAAAATCTGCTCTTTAGAAAATGTAGTTTTTTTTGTTGTAAGGTGATAAAGAATACTTCAAAGCAAATAGAAGTGAATTTTTATTTTATAAATAACAAAAACCCGTTCATCGCCCGACTCTTAAAGTCAATGTATACAATCAACAGTTTAAGTGGGGCGGGCTTCGTGTTATTTTTTATTACAATACCTGACACTAGTTTTTAATAAAAAAACAAATGAAAAATACAATAAAATATGGAAAACAATATTAATAGTAAGTGCTTAATAAATACATAATCGTTGTTTAAAATAAAATAGTTTATTGGTGAAAAAAAATCAATCTTTTGATCTTATCTCAATTAAAAAAAAAAAATAAAAGTTTTATACAACTTTGGAGAAGCTTTTAAAAAAAGTTTAAAATGTTTTAAAGCTAATAGTAATAAGGTCTTGATAAGTATTTGATTTTGAGATTGTATAATCAATTTCATGCTGCGTTTTTTTGCGTTTTTTGAGATATCCCATTTTTTTGCAGGCAACCTCTATTTCGCTTAAGCTCTGAAAACACTAAGGATCTTAGCGCCAGTGAAAACGATGAGTGCGCAAATGATGTCAATATGTTAACATACACAATTTACACAAATGATTTGGATGATATTAAATTAGAAAATTAATAAGATATACCAAAAGTAGACAAAAAGAAATTTTAAAAATTTTGTTCTAACGCGGATCTTTTCATAAGAATGCGATATTTAGAAATTCCAAGTTTATTCTTAGTTTAAGAGTTAATAAGTTAAAAAGTTAATCAAAAAATTCATATCCAGATTTGTTAAAATTCTGTCCGCCTGTTATCAATTTTGGCCAAAAAAATTGGATAAATTACCCATAGTGCAGTGGTTGAGATCAGCTATACTAGAAGCCATATGTAAATCTTTTCCACATCTACTTACTTTACTTGCGTTCTACGTTTCAAGTTACATGCAACGCTTTTTATGCAGCAGCAGCACAAGGAAATAAAAAAATTTAATTTGTCAAAATCAGCTGATTTGTTCGAACGCTGCTTGTGACGCTTACAAAAGTAGAAAGTAAACCTACTTTTCGCCCCAAGGCATCTACGCTTTTGTGCATGTAACTTACTACGTACAACTACACAGATTCTACTTGTTTGACAGCTGCGTATGCTGCAAAAAAGCGAGTAACGCGAGGTGTGGACCTCCACCTTAACAGACTTTAAAACAGTGTTCGAAAGTAAATATGTACATATTATATTCCTATTGTTCTTTAGTGTTTGGTAAAGTAGAAATATGGAAAACACAAATGCTTATAACAAACAGCCATAAAAAATGTTTACAAAAACAAAACATGTTTAAAATACACACACAAGGCTATTCGTGCTTTTAGTCGGTCAAATTACAAAGCAACAACAACAGAACATCAAAATATAATGTATGCCTACAGAATCATAGTGTAATTTTTTGTCATATAAAACTGTGGCAGACCAACATTTATGACAACATTTATTATTTCGGTTTAAGAAATACGAAATTGTATTTCGAGAATGGACTTTATAGGGGGCTAATGGTAAATTATGTAAGTAAGTTTTCATTTCATATGAAGCAATTTTTTTTTCTTTGGCTTTCTTAAAACTAAAATTTTTTGGCAAGCAATATATAGTTATGTATATTGCCAGGGTATCACACAAATTTTAGGAGCCTCAACCGCAAAGTCCTCGTTCGACCTAAACCTTCGTATAGGAAGGCGAGAGCTTCCAGAATCCGCTCCAGAGTATATTGGTCTCCACCAGTAATCTTCCGAGTTATTTCCTTGGTACTCCACCAGTAAAACGTCTGAGTTATATTTGGTTCTCCACCAGACAAAATCTAAATTGAGGTTAAAAACGATTGCACAAAATCAATGGTGACAGCCGCAAAAACCGTAACTCGGTACAGTTATGCGACGCTAAGCCATTAACCAATGCGGGGTGACACCGCAAAACGCACGAAAAGCAGACAAACAAGAATGACCTGATTGTCCTTTAAAAAAAATGTACAACGAGCGCGAGCTGCTTCTCCACTCAGAGCAGTTTTACGAGTGTGATATGAAACTATGAAGGGACAAATTTTTTTTAATAGCTTTACTCGTTACGTTTTCCAAAAGTGGGATTTAAACGGTGCTGTGGTAATTTAAAGACCGATCTTCACGAAATATTGTGGTATGATTTTAGTATAGCCTCTTCACAACTTTATGTGGTATAAGGTAAGAGAATAAATTCGAAAAAAAAACATTTGATATCGAAAAACTAAAATTTATTCGAACTGGGGCCTGGTTCTTGCAGCCGTGATCGAGTACTTTCTCGATTCGAAAGCAATTAAATATCTAATTATTTCCGTCAATACTGAACGAATCGGAATTATTTTTTCAGTGTTATAAAGCATTAATTTGAGTTTCACAATACATACTGTAAACTAATTTCGATTCGTTCAGTATCGAAATGAAATCGATCACGAATGCCAGATTTAGACCCCTGTTATTTCTAGTAGATATAATAATTTTCTGCAAACAAATCCAAGCAATTGCTTTTCGTCCCTTGTAATCCTCCAGTGTTCTAGAACTTCTATTCAGGGTTTAACAAACTGTAGTCGAAACCAAAAACTTTCGAACAAAAAACTAAAATTTGTGTATAACTTTTCGCTTTTTGAGTTGGATTGTAAAAGCAACATGAAGAAGTGGAAGAAATGGCAGTTTTTCTACTTTGACTGCAGTTTTTTAAACGCTGCTTCTTCTATTACACTATGCTAGTTGCAAAATTAGACAAGCCGGCCACATGGCGACTTAGCATAATACGGGTACGCTGAATCCAATGGTGCCCACCGTTTTTTTAGGTTAGCTCTTGTTTTCGAGATATACCGCTATTTTGAAAATGGAGGAGGTTGCACAACATATATTCGCGTAACTCAAAAACGGTTTAGTTTATTAAAAACCCAAAAAAATTGAAATTCCGCAATAAAATTTCCTTTAAAACTTAATAATATTTTTTTAATATGAGCAGTCGTTTTAGAAATATAATTTTTTTTTTGAAAAAAAAATATTTTTATCAAAATTCCGAAATTATTGTTTTTTAAAAATTAAAAAAAAAAAATTGTAAAATGCAGCTTGGCTCCTAATTTTGTGCACACATATAAAAAACGAAGCTATTAACAAAACAAGCCATTTATGATTAAAATGTGTTAGCAACTTTTGATTTTATTCACAAAGTCTAAAAATTTTAATTAATTTAAGAATTTCATAAAATGCAATATTTGTATGGGAGCCCCCTTAAAAAGTGTAAATAAAATCAAAAGTTGTTAACAGATTTTAGTCATAAATGGCTTGTTTTGTTAATAGCTTCGTTTTTTATATGTGTGCACAAAATTAGGAGCCAAGCTGCATTTTCCAATTTCTTATGAAGTTTTAAAAATCAAACATTTCGACATTTTGATAAAAATATTATTTTTTTTTCTAAAAAAAAATTATATTTCTGAAACGACTGCTCATATTAAAAAAAAGTTTTACTAAGTTTTAAAGGAAATTTTATTGCGGAATTTCAATTTTGTTGAAACTAACCCGTTTTCGAGTTACGCGAATATATGTATGTTGTCCAACCTCCTCCATTTTCAAAATAACGGTATATCTCGAAAACAAGAGCTTACCTAAAAAAAACGGTGGGCACCATTGGATTCAGCGTACCCGTATTATGCTAAATCGCCATGGGCCGGCTTGTCTAAAAAAAGTGTCAATTTCGAGCACAGTGTTATTATTGACAATATGAGGCAAGTTTTTATGTGCAGAACTCTTTAAAGAAAATAAAAGAAAAAAAAAAAACGCCGAAATAAGAATGAATATGCCTACCAAAAACTTTATATTCACCCCTATCGTGAATAACAAGTGGAATTTTTGTTCCCATGAAATTTTCATACCCCTCGAAGGGAAAAGAGCAATCGTGAACAGTGATGCCAACTTAGTGCTTTTGGCACTATTTAAGGTGCTTTTTGATGCCTCAAAACGCCAAAATTTTATCCATACTGCCAAACTAAAAAAAAGCACTGGCTTGGTGCTTTTTCAATTTTTCGTTAGTGCCTTTAGTGCTTTTTACAATTTTTATTTTTTTTTTCTACCATTTTTTAAAACTACGATTATATAGTGCATTGCAACAGGACAGATTTTTTCGAGTTACGAAAATCGAGCTCGCACTGTATTACTTTAAAACTGTTTTATGGCCAATTTAAACTCCAAATGATTTGGATGATTTTATTTTTATTGAAGATAATAATAATACATTTAAGAATGTTTATATGCAAATGTAAATATGTTTATTATTTAATCTTAAATGAAAATGGCTCCCATCAACGCCGTCGCCTTTTTTTAATTTGGGAGGTATACAATATTCGGCACAACCGAATGCAACTTGTTTTGTGTTTAATTAAATTGTAAAAATGGCTTAGATCTTTTTTACGCTTTTTGTTGCTCGAAATAGTGCTTTTTAGTGCTTTTTTAAATTTTAAAGTGCTTTTTGCTTTCAAAAAGTTGGCATCATGTGAAAAATTTCTCACGCTATCAGTTCCAGTGAATGTAAAAAAAGAAGAAAGATTAAAAAATTAAAAATCAATGAAATTTTGTTCAAAAAAATTCAAGTATATATTTTAAAGAAAAGTTAAAATAATAAAGCAAAATATTTAGTATTGGAGGGATAGTTTGATTACAACGTTAGTTTTTTGCACTTTTTAAATTTAATGAAGTAAAATATTTTCCAAAATTCTGCCAACAAATCAATCGAAAGTTTCACAAATCCGCAGGCAATCTACCTGCTGCTTTGCATTTTGTTGATCAATATATCGGTTTGTGCCTTTTTAACGTTATTAACCCCTAATATTCGATATATAGGAGGAGCTTCTTACATACATGTTCTGTTCCCTAGCAAAAATAAAGTGAGGAAATCTAAGGGAAATTTGAAAGTGAAAATTTTTTCACGTTATTATTCTCCTTTGAATTACATTTTTTCATGGGAGTTGTTCATGATCGCAAATATGTGAAAAAGGGAAAAATTACTAGGGAAAAATTATTCACGATAGGGGTGATTGTTTAGTAAATTAATAATCAAAATGATTTCTTTATGTCTTTTGCACAGCAGAATCAATTTAAATAATATTTAAGTTTTAGTAAAGAGAAAAAATTTTGGCAATAGTATTTTGAATATTGACCCCATGCCCTCAGCGTAGTCGTTAATGGCAGAAAATCATAAAATTATTAAAAAATTTATTGCTAAATTGCAAAATATGCACTTTATTTGCATATATAAAGTATTTTTTCAAAAACAAAAAAAAACCTCTTGCAAAATATGCAAAAACTTGCCCTGATTATCAGTTATTTTACTCGACAACGCTTCTTTTCAGTAGCGGATCACAGTGGTCCCAATGACAAATTTAGAGCGAAAAAACTCATAACTCTTTTTTATAAGTAGATATAAGGATACAAATTTGTACGAATAATTGACTTGGTATGCCACGATGTTAAGCCAAAAATTGACGGATTCGATTGCGTTGGTGTGGCGCTTTCCATATAAAGTTAACTGACATTTCATAATACAAGGGGACAAGGTTTTTGGTGATTAAGAACTGAATGTCGTTTTTAAGGTAGTTTGGGATGCCTTACCTAGGGTTTACACTTGCAAGTGCAAGTTCGAAAAACTCAATACACTCGCACATTTTTACTAACACCATCACATTTTTCGTACTTGCAGCACAGAGTATACAGAGGCGTCACGAGACAGAAAATGTTGTGTTTTTTCTGTCTTTTTCTTCGAAAGCTGCCCTTTTTGCGTTTTTTGTTTTGATTATGCAATTTGTGTAGATAGTAGCGGCCTGTTTTTACGCATTGTCACTTCACTAACAAAAAACGTTTTCTTTCTCTTTCTTCGAAAGCTACCCTCGCAAATGATTAAGGCATTTTTCATACGTCACTTTTTTCATCTCTGTATACTTTGTGCTTGCAGCCCAACTTGCAAGATAATTTGCTTGCAAGTAAATTTTTGACACTTGCTGCAAGTAGAATGACAAATGAAGAAACAGTGTTACCATGGATGGCTTTTGTATAAATTTTCTAGTACTTAGTAATATAAAAGTTATGTTTATAGCGGATTTTCTGTGTATTTATAAAAAATACCACGTAAAAAAGAGAACAACTATACAACAATCCATCTCAATGGTAATTTTATCATAAATTTTAAGCGTTTTGAAAAAAAAAAAATTGTTAATCAAAATATTTTCTCAGTAATATTATGAAATCGCCACTACGGCAATACTGGAGTCAGATATTTTATAAATTTTATAAATAAACATAATTTTTTCATCAAGATGGACTGAAAATGAAATAAAGAAGGAATTATTAAATTTATTTTGTTATAACTTGTTAATATTTTAAGCATGTTGTTGTTGTTAAACCGAAAAACAAAGTTTTTTTATAGGATGCTTTCGCTTCGAGAACATTTGAAAAATGAACTTACAACTGACTGTGTAAACACTCAAGCTACTTGCAAGACTTTCGGCTTTTTCTTCGACTTTTTCGTTGATAATACGTATATACTACTTGCAAGTAATTACTTGCATGTGTAAAGGCACAGTAATTCAAATCTGCACATAGTTTTTTTTCTATCATAGGTATATTGGAATAACTTCAAAATGGGTCACCATATTCAGTTCAAAAAAATTCTAAATTCGTCAACAATATTATCTTGAAGCCGTGCTAACATTGGTTTTAAATTTAACCAGTAGTTATAGTTAAAAAAAAAAAATAAACTTAAAAAAAAATGTTTTTTCAAAATTCACAAAAAATAAAACTTCAGTGTCCCATATAAACTTAAAAACAAAATAAAATTCTTAATCAACACAAAAAAAGTTAATTTTTTCCGCTGTGTAATCTTATAAGATGGATAAATGTCAGAATTACGTTTTTTGGCGCCTACACGCATAGAAACATACGACCTTTTAGAGTATTTACACACAGAAAAAAATACCAATGTAAAATTAGCATGGCGAAATGTTGATTAAGAATTATTTAAATTTATCATTATTTCATATTAATTTTAAATGAAAAATATTAAAATAACCTTAAATCACGTTTATTTAATATTTTTCACTGTTAAAATAACATTGTTCAGTTTTTTATATTAAAATCAAAAGTTTATCTTGTTAAATTAACATGCATACATACATAAGTACATTCTTATAAAAAGAAGACAATTCCCGTATTCTTTTAATTAAAATTATTTAGTTAAATAGTACATCAAGTTTTCAAGTAAAAAGTAAAACCATATCGGGCGATTCTGCGGTTGCTTCTGTTAGCAAAGGAGAATACAAAATAAGTGAAACATGTGTTACAGGGGTAAGTGTTTTTATTATTCTTAGTTAATTGCATATGTTGTCTCTGAAGCTTCTTCACACTGTTATATCATTCTCCAACTAATTTGACTCTACATGAAATTCACGTTGTTTCAACTTGAAAAAAACTTTCATTCAACGTGATTCGGATTGTTATTTCAATAAAAATTACACTTTACTGCAATGTTAAATTAACATGAATTATAGTTATTTTAAAAGAAAAATATGTTGTTCTAGAGTTTTTGTAAAATCAGGTTGAATTAACATGAAAAACGTATGAAGCAAAATCACCACCGAAAAATTTTGAATCAACCTTGTTTTCGACGTTTTTAACTTTATTTTTTTCTGTGTGTACCGTCAATGTAAATCGCCAGCGCTTCTTGACGTATGGCGTATTTAACCATTTTATTATTTTTAGTGCCCTTTTTGGAGAAAAATCTATGGGTCTAACAACGTCTGCAGCAACTCTTTTGACTGCTTTATGACACCTACTTTTAGAGTCTAAACACAATGTTTGCGTGCGATTTCTCGTATAAAAATAATACAACGGAAGACGGCGACGGCAATAGTTGTTATTGTTTGCTTACATTTTTATTAATTTTTTTGTGTATACATTTTTATCAAGTTGTTTGATTACAATAATGTTGTGAACATCGCCAATTATTCAAAAACCACGGCAACATCAGAAAGAGAATGAGTATCACAAATTGAGAGAGAAAGAAAGACCGCAATGAAAATAAAATAGATTTTAATTTTAAGTCGTTCCGCACTGCGGTTTTTTACTTTAAAATCGTATGAAAAACCGCACCGCAAAAAATGATCGTTACATTGTGTTCAGACTCTTAGCAGTAAATGTTAACTCTTCTTGGGAACAAGTGTTCACAAGAGACTTAATTTTCAATTGCTTTGATATGTCCCTCCTTCTAAAAACGATTTGGATGGTCGTTCGGGTCTTGATGGTACTTCCTCCGAGTCTTCTTCAAAAAAACTTGACGAGGCTTTACTGGGAAAGAGAAAAGATTCATCCAACCAATTTTAAAGATTGACTCGAAAACATTATTTGCTCTGTGTGCATGCATCCACTTCTCCGATAGTTTGCTAAGAAAATTTTGAGCTGATTACTTTACTTCATGGTTATGGTCATCATATTCATCATTTTCTATACCACTTTTCATGAAAATTTAATGAATAAAAACATTATTTTTTTTCTTTTGGTCTTTTTCAGAGTCCCAAAAATTGAACAAATCCCTTTTAGTGATAGATAGGGTTGCGATTTCCATGCAAATGCATGTTTTTTGTCGATAGTCTAAAACCGATGTCGACCAATTATCTTTCCGAATCATCAAATTTGCGTTAAAATGGCATCGATTTGTTTTTGCATATTGTTGCATATTTTGGTGAAAATGCACATTTTGCATATTTTGGTTTTAAATGCATATTTTAACATTTTTAAGTGATATATTTTTTTAAAAAAGTTCTTCGAAAAATTTACAAATTGTATAAAAAAACCCTTCGAAAAAATTTTTTTTTTTAAATCAATTAATTAATTTTTTTGAGCTCTGCTTTAAATACAAGATATCGACAAAAGATCCTTAAATTTTTAACCGATGCAGTACCTTACATTGTTAAGGCTGCCTGCCAATTGTCCTAAAACAATTTATCGAAAACTGTTACATGCTACTTGATTGGCATATGGTTTACACCGAGTTGCAGAGGAAATCGGAGGCCAATTCGATAATATTGATTAATTGGTTTCATACAGGATTTAGTTCACTTAATAGTCAACTTAAATTAATTGATATGGCAGAAAGTAACATTAACATGTGAATGGAAAATAGCCCGACAAATTAAAAAAAAAAAAAATTAAAAAACTGTTGCAGATAAAAATAAAAAATAGAGGATTTCAAAAAATAAAACAAATTTCAAATATTTTTGATCTAGAATCAAATGTGGGATCTGAATTAGAAAATTAATATTCTTGAAATGTATTGGCATCCTTGAAGTATGCCTCAACTTCAATTGACGTTGAGAGATCATTTTCCATGTACAAAAGTTTTTTAACAGACAAAGGCTTACTTTTGATAACATAAAAAAGTATTTATTTGACTATGCAATTTAAATGATGTTGTTATTTAAATTAACTGCCTGTTCATATATTTCCGAACGAAGATTTCGTTCGCATAACTTACATTTAAAACAAAAACAAATTATAAAATATTGTTTTTGTTTTACGTTAAAGTTAAGCGAACGAAGTCTTCGTTCGAAATCGATGAACAGGCAGTTAATTTAAATATAACTACATCATTTAAATTGCATAGTCAAATAAATACTTTGGGGGTAAGTTCTAAAAAATATGTTACCTTTGAATAGCAATACAATAAAAACCACAAAAGAATTTTTTATTTTAAATAAAATAAAAAAAAAAACAAACGCTTTTTATTAAAAATGGTCAAGTTTTTAGTGCATTTTGTTATTTTTTAATGCATATTTTGGAATTTTTAGTGCATGTTTTATGCGCATATTTTCGATTTTTTAGTGCATGAAAATCTCATCCCTAGTGATAGACATTGCAACCTAAAAATACGATAGAAAATGTTTAGGCAAAAATAGGCAGCTAATTGCTTAAGGTGCATGTAGACGACATGTTTTTTACATCTGACTTGTCAACTTTTCAAGTCACATGTAATTGTGCATGTCTGTCAAAATGGCTGTTTTACAAAAGGTTCATAATATTCGGTCTTAAACGTGCATGTAATTTGCTTCTGACATTGTCTCTGTTTTTTCCCCATAGTTGTTGCAAAAACCAAAATAAAAATGCCG
Source organism: Pollenia angustigena (assembly GCA_930367215.1). Taxonomy (NCBI): domain Eukaryota; kingdom Metazoa; phylum Arthropoda; class Insecta; order Diptera; family Polleniidae; genus Pollenia; species Pollenia angustigena. Next base: position 284,722,036 of record OV884056.1, read on the forward strand.
CCAAGAAAATTTTTATTTACGCCGTAAAATAATTTAGTCATCTTAACATATTTTTCTTTTAATTCAAAGATACCAATTCAGGATATTTTAATGAAACGGTTTTTATATATATATTTACATAAATGCTATTCAATGGTGCGCTGATCATACATATCTCGGTATTGTAAAATATTAACTCCAGCCGGCTAATGATTCCGTCAATAGTGGACGCCGCTGCCGGTTTCCTCTCGGCATAGATTTCTGATGTCAGATGGTTTGTCAGAAGAAAATAGAGCATGCTCTAATTGAAATTTTGTCAGATGACTTTGCATCTGACTTTTACAGAAGCAAAGTTTAAAAGGTAACACACGACATGTACCCCTACAGATAATATTGGACTACGTGGTCCATTGTGGCTTAAATGGACTACTTACAACATGGTCCAATGAACTGTAGTATGGACCATGTTATAAGAAATTAACATTCAGTGCTGCCAACAACTGCATGATGTATACTTTTCTATAGTTTACAATATTACACATTGGTAGCCCTGATGGTGTCCATTATTAATTGTTTATTTAAAAGTGAAAGTTTGTGGAATTTTTGGAAAAAAGGTAAAAAAAAAATTAAAAATACCAAGTAAATATATTTAATAATAGCAATAATAGACTACAGTACACACCATAAAAGGCGATTAGTAAAAAATGAAAAAATAAGTTTCCTAAACTACCCCTTAAGTGTACTCCATACTGTAGTAACATGGAGTACCCTTAAAACTAACCCATTTTAGTACTCCATGGAGTAGTTAAGGGACTAATTCGGTGGGTTATATGGTCCCCTCCTAGGGCATCGTAATGTTAAATGGACCACCTTTTACCCATATATTTGGAGTAGTTTTGGAGTACTCCTACTCCTTTATGGACTACACTTTACATGCATGTATGGACTAGTCTCGTTATTGGCAGGGATGTATTTTGCAGTGGAAAATTTGACATGTCAGATGACAAAAACATGTCGTGTACGGTCGCCTTTAAACATTTAACAATGCACATGTTATAGATGATGAAATCACAAAAATAGCAGCGACAGCTGGTGAAAGTGACATTTAAAAGTCTATCACAATTTACAATACATATTAGATTCCACAATTAATGAATACATTTTAATTTGCATAGATATTTTTCTAAACGGAATGCCAAATCAGCGGAACATTCTAAATTTAAAAAATATAAACCTCTATTGTATAAATAAAACCAAAACCAATATTACAGAAAACGTTTTCACCACATACAACTACCAACTAATCTGTTATTAAAAATTTAACTTAGCAATTACTGATGTTTAAATTAATTAAGCAGTGATAATATTGCAAATATTCCAAAAAAAATATATACAGTTGTGCAAGGTGGGGTCCTGTCATTTAAAAATCAACTAAATTCGAAAAAATTCGTTTTTTCGCTCTAAATTTGTCATTGGGACCACTGTGCGGTTGTTCTAAACTTTACACAGTTCATTGACTAGAATACTGAAATAAAAAAAATAATCATTAGAATTCTTTAGACATCTTTGTTTAAAGAATAAGTCTTTATAAATTCAATGGAATAAAGTTGTTAGATTTTTGTTATCGTTGATCATTTATTGCCAACAACAGATATTTAAACAAAAAACTCTTTAAGTCAGGTTAATAGTTTTTAACACTTTTGAAAAGTACTTGTTATGCCAAAGTCGCAAATTATTTTTAAGAATAAATTTTATCCAGAACACAATTTGTTTGCATTAACAAAACTCATGAATAGAAATATTTTACATATTTTAGCCATATAAGACAAAAAAAAAGCAATTAAGGAAAAATAGGAAAAAATTCACAAAAACATAAGTAAATAATTAGACAAGAAATGAAATTAATATTAATAAAAAATAATTTTTTTGATCAAATAGTCAATAAAATAGGATTCCCCGGTAGGCAAGTTGATCGGGATCGATTGACGCTAGAGTCTTTGACTTGTTTCACTACAGCGTTTAGGCTTACTACGGATTAGCGCAATTGCATAATAAAACAAAGTGATGTTCCCGCAAAGCCTTATAACCTTCTCTCACTTGCCTTTATTTCGGAGGAACGCATGGAAGATGTTGCAAATGTAAAACAAACCAGCAGCGAAAGGCAGTACACTGATAGAAAAATGCATCTTAATATTGATGATGCCCTAACATCAGAATCGTGAAATAAATGTTACTACAAATGGCATCAATGATGCAAAAAGTAACATCAATCCAATGACTAGAATCTTCGTACAATTTTGTCATTTTTTCGTATCATCTATTTTATGACTATAGTGACATCAATTCGATGCCACATTTTGTATATTATTAACATTATTTTCATGATTACAATGTGTTATAAGAAGCAACAATTCCTATATTCTTTTTTTTTAATTATTTTGTTAAATACATCAAATTTTTAAAGTAGAATAATTACAAAAACCATATGGGGCATGGTGCTGGTGTCTTATTATTGCGAGTTCTGCTGTAAACAAAGGGCGTAGTTCAACAAACGTGAAACAAACATAGGTATGGGATAAGTAAATAATAATATTCTCTCGCTGTGACTTAATGACAAATTGTCATTAAATTGATGCTAATGTGTCCTTTCTCCGATGTTACTGCGTCATCACACTGAAGACATGTTCGTCATTTCTGTGATGCCGATGTGTCATCCCATTGAGGACATAATTTCATTTTTACCCTGATGACACTTTGGCCAAGTGATGTTAAGGTTGACATCACCATGATGAAAAAAAAGTGTCATGGGGTCAAAAACGAAGACACTTCTCATAGTACTGATGTCAAAATACATCAGCGTTATGACGCCTTTTCTATCAGTGTAGTAAGCAGGCCATCTGGAAGACCTTATTTGTCAGACACAAGGCCTTATTACCCCATTCTATACTCATACATTTTTAACACACGATCTCCTAGCCAGCCAAGGCCCTCTGCGTTCCCTTCTTCAACAAGCCTGATCAGAGGCCTTCTTCAGAGAATTTAATTATTTAATTAATTATTTGTAGGCACAAAAAAAAGTTCGCAAAGGGATCCATGAAGCAAAAATCTATCGAAACCCCTGATCTAGAGTATAAAATAACAAATGTAAATTGTATACCTAGAAACCCTCATCTGTTAAAAATTTAAGGCATTTAAAAGTTTTGAATTATTAGTGCCGGTTCACACACGTCAAGTTTGACTCTTCAAGTCTTGAGCTTTTAGTGCTGGTTCACACAGGTCAAGTTTACTTGAACAGTTTTATTTAAATTTTCTTTTGAACTTACGTTCACGTTCATGCACAAAATTAATGTTTGTTTTCTTTTCCTTCAACTTTGTAGCTTTTTATTATATTACGGATGAAAAAAGAAAAGAAAAATACAAAACTGACTGGTACGGTCAAGTATGTACCCCTTTCCATTCTCTTTACCCCTCTCTCCTAAAAGCTCAAGACTTGAAGAGTCAAACTTGACCTGTGTGAACCAGCACTTAGGAGAGAAGGGTAAAGAGAATGCCATTTCTGTTCCCCTCTCTCCTAAAAACTCAAGACTTGACGAGTCAAACTTGACGTGTGTGAACCGGCACTTATGGATTATTTATTTGGTAATCGGCTTTACAGTGTTCTATATCTTTATAGAGACATTGGTTTTTTTTCTTAAGCTTGACGTTCTTAACCGGTTTTCAACCAGACAATACCGAAAATATCCAGAATGATGGGAAAATTTCTAGTTGGCCTAAAATAATTTTGTTCTTTTCACTATTAATTAAAATCAACAAGAGAAAATAAATTTTTTTTCCATCCAAACAATATCAATTTATTAAGATTTCAAATTAAAACGCAATTTTGGCAAAAAATTATGAACTAGAAACAAAAGTTAAGGTATTTTTTATGTTTAACGTTCTGTTTTTTTATTGACAAAGACAATAAGAATTGTGTGTGCTTAAGGCTTTGTCTTTTTTATACCATTCATCACAGGTGGAAACAGTATTTGTATATATGGGTCGATATCACGAAATGACTACATTCTGTCCCCGACGCATTTTGTATTAAAAATATTACAAAATTAAAATTCTGAGAACAGGATTAAATAAAACAAAATGTCCTTCAACGAGGCGCGGAAATCAAAATAAAATATTTTAGATATTTTTATGAAAAAATTTGGTCGCACGGTGTAAATCGTCATTACCATGGTGTGCGTCCAAACGTTTTGTGTTCAAAAAACACAGATTTTCATTAGTATCTCAAAATATATATTATAAATGAAGTACGTCAAGTTATTCGAGAATAATAAACCAACTCAATTTTAATTTCATAAATATAATTTTATTTTAAAACTTATGATTTTGTGACATTTTAGTCCGTGGCTAATTTTTTTCGTCATTCCCCGTGGGCCAATTTGTTTATTAAAACAAAATGCTTTAAACCGGTTTTTTGGTTAGGTGTTAACTGTCAATGTAACGACAATTCCCGTTAGTTTTAAAGTGTATTGACAGAAGTGAAAGATGTAGTCAGTTGTTTGAGAGCTTTTGAACTGTTAAGTGTTTTTTGCGCATGTTCCTGAAATTTTATCATTCCCGTGGTAAGTATATTTTTCCGTTATTTATAATATAATTTCCAAATTCGTTGTATTGGTTTGTTCATTTTTTAAGTCTTTATTAGATTCTAATATATTTTATAAAAATGTTTGAAGATTTTCACATTTAAATCCAAGAATACTCACGTTTCCATCATTACCGTGCAGTCATTACCATGGGAATAATCTAAACCACGGTAATGACAAAAGGAACACGGGAATTACATTTTCAATGTATATTTGAGATTATTCAATCTATGGTAATTATTTAAGAAATTTGATGTTCCCCAAACTTAAAAAGTACACCTGGAATTATAATCCAAAGAATGGACATAACGTATGCATTTTATTAAATGTGTTTCCATAAATTGCTGTATGTGTTTTATTTAGCTGCAATACATGATTAAACGTCATTACCATGCTGCTCAGTCATTACCGTGCCGCACAAAAATCATTAAAATCCTTAAATATACATGGCCCATTGCTTATTAATATATAAAAAGGTCTTATAAAACAGTATCAACCGAAAAATAATTATTTAAACCCATTTTCGCACTTGGCCGTTTTCAGTCCTCGATTGAAGTGAATTCATGATATCGACCCATATATATATATATATATATATATATATATATACGATTGTAATCCGTTTTTAGTTTATACACTATTTATCTATAAATAATATATATGTTTATGTAAATTCTGGGTAGTTATGAGGAGCGAAGTTGATTTAATGATGTCCGTCTGTTCGTGTGCATGGGTTGCCAAAGACCTCAGTTATATTGGACATGACGTTCTTATATATTTATATCAGTATCGATTGCTTTTACAATTCAGCTAGATCGGTCCACAAATGGTTGAGATATGAGCAAAGAGCCATGACTACCTCTAATTTTTACACATTAATCTCGAACTTTTACCCATGACAAGCAATGTGCTTACCAACCGCTCCTGTATTTGTTCGGCAGACACACACAGCCAGGTAGAAATATTAAGTGTATTGTCCGAGAAAAGTTATGCACTCGCCCATAATCATAGCACCAGCTCCTACGGATGATTTGTCCTTGCAGCTAATTCCCTTCATAAGTGGATAGCTCTCCTGACTCTCCTTAGATTTTGGTTTCAATAACAACCACTACGTGAGTCCTGAAAGAATATTTTCAACAGAAAAGTAAAGCTTGTGCAAAGACAGTCAACCTGAATCATTTACTGCAAGAGGCATACTAACGGAGCCGTAAACTAACATGCCAGTCCATTGGCATACTCATGGCGGCTTCTTACTCCTCTGGTATCAGATAGATACGATCACTGGGCAGCCGCGATCTCAAGAGATCTGCTATTTTTGAACTGATGTCGAGTTCCACCACAATGATAGTACGAATTTAAAACAAAAAATTAAACTCTTCTGATATCTCTATTAGGCATCCCTATGGTCGTTTCTGCTGCCAGGAGCAAGGTTTATTTTGAATACTTTCAGATTCCAGCTTTTGACCACACCTGTTTTCCCCAATGGATGTAAAATCAAGAAGTAGGAATCCTCTTGATTCTTAACTAAGGAATACTGTTGAAATTAGCTATGTGGGGGATGTACTGTGTCCCCCAGGGGGAGGGTAAGGTACAATAGAGTCCAAATAAAACAAGCTACACAGGAAAAAAATGTTCACCAATTAAAGCATTAATCAAAACTAAAATAAGTTTTAATTAAAAATTTAATTAAGTGAATTAAACGTTTTATTTTATTTATTTGCACCAGTAAATAAATTAGAAGTATCAATAAAACGTTTAATTCACTTGATTAAACATTTTATTCACTCTATTAAACTTTAAATTCACCTCATTAAATTTTTAATTAAAGCTGATTGTAGTTTTGAATAATGCTTCAATTGGCGAAAAATTTTTTTCTGTTTAGGTTGATAAAAGTGGGTTAAAATATATTCTACATATATATACATAATATGTATGTATATATATTTTAGAATATATTTTATATAAATATATATGTGTGTTCCGATTGTTCCTGTAAAGCCTAGATTACACTATCTCACAAGTCTTACGTATTCCATAATACTTTGTGGATAGAAATCTAATGAGTTTTGTTGCGACTGTCAAAAAATCTAACGTAACATGACAGTTTGTGTTCAGACCATCACACATGAAAAAAATGCAACCCTGATCCAATGAAAAGTATTATTGTTTAGAGATTTTTCAAAAACGATGAAGTCGTATGGGATGTCAAACTTTTTTCTTAATACTTGTCAATTTCGTGACACATTGCATTCACACTATCACACTTTGTCATATTACTTGAGATTTTGACATGTATTAATACAAAGTATAATAGTGTAATCTAGCCTTAAGGAGCATATGGCCATAACAAAATCCTTCTGCCTAGTTAGCTTCATTCCAGCTAGTTTGCATGTTTGTCGCCTAGATAACAATTTGTCTGCGCCATGTGTGAGCTGGTCGCCTACTTCTCCGCCTGTCCTGGGGGCTTTACTCAATAGCGGTTGCTGAAAAGTCTGTGAGCGGTTTCCGTATGATACGACCTTTCTAGTTTCACTTACGCTTTAGTATTTCAGTTTTTATGGGGAACTGGTTCGTTTCTTGTTATATTCTGCTGTTTGATACGGTTTGCGGTTTGTTTGTAATAACCTGCATAGCATAATTATCGCGGGGTGCTGCATTCCATGTTTGCAACCCTAGAGTTATGTTTATGTACTCCGGACATTGGTGCTGAAGATATTTATTTTGGCACGGCGAGAGAGATTCGATTGGCAATATCTGCATTCGAGCCACCAGATGCTGTGGTTAAAGCGCCAATTTAATAGAATGATTAAACCTCCCCCAGAACAATTCAACCTCCCCCAGAAGCTCATTATTAATTTTAAAATTGGCTTTGTGGTCCGTGTTTATTCCCATTACTTTAGGTTTGACAATATTAATCTTGAGGACTGCGCTCTTAAGCAGCTTCGTGAGACGTTGTAATTTGATGGTCATATCAGAGTTCCGATGTGAGGGAATTCCGATATCATCAGCATACTTCAGATCATCTAGCCGATTTTGTTGGTCCTAATTATACGACATGGCATGGGTCATAATAATGTCTAAAGCAATGTTAAATAGCCATGGTGACATCAAGCAACTTTGTCGTACTCGCTAATATTTCAGCTCAACTTGGCTTCTTGTAATATGCCATAGCTTACGTTAACATACATACTCCTAAAGCTACGTTCACACCTTTTAAATATTTGACGTCCTAGACGTAACCCCTAGCTTTATTAAAGAATTATTTGCTTTTGCTTAACGTTTGGCTTGATTAAAATCCATTAAAGAGTTTCTAAATTACACTTAACAATTCTCTTCTTACAAATAAAGATTAGTAAGCCAATAGAACTTGTCAAAAATAAAGCTTAAGTTTGATCAATTTATTGGTTTACATGCTCTATATATGATATTTGTTAAAAAAATCAGCGAATTCGATCTATTACTTCACCTAGCGTCCATACAAATATGCTCCCGAAATAAGGATTTTGACAAGATAGGGCCCGTACCATATGACGTAGGAAACAGTTGGCTTTTCAGTTCTATGGCGAAGAGCATATTTTTTTTTTAATTCTCTAAGCTAATCCCCGCGAAGCTCTACGCTTGTCTGCAGGAAAGAAACGAGAGTATCTGGCCGGAATCGAACCTGCAACCCCCAGCTAGCCTACCGGGGCACTCAATTATTAGATTCGACATAGCTGAATATAGCACTTTTACTTGTTTCAGAGTAGTTTTTTATTTTCTTATAAAATGGAAAAACACCAAGAAAAATATTTGTAATAAAAACCTAAATTGAGTTTCAAATGAAAAGAAAAAAGTTTCATTAAAATACAGAAAAGTATTCCACATTTATACACTGAATGCCAAATAGTTTTGTTTTTTTTTTAACTTTTATTCGTCTGTGATTGAATTAAAGCGTGATTTAATTTCGCAATTAAACTGTTAAAGTCAGATGATAAAAGTACAAAAATTATAGAAAAGAAAACAAACAAATAACAAAATTAGAAAATTAAACTATTAAGTATGATTATTTATTAGGTTTAATTAAATGATAATAAAATAAATATAATAATATTTAAAAAAAAATATTTTAACCTCCTCCTTGCTTCTTCCTGCCTTTCTTTGGCAATTTGGGAATTATATTTTATTTAAAGTTATGTGATTGTTTACACAAATTTAAAAAAAAAATTTAAAAACAAAATTATTAAAATTATATTATGTATATTAAATCTCCCAAGTGGTTTTTAATAATTCAAAATTAAAGGAGGACTCATTATTAAAATTTTTTTTTTCAAACTCATTTTTAAGGAGACAAATTCACTTAACTCTCAAAGCCATAAATAAACAACAATTAAAATTACATTTCCGTTTTAGTTTATTTTTTTTTTTTTTTTGTACAAAAAAATCTATAATAATCGCTGTAATCATCATCTTGATGTTTTAATCAAGATCAAGTTTAAATTGCGGTTTTTATTTTTTTCAAATAAGTGTCATTAGAAATCCATTAATATTCATTTTTAATATAATTTTTCTTAAAACACTTGATTTCAGTTCGTGAATTTTAGAGAAAAAATCTTAACATTTTAATGAGTTGAAATCACGTGATTTTAAAAACACTTAAACAGACACTTTTTAATAAATTGCGTTTTACGTACTCATTTGGAATTTTAGAACAAAAATTTGGTTGACAGTGCACAACGAAATAATTTTTTTTTTTCTTTTCAAAAAAATTTTATAAAATTTACAAATTTTGTTCAATATATATTGTTGACCTGTGTCGATTATCTATGTTGTTGTTTTTGTTTGGCTTAAGGTCATCAACCGTTGATGGAAATATAACAAGCAGTGAGAACGTATTAACTTTTTTGTAGTTTTTAATTTAACAGTGTTTTTAATCTCCTGAAGATGACCATCGATGAATGGTCGAAATATCGGATGAAAAATAAGAAAACAAAATTAAAAAATATAAAAATTTGTGGATTTTTTTATTTATAATTTTTATATGACCTTAAGCCAAAATGTAGTGAAAAAAAATATAAAACAGGGCGAAAAATAAAATTTTGTATTTTGGTATTTTTGACGATTTTTATATCTTAGCGATTTTTCCCCAAATTTAAAAATGTTCAATTAGTTTCATATTTTAACGATTTTTTTTTTTTTTTTGTTAACTGGCGTCAAGTTCTGTTTTTATACCCTCCACCACAATTATCGGGTGATTTTTAGCTATTATCTTTTTGGCAACACTGGTTTAAACAGTTCGTGTTTTGTTTCACTGTCAAACATCTTCAGTTTGGTCTATAATTTAACCATGAATCGTCTTACAAACGAAAAACGCTTGCAAATAATTGAATTTTATTAGCAAAATGCGTGCTCTGTTACCCCGGGTCTCCACGTAGCAATATTTATTGCGGCAAACGTCAAATTTGATTGCTCCATAAAATTTGCGACGTATAGACCGCATATTGCCATGAGTGGCAATCCATTGCGCAATGATTGCTCTTCTTATTGCTTGAGCAATTATTGCTTAGCAATCTGCTGTCAAATCAGTTGTAATTTATCTGACATTTCATTTCTCTGTACTTTTGGTTATTTATTAGTTTGTTTATTTATTAAAAAAGCAAGTGAAAAAATACTTCAACAAAATACAGAAAAAGTTTTTATATATTACATTTTTAAAGAAACGTCAATATCAACAAAAGCAAACGAAGAATTTGTTTTTTTTTTTTTTGTATATTTTTATTTTTTCAATAGAACAATACAAGTTTTAGGTTTTTTTCATATGCAAATAAACAAAAAAGCAATACAAAACACAGCTACGACAATTACAATTAATTATTTTATTAATTAATTTAAAAAAGAAAATTTAACAATCACTTCAAAACACAACATAAAACATTTGTTATAAATACAGCCACAAAACTTTATACAACTACTCGAGGTGAAAATTGCAAATTTATGGCAAAGCAATAACAAGTGTTCTCCAGCAATATAATCAGCAATCATTGCTCCATTGTTCTGCCATTGTTCTGCCGACGTTATTGCTTGTACTTAGCAATAAAAATTGCTACGTGGAGACCCAGCGTTAAGAAAGTTCATCGACCCACTGAAGTGGCTATTCGGTACGTTAATAAGCATTATTGTCGATTTTGGAGCCAAGATCATCCAGAAGTATTGCAAGAGCTACCAATGCATCCAGAAAAAGTCACAGTTTGGTGCGGTTTATGGGCTGGTGGCATCATTGGACCGTACTTCTTCAAAGATGATGCAAATCGTAACGTAAATGTGAATTGTGAGCGCTACCGTGAGATGATATCCAACTTTTTTTGCCCAAAATGCAAGAGCTTGACTTGCATGACATGTGGTTTCAACAAGACGATGCCACATGCCACACAGCACGCTGAATTGAGAGGCGCGTTCGGTGAACATTTTATTTCACGTTCGGGACCGGTCAATTGGCCGCCTACATCGTGCGATTTAACGCCTTTAGACTATTTTTTGTGGGGCTATGTTAAAGCTCATGTCTATACACACATGCCCGCTTCAATTGACGCATTGGAAGACAACATTGAAGCATTTATTCATGAGATACCGGCCGAAATGTTGGAAAGAGTATTCCAAAATTGGACTAAGCGGATGGACCATTTGAGGCGCACTCACGGTCAACATTTGCATGAAATAATCTTCAAACATTAAATTATATGGACCGTACAATCGATTCAAATAAAGATTTCATGAATTTTTCTGAATTTAATGTGTTTTTTTTAAGCTTTCCTATAGCTCTTAAAAAATCACCCATTAGTTGTGAAGAGGGTAAACTAAGTTTGTCATTCCGTGTGAAACTTTTTTATCATTCATCTCAGACCCCATAAAGTCGATTTAGCCAAGTCCGTATGTCTGTCCGTCTGTTGAAAACCCGCTCACTTTCGAAAAACTCAAAAGAAATAAACAATTTTGATGTCAAATTGCTTGAAGTTATCCTAAGCAGTTTGGGATTGAAATCAAATAAAATCAGTTCAGTATGATCACAGCTATGAATCAAAATGTGGAAGCACCACCTAAAAAAATTTATAATTTTGTTACAAAAAGTAACATAAATGGTGGAAAAATGCGTGGAATGATTAAAGATTTTGCAAAAATTCGTGTTATTCGACTGGAAATCACGCTGTATAATTTATCATAGGCCCCATATAAAAACTACTCCCGGAAAACAGTTAAGTAAGCCTCAAACCGTAAAAAATGCTATTATAACAAAATTTGGTACATCACAGATTTATAGGACTAGAAATAAGACTATAAATTTTCGTGAAGATCGGTCCATAATTATAGACCCCATATAAACCCTACCCCCGGAAAACAGTTTAGTACGCCAAAACCGTACAAAATTGCAATTTTGTGATATACGGTCCATGATAAACCATTTTTTTTACTGTGATCCAACACTCAAGGGATGCCCCCTACTAATGCAATGCATTGTGTTTGAAAATAGGTTATGGGGAGAAGGAAAGAGGGAGTAGTGTTTGTGGACATTTAATTAGAATTTTTCCAAATTGTAGCCGACTTCTGCCGGTAGTCTATTCCACATACAGCTAGTTCGACCAAGGAACGAATTATCTCTGTAATGCGTTGTGCGATGCATTGGACAGTCGACAACAAACGGATGTGATCTGCTGGAAAGGCGAGTACTACGGGCATGCACCCGCGTCTCAGGGATGAGTTCTCCCGTCTCAGCTGAACATCTTCCGTGGTAATATCGATAGAACAATGCCACACAACCCACATTCCGGCGATGCACCAAAGAGTCAATAGAGCTGGATACCCTACTGTCATTGTTGAGCTTCAACGCACTCCTTTGCACCCGATCCAGAAGCTTCAAGATAGACCTTGAAGCACCTGCCCAGATATGGGAGTTGTATTCCATTTTCGGCCGGATATAGGCGGTATAAATAGTGAAGAGATCAGACGGAGTGAAGTAGTTCTTGCACCGTTTTAAGAAACCAAGACACTTAAATGCTTCTTTCGACACTTGAAAGACATGTTGGTTCCAACGAACATCACATTGAATTTTCATGCCCAGAACATCAACAGTGTCTGATTCTTCAATAGCTATACCTCCCATGGATACAGATGACGCCGACTCCACAAGACGTCTGTGGGTCAATATGCAACATTAAGTCTTACGAGCATTGAAATTGACCCTATTCGCAAGACCCCACTCGGAAATGGTCGTAAGGTCAAGATTGAGTGTGTCATTCATATTCCGTCTCATAGCTTCCACCTCAGTAAGGCTTGGTCTATGATCAAAGGAAAAAAAATGACAAATGCTGCCGTCATCTGCGAAAGAATAGATAGGAATGGCAGTTAGACAAAGGAGGTCGTTAAGAAAAAGTGTAGGAGAAAGAACGGAGCCCTGCGGTACATCTGAATTCAAATGAAACTCCTCCGATGAGAACCCATCTACAACAACACGTATAGAGCGGTCCTTGAGAAAGCTCGATATAAATCGAGAGAAGTCACTACCAACACCAAACGCAATAAGCTTTGAAACGAGTGCACCGTGCCACACACGATCAAACGCTTTAGAAATATCCAGAGCAACCACTTTGCTTTCTCCAAATTGGTGAATAGAACGACTCCAACGTTCCGAAAGAAACGCTAACAGGTCTCCCGTAGAACGACTACTACGAAAGCCATACTGTCTATCACACAGAAGTGAATCGGACTCCAGATAATTTAGCAAGTGGTGATTGATCATGCTCTCCATCACCTTCGAGGGCGTAGAGCAAATTGCTATTGGTCGGTAGTTTTCGGAGTTTGTAGCCTCACCCTTTTTTGGAATTGGCTGGACGTTGGCTACCTTTCAGCAAGAAGGAAAAACTCCTACCCGGTACGAGTAGCTAAACAATTTTGCTAAAAAAACGAGAAAATGGCAATGCACACTTCTTCAAGACTAAAGCCGTAACACCATCCGGCCCCGGGGACTTGTTTACGTTGAGATCCTCAAGGACCCTTTATGTTTTTTAATACCAGAAATCACTCTGCAGAATTTTGGGATGATTGGTTCATAGCTTACCATGACTCCAATATAAATTGCTCTCCTGAAAATCATTTAAATTCGGCCTAAACTGTTACGAATCATGAAATTTTACTCCAGCTAGTAAAAATTGCTAAAACAAAAAGTCATAAAACTTTCTGATTGTCGGTCAATAATTTAATATAGTTTTAAGCCGCAACCAATTTTAATACAGATGTCTGTTTTTATAACGATAAATAATTAATAAATAGACATCATACAGATATTACTCCTAAAACATTCGAACTGACGGTGGAGGGAATCAGAGATTCGACACAGCCGAATATAGCACTCTAACTTGTTTTTTCGAATTCTTTCAGTCGATACTGAACCAATCGAAATTATTTTTTAGTGCTGTGAAAACTCAAATAAATCCTTTACAACACTGAAAAAATAATTTCGATTCGTTCCGTATCAATGGAAATAAAATTGCTTTTAAATGGAAAAAGTATTCGAACACGAATGCCAGAATTAGCTTCCTGATCTCTTCGGATCCGTCAATTTTGGAGTTCTGCCGAGTCAAAGATATTGAATGCACCTGATTTCCGCGGAGATTATAACACCAGAAGGTGGAATATCCTTAAAAGCTCAACCGCAATATGCATAGTCTTGCTTAACCTACTGCAAAAAATTAACAAAAAGTCACTCAAATGTATATAAAAAAACAAAAACAAAATAAAAAAACATTTGTTTCCGCACAGTCTCACTAAACTTAGCAAAAAGTTTCCTTAAGTTCAATATGGTTTGCCTTATATAATTTACATGTATTCGCTTATTCGCTTAAGCCAACTTAAGCACATTGTGGTTGGGCATTCACATGTCTTGAAAGACAAACAGAGAGAGAGAGAGAGAGAAAAAGAAAAGATGAAGACAATCTTATTTTATTTAATTTGTCTGTCTTTGCTCGCTGTAATTAAATGAATCAAAATCTATTTAAAAGGAATTTTCGTTTGGACCCCATTTAATTCGTTTTGAAAAATCACTTTTTCATAAATATATTTTAACACCTTGTAATGAGAAATTTTAGCACTTCGCATCTAACAGTGCTAAAATATTTAAATAAACATGGCCTTGTAATAATAACACAATTTTCTTTTTACAACAAAAAAAGTTTTGTTCAAAAATTCCCCAAGACAAATAAAAGTTTTTTTTAAATTACTATGAGTAAAATGTAGAAAATGTTACACATTAAAAGTCTCTTAAACTTGTGACGCACTTGTTATACGAGCTATTGTGTTGAATAAATACAACAAGTGTCAAAAACGTAATAAAATTGTAGATTACCGAAAATATTTCGATCAATTAAATTGAATTTATATTAGGTACTTATTAATAGCTACATATTTTTAAAACTAACTATTATGGCCAATTTCACCAATTCTATTAAAATATCAATTCATATTTATATATGGTTTTTCATATAATTTTATTTTTATTTGACATGAAAAACGAATTTTAAACATAAATTAATATTTAAATAAATTTATGAAATTGGCCATAAGTTTTCTTAAAATGGCATTTTATCTTATACATAAAAGGTACGTTTTATAAATTAAAAAAAGAACAAACGTGAGCTGACAAAAAACACATAAAATTCAGAAAAATGCATGAAATCTTTATTTGAATCGATAGTACGGTCCACATAATTTTATGTTTGAAGATTATTTCATGCAAATGTTGACCGTGAGTGCGTCTCAAATGGTCGATCCGCTGAGTCCAATTTTGGCATAATCATACTCCAACATTTCGGCCAGTATCACATGAATAAATGCTTCAATGTTGTCTTCAAATGCGTCAATTGAAGCGGGCATGTGTGTATAGACATGAGCTTTAACATAGCCCCACAAAAAATAGTCTAAAGGCGTTAAATAGCACGATGTAGGCTGCCAATTGACCGGTCCCGAACGTGAAATAAAATGTTCACCGAACTCGCCTCTCAATAAGTCCATTGTTAAGCGTGATTTGTGGCATGTGGCACCGCCTTGTTGAAACCACATGTCATGCAAGTCAAGCTCTTGCATTTTGGGCAAAAAAAGTTGGATATCATCTCACGGTAGCGCTCACCAATCACATTTACGTTACGATTCGCATCATCTTTGAAGAAGTACGGTCCAATGATGCCACCAGCCCATAAACCGCACCAAACTGTGACTTTTTCTGGATGCATTGGTAGCTCTTGCAATACTTCTGGCCGATCTTGGCTCCAAAATCGACAATTCTGCTTATTAACGTACCGAATAGCCGCTTTAGTGGGTCGATTAAACTGACCATAAAATGGAAGAAGAGCGCGATGAACTTTCTTAACAGAGCACGCATTTTAATAATAAAAATTCAATAGTTTGCAAGCGTCGCACAGTGGCGCCATTTGAGTTTTTTCGTTGCAAAAATCATATCTTTTGAACCGAATAAGATAATTGAACAATTTAAACAGCATATGATAGATAACTGTTCAGCCTATGAAATGATTGGAAAGGGTGATACGATTGTAGGGGCCTACTTATGGGTTATCAAAGTTAAAATAAGTAGAAAAATCAATTTTATGGTAACTAAAAAAAATTATTTTTACATTTTTAGATTGTTTTTATTTTTTTTTCTTTAGGGTTTTATGTTTTAAATTATTACCCAACAAATTTTTCAATTTTCTGTAAAATATTCATCACAATTCGTAAGAGAAGGTATATGTATCTAAAAGACTAACCATTTTTAAACTATAATTATTTTCTAACTCTATTCGTGACTTCACATGCCGCAGGGAAGAAATAAGTGGCTCGGAAGATGCTGCCAACATGTTGAAGAGGTCCTCATTTTGCCTTACCCTTGATACTTTAAATGTGTTCTGCAATCTATATTTTTTATAAAATTTGTTAAGAGACTCCTGTGCTTCTTCAGAAAGCTCTCCAATTGGCAAAGACTGGTACTCAATTATATCTTTGCCATGCGCCAATATTTTATGGACGGTCGGGGTCAACTTCTTCTGTGGATACATTTCTGATAAAAGAGATGCAGTTTTCGACGCATATTCTCCATATTTTGTAGAATTGACATTTTCTTTGCAGTTTAAAACATCCAAGATCGTTCCCAATCTTTTCACGATTTGATTGTCAATTCCAGTGATTCTAGTTACTGCCTCATCATTTTCAAAAAATCTCCTAGAAATGTTTCCATCGTTTGAGTTACCGTATCCGTGCTTGGGACAGTCTACTTTTAGTCCAACTTGTTTAAAAAAAGCATCCTGTATTTGCTTCTTTCTGACCTTTTCCTTATCCTTTATTGATGTATTTTCATCGAAGTTTTCCTCCTCTTGTATGGAATTCTTGCTACGCCAGTTTTAGCAAGAATTCCATACACCTTATCCTTGCGTACAATGGTGACATTCCATATTCGTAATTCTCCTCATTTGTAGAATCGTTTAAATTACCAAAGTTCTTCTGACTCTTTTTGCAAATCGGGCATGACATTGTTGAGGTTGTTCCTGTCAGTTCGTTTACGACTTTTCCGTCAACCATGGTCAGGTGGAACTCGTATTTGCATTCAATATATTTTCCTTCCCCAATTTGCAGCTTTGTAGGCTTAATCTTGCTTATTTGTTCTTCAAAGTCCTTCACCGTGGTCCAATTTTAAGTCGTAGACTAATCCAGGCATTATGCTTATTTTGCAATATATAGGCGTATGCTACCATGCCTAAAAATTTACCTGTTCCCTGCATACATATGGATTTAGGCTGAATAATGCAATTTTGATATTATGCACGTGTCCAAATAAGATTTGTGCCTACCTGTAGGTACCATAAGTCAATATTGTTCTTGACCATTTGTACGCCAAAGTATTGTTTAAGTGAGGTACGTACCTGTTAATTTCAATGAGTAGTTTTTTCAAACTATTAGATCAAACTACTGTCAGTCAAAACATATAAGGGATGGACGCCATACAATTTCTGCAACGGGCAGATAAAACCTTTTGAATTATGTAAAGAAATAATCAAAGAACAGGTTTTGCAAATATGGCAAATATAGAAAAATATAGATTTTTTTTTATTTTCCGTCAAAGTTGAAAAATAGTGAAAAAACGGATAGTTTTTAAATAGTGATTTACCAGGAGAAACACAAAGCAAACAGTTAATTTTTTTTTATCATTATACATTTAATAAATACATCAATCAATACAAACAAAAAATAAGGCGATTCGTTACCTATTTTTCGTGATATTACACCTGAAATCGCAACAAATTGACTAAAAATTTTGTGTTTTTTTGAAAACCGAAAGTCGGTCAACTTTGAACGGTTATATCTTCTAAATTAAAAATGTGATATTATTAAGAGTGGCATATTTGAAATCGTTGAAAAGTTTCCTACAACATGGGTTTATTCAAAACTTCGTCGGCGCTCATGAAAATTTTGATTTTTGCAACCTCGTTTGCTCTACGGGCGCCACTGTGCGTCGTTCGTTTGTAAGACGAATCATGGTTAAATTATAGACCAAACTGAAGATGTTTGACAGTGAAACAAAACACGAAACGTGCGTCAGCTGTTTAAACCAGTGTTGCCAAAAAGATATTAGCTAAAAAATCACCCATTAGTTAACAAGTAGCTTCTCGACCATAATCCTGATATCATGATCTCCAAAAAAGCGCGATTAGCCAATTGAGATATTTTGTTTAAATTTGTAATTCTCTGAAAAATCAATTCAAATTTTTTGGTTTTTAGCACAAATGATGACAATGTACGAAATTTTTTAACATCTTAGAAAGCTACTATTTTTCATAATGGTATAAATTAATAAGGTTTTTTATTTTTATTTGTAAAAAAGTAAAAAACTTAAACGAAATTAAAGTGCAGATAAACTAATTCATAATTATGGTCTATTTCGCCAATTTTATTTATATATAAATTTATGTTTAATATAATTTTTCCGTATCCAATATTTCGCCAATTTTATTTAAATATAAATTTATGTTTAATATAATTTTTCCGTATCCAATGTACACAAAATTATATGAGAAACTATGTTAAAATATGTATTGATATTTAAATAGAATTGTGGAAAAAGGCCATTCAAAATGGAAAAAACCCAACAACCAACAGCATTTAACAAAAATGTTAAAAATTTATTTCGGTTTTATATAAAAAAGAAGTAAGAAAGTAAAGTCAGTTGAGCCCGACTATATGATACCCTACACCACTGTATATAAGAAAAATTTTTTGCAAGTGTACCCTATTTGGGACACATGGACCCGCCAGCACAAAATAATTTTTATAATTGAGTTTATGATTTAAATAAAAGTTCTTTGTGCCAAATATTGTTGAGATATCTTCATCTATATAAAATTTGTTTGCCTTTAAGTGATTTTGGGAAGAGAAAGAAAAAACTCGTACTAAATTTAAGTTTGCCTTCTTACTTTAGTACAAGTCATACTCAAAAATTTAAGTACGAATAATACTTAAGACTACTTAAAACAATCCAAAATGGGATAACTTTCGAATACCAATATGCGTACATACGCGTGTGTTTATGAAAGTTTGTTGTAGACACAACAACAACGCTACAAGAAGAAAAATATTTATTTTCATGTATAAAAAGCAAAAGAAGACACAATAATTCCCATATTCCTTTTTTTAAATTATTTTGTTAAATATGGTGCCCCGCTAGGCTAGCTGTACAACAAAATAATAATATTCTCACTGGTTCTGTGGGGTAAGTGTTTAGGTTAGAACCAATCGAATTTGTCTAAGTACGAATCGAGATTAAACCGTCTTAGAAATTCTTAAGTCAATCACAGTTTCAGATTAATTTTATCTAACTTTTAATTAAGTCAATTCTGTTTTCGGATTATCTGAAGTACGAATCCGGGATTAAATATGGATAAATTAAGTAATTCGCACTTGAACAAACCGTACTTGAATCACGCGTTTTGTACTTGGTTGAAGGAAATCTGCACTTACCGTACTAATGACACCGCTTCGGCTTGATTTAAGTACAGATGGATTAATTTGTTTTTTCAGTGTATGGTTAATTTTGCACCCAACTAGCATAACATTGCGTCATGACACAGTAGCTATCGTAAAAATCAGTGTCGCTAATTTTTATGTAAATACTAGAGTATTCATTTATTCGAGCTTTTGCTTTAATCGGTTAATCGCTCGATTTATTAACCGATTTTTTGGTTTAATCGATTTATAATCGGTTAATTTTGTTATTGATCGGCTAACCGATTAATAAAGTGTTGTTATAAATTAAGTAATTTCAATAAATAAAAATGCAAATATTATTTATCATTTGGAATTTATTAGTAGAAAAAAACAATAACGTAACAAACAAAACAATTCTTGAACTAAAATGAGCAAATAAGAAATTAATTCCTAAATATTTTATACATTTTCAATATTTTTAATCAGGCTTAAGTCCATCAAATTTAATTTTCATTAAATTATTTTTATGAAGAAAGGAATTTTACAACATGAAAATTAATTAAAATTGTTATTGATAATCATTCATTCTTGACTGACCTGAGATTCGAACCCAGGCGGCTGGTTACCCTGACATGTTTCGATCGCTACCACTCGATCTCCTCAGAGCGATTTGCCGTCTTACACTCGCAGCCATCGACGACTGCTGACGTCAATAGTCAAACATCAATCCTTTAACCAAATTGTATTTCAAGGTTTGGTAGATCGAAATTTGCTTTTTCTGAATGATTATCCATTTTTAATTGATTTTACATGATTTTCCTTTACCTCTGTTTTTTCGTACTTTTTGTCAAGAATTCTTCTTAAAGTCCAAAGTACATTTTTGTTTTTCACATGTTTGTTTTTCTTTTTCTTGTTGACCTTTTTCAGCACAACTTGAAAATTGAAAATTTGGATTAAAAAACCATAAATAGTTCAACAAAATTACCACAATACTAATTATTTTATACATATTTTATTATTTATACATATAAGCGGTTTTCACCCTTGATAGTAAAGTCCCTTGCAGACCTTATGAATCTTATTCATTTAGTTAAAGTACTAAGATTTACAACACTGGAATTTAATACGCTGTGGTTGAAAAATCCAACAAAAAGCTGTAGTAAGCAAAATAAAACAGTTAAAGAAACTATATCTGTCTCTTTCCCTCACTCAGCAACTTCTTTACTTACAATACTAACGAAAAAGACACTCACGCTTTGTAGTATAATATCGTATTAAGTAAAGCAGAGTTGTACACTTAATACAAAGGTTGAAAACCGCTATTATGTATTTAATAAGAAATAAGTTGTGAGATCATTTTATTAATAACTTTTTCAATAGTTTAGGGAGATCTCATAAAATAATCTTTAAGAAAAATAATTTGGTTTAAATGTTTAGGATTTAAGCGATTCTTTTCTTTAGTTTTGATAAAACTTGACTTGAAAAATATTCTTTCATTTATCGAAGATGTTGGAGAAAATGACAGTAATCCATAATACAGATTATCTAATTTCTCAGTTCTTTTCCTGTATTTCTCTAAACATATAAAATCTTCCATTAAGACATTTAATTCCAGTTTTAATATTTAAAATTTTAAACACTTCTTATTCCTTCGGTTAATGCTGTTAAAAGATTGTATTAATTTCTGATTTTGTACTGTATTTAAAGAATGTATCGGCAGAAGGAAAAAATAATTTTTTTTAAACTCAAACCTTTCGTATATGAGACAAAACCAAATATTAAAAACACAAAAAAATATGTCATAATACCACACAAAAATTTAAAATTTTGTAACTTCGGTTAATCGGTGAACCGACTGAAATTAACCGGTTTAATAGCAAATCGAAAAAAGCAAATTTTAAATTAACCGATCAGTTAATCGGGTAGTAGTTAATGGGTTAACCACATGAATATCCTAGTAAATACTAAAATGTATAAGAAAGTTTGGCATTAAAAACTATTTTCGGGAGTAGTATGGGAGCTATGGTAAGATGATTTTGATTGCAATAAAATAAGTTTGGACCAAATTTAATGTAAATGCCAACATAATAAGATGCAGTGTTGCCAATTTAGCCATTTAGTGGCTAGATTTAGCCATTTTTCACCCTGTTTAGCCATTAAAAAATGAGTTTAGCCATTAGCCATTTTTTTTTTAGGCATTTTTTAACTTCTTTAGCCCAAGGCGAATTCATACAAGGTGATCTTATTTTGAAAACGTTTTACAACACTGTTAAACATTTTAACGTTGTGTCAAAAATTCAAAGAAATATTTAATTTTGTTGTTATATTAAATTGTGTTTGTTTGAAATTTTATAACTTAAAAAAGTTTTAAATTTCACAATTTTAATCGAAAATTAAAGAATTTACTATTAAGATTTTTGTATGACGTGCTAAATTCCCAATTTTCCATATTTGATAAATACACCGAAATTTATTGTTGAGGGAAAGCTAGCCTCTATGCGCATTTCACTGGTTGCTTAGGCCAGATCATCAGGAAACCTTTTCCAAAGATTTTAGAAAAGCTAAAAATCTTATACAAATAAAACCCTAAATTTTAAGTTAAGATCCCCCAGAACCAACAGGACGGTATACCATTTTGACACAAGGTTAGTAATCAGCTGTTGCTTACGAAGCAAGATAAGTTCACCTTGTGTAAATTCGCCTTGTGTTTAGCCATTCAATTTTTTTGCCGTTTTTTCTTTTAAAAGAATAATTTTTATTTTATTATAAAAATTTATAAAAGTAAAATAAACATTTTGAACAATTAAAACGCCTTTAATTTAAATCACAACTTTTACAAATGTTGAAAATCGCCATAAACTTTGACGCTGAAATATCTTTCAAAATAAAGGAACAGTATTCCACTATTAAATTTATAAAATGGATCAACACATACATCGCTGTTTCTTTCTGGTTGCAAGTATTTCAATAAAGGGAAGCAGGCGGTAACAAAATTGTTTTAGAAATTTCAGAATTTACTATAAAGTTGCTCTCAATTTCATGGTCTAATGCTGAAGTAGAGAGGGTGTTTAGCCAAGTAATCATCGTTAAAAGTATTTTGCGAAATAGGTTACATTTAGCAACCGTTAATTCGATTTTATCAATTTGGTAAATATTTTTACCATAACAATACAATATTTATACCACCACCACAATAGTGGAGAGGGTACTATGCGTTTGTGCTGATGTCTGTAACACCTTGAAATATTGGTCCTTAGCCCAACTTTACGTATACCGATGACTCAGAATCACTTTCTGAGTCGAATTAACGATGTTTGTACGGCTGGCTGGCTGTCCATGTAAACCTTGTGCGAAAAGTACAGGTCGCAATTTAAGGCGCCCGTACACGACATGTATTTGGCCTCTGACATGTCAAATTTTCAAGTCAAATCCCAATAAAAAATGGAGCTTCCAACGAAGCAGGTTTGTAAGGGAGAAACATAAGGGTTTCGCTTACCATTGCGCTTACGGAAGACATGAATTTTATATGGCGAGTTCCCACTTTGAAGCAATACATTTTTGACACATAAAGCGCATTATTCAGCGCACATAAATATTGTTGGATGTTACGATCATCTTAACACACTGAATGTTTTGATACAGTTATTTTTGAGTATTCTCCCTTACAAACCTGCTTCGTAGTAAGGGAATGCCGTAGCACTTGAAATGTTATTTTTTTTTTTTATAAAAGTTGTTGAGAGTTCTTTCACTTACTTTACCGCATTTCTGTATGTCTTATTGCGTAGCGCATAATTGTGCGCTTATTTTTTTAAATGTACCTTTAGTGCTTCGCAAAATGATAAAATTTTTTATTGGGATGTAATTGTTCATGTCTGTCAAAATTGCTGTTTTACATAAGGTTTATAATATTCGGTCACAAACGTACATGTAATTTGCTTCTGACATTGTCTCTGTTTTTTTCGCATTGTTATTGCAGAAACCAAAGTAGTTCTCGGTTTCAAAATAGCTTGCTGCCGCCACGAAAATATTTATTTGCGCCGTAAAATAATTAAGCCATCTTAACATTTTTTTCTTTTATGTTAAAGATACCAATTTAGAATTTTAAAATGAAACGGTTTTTATGTATATATTTACATAAATTATATTCAATGGTTGAGATGAGCATACATAATTTGGTATTGTAAAATATTAACTTCAGCCGGCTAATGATTCCGTCAATAGTTGACGCCGCTGCCAGTTTCTTCCCGGCATAGATTTCTGATGTCAGATGGTTTGTCAGAAGAAAATAGAGCACGCTCTAATTGAAATTTTGTCAGATGACTATGCGTCTGACTTTTACAGGAGCAAAGTTAAAAAGGTAACACACGACATGTATGTGTTTTGCAGTGGGAAATTTGACATGTCAGATGACAAAAACATGTCGT